>OX243823.1:23675158-23960158 GCA_945859605.1 Lumbricus rubellus | reverse complement strand
CAATGTACATAATCCAGGTTTGTCCGAAAATCTGTCTGCATATCGGTTCAGTACATCCAGTAGCTGTTTCTGTTGCTCGCACGTAAGATGTCCGATCTGTTCATAGTCCAATTGCAGCGATTTCTGTGTCGTCTCTGCATGGTCTTCTTTCAATGGTAGCTCTACCACTGATCCGAATTCGTCGTCCTCTTCCACGATGAGACCACACGATAATGTTCTTGCGATGAACTTCCTCATTTTGTTGGCATGGACGATTCGTCGGCCGTTTTCATTCATGTCCACCAGATACGAATACTTGGGTCTTCTTTGTAGCACTGTACATGGACCATGCCATCGTGAGATCAATTTATTGGTTGACGTTGGATACAGGACGATGACGTTTTCTCCTGGTTCGAATTCTTTATCCTTGGCCCTCTTGTTGTATTGACTGGCGTATTTTTTTTGCTTTTCCTCTGCACAATTTTCAGCAAATATCAAAGCTTTCTCCATGTCTGCTCTTAAGTTCTTCAGGTACTTTGCTGGTTGTACTCCAATGTTTGGCGGTAGATTTATTTCTTTGGTCCAGCTTTCCTTTAAGATAGTTAATGGTCCTCTTGGCATTTTTCCATACACCAGCAGATATGGTGCCACTCCTGTCGTTGCGTTAGGAACTTCTCTCAATGCCCATACGGTAAACGGAATGATTTTATGCCACTGTCTTGGATTTTCCACAATGACATGATGCACCATCTTCTTGAACGTCTGGTTCCATCTCTCAACTAATCCAGCTGCCTTAGGATGCCCTGGTGAATCGAATCGTGGACAGCATCCCATCAATTTCAAAAATTCTCTTGTGAGACTGGCTGTAAAATTTGTGCCTCTGTCGCTGGTGATCACAGACGGCACCCCCACGTCAATGAATAGCTTCATCAAAGCTTCGCACACAGCCTTAGCAGTCAATGACTTCAGCAAAAAGATTGTCGGCCATCTTGTACATGAATCCACTATGCACAAGCAATACTTATGCCCAGCTGCTGACTTCGGTTCTATTGGGCCTACCACGTCCATAGTCATCCGTCGGAATGGAACATCTTCCCTTGGAATTGGTGTAATCGGCACTCGATCCATCACCAAACTTCGTGCCTTCAGCTGACACTTCTCACAGGACTTACAAAATTTCACCACGTCTCGACGCATCTTTGGCCAGACAAAGGACAACTTGATTCTCTCTCGTGTCTTCTCTTCTCCCAAGTGTCCGCCAAATACTGACTCGTGAGCTAATTCCATTACTTGAATTCTTCTCTCTTTCGGTAACACCAACTGATACACAAGCTGATCCAGCATTTGATGCTTCTTATACAGCAATCCATTCACCACGCTAAACTCTGATCCTTGGTCTTCAGCGATCCTCCACCACGATTTCAGTGACTCGTCATTTCTCTGCTGCTCCTCGAATTTCTTCGCATCTTCCAGCTGTCTTTCATCGTTCGAATTCTCTGTGAACAAGTCCCTCATACTTGTCTCCAGTTCAGCGTCGCTTCCGGAATCTTCACTATCATTTCGTTCACATGCAGCCATCTCTTCTTCAGTTTCATTGTTCTCAGATGTTGTTCTTTCGTCATCTTGGATGCTGAGTTCATCTTCGCTTTCCGTGTCATCTTCTTGCGAACTTTCGTTTATCGTTTCATCTTCTCCGTCTTCGACTTCTGCTCTCCGACTTTGTGCTCTTGTAGTCACATTCGCTTGTAGCTCTCCTTGCAATATACTGATTGGTGGAACCTCTTTCAGTTCTGCAATTATCTCTGGATGTAGCAGGAACTTTTCTGGATTTTCTTTACACAGTTCTGCTGAAATGCTGGCACACACTAAAGTTAAATATGGCGCGATATTTATTGTCCTGTCCTCTGTAGCTGTTCCTTCGTTACGACCGCTCATCCGCACTTCGATTTTCACCAACTTAGCTGGAATCGGCTCTCCAGCTACACATTGCAAATGAACTCTGCCGATTTCTTCTACTGTCGTTCCTTTCAGTAGTTCCTCGTTGATTACTGGTATCTCGGTCCCCGAGTCAATCAACGCCTCGACTTGCACAGGCTGCCCATCAGTCCCACGTATCTCCACATTTACATGCTGCAACGATATCTTCTTTATGCGTTGACACTCCTCTTTACTTTTTGTTTCTCGACAATTTTCTGCAATGGAAGTAGTCTTTATCGCTTCTTTCAGTATGGTGAACTGCGGCGTACACTTCATCACTGACTTTACTTCTGTTTCTTGGTTGCATTGTTCTTCCCAACCAGGAGGTGCATTTATCACTTGTATCTGGTTTACTCGAAGATTTTCTGCACTTCTGCTAAAGTTCTTCCTCAGATTTGCCGCTCCTGGTGCTTGGCAATGTTTTATTAGGTGTTTGTCAGAATGACAGTTGTGGCAACGTTTCTTTATAAAACTTCTTTGCTCATTGTTCTCCCATTTGTTGTACGGCGTGTATGATGCATTACTTTCTGTTGGGCGTCCCAGCGGCGGAGTTCGATTGTAGGCTTGTCTGTCCCACGTTGACTCTTTCTTATCTTGCCAATACTGCTTTCCAGAATAATTATCTTTCTTTTGCATCATTACTCTTGGCTTGGCTTCCGGTGTCTTTGCTATCCTTGTTCCACTTGAATGGCTTTGAGCTATTTCCCCATGCTTCAAATTTCGGTTTGTCTTGGAACATCACACCAATCCGATTGTTTACATGTATCTCTGCGAGGTCTGCAACATTACTAGCTTCCAAGCATTCTGTGCCCTCTTTTGCTAAGACAAACTGCAGTGGACCTGGTGGTAAACATTCTTTCAGCTTATCCGCCACTAACAAATCAAACAGCTTCTCATAGTCTTTGTCCACTCGTCTACTCCGGACATAATAATTCAACAGGTTCTTCAGCCTAGCCGTGAACATCGTATACGTTTCTTCGGCGGTCTTCTTGGCATCTGCAAACCTTGACCTGTACTCACGAGCTGTTAACTTGAATTCCTTCAACAAGTGCTCTTTCACTGCATCGTATTTATCTAAATTCTCAAATGACAATCGATTCAATACCGTTCGCGCTCTCGGGGTCATCAATGGCAACAACAATTTCACCCAGTACTGCTTTTCCACAGCAAAACTATTGAATGCATTTTCCACTGTCTCAAAATATAATGGCACTTCCATCATATCATATGGCATCGTAGGTAGCACATGCTTCATTGCATCACCTATCTTCTTAATCTTGGACACCATTGTCTCACTTTCTCTGAGCCTAATCTGTTCTGACACTTCTCGGCTCTTACGATCCTCTTCGTCTCTCTTCTTCAGTCGATCTTGATCTTCGATTCTCCGCAGTTCTTCTTGTTCAATCTTCTGCTGCAATAGTTCTAACTGCTTTCTGCGTTCTTCTTTTTCAATGGCCATTTCTTTAAGTTGAGCCTCCTTGATAGCAAGTTTCTTTTGTTCTAATTGCATCTGTTCTTCTCTTTCTCTTTCTGCTTTTTCCAAATTGTCTTTTTCAGCTTGCAATTCTTCCTGACGAATTTCTTCTGCTCTCTCCAATTCTTGTAAACGCATCTTCTCCTTTTCTTCCTCGCGAGCCTTTTTGTCTTCGATCTGCTGTTTTCGTATTTCTTCATCGCTTTTTCTTGCTTTTTCGTATTCTATCATTAACTCCATTCTTCGTCGTTCTGCTTCGTCACGATCTATTTTCATTTGTTCTAACTGAAGCTGGAACTGTTGCTTCTGCATGTCTATCTCTTGTTGTCGCAGCCTATCTGCTTTTTCTGCTTTTTCTTTCTCCTCTTGTTTACGCTCTTTCTCCTCTTGTCTGCGCTGCTCTTCTTTCTCTTTCTCCTCTTGTTTACGCTCTTTCTCCTCTTGTCTGCGCTGCTCTTCTTTCTCCTTTTCCTCGTGTCTACGTTGTTCTTCTTTCTCTGCTCGTTGCTCCTCTCTCATCATCATGAATTGCAGCAACGCCTCCATAGACATCGGTGCCTGTGGCTTCTCAATTGGCTTTCCTTCAGCACCACCAACCGCACCTTCTTCTTCCGCGTCTTTCGCCCAAACCTCCGCCAAAGATCTCATCAAATGTTCCCTCGACATCTGTCCGACTTCTTCTGCGTCAAGGCCTGCTTCGATTAATAATTTCACTATTCTCTCCGATGCCATCTTTTTAATAGTTGCTTGCTTTTGCTCTGTAAGTTTCTCCATCTTACTTCTTTACTTTACTGATGCTAGTCGATAAATAGTAGGCTACTCTTCAAATGTTTGCAATTGACTGACTTCAATTCTTTAAGCAAACTTCAATAGACAAGCAAGTTTTTCTACCTCGTAGTCGTTGTGTTGTCGTTTCTCACGTGTGCTCGGCTCCTCGATAAATGCACAGCGTCCGTTCCTCCGCAACGTCTGTTGATTGGATAGAATCCCTCCGTTCGTAACTAGGATCGTTCTCCTGCAACTTGGATCGTTATCTCACCGCAACGACACCAAATGTGATAACCTCCTTGATATCACCTTCACCTCCTATCAGTCTCTTCGGAAGCTTCTTCGTATAAGTTCGTGGTAGCGTAGGCCTATCCCTAGATAACTGTTTCATTAGCTAAATGGCTAGGTTAAAGAATCTACAGTCTTTCACTGTTTTGTTAACCAACAACGACGACGTGTTTAACTCTTCTTATTATACTCCAAAATCCGATATAAAGTAAAACGATCAGCAACAACACAACAATGACTACACTTGCGTTATCATAACAACTACACGACTACTATCTTCATCAGTCTACTCTATCGCAACTCAACAACAACTATTACAGCCTATCTCAACGGCTCTCAACACGCAACACTCCTTCTTCACTTCCACTCCCTTCTTGTACAATTGACGTACGCTCGTCTAGACGTCACGTGCTGTCCAGACAATCACCTGTGTAGACGCCGCGCGGCAATTTGCACCTGGCCTACTTACGTCGCTGATTAAATTAGCTGACAATAATCATTAGTATTGTTATTATTATTATTATTATTATCATTAGTATCGTTATTATTATTATAATCATTAGTATTATTGTTATTATTATTATTATAATCATTAGTATTGTTATTATTATTATTATTAGTATTATTATTATTATTATTATTATTATTATTATTATTGTTATTGTTGTTATTATTATTATTATTATTATTATTATTATTATTATTCTTATTCTTATTATTATTATTATTATTATCATTAGTATTATTATTATTATTATTATCATTATTATTATTATTATTATTATTATTATTGTTATTGTTGTTATTATTATTATTATTGTTATTATTATTATTATTATTATTATTATTATTGTTATTATCATTAGTATTGTTATTATTATTATTATTATTATTAGTATTATTATCATTAATATTATTATTGTTATTGTTGTTGTTATTATTATTATTATTATCATTATTATCATTAATATTATTATTATTATTGTTGTTGTTGTTGTTATTATTGTTATTATTATTATTATTATTTTTATTATTGTTATTGTTGTTGTTGTTGTTGCTGTTGTTGTTACTAATAGATTAACATTATCGTTATTATTATTATTATTAATATTATATCACAAATATCAACACTATAATCATCCAAACCAATTGACAAAACATCAGCAGCAACAGTAGGCTAATAACCGGCCATGATGGATCTGAGGGGGAGGGTGGGGAGGGGAGTGGATATGTGGTGGAGAAGTGGTCCGGAAGACTGTACATCAAAGAGCAGATGACAGTTGGAGAGTCTTGTCCACGCTCGATAAGTACTGGATGAAAAGGTCACAATAATTTCCCGAATCGCTATTTCCATCTGAGTGCCTCAGCCTCACACGCACATCACGTGCCTCGCGGTTTCAACGGTGTTCAGAGCACTCTCCTCCTGTGCACTGTGATCCCGTATGCCCCAATATCAAATTCAGAAAGCGTTTCCTTTCAATCACAGTGGCTAGAAGTTACAAAGGGTTACAAAGTGCATGGTAGTGGTGATGGTAGTAGTAGTAGTATAGTAGTATAGTTGTTATTGTTGTAAATGTAGTTGCGGTAGTAGCAGAAGTAGCATAATAATAATAATAATAATAATAGTAGTAGTAGTACTAGTAGCAGTAGTAGTAGTAGTAGTAGTAGCAGAAGCAGCAACAGCAGAAGCAGCAGAAGCAGTAGTAGTAAGATTAGTAGTAGAAGTGGTTGCAGTAGTAGTGGCTGTAGTAGTAGCAACAGTAGTATAGGTAGTAGTTGCAGCAGTAGTAGTAATCAAGGCCGTAGCTAGGGGGTGTTTTGGGTGTTTGAACACCCCCCAAATGGAAAATTTAAAAAATAATATAATGCATTTACTAGCACATGATGTTAAAACCATGAAAAGAACCATGAAAACACCCCCCCTCCAAATAAAAATGTTTAAAAATAATATAATGCATTCACTAGCACATAACAGAAAAAACATGAAATTATGCGGAAAATGGTTTTTTAAAAGGTCGTCAGAAATTCTCCGCCGAAGAAACACAGAAGTAGCATAATAATAATAATAATAATAATAGTAGTAGTAGTACTAGTAGCAGTAGTAGTAGTAGTAGTAGTAGCAGAAGCAGCAACAGCAGAAGCAGCAGAAGCAGTAGTAGTAAGATTAGTAGTAGCACATAACAGAAAAAACATGAAATTATGCGGAAAATGGTTTTTTAAAAGGTCGTCAGAAATTCTCCGCCGAAGAAACACAGAAGTAGCATAATAATAATAATAATAATAATAGTAGTAGTATCAAATCCTGGCTACGGCCTTGCTAGTAATGGATATAGTAGTAGTGCTAGTACTGTAGTACTATACTAGTGGATAACTGCCAGTATCTAACTAATACTAGTATCATGCAGATAGATTATAAGTAAGTAGTTTGGTAGGTAGGTAGGCAACTAACCCTGTGCATTATCGACTTCCTTTCGGTGTTATAGCCGAGCATTGGAATTGCGATATGTCTGGTAACAATCGAGATCGTGTTAATCGTGTTCTGATCTCCGATCACAACAAACACGCTGATGTTTTCATGGAAGACAGCGTCACACATGTAGACGAGCAGCTTGAGAGGATTGGCGATGGCCGGCAGTGTGAGGGCCTTGAACGAGATGGGAGGATTCGAGTGGCTGCTGGTGCTGGTTGTAGTGGAGGAGTCCGTGTTCAACCGGGACACGGCTCTCTTGAAGGTCAGCGCAAGGTCGCTGAAGTTGCCCGACTGGAAGACGGCTGCTATCTGGTAGTCACGTGACTCAACGGATCGGAGAGAGGAGGCGATCGCGAGAACAACGAGGAAGAGGACCAGAGGGATGGAGGAGGAGGAGGAGGAGGAGAAGATGGGGTTGGCTGATGTTGGGGAGGTAAGAGAGGGTGTCGGACTGGAACGCACTTGTCGTGATGCCTTGATCGACGCGAATCTGCCTGTGCCGACCCTCGACTTGCCGCCGGCTCCAGCAGCCACTGCCAGCGCTCTATTAGCCACAACCTCCACCACCTGTGACGCCGACGTCGACGACGATTCTGCTGCTGCCATTAATCCAGAGAAGGGGGAGAAGAGTAGGTAGTTCCGGCGGCGCCATCCGAGAGACACGCGGCGGTGATGGGCGGCACACCCAAGCCCCGTCCTCATTGACGGACCTCTCGCTTCGCGTCGTGGACAGCTCCGCGCGACCGACGACGGGAGTAGAAACTGAGCGATGCCTTGCAGCCTAAGCGACGATGCTGCTGCACCTTCAGAGGAGGACGCCTTCTTCGAGATATGACTAGCTGGCTTACCTCAACAGCTGGTGATTTTCTCCGTTAGTTCGGTTCCCATTAAACGTACAGAAAGTGTACACATCCTTACAACGATGGACACAACATGTCCACGACGGGTCAATACGTTATATTCCGGGTACGTAATCGTAATTGTGATCGTAATCGCAATCGTGATCGTAATCTCGAGATTTCTATGTCGTCCACAAAAGCGAAGTCACGAGAACTGCAGCTTATTCACAAAACGATATCGATAGGCAGCGGGACAAAATCGATAGCTATAGGGGTAAAATCGATAGGTATAGGGACCAAATATATAGGCATAGGGACAAAATATATAGGCATATAGGGACAAAATCAATAGGCATAGGGGCAAAATCGACAGGCATAGGGACAAAATCAATAGGCATAGGGACAAAATCGACAGGCATAGGGACAAAATCAATAGGCATAGGGACAAAATCAACAGCTATAGGGACAAAATCGATGGACAGAGGTATGATATTATTCCCAGCCTAGTCTCTGCTGCCGCCGAGTGTCTTGCGATCGGCTCAACTCTGTTGATATAGATACCTTTCGATCTTTATATTCAGCGATCAAATCATCACAGGTGCATTGCAAATCCAACATCAGTCCCTAAAGAATTAACGAATCGCTTTGTTAAATAAAGAATTAACGAATAATTGTTATATTCTATCGCTTTGTTAAAATTAATCCACAAACGACTTTTGAAGATGGCAGCACTGTGTTGTGTGCAGCATCACACCAGAATGATGTCGTCATTCCTCCTCCATGTGATCTATACTCTCCGGCTGTTTGTCGGTCTATCCAGAGAGGAGCAGGTCAGCAGACTGACTCAGCTTCCGGTGAGTGGTGACACAGCGTAGGTCGGAGCAGCGGATTCACCGAAATACCTAATTCCAGGCGCTTGATTCCTTCGCTGTCGGGAATCAGGTTTTGCTGGACGTGAAAGGCGCATTTTGTTCTCGCGTCAGATCATCCACGTGCGTTGCTGACTGCCTTGTTCTGATGCCATGCGATGTCTGCTGCATGAAGAGCGACTAACAACGCCGAGGAAAATCTCATTTCCTTCTATGTTTCTGTCTGACTATTTCTCTTTCTCTCTTTCGAATAGTCTATGCACGTGTGTTTGAATGTCTGTGTGTCTGTGTATCAGTCAACCGTTCTGTCTATCTGTCTGTCTGTATGTCTGTCTGTATGTTTATCTGTCTGTCTGTCTATCTGTCTGTCTGTCTGTCCGTCTATCTGTCTGTCTATCTATCTGTCTGTCTGTCTTTGGAAGAGTTTGTCCTTGTTGCTTTCTCTCTCCATCCATCCATCAGATTGCTTTTATTTTTGTCTAAATGTCTTTCTCTGTTCGTCTCTCCTTCTGCCTCTCTCTCTCCTTCCATCTCTCTACTTCCGTCGCCGACTAAACATCCCCCGACATCGTCGTTGCCATCGCCGTCGTCATCAGCGCCGGCGACCGAGAGAGAACGCCTGTCGCATCCTAGCCATCCGCATCCGCAGCAGCATCAGCAGCAGCAGCAGCAGCAGCCTTGGCCGCTGCGGCAGTATAGCGGCGGCAACAGCAGACACATCTTCGCTTTGGTCGGCTTCTCAGCGTCAGTCGCTCGGTTGGTGGGTAGGTCGGTCGGTGGCACTGGCGGCCTTGAACCGCTTAAGCCCATCCTTTCTTCCACACTGCCTCTTCCTCATCCTCATCCGCCACTGCTGACGCCACAGCTCATTCTACGCTGCCACGACGCTCTTCTCCTCCTCATCCTCATCTTGTTCTACCTCCTCCTTCTTCTCATCCTCTGCCTCCTATTATTCTACTTCTGCTCCTCTTGTTCACATCCTAAGCACCGGTGGCGCCTTCTCTCTTCGTGAGCCGTCGACTTACACAAACCCCGGCTTATACCCTGCATCGCCAACGACGACGACGACGACAACTCACTTTCTCCTCCGTAGCCGAGCCGCCGCCGGATCAATAGTCCGCTTCCTTATTTTATACCATGAAATGTGTAGCACTCGTCTTTCGCACTCTCTCCTATTCTCTGTCTGTCTGTCTGTCTCTGTCTGTCTGTCTGTCTCTCACTCTTTACCTCTGTCTGTCTGTCTGTCTCTCTCACTTTTTTTGCCGCTGTCTCTGTCTCTGTCTGTGTCTGTCTCTCACTCACTCTTTCTGTCTTTCTGTCTGTCTTTCTCTCTCACTCACACACTCTGTCTTTGCCTCTGTCTCTGTCTCTTTGACTCTTTGTCTATCTGTCTAATGTCTCTCTGTCTGTCTGTCTCTATCTCAGGGTTATATGCGTGTATGTCACTATGTCTCTGTCTCTATAGGTCGATCCATGATCTGTCTGCCAGCGTATCTCTGCCTGTCAATGCTTTCTGTCTGTTTGTCTGTCTCTATCTCTCAGCATCTCCGCCTATCTGTCTACCCGTATCTCTGTTTGTCTGTCTGCCTGTTTGCCTGTGATTGTATTTGCTCTTGACTTCATCTCTCCTTAGAACTCTCTCGCTGATGAACGGTCCGTTCATCAGCGAGAGAGTTCTAAGGAGAGATGAAGTCGAGAGCAATCTGCACCGAATGTCGTAAGAAGCAAGAAAGATTATGGCTGAACTAATCTCAGTTGGATCTCCTCTTATCTTTCCCATTGCACTCAGTATATATTATCTCCTCTTATCCTTCCCATTGCACTCTGTATATATCTCTTCCTGTCCTTACCATTGGACTCTGTACAAGTACAGCGCTCGGAATCTTTCTAGTCGCTAAATCGTACATGAATGTTTATAACTATATATATAACTATATATATATAACTATATATATATATATAACGAAACGAAATGAAAACGATTGAAGAAAAGAATGGAATGAACACAGATCGAACGACAGAAAGAAAGAGGATTGGAAATAAGAGAAAAAAGCAGACGAGATATCTTGGAGAGAGACGAAGATGAAAAAGGCGGAAATGACTTAAAAAGGAAGGAAGTATGGAAAGAAGCTTATCAATCAATCAATCAATCAATCAATCAATCAATCAATCAATCAATCAATCAATCAATCAATCAATCAATCAATCAAAATTTATATAACGCTCCTTTAAGGTACCTACTCAGAGGCGCTCCCGGCCGAGATCAAGCGAAAAAAACAGTCTTCAACAGTTTGTGAAATTGAGAACAGCTTGGGAGGTGTCGTGTGTCGCATAGTCAAGGGAAGTCCATTCCAGGCTGTTGGACCAACCACAGAGAACGAACGCCTCTGCATTGCTGCATAGCAAGTGAAAAGAACCATTAAGACACCATGGACAGCAGAGAAACAAGGGGAAAAAGAAAGAAATAAAGGAAGAAAGGAAGAAATAAATGGAGAGAGATTTTTTAAAGATGGAATGAAAGCAGGAAGGAAATGAAGAACGACAAAGAACCTGCAACCAAAAAAAATAGGATGTGTCTTGTATGAGGCAAGCTATAGCAGCGTCGGTCGAATTCATCTCCACTAAATGTTCCTCCACGTTCGCTATGCCCCATTTCCCATCTCTTAATATAATCTGTTCTCCTTCTGCTTCGCTTTCCGCCGCATTTCCCCCAGATATAGACTCCTCTAACTCTTCCTCGTCCTCTTCTTCGTCCTCGTCCTCGTCCTTCTTTCGCTCAACCTCCTTCTCCTCTTCCTCCTCCTCCTCCTCCTGCTCTTTCTTATCCTCCTCCTGCTCTTTCTCCTCCTCCTAGGCCTACTCCTCCTGCTCTTTCTCCTCCTCCTAGGCCTACTCCTCCTGCTCTTTCTCCTCCTCCTAGGCCTACTCCTCCTGCTTTGCCTCCTCCGTCTCTTCCTCCTCCACCTCTATTTCCTCGTCATCGTCCTCCTTCTTCTCCTCCTCCTCATCGTCCTCTTTCTCCTCCTCCTCCTCCTCCTCCTCCTCCTCCTTTTCCGCCTCCCCCTCCTCCTCTTCCTTCTGTTTTCCTCCTGGTTCTGCTGCTTCTATTTTCTGCTCCGTATGGTAAACGCTACCACAAGGGGTTCATTTGAAGTGCATGGCTGCCCGCCTCATGCACTGCGAAGGAATTACCGTATAAGAATCAGAAGCAGAAGCAGTCAGTCGTCTTTGGTTCTGTGGGATTTTCTCGCATCGTTTGCCTCGTTCCGTTTGAATCCGTTCCGCAGGCTCTAGCTAAGCTCTCCATTGTCCATGTGTCCGTGTGCATGCCCCTTCGTTAGCCCGTTCGTTTGTCCGTGTGCCTGTCCTTGTATACCTCGGTAATGTATGCAACACGGTCAAAGGGCGGATACAGAAACTTTGAATGGCGGGGGGGGGGGGCAGAAATTCTTGACTTTGGGTCTGGAAATTTTTCTTTCGTGTCCACCAAAATGCTGATGACCTTTTTTTAGTCGTTCAGTCCAATTGTCCTCAAAATATACCACTATACATTGTTCGAAAGCTTGTTCAAACCAACACGATACATGGGCATTTCCTTATGGGGGGGATATGGCCGGATTGCCCACCCCTGCATCCGCCCCTGACACGGTGTGAGTAAGTCTGTCATTTACGCAAGCTGTCAACACAATATTATGAGAACATGTTCCTTTCATATCAGTGATTATTATTAGGAAGCCAGAGACGGTCTTATACAACAAGTCAAAGCTCTGCCAGGACAGCGCAATACTTCCGTTAAAGCCTTGACGCGGCTCTTGTGAGTAGTAGGTCATCATCGTCGTCATCGTCATCGTCGTCGTCGCCGTCGTCGTCATCATCATCATCGTCGTCGTCTTCATCATCATCATCATTGTCATCGTCACCGTCACCGTCACCGCCACCATAATTCAATTGGACTGGCCATTGTTTGTCTTGCAATGTCATAAATTGCAGCAGTTTAGGCCAATCAGACACCAGTCTGAATAGGCTACACTTCATAATGTTTTGCCTACTCCAAAAGTCTCCTATACGTAGCATCTATGTTCCACGCCCTTCTTCCTATAACACACTAAAAAAGTGTTTGTCTTTTCTCAGTCGACACTGTCTTTGTCTGTTTGTCTGTCTCTGTCTCTGTCTCTCTCTCTCATTCAATGCGAATATCTTCAATTCGCCTAAAATGCAGAAAGACCTAAAAATCCCCTTTGGCGTTAAACAATAAGGTATTTAAGACACTCATTCTAACGTTTCGGGTCTTCTTCTGCAGTATATAATTATACGACAGAATATATACTTTTCCTGATGGCCTTAAAACGACGCCTGCGTTTCCAGAGATTAGCTCCACGTCTCGTCTTAACTTACTTTTGTTCCCACAAATATAACACACGAACCAACGCAACTGCATCGTAGTTCCCTTTACGGCCGCATCGTGCGCTGCATTCAATTCGTTTTAAGCTGCTGGCGCCGCCATGTTTGTTTCGCTGCTATTGTGTCTGCACTCATACGTGTTGCCGTAGCTTCATTTCTTTGAAAAGCGCCTTTCCTTTACGGTCACGTGACCAAAATAACGCGGTTCCCGCCGCTGCGAGCGCCACACAAGCGATATCACCCGTAAACCGCCATCACCTCTATCGACCTCACGCCTGCTCTTAGAATATATACATTTAAATAATATATAATTATATGTATATTATGTGTATGTATATAACCTATGTTATATTGCGTCATATGCATATTATATACATATATGTGTGTATTTGTAAATGTATATTTTATATATTATATATATATCTTTTATGCTTATATATATATATATATCTTTTATGTATACTGAATAGCTTTTATTGATCCAGAGCTACTGAAATTGACATTGCATATACAAAGAAATGGTGCAGCTTCTCGGAATGCAAAGGAATTAGCGTACCATGCAAGAGGGAAAAGGAACAGGAGTGTCGTCTAATTATCGGGTATAGCATATTATATTCATCCTATAGAATCAATAAGTTGGCATGAAGCATAGTCATGTACTCATGTAGGAAATGTGCACTGGTTTCAATGTGAACATGATTCAAAGAATAGGAAACATAATCCACAACGCATGGGTGGTTATAACTATGTTCGTTGCCTTGCAGCCCAACGGGTTGCAGGTTCAAATCCACCTCAAGTCGCCTCGTGGGGACCTTTGGCAAGTCCTTCACTTGCAATTGCTCAGCTTCGGCGTAGGACTCAGATGCAGTGTTCGCACTGTACAGCAGTCAGGAGCGCCTCTGAGTAGAGAGCTTGAAGGAGCGCTATAACAAGTGCACATACATACAAACGCATATAGGCCCTAGTGTGTATACAGGCCTGTACTCTCCTAACTTCCTAAATCTTCTTCGGCCGCGTCCTAAACATTTCAACTGATGCTAAGTTGAGAACGTGCATAGGCCTACAGTTCAAGTCAAGTTCTACTCATGTCAACAAATCAATTTTCCACTTCTCGACCTGTAGATATACGCCACTCCTTACAGATATATAGGCCTACTCTGCCACCTCTGAATCTTTAGAAAGCGAACTACAACCTTTTTCGGAGTATAATCTTTTGAACAACCCTTCTGACTTAACACAGCGCTCGTGAATAAGCTGGTGCTCTGCGCTTGGCTTTCGAATGGCGCGAAAGAATGAATGAATGAATGAATGAAAGCAAGAAAGAATAATTCTAAGTGCAAGATAATAGCTGTTGCAAGATCAACAACGTATACCGTTATATCCTGAATCCTGATGCATCTAACCTGCACTCACTCTTCTCCTCTTCCTCTCATCCCTGCTCTCTCTGATAAATCGGATCTGATCTCGATAAATTAATCACTAAACAACCTTTCTGGCGTGACTCAGCGCAAGCGAATAGTCTTGGCTCCTCTGCGCTTGGCTTTTTAGTTGCGCTATAGAAATTTACGATTACAATTACGATTACGATTACGAAGTGAGCAACTGTCTTGGCAAACGACTTCAGACTTCTTGAACCTCTGTGTGTATACAGCGTTTCAAATTGAACAACACAAAACGGATGCGAATGGTAGCTTTCCACGTGTACACATGTATCCCGTTGTTGTGGTCGGACGTTAGGAATGCACTCATACCAATCTCGCAGACCCGTGTCTCCCGCGGGGAGCGAGGCCATTCGCCGTGAATGACAGATTTATCGCTGCATGTTCTGTGCAGGATGGGAGCGCCCCAGTTCCAGGCAAGGGGCGACCACAGAGGCTTGGGCAAGGTCATCCAAGGTCATTGCACGCTTCCCACTGAGCAGAGTCTTCGCCTATAGGTGACTCACTGGTCGCTGCATTTACTCGATCGCACCACACAGGGCTTTTTTTAACGTGCAGTTGTAGGCCTACACAAAATGTGCAGTTCTATAAACGGATTTGTGCAGTTGTAGAAGCACTTCTGTGCAGTTAAAACTAGCAAAAAATGGTCATTGTTTTCCGATTGGAAGTAATTTACCATGGAGTATTGGCATGGCTTGGTGCGGACTGCATTCGCTAAAGAAAGACCACGGAGGATGGGAAAGGAAAGAAGGAGTTGTGCACATCTAAATATTCCTTTAAAACAGCCTTGGCACCAAACATAAAGTTATAACGAAACATCATGATGAGCTTAAGCATAGATTGAGTATTCGAATATTATGAATATTAAGATTTTCAAATATGCACGAATATTAACGAATATTAAAACTGCCAACGAAAATTATATTCGTAAAATATTAGGCCCTATGTTCTTTCAAAAAATTATTTATTATTGTTCTTTCAAGAAATTCTTAATTCTTATTTTGTTATTTATGAAAATGTTTAACCTTTACTGAATGAATTGTAAAAAAAATTGAGTCAGCCTACGCATAGGCCTATATCAGTAAGTGACAATAACTTTATTAGATTTATTCTTAAAAACTTCAAGGTCTGTGCTGGGTCTGGTCTATGTGGACATGCAGCATTCATATCACATTCAATACTTAGCCTAATGTTATGGTCAGTGATAGTCACTTTGTCTGACTTCTGACAATCCTCCCCAACGGTAAAGATGGACCGATGGCAGTTGGCAAGTAGCAGCAATAGTAGGCTAAATTATAAATAAACTTTAGGTGCTTATAATAGTAACTGTATATTGGTAAAGTAGTTTTTATATCAGTGTAGCAGGATGAATAAATATAAATGCAGGAAATAATAGTGCCAGATTACAAGCAAAAATTATCTCGATCTCAGCATATTAAGCACATTGCATATTGTAATTCAGCCTTGCCCTGGATGCGAGTGAATGTCGTAGAGACATACAGAAACTTAAACTGCTAAGTACCGAGTAACATTGCGGTTTCGATCGTTCACCTTAATTAGCGAATATTTACGAATATTTACGAATATTAAAAAAGTCTTAATATTCACGAATATTTACGAATATTAAAACCTAAAGTCACGAATATTCAATCTATGAGCTTAAGTATACATAATTATTATACTGAAGAGTGCAAGGCATCTTGATTTGTTGTTGTTGTTTGTTTGTATGTGCCCTTGTTATAGCGCCCCTTCAAGCTCTCTCTCCTCAGAGGCGCTCCCGAATTCAGAGCGGACACTGCATCGGAGTTTCACGCCAAAGCGCTGAGCAATTGTGAGTTAAGGACTTGCCCAAGGTCCTTACGCGGCGAGGTGCATGGATTCTAACCACGAACCTTCCGGCTCCAAGGCAACGACGCCACCACTACACCACCGCGCCTCACAAAGTATACATAATTATAATGAAGAGTACATGACGTCTGGATTTTATGCTTCACACATGAGCGGAGTCTGGTTTCCGTTCTTGGGGGGGGGGGAAGGCTAACCCCGGGTCTGGGCCTTCTCAGGGGGCTAACTTCGAAAAAGAATACCATTTTCATGGTAAAAAGTTATATCTGGGCCTTCTTATGAGGCTTAGCCCCCTAGCCCCTGATAAACTCCGCTCATGGCTTCACATTACATCGATGCAATAATATGCTGTCTAATAAAAATGAAGACATGGTTCTGTTTTTGCGGCACGCTGTGTATTTATAAATCTCCGATGATCCGCAATCGTGGCGGGTGTAGACCGTCGTCTATAGCGTCTCATCGATTTCGGAGCTCCTCCTTATGTTGGCTATAGTGGGAAAACAGCATCTGATACAATAAGACTTAGCGTTATCTTTGTGGTGAGGGATGAGGTTGCGTACCAAACAGGGTGTGAATGCGTAGCAGGCGATCCTTTAAAAAGACCAAAGCAGGCATCCATAAAAATGGAAGGCATATAAAGATGGAAGGCCTACACAATGAAGGTTGTTCTTGTAATAGTAATCAGAGTTATAATTATGTTGACTAATCAAAATCTAAGCTTATATGGATCCCGAAATGGATGAGGTGTAATCGTTCCAGAAAAGAAACATTGCATTTATAGATTATAAGTCTCTGAGGGAACGAAGTACATGTACCTCAGGGAGGCAGGGCATTTAAAAATCTAAATCTAGATCTAAACCTGAATAAAATATAAATGTTATCCAAAAAGAATAATTATTTATTATCTATTCTGAATCTATAAACTCTAAACCTATCCCTATCCCGAATCAAGTCTTATATTGACTCAAATTTAGATCTAAATTCAATCTGACTCTAAATATAACCTACCTATCTACATCAGATTCTAACAAAATATTTTTAAAAATCTAAATCTAAATTTAAATCTAATCTACATGTAAGTCAACTGTGATCTAAATCTGAATATAATATATAAAAAAATTATCTTAATCCGATCTAAATCTGGTCTATGATATTATGAAATCCAGTCTCATATGGAAACCTCTGCAGCCCAATTATTATAGCGCCCAGTGGGTCATCAGTTGATCGTCGCTTTTAAGCAAAGCGCATTCAAAAGCCGTGGCCCACTGTACGAAACGGATTATGCTTTTGGGAAGCTATCAATTTGGAGACAATCGCAGTTCTTCAGGTAAGAAGTCTCAGCCTATGCATACAATCGTGTAGAAGTTTGGTAAATGCTGTGGTGTCTGATTGTACGGTAGCGATTGCATGTTGTGCTATCTAGTTGTTCAGTACTGTTGTAGGATCTATTGTGATTTACCCTTTCCCAATCGAAGGCTCTTTACTCGCCGCGTGCCCTTGTCAATAAAAAGCATCAGCTCATGCACTTGGCCAAACGCTGTATTCACCTCCTTTACCAGCGTCTCTCTCGCTCTCTGCCTCTGCATCTGCCTCTGACTCTGTTTCTGCCTCTGTCTCTGTTTCTGTCTCTGTCTGCCTGGCCGCCTCTCTCTGCATCTATCTCTGTAGGCATATCCATTTCTGTATCTCTCTCTGTGTATCTATCTCTGTATCTCTCTCTCTCTGTGTCTATCTCTGTATCTGCCTCACTCTCTGTATCTGTATCTGTCTCTGTATCTGTCTGTCTTCGTCTCTCTCTCTCTCTTCCCGTATCTGTCACTCTACCTATCTCTCTGTATCTATCTCTGTCTCTGTTTCTGTCTTTGCCTCTGCCTCTCTCTCTCCCCGTATCTGCCTAACTGTCTGACTGTATCTGCCCCTCACTGTCTCTGTCTCTCAGGCTCTGTCTCTCTGTCTCTCTGTATCTCTCTGTCCGTCTGTTTCTCTCTCACTCACCGTATCTACCTCAATGTCTCTCCTTTGTCTGTCTCTGTCTCTCTCCTTTGTCCGTCTCTGTCTCTCTTTCTCTTTCTCTCTCTCTCTGTCTGTCTCTGTCTCTGTCTCTCTCTCTCTCTCTGTCTGTATCTGCCTCTCTCCACTGTCTATATAATATGTATGCAATTCTCTGTCTACCTGTACGTGTGCGTCCTCGTTGTCTCCGTCGCAGACGCCATCTTATTATTATTCGTCAGTCTGTCTGTCTGTCTGTTTGTGTCTCTATTCCTCGTTTTGTCTCTGCCTATCTGTCTGTCTGTCTCTTTCAATTTGCTCCCGTCGTCCATGCCTCGTAACGCTGCATGGATTCATGGATGGCTGCAGCACACAGCAACCGAATAACGACGACGATCGCTATATAGACGCACGGTGGCGCCACATTACAGTCTTCAGTCATGCGTAATTGCGTACACGATGGCCCATTCCAAGACATATATATATATATATATATACAACTGTACATTTACATATATATATATATACACATATACATATACGTATACATATATGTATGCATATACATTATACAATCATACAATTATACGTAGACATGTGCATATGCATCTACATATGCATGTACATGTACAATATACATATACATATAAATGAATATACACATATACAATTATACATATATATACACACAGATACATATAAACACACACACACACACACACACATATATATATATATATATATATAATTATATGCGCATACTGGCAAGCATTAAAAGGCAGCAGTCTTCAATCATCGGTAATTACGTACAATTCAAATACATGTATGTACACTTTGTACAGGAATAGTCCAGTACAGACACGCACACACACACAACCACAAACACACACAGGGCCATGTGTGTGTCTGTGTGTAATATAGCCTATGTAAGTAATGAATATTATATATATAGTTATATACGTATATTTCTGACAGCTGAGTAATCTGATTACATTAGGTCACATACTGTTTCTTGGCCTATTATAGTCGCACAATGATTTATAAGTATGGTGGATATAACAGATAATAGATAGCCTATGTGTGTACACTGTACAAAGTAGAGTCTATTCTTTGCATTTCCGGGCGCATTTT
This sequence comes from Lumbricus rubellus, assembly GCA_945859605.1. Taxonomy (NCBI): domain Eukaryota; kingdom Metazoa; phylum Annelida; class Clitellata; order Crassiclitellata; family Lumbricidae; genus Lumbricus; species Lumbricus rubellus. The sequence goes on along the minus strand of OX243823.1, from coordinate 23,940,689 downwards.
TGGATCAACCATCGACTACAAATCCTGGTAACTATATCACAGCTCGCTTTAGGAAAGTTTAGGACATCAGTGATTATAGCGCAATATAGGGCCTATACGATGGTCGTTCAAGCCAAACATACACTGTGCCCCATAAAAAACACACCAAAAAACTTTGTCATGAAACGCATGTAAGTCTAATGTTAAATAAGAAAAAGTAATGTTTCATTTAAGAAGATGTTCGAAGTGATGTCCCTTCGCTTGAACGCAGGCTCTCAGCCATGGCCGCCACTGTTCAATAGCGTTGTCAATGACACTCTGCTTCAACTGTGCCCACACAACGATGAGGCGCTCCTTAAACTCGTTGATGTCCCGTATTGCTGTCTGGTAGACGCGTTCCTGTATTAGACCCCAAATTCTGTAGTCAACGGGATTGAGGTCTGTACCGTCTGGTGAGTTTGCTGGCCAGAGTTCCGGTTCAATGAAGCTTGGTGTTTCACGTCGCAGCAGCGCAATGGTGTCCTTTGCGCGACGTGCTGGGGCGCTGTCCTATAAGTTACTAATCTCTGTTTAAATGTTTTCAAACACGCCTAGTCTGCATCACTGCCTCCAACAGCAACCACTTCTGTGAGTAAGTAAAATGTAAACTATTTTGTGGCAAAATTATTTGAGAAACAACGTACAAACTTTTATTACAATTGGCTTAGTTTGATAGAAGATTTTTGAAAGTTTTTTGTTGTGTTTTTTTATGGGGCACAGTGTAGATCTAAATAACAGGAATATGACAAGGTTATTATGCTAGCGAATTGCTTCACATTTCAGAGCAAAAGATGGTATAATTATTATCACGCCTCTACTATACATAGGCAGAGCATCGAACTTCAGCAAGGTTGCGTGTGCACAAGGTTGTGTATAGTTCTATACACGGTATGCGTACGTACAGGGTTGTGCAAACACAAAGTGGAAGCAATGGTCGTTTTTATTTCCATAAAATATAAATGCACGAATGGCCTTATTGCAGGTTTTTTCAAACGTGCAGTTGTACACAAAATGTGCAGTTGTAGAAGCACTTCTGTACAGTTACAACTTGACTCCATGGAGTCCAAAAAATGTCATTGTCCTCCAATTGGATTAATTAAAAACGACAATACTTAAATGTTTGAAGCATGCTTTGATGTTTGCAAAGTTTGGACTCCATCAAAGATGTGTGCAGGCGCGGATTCAGGGGGGGCGGAGCCGGCGTACGCCCCCCCTAAACCTGCAACGCCAGATGAACATTTCAAACGAAACATTAATTTTTTATCTTCCATTTCTGGACAGTCTACTTCAGTAGTTTAGCCTACGATTTGGAGATCTTGCAAAACAAGCAATTCGTGGTCTAAGTCTCATTCCATCTAATGTTTCAAACATCGACGCACTCACTGCTGATGGTATAGCCTATACTTCATTACTATCATGATGACCTGCCTTCGCCGGATTCTTTTCATCAAGAGTTAAAGCTTTGGCAGCAGTCTGCCAGCAGATGTGGAGAAACGCTGACAGCACACCAAGCACCCTGTCGGACACCCTCGCTGACAGCCGCTCCTGTCGTATTATGTATCCAAATATTACCACAATAATTTATATTTTGCTGCTCACTTCTGTCACGGCTTGCAGTGTTGAACGAGCAAATTCTAGTCTGCGATTTGTGAAGTCGTGTTTCCGAAGTACAATGAACGAGGACAGATTTAATGCACTCATTTTATTGTTTGTCCACAAGGACATCAAGTTAGACATAAATACTGATAAAAAGCAGCCTTTGGCCTAAGCCCTAAAGAGACCCGGCAATTTCTTCAAACCCCTTTCAACCCTGGTGGAGACCAGTGGTTTTATATGAGAAACTATATATTTTTTCTAAAGTTCCATAACATTTTCTATAAAAAGGATCATTATAGTTTTGCGTGATCTAATTTCTATGCTATATATACACTGTGTCCCAGTAAATCGGGACCCCTTTTTATAATGTGAATAAAACAGGCAAATCTTAATCGATTTTCAAAATTTCAAAACTGTTTTTATTCTGAGATAATTATCTTCCACTGCTTCAAATATGAAGTTTCTGGCATGAATACTGACGTCACAATTACGTCATTTGCATCAGAGAATTTAAATGTTAAGTACCGAACACAACGATTTTTGTTGACATTTGGTTTCGACATGTAAATTAACGACGTCATTATGACGTAATTTTTTAGTGATGACCGTTCATAAATTAGCAATTTGTAGATAATTATCTCAGGATAAAAACAGTTTTGAAATTTTGAAAATCGATGAATATTTGCCAGTTTTATTTACATTATAAAAAGGGGTCTCGATTTATTGGGACACAGTGTATACTATATATATATTATATATATTATATATATATATATGATTACGGGATTGGATTGGTAGAATTTACGCCCCCCCCCCTAACCAGAAATTTACGCCCCCCTAACCAGAAATCCTGGATCCGCCCCTGGTGTGTGTATTGTATCTGACAATTTATAAAGCGCTTCTCGCAGAAAGAGCCTTTCAGAAGCGCTCCCAGTGCGTTCAGCCCCTAGAAAACAGGCAAGTGTGTGTGCCTCATCCTACCATCCCAATTGACTGGATCCGAGGTTTTTAAACAGGCTTATTGGTTGATTTATTGTGGAAAAACAATGCCAGCTGACAGAATCCCAGGACACACTGTATTGAGGCAAAGAGAAGACAGACAGAACAGCAGCGTCGTTCGGTTGGTTGGTCAGACTCAATGTAAATGAAGACACAAGAAGAAGACTCGGTCTCCTTACGTTGAAGGAGGAACACTGGAGTTGACAAATCACCAAAGTAAATTGAGATCATTTATTTCGCATCCATTGTGGGTGGCGTCAGGAAAGGGTGATGATGATGATGGTGGTGGTGGTGATAGTAGTAATGTGATGATGATGTGATGGTGATTATGATGATGATGATGGAGAAGGAGGATGATTATGATGAAGGATGATAAGAATGACAATAATAATGATGTTGATGCAAACTAGAGCCTGTGATCGGCCGTTGTCTGGAATGGGCTCCCACAGAAGCTACGTTTACTTTCTGGGGTTATTACTGAAACATTGAAAAAATTAAACCCAAAACTGTCCTTTGTTGCCGTGCTAGAGTCGCGAGCGCTTCTGAGTAGTCCCACTTGAAGAAGCGCTATATAAATTCTTGAATGAGTGAATAATGAATGAGTGAATTATAATAATGATTTTGATGATGATGATAATGATTATTATGAAGATGCTGCTGCTGCTGCTGGTGGTGGTGGTGACGACAGAGACAAAAATAATAATCATAGTAATTCTGATCATAAAAATTGTAATGACAACGATAACGATAACCATTATGATGGATGATGCAAAAGGGTGCACCTAAGATTTCTAGTACTTTATAGTTTTTTAAGTACTGAATCACTGTATACGATCTTTGCATGGAATTGAACGAGGATCAGATGTGCGTCAGATATGATGCTGAAAATAATGTCGTTCTTTAGTGAAACTTCTGTTTCCGAAAAAAAACAATAATTCTTCAGGAGAAACCATTATGATTAAAGTATCAATCAATCAATCAATCACTCAATCAATCAATCACTCAATCAGTCATTCAATCAATCAATCAATTAATCGATCACTCAATCACCCAATCATTCAACCAATAAACCAATCAATCAATCAACCAATCAATCAAGTGGAAGGGCGAGGCAAAGCTCACAATGCAGTACAATTGCAGAAGCAACCACAAACAACGACGCTGGAACAACTCGTAACAATGTTATTGCTCTCATCTTTAAATCCTGTTCACAATAATTATATACGTAATACAAAGGTTAGCTGGCAATAAATAAATAATAGTTAAAAATAAATAAATAATAATAAATAGTAAATAAATAATACATTTTAAAAAAAAATAAAATAAATAATAATAATAATGAATACTAAACAATAAATAAATAATAAATTATTAATAAGTAATAAATAAATAATAAATAATAATAAATAAATAATAATAAATAAATAATAAATCAATAATAATAACTAATAAATAAATAATAAATAAGTAATAATGAATAATAAATAAATAAATAATAAACAAATAATTTTTTTAACCCGTTTTACATTGGCACACGGGTCTGTTAACATCACACTCTAAAACGGCAACGAATGTGTTAAGAAACATGAAATAGTATGTGGCCTCAGATAGAAGTTGGATGTCGAACATTTTGAAATCTGTTACAACTCAACAATTTAAACAGTGCTCGTCTACATTCTTAAACAATTCGTTGTGCTTCTTTTTTATAACTTCGAATATCTGCGCTTCTTCTCCCATTTCTTTACGCCTGTGACTGCAAAAAATCAGAATTTTATGACGTATATATTTCATAACATAAACATTTTGAACAGCCATATATAAATTTTCCACAAAACTGGGTTGCAATAGCTTAGTTATAAAAAACTGCTTATTATCATGGAAAAGGAGAGTGGGTCTTTTTCTTTTGCCGTCGCTGGACTGGGAGGACCAGAGTACATTCTTGAAGAGGCGCTACGTAAATCCATAGAACGAATGAGTTTACACTTAAATGTACGTACTTTGCTCGTTGCTGTAAAGGACAGAGAGTGATATGGAAGAGATCGGGATGTGTTTTGACACATATTTTGCATCATGACAATCATTCATTGAAACATTACATTCATATACTTAATACATTGAATTGGATATAAACTCTCAGAATCATATAGGCTACAAGACATTCAGTCACATTGATTATATTGTGTGCCTTCAAATTGTAACTATTTTAGCAACCATATAGTTTAAAGGCAATAAGGCATTTAGTGAACATCAAGAGGAGTGATGTAGGCTTGGTGCAGGTTTGGATGTATTTGTCAAGTTTAGCTAAAAAGGCTATGTTTTGAAGCTGAAACTGTCATTGACGCTTTACAATGGACTCTATATTTACCGGCACTGCAGAAGTGATGACTCACCAGAAATCCCAAAGTTTATAGACTAACCTTCCGTGGCTTCTGAGGAATAAATAATATCCAAGAACGTCGAAACTCCGACCAAGGCACACGCAACTACCTGAATGTGGCTGTCACAACAGAAGTTTAAAAAACGGTTTTACTCAAGCAGCTACTGTCATGTAATCTAATTGTTGCAGTTTTAAAATCAATATGTAAACAGACAATTAACTTTTTAACGCATGTAAGTAAACAGCCTTCATTTGAATCTAGTAAACACATATGCAATACAATTACATACATTAATGAGATAAACTATAACAGGAATACAACGTCAGTACCAACGAAACTGATTCCAGTGTTCTTCACTCAGCATGTGATTATTAATAGAGATTGCTCTCTCTTACCATTTGATAAACAGCATTCATTCATTCTAACCGTGCATAAGGAAGAATTTACAAAAAGCAGGGAAGTTTTACCAGGGCAAGAAGTACAGGCCTAGTATGAGGCCATTCCAGATAGAATGCCTCACAATTGACAAGGTCTGAAACTGTCCAATAGAAGTGTTAACTTTTGGGACCAAAGTTCCCTTATGCTAAAGAGCAAAGAGTTTGATATCCATGAGGTCAGACACAGGTCAACAAAGATTAGACAAGTAGAATGCAGCACAATGAAGAAGGTCAACAACTCTGTAGAAGTTACGCTAAGAAAAAGGAAGCCGGTGAAGAACATCATGTATATAGGGCTTATAGGCAGAGACAGCAGCATATTTAAGAAGGCGGCTGACTAGGTGAGCGACTGAGAGAAGGACCTGATCAAGGCGGCCTATTAACCAAAGTGGCAGGCCCACAGGTACTAAGGATACAGTGATCAAGTACAACAGTGAAAAAATCATACAGAATTGTCAAAGCTGGTAGTAGCAAATAGGTAAAAGTCGCCAAGCATACGACCAGTACTCATTTCAAATCCAATTACGGCTATAAGTAATCAACTTCTTAATTTTCAAAATCCTTATTTAAGTAAGTGACAGGGGATTCAAACAACAGCATATTATCTTTCCATAATTTTCTTACCAAATCTGTAAATTTAAAAGCAGTTATGTTATTTTTTTAAATGCACATCTCTTCACTTACTTCGGACCAAACGCCAGGCCTTCATGTCGTCTGAAACAAAAGAGAACAGAAGAATATAATTACAAGATGTTTCTCAAAAGCTCTGTGTTAAAAAACGTCATAAGGCATTTGGGAAATCGAGGTGTAAAAAATTGCAATGACCACTTGGTTACAAATTCTGATAAGATGGCAAACAGAAATTATGAGTAAATAGAGCATGACAAAAGCAAGTGGAATAGTGAAAGGTCTCAGCCTAGTAGCAGCATACAATGTTCAAGTCTTTAACGATGAGATGTTATGAAAACAATGCAACTCGCCCTTAAAGTGTGAACCACATCTTACTGATTCAACATTTCATGTTTTCACTCAGTCTCGAGACATTACCATAATTAGTATTGTCCATCGAACGCTGCGACTACACTTCAACAGCAAGAAATTCCGGAGGCCCCTCAACAGAGGCATGACAATAAGCATGCTGACATAGATGTTGAGATTAATTTAAGTAAGCATACATGGTTGTGATCCCGAGATGAGAGTATATCATGAGTTCCACAGTCTCAAGGGCGGTCAGCCATTTTGACCTGGAAGAAACAGATGAACATTTTTGCTCAATAGAGGCAAAACAGTTTCGGTCTAATTCTTGGCAAAATAGAACTTTTTGGTTGGTCAGATCAGCCATACAAAATTGCACTTTCTCCAATTTGTCCATATCCTGCTTCAGGTATGTACTGTAACGTAAATCTTCAAAAACTTCTCAGTCCCCATAAAAGCCATGTTAGGAAGGCCAGTTTATTCACTGGCGGTATGAACTTCACAGTGTAGTTTCAAATTTCAACTGTGACCTAACCGACTGATCTTCACATCTGATCTTCGGTATTGTATCCACGTGCCTGGTGACAATTGTCCTTGCCATCACATAGCCACTAAGGTTGAACTTCCTCTTCACAAATGTCATTTATCAAACAATTCTTAATTTAGAATATGATTATCTGACTGCATGTACATTCATAAACTCTAAATCCTGTAAAGCACTATTCCAAAGAAAAGGTCGGACAGCAAAAATTGATTCATGAACACTAAAAATGTAATAATAATGTCATAAATTCCTGCAATAATCTATTAATAAATCAATCAGAATTTATCAGTTCAATAACCTGTGATCAAAGTAAGTACATAACAGAACCCTATCTGCATAATGCACAGGTAAGATAGGAAAAATTGTGCGGAAGCTGACAATTTGATACAACTTAGTCCACGATACTTACAATGTTGACACTGTGAAGCTAAGTGCACAGAGTAACAATTGATACACAAGCATTGAAAATTTATGCAAGGATTAAGAACCATGCTCACCTGCCATTCAAAACGTGGTATATTTTGTTGAAGCTTCTGGAGGTCGTGTATGACGATATGGTTTGCACGAGGTACTTTGTGGTACAAATGATTACTTGATATGAGGGGCAGCTGTAGAAATAAACACAACCCAAAGTAAGTTTCCTTGAGTGTTAGAACAAGCAGAAAGAGCTATTTCAGAATTATTGTTCAAAAGTTGAAATTTTTATGATACTTCACTTAGCTTAGTAAAAAGGACAGTATGCCCTATGTGAGGAAATCTGTTGAATAAATCATACATACATAATGTCAATATACTGTACTGAAACAAAAAAATCGTGCCAAATAAACATATTTAGGAGTTATGTACTAATATTTTTACGTACTCAAAGCCAAAATAAAAATTTGGAAGGAAGTAAAAAAATCTTCCCAGACTACAGAGAACGTGCTGAATAACTCGGCAGCTCAGGATTTAAAGAGTTAAAATGACACAGGAAATACTGACATTACAGTTTCATTAAAGATGCTATTTTGAAAAAATGCATCAATTCAATCAAACATACTTTGCAAATACAAGAAAGGCAATAGCGATCAGCTGAAGCGATGAACCCAAAAGTTCAAGCCAGACAGCGTCCTGTACAAAAAAAAACCCAAAACAATCCCTGTATTAGCTGTGACAGTCTATTATTACTTTTTGTTCAAAATGATAATTTCTAGATCTATTTGAAAGAAACAAGTTAATTACAGGCATTCAAGTGAAATGAATCGCAATGTTAATTTCTAAGTCGGTCTGCAAGGGCAAGAGAGAGGTAGGATCAACTAAGCTGGGCATATCCTAGTGGCGTCCAAGATGAATAGTACTTAATGCGTCGGCAGTCTCAGCACGTAGACCATATCAGCATAACGTGAGATCAATTCCTACAAACCTCACAACTGTTGACTCAGCCTTCCACTCATTAGGGGTGACAGCTAATGATGAGCTGCAGAAAGACCTAAATGGTGCCAAACTGTATGCAAGAGAGTTAAATTCTACACCTTTAATAACTAATCATCAATTCCTACTATGACCTGTAATAATCAAGAAAATAGTGGTTTTTAGCATCGATAAGTGTGTAAATGAAGTAAATATTAGTATTTACCTTTATCATCATATTTGTATTGTGAGTGACTTTCCTGTTAAGCTCATGCATCGTAATAAGAACAACCTGGTAAATTCTCAGGCTAATAATATTACATACTCAGATACTACATATCCGAAAGCACTTCACATAGCATATTGTCCACAACTAGGACTAATAACATTTTAGCCATTATTCTGTTTAACTGACAATGTCTCTCTTGTGGTCATTCAAACTTCCCATATAACTGCTCTGTATTTTAAAGCATGAAATACTCGAAGCTACCAGCTGAAATGACATATTCAGACCATACATATCCCAAAGCACTTTCACATGCTTCTAAAATTATCTCCAAAAAGGTAAAAGGACAACCAAGGCTAACGGTTCCTGGTTCGTTTAACATACACTCCTAGTATATAACATGTCCTGTGATTAAATTTTGAATATGCAATATGATATGCATTAGAACGTGGTAAAAAGACAGCGTAAATTTTTATTATCTGACATTATCAGCTGGTAAATTATAGTATTTCATGCTTTGCCAGTTTACAGGAGGCACGCAAACAAACAATTCACTTCTCAGCAAACCATAATGATGCAGACGAATATCTCGTAATCTTAAAAGAATAAACTCTTACATGCTGCAGTCCACAGCGCAGCAAAAAGGTCAACAGTATTGAACCAATCAAAAGCTGGAACAGATTATGAAGCTTTGTAATCATTGGGAGCCTGCAAAGAAAAACACTTTCCAATGTAGTGAAACACAAACTTTAATAATAAATAATAATTTTCTTTACTAATTAATTAAACTTTCTGCCTATATGCATGATGTGTTGCATAGCTGCCTGTTTAGTTTCATGTGTGGACTACTGCAGCACCGTATAAGACGGACTTCCGGCCTGTCAGGTAGAGTCCCTAAATAGGGTCCAGTATACCGCTGCCCGTCTCATAGGTCGCATTCCAATGTTTGGCTGATTCTTTGAGTATAATTATGTGGGCTGTACTCTACTGGCTTCCTTACCCACATCGCATTGTTTACTGAATTTCTGTTTTGGTCCAATGCTGTATTGGGAGTTTAATCCTCTTTACCTGCCGAGGCTCTACTGCTGAAACATGTGCGTCCAACGCCGCTCTTCTCTTTGCTCAGATGCCAAGCGGAACTTATTATTCACCACTAACGGACTGCTAATTTCAGGATGATAAAGTTAAATTTTGGACAATTTCAGAACAATTTAAAAAATTTAGAAATTTCAGAATGAGTAAGAGACCTGCAGTTGCACTTTTATATATGAGGCTGACGATTGGCTAAAAGAGCTTCTGAGCAGATCATGTAGAGAGGGTGCTACAAAAATCTCTAAAATGAAATTTAAAATAATCATCAGAATGCAAGTAGCTTTTAATATTATTTAAAACATAAGAGGCATGTAATCTAAGAATCTCACTCATCTCCATATGGCCCACAAGAATGAGGAAAGTTGTCATTCAGCTGAAACACAAATAGGCTAGCATTAGTACACATAATATGTTGAAATGAGACAATGAACATGCACTGTGATTGATTGTATTATATCAAGCCTTCTCTATCCTTCTATGTCATGTAGTGGTCTTAAAAGAGGATGTATCAATGGTGGACCAGAGCCCTATGGGCCATCTTATCCTTCCTACGAACTCACCAAACCTCACCTCTGGTTATCTCTCCACAGGTCTTTTAATTTAAATTTGAAAACACAATCGAAGTCTACCATAAACAGCAACAGATATGAAAACTATGTTTTCTGTAAAAATCAATGCACATGTACCTGAACAGATTTGTCATAGATACACAGATTATAAAACCATGTTTTCTGTGAAAATAAAGGCATGAGCACATAAAATGATTTGTCAAACACACCCACAAAATGTAAAGAACGTTCTCACTGAACATTATCCCATAAATGAATTTCAGGTGTTGGTGGAGTATGTATCGATCGGGCTGCGTTCCCATGAAGAAAGATGTCTAAAATGGAAAAATGTAACTCAAACTGCAACCATGACTTATTTAACAATAGTCAATAAACTAACAGCAAGGACAAATGATATGCAGATTCATGTTGCCAAGGCTACTTCAAAGCAAACAACTCAGCAATTCAAAATGTGACCGATAAAATAACATAATTTGAAGAATGCAAAACGTAACATAAAACATTGATCAGCATCCAATGTGACATATCAACACACGGAGACAATAACAGAAAGGCAATTGAAAATGAAACAAATGTATGTGTACACATATACACACACACTATCAACCTTAAGCAAATCAAAAATTAACTTGGAATTGTTATTCCAGCATCAAAACTGGTGTAGGGTAAATGAATATGAAGATTAAAAAACTATAATCAGCAGAGATTCTATTAATAGTGTACAAAATCTATTGGGATATCAGACATAAATGTGTGTGTGTGTGTGTTTGTGTGTGTGCAGACAGCGCAGAGCCTTTTCTATTATACGTCCCGCTATCTGGAATGGTCTCCCACTAACCTTGAGACTTATGCTAGAGGCTAAGTTCACCTGCTTTTTATAAGTTGCTCAAATCATACTTTTTAGCTGTGGCTGGGCTGGGAGCGCCTCTGAGTAGATTACTTGAAGAGGCACCATATAAATTATCGAAATGAATGAACGAATACATACAAGCATACATCTAGTACATACAAGCATATTAATTTTGCATACAAAGAGCAGCCATGAGATACAGTGTTAACAAAATGATGAAATGAATATATATGTATAATTGAGACGTACCGTTCCATAGGTCCCACCGATGCACACAAGATGTCCTCCACAGATAAACCAGCCATCAGACCAGGTGTAACTATACGATGATTGGCCTATGTTTAACAAACAAAAAACAGTGCAGCATATTCATTACATATGATGAGATATAAGTCAATAATGCACTTGATGCCATAGAAACTTGCGCTTATACCACAAGCACTATAGTCAATGCTCAATGCTGCTGTTAGACTGAACTCCACCACTGGTTGCACTCTGCCAGTGCCAGTCCCAAGCCTGGATAAAGGAGGAGGGTGTCGTTAATGATCTTTGCTATCACACAGTGACGTTAAACTGAAAAATCACAACCACGCTGTTAAACTGATCTTCATTCGTTCTCCAACATCTCTACATTTATGACTGAACAACTTCTCTGCCCGTATAAAATTCAAAGTTCTTGCTTTGGCTCTTAAGGAATTGAGTCTTGCTCCAAAGCATCTTTGCGATCTCTTACTTCACTCCTCGCTGCGTCCTCTTAGATCCTCTGATCGGCTTGACCTCTTTGTTCCACTCAACCAGTGCTGCCATGGCTCAATCCAGATGCTTTGACTGTATAGGTCCCTCACTATGGATTGACAAAGCACATTACAAACGAAGAAGTACTAACGATAATGCTGCAGCCAGATTAATTGCACGCCTTCCACGTTATTCGCATATTTCTACTTTCATGTTTGAACAAACAACTCCATTGGCTTCCTCTAACTGTGCGCATTAAGTTTAAAATTCTCATCTTGGTCTCCAAAGCCCAACGGGGTCTTGAGCCAAAATATCTAGCAAATGAAATTCACCGACCTCTTTCAGCCTCCTCACATCACCCACTCCGCTCTTCAAATAGATTTGATCTTTTAGTTCCTCCGACTAGAACGACTATGGCTCAGTCCCGATCCTTTGCATCAATTGGCCCCTCTCTTTGGAATACTCTGTCTCCATCTACTCGGTCTCAACTTCTAACTAGTAACCCCTCCTCCTCATTTTCTTTCCTCAAAACTTATTTCTTCTCTCGTGGCCTTGCGCACTAGGAGCGCCTCTGAACGGTTCACCCTAGTAGAGGCGCTTTATAAATGTTTTAATACGATATGATACGATAGAAGAGAAAAGATCTTTGCTGGACACAGTAAAGATGAGACAAAAGAATCGGGTGCGACATTTGCTGCGAGGTAACTCACTGCAGAAAGAAATAATTGAAGGAAGATTGGAGGGTAAGAGGTGCAGAGGAAGATCTAGACAAAAAACTGCTGGACGAGATGATGGAGGAGGGTTACAGAGAACTTAAAGACATGGCACAACAGCATGACAGATGGAGACATTGGATGTCTGAACCTGCCACTTGGCAGAAAACCTAAAGAAGATGAAGAAGAAGAACTGATATTATGAACTACAGCGTAATGCGTCGTTACGGAGCAAGTCTTCACAAAGATCTACATACCTTCAACAGGACTGAGGTGAAGCTTGGATTCCTTCTGGATGTTGTAGTCGCTCAGAGTACGGCCAACTTCCAACTGCTTCTCGCCAAAGATCAGACGCTGCTGATCGGGTGGGATCCCTTCCTTGTCCTGGATCTTGGCCTTCACGTTTTCGATCGTGTCACTCGGCTCCACTTCAAGGGTGATGGTCTTTCCCGTCAATGTTTTCACAAAGATCTGCATACCTCCACGATGAAGGTGAAGCTTGGATTCCTTCTGGATGTTGTAGTCGCTCAGAGTACGGCCAACTTCCAACTGCTTCTCGCCAAAGATCAGACGCTGCTGATCGGGTGGGATCCCTTCCTTGTCCTGGATCTTGGCCTTCACGTTTTCGATCGTGTCACTCGGCTCCACTTCAAGGGTGATGGTCTTTCCCGTCAATGTTTTCACAAAGATCTGCATACTTCCACGATGAAGGTGAAGCTTGGATTCCTTCTGGATGTTGTAGTCGCTCAGAGTACGGCCAACTTCCAACTGCTTCTCGCCAAAGATCAGACGCTGCTGATCGGGTGGGATCCCTTCCTTGTCCTGGATCTTGGCCTTCACGTTTTCGATCGTGTCACTCGGCTCCACTTCAAGGGTGATGGTCTTTCCCGTCAATGTTTTCACAAAGATCTGCATACCTCCACGATGAAGGTGAAGCTTGGATTCCTTCTGGATGTTGTAGTCGCTCAGAGTACGGCCAACTTCCAACTGCTTCTCGCCAAAGATCAGACGCTGCTGATCGGGTGGGATCCCTTCCTTGTCCTGGATCTTGGCCTTCACGTTTTCGATCGTGTCACTCGGCTCCACTTCAAGGGTGATGGTCTTTCCCGTCAATGTTTTCACAAAGATCTGCATACCTCCACGATGAAGGTGAAGCTTGGATTCCTTCTGGATGTTGTAGTCGCTCAGAGTACGGCCAACTTCCAACTGCTTCTCGCCAAAGATCAGACGCTGCTGATCGGGTGGGATCCCTTCCTTGTCCTGGATCTTGGCCTTCACGTTTTCGATCGTGTCACTCGGCTCCACTTCAAGGGTGATGGTCTTTCCCGTCAATGTTTTCACAAAGATCTGCATACTTCCACGATGAAGGTGAAGCTTGGATTCCTTCTGGATGTTGTAGTCGCTCAGAGTACGGCCAACTTCCAACTGCTTCTCGCCAAAGATCAGACGCTGCTGATCGGGTGGGATCCCTTCCTTGTCCTGGATCTTGGCCTTCACGTTTTCGATCGTGTCACTCGGCTCCACTTCAAGGGTGATGGTCTTTCCCGTCAATGTTTTCACAAAGATCTGCATACTTCCACGATGAAGGTGAAGCTTGGATTCCTTCTGGATGTTGTAGTCGCTCAGAGTACGGCCAACTTCCAACTGCTTCTCGCCAAAGATCAGACGCTGCTGATCGGGTGGGATCCCTTCCTTGTCCTGGATCTTGGCCTTCACGTTTTCGATCGTGTCACTCGGCTCCACTTCAAGGGTGATGGTCTTTCCCGTCAATGTTTTCACAAAGATCTGCATACCTCCACGATGAAGGTGAAGCTTGGATTCCTTCTGGATGTTGTAGTCGCTCTGCTTCTCTGGCTGGTTTCGCAGTTCATACAAAGAAATGATCTAGTTGAGGCATGGCCTACTAATATATTGGCTACCATGATTTAGTAAATCTGCCATTAAATTACTCAATCCAACAAGCTCGTAAAAAAGATGGTGCTCTGCATTGATGTGCTTAGCCTTAGAGTAGCGCTTTAGAAATTTGGAGCTTACAATTTTGATATTACAGATGTTTCAGTCATCCGATTCCAATGTGAAGCTCTAGAAAAAACATTTACTTAAAATAGCAGATACTATGTAAGCTTTAACTTGTTTATAACTAAATCTTAGCCAAAGCAATGATTTTTGTTACTTCTTGTGCATCTTTACTTAGTTTTACATGCTGGGGATGACCAGATAAGCTTTGCTTCTTCTCCCCACGAGTCGGTTCACTCATTCTTGCACTTAACCTTCTACTTTTCTCTCTCCAGTGCTTATATACTCGATACCATTTGATTTGAGTTAGGCTAATATGTTTTAGGAACAAGACATAAAAAACTTCCAAAACCATAGCTTTGCCGGTTCTGCTATAACAAAATAGTCATTAAACAATATTCGTTTTAATGAGAAAACCCAGTAATAGCGCGACAATAAACAAGATTCGCCAAGAGAGCTGCGGATGAAACCTAGAAAACAATTATGAACCGTTTTTCACAAATTCATTTCTGTTCATCATTCTATAGTAATACTACATATTCAGGTGAACGTGTAGCTTAGCGTCGCAAATCATTTTCACGCTTATAATGGCACAAAAAGCGCCTTAAAAATTTATGCCAAAGTGCTATTGCCTAACTGATGTATTATTATACTTAGAATTTGTTAAAAAGGAGGAAATCGAATTTCTAGAATGGCTCGGTAGCAAGTAAACAATAATATGATGGCCACAGATCAGCGCAGAAGAGCGCTGTCACGTGCGGCGATCAATAGCCCAATGTTTCCAACAGCCTATGGCAATAAATAGCCCAATGTATACGCGCAAGTAAGCACATCAGAATAATATTTTAGTCATGCAATATTAAATTTTAGTTTTAGCGGTGGTCAAATGACAGTTGGATTGAAAATAATTCTTGGTAAAGAGAAGTCGGATTGATGAAAATCATTTTCCCAAAATAGAAGTGGGATTGGTTAAAAGTTTTATAATTTTCACAAACGGAATAAAAAGCAATTAAACACGTGTTGCAAATTATATGTATTAGAATGATGACTTTAAGTCAGGTATTTCAACATCTATTTCGTTAATACAGCTTCGATTACAGGTCTAAAAATACCCTAATCCAACTTTCATTTCGAGTTCGAGCCCCCCGTTGGGCGGACATGCTTTGTAGGCTGCTATTAGCGCCATGTGTTGCAGGCTGTCTGTTCGGTTAATATAGTTCAGATTTGTGTATTCTATGGTCCGCGGTATTGTTTGAGCTGCATAGGTGTACAATTAAATGTAACCGGTTGCGTTCTGTCAACCGGATTGTTGAGTAAACACAAATTATTATAAAAGCAAAAAAAACAATTGTCACCTCTTGGTAATATGAAAATATTGCGAATAATGCGGCCAACACACTGACGGTAACAACAACAACTACAGACCGTTGTGACGGCATTTTTACGAATTCTACTAGAATTTTTTATTCACAAAATATTAATTGCGATTTTTAAAAACCATTCGTTTTACGCCAACTCGTTACCAGGCCAACGGGGTCTTTTGATGACGTCAACGACCTTATATATATATATATATTACTAGTAACTAGACGGAGCTTCCCGTGTTATGCTGCCCGATGACGTTGATGCAGCGCAAAAGAAAGAGCAGGAGCCAGAAACAAGAGTTTATGTGGAGAATTAACTGCGAAGATAACTGCGCATGTAAATAATGAGCGCACAAAGTTTAGACTAGATGGAGAATTAACTGCGATGCTACAGCGTATTATATGTAAATATATATAAGGTCGTTGATGTAAACAAGCGCACATGTAATGAGAGATCCTGCGTGGTCGAGTGGGTTGTAACCCGCTCGCCGCGCCGGCGGCCCGGTTTCGATTCATGTGCGTCAAGTTAGGGCACAGATTGAGATTCGCATTCCAGCCCCATATTCGATTCGGGGGTGACCTCCCCAGCCTAGCGCACAACTCAACTACAACCGAAATGAGAAATTCGTAGCGTAACTTCACATTATTCACACAATAACAATCCCAAAACGCCTAACAGGGCTTATCAACCAAGGCAAGGGCTACCTAATCCTGTAGTGGCCATAACGCTTAAAGTCTCTTTTGTAGCCCTTCAAAGTACCTAAGAAACAGGCCTTATATTTAAATCTACCAGTCTACGTTTGCCGATTTTAATGACATGCTCAGCTCCTTTACATCCCTTAGTGATTAATAGGGCTTATCAACCAACACAAGGACTACCTAATCCTATAGTCGCCGTAGCGCTTAAATGATTAACGTCTCTTTTGTAGCCCTTCAAAGTACCCCTGAAACAGGATTTTTATTTAAATCTACCAGTCTACGTTCGCCTATTTAAATGACATGCTCAGCTCCTTTACATCCCTTAGTGATTAATAGGGCTTATCAACCAACACAAGGACTACCTAATCCTATAGTCGCCGTAGCGCTTAAATGATTAACGTCTCTTTTGTAGCCCTTCAAAGTACCCCTGAAACAGGATTTTTATTTAAATCTACCAGTCTACGTTCGCCTATTTAAATGACATGCTCAGCTCCTTTACATCACTTAGTGATTAATAGGGCTTATCAACCATCACAAGTACTACCTAATCCTATAGTCGCCGCAACGCTTAAATGATTAACGTCTCTTTTGTAGCCCTTCAAAGTACCCCTGAAACAGTATTTTTTATTTAAATCTACCAGTCTAAGTTTGCCGATTTTAATGACATGCTCAGCTCCTTTACATCCCTTAGTGATTAATAGGGCTTATCAACCAACACAAGGACTACCTAATCCTATAGTCGCCGTAGCGCTTAAATGATTAACGTCTCTTTTGTAGCCCTTCAAAGTACCCCTGAAACAGGATTTTTATTTAAATCTACCAGTCTACGTTCGCCTATTTAAATGACATGCTCAGCTCCTTTACATCCCTTAGCGATTAATAGGGCTTATCAACCAACACAAGGACTATCTAATCCTATAGTCGCCGCAACGCTTAAATGATTAACGTCTCTTTTGTAGCCCTTCAAAGTACCTCTGAAACAGGCCATACATTTAAATCTACCAAACAGTCTAAGTTCGCCTATTTAAATGACATGCTCAGCTCTTTTACATCCCTTAGTGATTAATAGGGCTTATCAACCAACACAAGGACTACCTAATCCTATAGTCGCCGTAACGCTTAAATGAATAACGTCTATTTTGTAGCCCTTCAAAGTACCCCTGAAACAGTATTTTTTTAAATCTACCAGTCTAAGTTTGCCGATTTTAATGACATG
Organism: Lumbricus rubellus; assembly: GCA_945859605.1. Taxonomy (NCBI): domain Eukaryota; kingdom Metazoa; phylum Annelida; class Clitellata; order Crassiclitellata; family Lumbricidae; genus Lumbricus; species Lumbricus rubellus. Next base: position 23,922,873 of record OX243823.1, on the reverse strand, counting down.
CTCAGCTCCTTTACATCCCTTAGTGATTAACAGGGCTTATCAACCAACACAAGGACTACCTAATCCTGTAGTCGATGTAACGCTTAAATGATTAACGTCTCTTTTGTAGCCCTTCAAAGTACCCCAGAAAAAGGCCATACATTTAAATCTACCAAAAAGTCTAAGTTCGCCTATTTAAATGACATGCTCAGCTCCTTTACATTCCTTAGTGATTAATAGGGCTTATCAACCAACACAAGGACTACCTAATCCTATAGTCGCCGTAACGCTTAAATGATTAACGTCTCTTTTGTAGCCCTTCAAAGTACCCCTGAAACAGGCCATACATTTTTACCTAGCAAACAGTCTAAGTTCGCCCATTTAAATGACATGCTCAGCTCCTTTACATCCCTTAGTGATTAACAGGGCTTATCAACAAACACAAGGACTACCTATAATCCCATAGTCGCCGTAACGCTTAAATGATTAACGTCTCTTTTGTAGCCCTTCAAAGTACCTCTGAAACAGACTGTTACGGCATTTCAGCATCAATTGAAGTGTATTCTCTGTAATAATATTTATATTGCTCTAGTCTATTACTTCAGTGTATTAAATGACTTTAAAGCAAGTGTTGTGCATTCATTAATTCATTAATTCACTATTTATTAATAATTCATTTATTCATTCAGTCATTATATGCATATTGTCGTATCCCGTGTAAAGGGCACTTTATTATCCTAGTGGTTAATCGGTTGGGTTTAACTTACTCAAGAAATTCTTCCAAATTCAACAAACTCCCAGTTCTTATGAAATATATATAATATAAAGTTATTCAATATCATTCATATGCACAAACAAATAACAATCCTATTTACCTAGTGTGGCGAGTTACTTAGGAAATATTATATTTGCGCTTATCTGTCGAGTTGTTTGAACTCGAATGTCTTCGGCTCTCTCCGTCGTCCAATCGTCGCAGTCAAGAATGTTGATCAGACGGTTGAAATGCAGTCATGGAAGCAACCACACCAATCGCCTTACTCGTATCTTGCCGTGAATCAGTTGCACACAAGATGAATCGTCGCATTCACCTCACAGCTCCTCTCCAGTTGACCAAACGTCCCTCGTACTTCACACGCCGAATCAGCTGTTCGCTAGCCGATTCAAATTACACGACTCTTCAGACTGTTGCCTAAGAGTTCGTCTTCTTCGCAAGTGTCTCACACTTCACACGATGATTATTATGCACTAACGCAAATTTCTCATTTAAATTGCGTTGCACTTAATGCACAATACTTTGAACTATCGGTTGATCGTCCGAACAGTTCAATTACCTTCGTCTCTACTCTGAAAATCACAACTTTGGATTGATCACCGCAGCGAAACAACCACCATTTCCAGATATACCTGTAGAGAGTCAAAAACTTAACGTCCACTTCGCTGACGTCATTTTTAACTCGTCACGTCATTCGCTTCCAGTTTGCACCAATCACGAATAGGATTAGCGTCCTTTGTTGTCATGGTAATCTTGACCACTCGTTATTACGCTTAGCTGCAGTCATTGGTTTTATGTATTAATATTTTATATGTTGCCACACATATTACCTAAACTCGCCAATTAAATTGCCTAGCTTAACTTCTACTTATAATTAATAATTATACATGCATAGCAAGTGTTTAATTTGATAATCATTTAATATAACCACGACAAATACCCTTTCTTCAAAAGTCTGTACACAGGCTTTATCAACTTATCTAATTATCAAATTACAATAACTGCTTATGCCTATGCTTATACTACTTTACACAACATCACAACCTAACACAACTACTTCTTATCTACCTATAGTATCACCATTGATTTACTTAAATCTTAGGTCAATCCTCTACTTAAATAATCGGACATTACATTATTACATCCCTTAATGTAACGTATTGTAAAACAATAATTTTGAAGGGCGAGGCTCCACCTCATGACTCTTGCATTCTTCATCCTCCCTTCCTTCATGTACTGTAGTCCACAATGGTCAGTCTCGATCACAAACTCTCTTCCACACAAATATCGATCAAATCTACTGATTCCCCACATTATGGCTAAACATTCTCTTTCCTCAACTGAATATCGCATCTCTCTTTCCAACAATTTTCTACTCGCATATGCAATCGGGTGGTTTATTCCTTCATACTGCTGAATAAGAACACAACCTATCCCTTTTCCTGATGCATCTGTCTGTATTATAAATTCTTTCTCCAAGTCTGGTAACCTAAGGATTGGTGTCTTAGCTAGTGCTTCTTTCAACTGCTTAAAACTTTCACCTAACTCTTGGTTCCATTCAATATTGTTAGGAGCTAACTTTTTAGTCAAGTCACTCAACGGTGCCATCAATTCTGCACAATGTGGAATAAACTTTCGATAGTAATTTATCGCTCCTAAAAAGCTTCTCACTTGCTTCTTCGTCTTAGGCTGTGGCATTTCCACAATCTTGTCAATAGATTCTCCCTTAGGGCTTATATCGTCGTTGTTCAATGTATGGCCTAGGAAATCTATCTTGCCATATCCTAGTGAACATTTCTTCGGTTTCAATGTCAAATGAGCTTTTCTCACTCTTGTGAAAAACTCTCTTAACGTCTTCATGTGTTCGTTCCATCCTTTCGTATGAGCAAGAATATCGTCGACATAACTTTCTAGATTTTCAGTTCCATGTAATATTTTCCGTATCAAGCGATTATAACTGGATGCGCTATTGACTAGTCCAAATGGTAACACATTGAACTTATATAATCCGCTTGCACAGATGAATGTGGTTAAGTCTTTTGATTCTTCGCTCATTGGTATCTGCCAATACCCTTTACAGAAATCGAACTTGCTATAGATTTTACTTCCACTGAGTTTATTGAAAATATCCTCATTCGACATCATCGGTTCTGGATCGAATACTGTCACTTTGTTGAGTTGTTTATAATTACAGCAAAGTCTGTTACTTCCATCTGACTTTTTAACAACTACAAGCGGCGCTGCATACGCTGCTTCCGATCTTTCTATAATTCCATTATCTAGCATCGTCTCTAATTCTTTGTTTATCTCCGCTTGAAGATGATATGGCGTTGGATAAGCTCGTAACCGAATTGGCTCATCACTCGTCAGATGAATCTCATGCTTTACCATATCTGTCCTTCCTGGCTTATCACTGAATATGTCCTCATGTTCTCTCAGTAGTTCCCTTAATTCTCTTTTCTGTTTTTCCGTCAATTTAGGATTGATATCCACATCTTTGTAAGTCTCCGTTTGTTTACTTACATATAAGCTCAATATCTCTTCTTCTTCATCTTCACCATCTTTACCATCATGTACTATCGCCGATATGTATGCTGACGTTTCTACATCATTACCTTCTCCATTTCTCTCGTAGTACTTCTTTAGTATATTGATGTGATATGTTTTGAGTTTTCCACCATCAATTTCCACCTTGTAATCATAATCTCCTATTTTGCCTCTGACCACAAATGGTCCTTGCCATTTTACAAGCATCTTATTGTTACAACTGGGTAACAGTAATAAAACTTTATCTCCTATCTTCAACTCTCTGTAACGTGCTTTCTTATCATAATACTTCTTGTTCTTTTCATTTGCTTTATGTATGGCCTTCTGTGCCATATCACATGTTTCTTCTATTCTTTCTCTCAAATCGGTCATGTATGTATAAACATCTTTTACTTCATCTTCCACTTTCTCATTTGTCCAGAGTTCCTTCAATATCTGTATTGGTCCTCTGCATGACCTTCCAAAAATTAATTCAAAGGGTGTGAACCCATGACTTTCGTGTACAGTGTCTCGTAACGCGAACAATAATGGTGCTAAGAACCTGTCCCATTCCTTGACCTGTTCTCCTATTAGCTTCCTCAACGTTGCTTTTATTGTTCCGTTAAGTCTCTCCACACATCCATTTCCCATAGCATGGTAAGGACTAGTGAAAGTGTGCTTGATCAACAACATCTTGTTAACATCAGCCATCAGTTCTGAAGTGAATTGGCTCCCTCTGTCAGTATGGATTTTCTGAGGAACACCCATGCGACAATAAAAATTGAACAAGGCTTCCGCCACCTCCTCTGTAGTTATTCCTTTCAGTGGAATCGCTTCTGGGTATCTGGTACTCAAATCCACTATCGTTAATATATAGCGATAACCTCTTGATGACATAGGTTCTATCACTCCGATAATGTCTACACAGACATGTTTGAATGGTACATCCAGTACCGGAAGATGTCCCATCGGTGCTCTGTGGCTCACCTTTTTATCCACCGACTTTTGGCATACATCACAACTCAGGACATACCTTTTAATTTCTTGTCCTATCGATGGCCAATAAAATTCATTCACAATTTTATCATGGGTCTTCTTCATACCCAAATGTGCTGACAATAGCGAGTTATGGGCCACGGCTAATACTTTACCTCTAAGTTCCTTCGGGACCATTAACTGCCACTTCACATCATCTTCCGTTGTCTCCATGAATCTCCTATACAAAAATCCGTTCTTCTTCACATAAAGAACTTTCTCTGTTACACTGTCATCACCACTCCAATCAATTGCTTTATCCCAAAACTTCTTCAAAGTCTCATCTTTGCTTTGTAACTCTTTAATTTCTTTTGTTGATACATTTAAATCCGGCATCTCAGTAACTTTCAACTGTTTGTATTTTGTTACTTTCTTTGATTCCGCTCTGGTTTCAACTGCTGCTGTCGTTTGGCACACATCATTCTCGATGACGTCATCCGTTACATCATCATTTAATTCACTTGTGATTTCACTCGCAAAATGAACTTTCTTTTTGTCACTTTGTCCTTGTGACTCAACACTTAAAGATTTCTGAATCTTTTTCAATCTATCCTCTCTATTCTCGTTATCATCTGTATCACTCCGATCACAGTTTATCATGTTATCTGTAGTTTCTTTCACTACCAGATATTTTAGTCCCTTCATCCTACCGATAATTACTGGTTTCACCGGTTCTTCCATCACCATTGCTTCAACGTTTCCTGTAAAATACTCACTTTCAATATTAACCTTTGCTGTCGGAAAATTTCTCAACGTCCCATCGATTAATATGCATTGGGCTTCTCTTCCTGTGAAATCAACATCATTTACCAGTGATCTCTTGACAATACATGTGCTTGACCCAGAGTCATATAGACAACTGGCATTCACACCGTTCACCTTTAGCTGACCTTCATTTTTATTCTCAAGGTCATCGCCATCATCTCTCCGATCAGTAACCATTGTACTTGCTGCCAACTGTATCGGTAATTCCTTCTTACGTTCTTCCTCTTTTTCAACTTCATTTAGTTTCAACTCTTCATTTGCTTGCGCTATCTTGTACGCCCTATTCTCATATACTTGTATAGCCGCCGCAGTATGTTTAACAACTCCTTTTTGTTTGTGTGAACAATCATATGACTTGTGTCCGGTTCGGCCACATGAGAAACAAGTTATCTTATGTTCAGCCGCCTGTTCTCTTTCTCTACTAAATCCTCTATTCATACTTCCATTATGATTCGTCTCCCTGTTCTGTTTCATGTCTCCTCGTCCTCTATTTATGTTTCCATTAAACCTCTCTCTTGATTTATCGTCGAACGGTTTCACATTCGGCCTTTCGTTACTGAATTTCACTGGAGGCCTTAGATTACTTTCTGTGTATTTATATCCGTGCGCCTCGATATAAGACTCGGCACAGTTTAATGTGTCCTCTAGACTCATCTTGCCTCTTTCTTTGAGGAACATCTTAAGTTCATTGCTACACGTAAGGTAGAACTGATCTCTTAATAATAAGTTCTCCATTCCTTCGTAGGTTTTCTCGAATCCAGCTTGAAGTAGCCACTGCTGCATATATCTCCTCAATCTATGCACAAAATCTGTAGGTGTTTCACCTGACTCCATTTTACTCATCTTGAATTTGTTACGATATCCACCCTCTGTTAATTGAAACCTTTTTAACAGATGTCTTTTCAAACACTCGTAATCTTGTGTCTCCTCAGATGACATTCTTTGATATACCTCTAAGGCTTTTCCTTCGAGATGCTTGGCTAGCATCAGAGACCAATTCTCTGTTGCTATCTCGTATGCCGTGCATGTCCTTTCAAATCTTAATAAATATGCATCCAAGCAATCTTTATTCTCATTGAATACAGGGAATTTTATATCTTTCATTCCTCTGTTATGGTTACTGTTTCCTTGATATGAACCATCACCAACCATTGTGAATGTGGCCTCACCACGATTCTGATTATTCCGAGAATCAATTTCTCTCATCCTCAATTCACACTCAAGCTTCTTGACCTCAAGATCCATTTCTCTCCTAGCTTGACATTCGGCCGCTTCACGAACTAATCTCGCATCATTCGATTCTCGTTCTCGTTCAAGCCTAGCATCAGCTATTCTTGCTAACTCTAATTCTTGTGCTCTGGCTGCTTTAATTTCTGCAGCCGCGGCCTCATCTTTAAGCCTTCGATCTTCTCGGTCCCGCAGTCTGTCGTCTCTTGCTTCCTGCTGTCTATCACGCACAAACGTCTTCAACTCATCACCATCCATCCCCATCTCTTTAGCGAGTTTAACGCACTGTTCATGTTCTCCAAGTGACATGGTCTACTTACTTGTTTACTTAGTTAACAAGTATTTCAAATAGCTTTCGCTATATAAGAATTAAATTCTTCAAAAGATAATCTTTAAAATAAGACTAATAAAATGTCTCCTCTTGAGATGCGTACTCTATGGTTACGCGAGGTTAATCGTACTAAACAATTCGCATCGAGTAAACGCTTATTAATAAAGTCGTTCTTTCGCAATCGCAAAAGCGATAACTTTAAAACTATACATTTTCAATACTTGAGATTATTGTTCGTTGATATTTCGAGTGTTAGTTAAAATCCAGTTTTAATATTCCGGAACGTAGGACCCCATAGTTGTCGTATCCCGTGTTAAAGGGCACTTTATTATCTTAGTGGTTAATCGGTTGGGTTTAACTTACTCAAGAAATTCTTCCAAATTCAACAAACTCCCAGTTCTTATGAAATATATATAATATAAAGTTATTCAATATCATTCATATGCACAAACAAATAACAATCCTATTTACCTAGTGTGGCGAGTTACTTAGGAAATATTATATTTGCGCTTATCTGTCGAGTTGTTTGAACTCGAATGTCTTCGGCTCTCTCCGTCGTCCAATCGTCGCAGTCAAGAATGTTGATCAGACGGTTGAAATGCAGTCATGGAAGCAACCACACCAATCGCCTTACTCGTATCTTGCCGTGAATCAGTTGCACACAAGATGAATCGTCGCATTCACCTCACAGCTCCTCTCCAGTTGACCAAACGTCCCTCGTACTTCACACGCCGAATCAGCTGTTCGCTAGCCGATTCAAATTACACGACTCTTCAGACTGTTGCCTAAGAGTTCGTCTTCTTCGCAAGTGTCTCACACTTCACACGATGATTATTATGCACTAACGCAAATTTCTCATTTAAATTGCGTTGCACTTAATGCACAATACTTTGAACTATCGGTTGATCGTCCGAACAGTTCAATTACCTTCGTCTCTACTCTGAAAATCACAACTTTGGATTGATCACCGCAGCGAAACAACCACCATTTCCAGATATACCTGTAGAGAGTCAAAAACTTAACGTCCACTTCGCTGACGTCATTTTTAACTCGTCACGTCATTCGCTTCCAGTTTGCACCAATCACGAATAGGATTAGCGTCCTTTGTTGTCATGGTAATCTTGACCACTCGTTATTACGCTTAGCTGCAGTCATTGGTTTTATGTATTAATATTTTATATGTTGCCACACATATTACCTAAACTCGCCAATTAAATTGCCTAGCTTAACTTCTACTTATAATTAATAATTATACATGCATAGCAAGTGTTTAATTTGATAATCATTTAATATAACCACGACACATATTATATATAGCGCCTTTTGAGGTGGGTTCTCAGATGCGCTGCAAACCTCAGCGCGGCAAACTAAAGCTGTTTTAAGATGAAAGAGGAAAGTCCGAGTAAGATTTTTACAAAGAGAGCGAATGGTCAGAGGAAGGATTGTAGGACATTATCCCCCCGGACATTATCCCCCCGGACATAATCCCCCCCTGACAAAAGCCCCCCGGACATTATCCCCCCCGATTTTACCTAGGACATTATCCCCCTCCGGACAAAATCCCCCCTCTGCGCAATTACTCTGTTTCGTCATGTAGTTTACAAAGCCTAATTGCCCTGGTTTAGATCGCTGTGTCAACTTATTAATACCGTCACCGATATATAAAAACTTTCATCTCGCTTCCATTTCAGATCGATAAAAACGTGATGCTACTTCCGTTTCTTAAGCATTTCATTATTCATCCAGCTTCTATTCCCCAAATAAAAAAATTCATGTAGCTTCCGTTTCTTAGGCGTTTCATCTTTCATCCAGCTTCTTTTTTAGACATATAAAACCATCCAGCTTCTATTTAAAATCGATAGATCCGTCATTTAGCTTCCATTTCTCAAGCGTTTTATAATTCATACAGCTTCTGTTTAGGCTAAGACAAAAAACCTTCATCCAGCTTCCATTTTACATCGATAAAACCGTGATCCAGCTTCCATATCTGATCGATAAAACCGTCATCCACCTTCCGTTTCTTAAGCGTTTCATCATTCATCCAGCTTCTGTTTTAAAGATATAAAAAAATTCATCCAGCTTCTATTTAAGATATGCAGACATCTTAATCCAGCTTCCATTTCTTAAGCGTATTATTGTCAACCCAGCTTCTATTTCACTAACACAGAATTTTCATCCAGCTTCCATTTCAGGAATAAAGACAACTTAATACATCTTCCATTTCTTAAACGTGTTATTGTCAGCCCAGCTTCCATTTAGGTAATGGCAGCTGAATGAAGGTTTTTTGGATCCTAAATAGAAGCTGGATTGTAGAGAAAACTCTAAAAAATGGAAGCTAGATATATGAAAAAGAATCACAGAGAAGTGGAATCTGGATGAAGGTATTTTTAAAATAAAAAACAGAAGCTGGATTGGCGAAAGAAGGTTTAAGAAGCTGGATTTATGAAAAGAACAATAGAGAAATTGAAGCTCGATGAAGGTATTTTAGATCAGAAATGGAAGCTTGATTCATTAAAACAACCATAGAGAAATGAAAGCTGGATGAAGGTTCTATGTAGGTGAAATAGAAGCGGGAATGATGAAAACCCGAATGAGAAATAGAAGCTTAATAAAGGTATTTATAGATCTGAAATAGGAGCAGGAATGAGGAAAAATGCCAAAAAGATGGAAACTGGATTAAGTTGTCTGTATATCTTAAATGGAAGCTGGATGAAGATTTTTATATGTCTAAAATAGAAGCTGGATGAATGATGAAACGCTTAAGAAACGGAAGCTGGATGAAGGTATTTTATATGTGAAACAGAAGCTGGATGAATACTGAAATGCTTAAGAAACGGAAGCAGGATCACGTTTTTATCGATCTGAAATCGAAGCGGGATGAAAGTTTTTAATGTCTAAAATAAAAGCTGGATGAATAATGAAACGCTTGAGAAACGGACGCTCGATAACGGTTTATCGATCTGAAATAGAAGCGGGATGAAATTATTTCATATGCTTGAAATGGAAGCTGGATGAAATATAAAACGCTTAAGAAATGGAAGCTAGATCACGTTTCTATCCATATGAAATAAATCCAGCTTCGAGTTAATCATGAACATTTTCATCTAACACCTCCAACATAAATACATGTATTTAAGATTTTCATCATCCACCTCCAATTTAATTAGGAAGATTTTAATAAATCCAGCTCCAGTTTAAGCAAGAACGCTTTCATTATCCAGCTCCAATTTAATTAAGAAAATTTTTATCATCCAGCTCCAGTTTAAGCAAGAACGCTTTCATCATCCAGCTCCAATTTAATTAAGAAGATTTTCATCATCTTGCTCCCATATTATTACGAATATTTTCATCAATCCAGCTACTGTTTAATTCAGAACAATTTCTTCAATCCAGCTACAGTTTAATTAAGGAGATTTTCATCATTCTGCTCCCATATTATTAATAAGATTTTCATCACACCAGCTCCAGTTTAAGCAAGAACGCTTTCATTATCCAGCTCCAATTTAATTAAGAAAATTTTTATCATCCAGCTCCAGTTTAAGCAAGAACGCTTTCATCATCCAGCTCCAATTTAATTAAGAAGATTTTCATCATCTTGCTCCCATATTATTACGAATATTTTCATCAATCCAGCTACTGTTTAATTCAGAACATTTTCTTCAATCCAGCTACAGTTTAATTAAGGAGATTTTCATCATTCTGCTCCCATATTATTAATAAGATTTTCATCAATCCAGCTCCAGTTTACGAAAGAATACTTTCATCCATCCAGCTCCAATTTAAGCAGGAAAATTTTTATTAATGCAGCGTCCATTTCAGTCTAACTGATTTTGTATCAATCTCACTTCTATTTAGGCTTACAGAGAATTATTTTTTTCAATGCCACTTGTGTACCAAAAACAGAACCGTTTTCGATTTATCACAGGTTATTTTCATCAATGCAACTTCTCTTTTAATGGCTGTAACCAGGGACATTTGGTCGTGAACGATTTGTCGGTGAACCAGTTGTCGGTGAACCAATTGTCGTGAACCAGTTGTCCGTGAACCAGTTGTCGTTGAACCAGTTGTCTGTGAACCAGTTGTCGTGGAACCGTAATTTCTGGATCGCCAGGTTCAATCCAGCTTCCATTTCAACTATAAATATGCATTTATCTAGCTTCCATTTCAGGTATAAAATGCCTTTATCCAGGTTCTACTTCTCAAGCGTTTTTCATCAATCCAGCTTCATTTTCGGCAGAATGACTACACTAACTCTAAAACTAACCCTAACCGACCTTCACGACGCCTAACCTGAGCCCTAACCGACCCTCATGCGTAAAATCCCGCTTCTATTTCGTCACTAAATATTTGTCATCGAATGTAAGAAATTGGTTGTCGGATATAGCCTAAAAAGTACCGTTTTTTCATCAATCCAGCTTCCATCTTCTCGCGTTTTCGGTTTATATTGCTACTTCCGGTTGCGAATGTTCAGAAATTGGAATAGCGCGTTTTATGGCGCGTTACATTCATGATTTTAGGCGTTTATTAATTAAACAACGTAAACTACGGTTTAACCCATATATATATTCTTGTAGATTTTTATGCGTAATTTTCATGTATAATATACGATTGAAAACCTGAACTATTCTAACAATTTCAACTGTGATGTCTAAATGTATGGATATTCACCTTAACATAGGCCTATTCTTATATTTTTGCATCATTTTAGGTGATGGTATCATAGACCGGGGGGATAATGTCCTACCTCGGGGGGATAATGTCCGGGGGGGCTTTTGTCCGGGGGGGATAATGTCCGGGGGGATAATGTCCGGGGGGGATAATGTCCGTTTCCCACAAGGATCACTGCTCTTTGCAAATGTCAGTCATTTCTACTGAGCAAGAAAAAACAAAAATTTGTAAAAAACGTTGAACATTGGGAATAGAATGCAGTCACATTAAGATTAATTCCCATACCGTGAAGTAACAGCTAACTGACCCTTCTAATGAAAGTTTACTTACAAAATTCATAAACTCATATTACTGTAATGTTGTATCCCTTAAACAGAACACAGACACATAATAAATTAACAATTAAAACAGTTTACACATATTTATACTTATCTATATATATAAAAATGAAACTTTCCAATAGTTTGTGTAAAGTGTTCTCGAAAACGTACCGCACAGATTGTTTTGAAAATTTCACAAAACCTTCCATTCCTATCTGAGAGTGTCAATTTTTCTTTTTATCCAAAAAAACCGCAATATTTTCCACAAAAAGTGAAGTTTGCATTCCGCTCGACCGCCATTTGCAAATTCAAAACCCATTTCAGAAACGCCTTGACAGTGACTGCGACCATGCAGACGAAACAGCAATGAGGTCGCGTGCCGTGACGTCATAAGCGATTCGCATAAATATTTTGCGGCCTTCAACATTCTTGGTTGAGGGAGGAAATGAGCAGAGGGAGCGGGACGAAGGGGAGGGAGGGGAGGGGCAGGGTAGGAGCGGAGGGAGCGGGACGGAGGGGGAGGGGAGGGGAGGAGCGGGACGGAGGGGAGGAGGAGGGGAGGGGAGGAGTCTTTTCTGCCACAGCAACGCGTGGCCGGGTACAGCTAGTATATTATAATAATTTACATATGTCTTTTTTACCCAGCAGCAAGTATGATAAATTTAATAAGAAGCGTTGGCCTTGGAATAGAATGTTTAAAAGTTACGTCAATTAAGATTAATTACCATAACATGCAGTAACAACTTACTGACCCTTAAATATCACAATCATAATTATAGCATTCTACCAAGAGAATCTGATCGATCGAGCTTGGCCTTTAATACTGCATGACCGACAGCTCTGCCCCTGCACTAAGCGTGCCACAGTCTTGCATTGGTGGAAAAGCCTTATCAACGTGTAGTCGGTGTCACGACAACTCGTCTAACGACAAGTGGTCTCCGGACAATTCGTCTAACGACAACTGGTCTACTGACAACTTATCCAGCGCTTGAGAAATGGAAGCTGGATAATAGTTTTTAGAGGTGAAATGGAGGTTGGATTGATAAAAAAACGCAAGAGAAATGGAATCTGGATGATGGTTCTCTTACAGGTGAAATAGAAGCTGGATTGACGAAAATAACGCATGATAAATAAAAGCTGGATGAAGGTATTTCTAGATCTGAAATGGAAACAGGATTGATAAGAAAACCGCTTAAGTAATGGAAGCTGGATGAGGATATTTTTATATAAGAAATAGAAGCTGGATTGACTAAAATAACAGGCGAGAAATAGAAGCTGGATGAAGGTATTCTTAGATTTGACGTAGAAATGGGTGCATGTTGGAATACATGAATGAAAATCATCAATCCAGCTTCCATTTAAGCAAAAAAACCTTTTCGTAAATCCAAATTCTATTTCATCAATACTATTCGTCAGTAGACCAGTTGTCGTTAGACCAATTGTCCGGAGACAAGTTGTCGTTAGACGAGTTGTCGGTAGACCAGTTGTCGTGGAACCATCCTGGACGTGATGGACATGTACGGGTAGTGAATGTTCGCATTGGAGAGACTGTGTTTTACACGATCCATTAACTCTTTATGTCCACTAGAATTTGCTGATGAAGGCAATTGTGATGACTGATTTCTTATCGTTGATATTACCTGATTTCAGTTGATATAATGATGTTTTAGAATTAGGTCATGGACAATGCATCGTTTAATTTCAGTGACAATGACTGTTGTTGATAGGTGATGCCTGCGCATCACAAAGGGGAGAATGTTCAGAAGACTTTTATTTTAAATTGTAATTTTAGCAATGTTTGGCTTCAGGGCGTCGTGACGTCATCTTTGATGTACTCTTGTTGATAGTTAGTTTGCTGTTTTGAGTTTTAGCCATTTTAATCAGTCACGTTTCCAAAGTTAATAAATGTGTTTCAAACTGTTCGACTCGAATGGGCCAAAAGAAAAATCTATAGAACACCATGCATGCAGTGTATACGATGGTCGGTTGTTTGAACGTCAGATTGGCAGCGATGCTAACTATTGCAAGTCACGAGAACACAATCAGAACAAAATCTATTGGCTACTTGTCGGCTATATTGATCCTGTCTATCCCTATGCCTGCCTGCATGTCAATGTGCCTATACCTCTTCGAATGATTGACTGTTTGTCTGTGCTTTTGTCTGTCTATACCTACCTTTCTTCTCGAATGACTGAATGCTTGTCTGTGCTTTTGTCTGTCTATACCCACCTTTCTTGTCGAATGACTGAATGCTTGTCTGTGCTTTTGTCTGTCTATACCCACCTTTCTTCTCAAATGACTGAATGCTTGTCTGTGCTTTTGTCTGTCTATACCCACCTTTCTTCTCGAATCACAAAATGATTGTCTGTGCTTTTGTCTGTCTATACCCACCTTTCTTCTCGAATGACTGAATGCTTGTCTGTGCTTTTGTCTGTCTATACCCACTAGTGTGGTCCATGTGACAATGGTAAAAAAAATCATCTTTTGCAGAACTTTGCTCCACAAGTCTATATCTGTTCTACATCTTCTAAGTAAGATTTGTACCAAATTTGAAGCTGATTGGAGCATGTTTAGAGGTAGCTCAAATTTTTACAATTTCCTCATAATAATTGCTTATGGAAAATTATTACATTGCTATCTAACACTCAGAAAATTATTATTAGAACTGCTTACTTACTTAATTTTGAACTGTTGGGTTACACTGGTGTTTAGAAATACCAATACGTCATTATTAACTACTCCATGGCGCTCTGATTTCGTTGACTTCCTGCTCCTCTGATTCTGATGACGAGTCATCCTAGCCTGAAATTCCAGCCAAAGCGCGCAAAGTTCAATATCCTGATCCAAATGTCACTGCTGCTCTGAACCGAGTCAATGTACCAGATTGAAGTGCCACATATATTCTTGGTGCAGTTGCAAAGGCTCTTGGTCATAATGTCAATACGATGACTTTGTCAAGAAGTTCCATCCGACGATCACGTTGCAAGAACCGTGAAGAGGAGGGTAATTCCATTGGCAATGTGCCGCTGTCATGCACTGGGATGGTAAACTTCTACCTGACATTACTGGCAAGAAAGAAACAGTCGACAGAATTGCAGTACTTGTCACAGGTGACGGGCAAGAGATTTTGCTGTGAGTTCCAAAAATTGGTCGTGGAACCGGTAAAGAACAAGCAATTGCCTATCTGAGCACACTGGATGAGTGGGGTCTTCAGAATCGAGTTCGTGGATAAGTGTTTAATACCACTGACAGCAATACTGGTCTCAAGAACGGTGCCTGAACTTTTATTGAGAATGCGTTTGAACAAGAATTAGCCTAGTGGGGTTGGCTTGCCGCCATCATGTCATGGAACTTGCACTTGCTGCTGTTTTCGGATCGGTATTTGGACCGACTGGAGGACCATGCGTTGCTATTTTCAAGAGGTTTCAGCAAAGTTGGCCCAACATTGACAAGGCTAAATTTGAAGTGGCTTCTGATGACATATTCACTGCACACACTTCTGCTCTTCGAGAAGAAATGGTGAAATTCTGCAAGGCAGCGCTGGAAGGATCACGTCAAAGAGAATTCTTGAAACTCATCTTGATCTTCCTGGGTGGTGAAAATGGGTCAAGGGTCTCCTTTCGGGCGCCTGGAGCTTTCCATCACACGCGTTGGATGGCAAATGCCATCTATAGCCTTAAAATATTTCTGTTCCAACAGCAGTTCTCTCTAACTGCCAAAGAGAAGCGCAGTGTAAAGGAGATGGCACTGTTTGTAAGTCTCGTCCATGTTAGAATCTGGCATGACGCTCCCATGCCTATTAGAGCGCCGCTTAATGACATACTACTTCTTGAGGAGCTCAATATATATCCAAATGTAACAGTGGCAAAGGCGGTCTCGACCGCACTTGGCAGGCATCTTTGGTACTTCTCCGAAATTTTGGTTGGCCTGTCATTGTTTGACAACAGAATAGGAGCGGATGTGAAAACACTGATGGTGACAAACCTCCGCTTTCCACGATCCACCAATTCCATGAAACGCCTCGACCATCCGCCAGAACCTCTCAGCTCTCTTGGCCTTGCATCTTGCTTCACAGAGAGAACTACTGTCATCTTTGACACTCTGCACTTGAATGGAAAAGAAAAGGCCCAAGGCTTTTTGTCAAAGGATCCTCAGGAATGGCACGATGATACCTCGTACCAGGATCTCTGGATGGCAGCTTCGGTCATGACAGTTGTGAACGACTCGGCTGAGCGTGCCATTGCTTTTATGCAGCGGTACAAGTCATCACTGACAAAGACTGAATGGTAGTTTCGATCATTTGTCTCAACTGGTCCTTCTCTTTGGAATTCCCTTTCTCCTTCTACATGTTTGCTCTACACTTCTTTCTGGTGGTCTCTCCTCTGCTTTGTCTCTTCTCAAATCCTGTTTCTTCTCGCGGGGCTTTGAGCACTGGGAGCGCCTCTGAACGGTTCACCCTATTAGAGGCGCTTTATAAAAGTTTAAATACAATACAATACAATACAATGAAGAACAGAAGCAGTTTCTTCTTCAGCTCGTGAAACGGCACAGGAAGATCTATCCATCTTGTTCCAGGGCCACGTTGGTGAAGATGACAGGATAGTCAAGGTCACTGAAGGTGCTATCTAAGAATAGCTGTATGTGCCCATAGAAACATTGGACATTCTGAAACCTCCATTTATTTTCATTTGCAACAATCACACGTTTTTATTCAACTCAAATTCAAGTTTACATTCTTCAATACAGATCACTGATTTTATGCTCAAATGGTGAAAAACATTGACCTTGAGCGCCCTCTACATATACATCGACCGCTCTAAAATTTGGTAGATGTGATACTGACTTGCCATAGAACAAAGGTTTTTGTTTTTGGACCACACTACTATAGGGCAATATAGGCCTACTCAGAATATTTGAGGTATGTACCGTAAGTACTCGCTGCCGGGGTCACCAAAGAAAGTATACCGCGTATTAATCGTATTAATCGTACCTCCGCCCCCAGATGAAGAGAAGTTGAAAAAGGCACCTCCGCGTGTAGTCCTATTTATTTATTCAAATTAACTTTCATCTGCTTTGTTTTGAACAGTGAGACTAACAGGAATGTTTGGTCCTAGTAATTTAAATCCTACTACAAGTTTCCTTGCTTTGGTTTTAGAGCACTTAGAGTCTTAGAACTTGTAGAACGCTTAAGAACACTTAGAGCCTCTAAGTAAATTCAAGTTGCCTTGTTCTGAACGTTGTCTATGGCACTTAAAACAATTGGAGTCACTTTAGATTTTGGTTGCAACATAAATTTTCAATTATACGCATTTTCAAAAAGGGGATACAAATTAATGGTTTATATCCCTAGTTAGTCTGGACCGGGATATTCCATCCGGGGGATAGACTATAATTCATCCTCCCGGATAGCCTTAAAGATAATTTTCTGGCTACCGCCTCCCAAGATTCAATGCGCACTTCTGAGCTTTGTAAGAAGGGCATTATCAAAATACAGTTGTACGGTAGGCCTATTGTATTGTATTGTATTGTATAAGTCTATTATGACCTATATCAGGCTATAAGGGCATATATGCAAGAGTTTTCTCATTAGTAAAATAAGACAGGATGTAGAGACCGTGAGTGAATAGCCTACAGGTGAGTAGTCAAGTAGTAAACCTATAGTCTTCAGTAGTTGGTTGGTTAGTTAGTACAGAGCTGTAGTCAAAATTGGGATTGACGAGTAAATCCAACGCTCGATTAGGCCTAGTCATTGCAGACGTACTCTTGTAGACATGTAGGAATCTTTGCGCGGGTGTAATTTTTTTAAAGGCCTATCCCCTCCAATGTGCAAATGCAGATGGTACTTATATGGTCCGCCCCCAGTTTTTATTCTCGGAACGGAAAACCCAATCATTATTCCATAACGTCCAAATTATGCTGGAAGAGAAACTGCCTCCCACAACCCACATGCATACAAGACTTATCCGCATCGGATGACCCATATTAATTGAACCATTGCAAGAAAGTAACGATGTTACTTGGCTGGATATTATAAACGGACAGGCGACAGAAATTTTTTTTTGAATTATGCGTATGATCTTGACCAGACTACAACTCCATTTCGGCGAAGAGCTGAGATCTGGTAAAATCGAACAAAACAGAATGTCAAATTTCTAAATATATTAATGCTTTCGTGGTAGTTCTAATCGCCCATTGGCTCGAACAAATTATTTGACGACAATCCAGTAGGCAGTGGCTGATATTGACATACGCTGTAATTAATGTGGTCAAAAATTCAAAACAGTATAGATCAAGGCTATAGGGCTATAGGCCTACTGAGAATATTATTTTTAGGTAGGCTATGTACCGTAAGTACACGCTGCCGGGGTCACCAAAGAAAGTATACCGCGTATTAATCGTATTAATCGTACCTCCGCCCCAGATGAAGAGAAGTTGAAAAAGGCACCTCCGCGTGTAGGCCTATTTATTTTTTCAAATTAACTTTTATCTGCTTTGTTTTGAACAGTGAGACTAACAGGAATGTTTAGTCCTAGTAATTTAAATCCTACTACAAGTTTCCTTGCTTTTGTTTTAGAGCACTTAGAGTCTTAGAACTTGTAGAACGCTTAAGAACACTTAGAGCCTCTAAGTAAATTCAAGTTGCCTTGTTCTGAACGTTGTCTATGGCACTTAAAACAATTGGAGTCACTTTAGATTTTGGTTGCAACATAAATTTTCAATTATACGCATTTTCAAAAAGGGGATACAAATTAATGGTTTATATCCCTAGATAGTCTGGACCGGGATATTCCATCCGGGGGATAGACTAATTCATCCTCCCGGATAGCCTTAAAGATAATTTTCTGGCTACCGCCTCCCGAGATTCAATGCGCACTTCTGAGCTTTGTAAGAAGGGCATTATCAAAATACAGTTGTACGGTAGGCCTATTGTATTGTATTGTATAAGTCTATAATGACCTATATGGGCATATAGCCAAGAGTTTTCTCATTAGTAAAATAAGACAGGATGTAGAGACCGTGAGTGAATAGCCTACAGGTGAGTAGTCAAGTAGTAAACCTATAGTCTTCAGTAGTTGGTTGGTTAGTTAGTACAGAGCTGTAGTCAAAATTGGGATTGACGAGTAAATCCAACGCTCGATTAGGCCTAGTCATTGCATGAGAAAAACGCACCCAAGATGGTGGTCGGTTAGATTTTTGTTTATGACAAAACGGCGTTAAAATTGTAAAAAACGGCTTTAAATTCTGCGAATAACAGTGAACTCATTCAATATCGAGTCGATAAGTCTTCTACCAATCATGTCGAAAAAACAAGATAAAACAATGCTTAAGCCGGAGGACTTAATCGAACTGCTAATGGACGATAAAGTGCTTAACGCGCTGACGGCCAGAATAGTCGCCGCAATTAGACTGGAATTCGACGCATTCAAACTCGAAATACACGAATCCTTGAGGAAATCTACTTCGGAAATGCTTGAGGAGCGTTGCGAGGGTTTGGAAAACCGGTTATCTCAACTTGAATCGGAGAACAAAACTCTGAGAACCCAGGTGAACTCCATTGAAAATACGACCTTCAAGTCCACAATCGTAATCCAGGGTCTGGAGCCAACCGAACATGAACTGTTACCTCGTGGCGACTCTCAATATAAAGGTCCAGTGAACACCTTCATGAACTTTGCACATCAAAAGATGAACCTGCAACTACAACCTCAGGACGTCTATTGCGCTTATAGGCTTCCAGGTGACGGTAAAGCTCAATCTTGCCAGCCAATGGTTATACAATTCACTACGAAATGTATGCGTGATACGATCTACTATGCCAAAAAAGCATTGCGTACGAAGCTTTCATCCGATGACAAACCGATATACATCAACGAATACTTGACGAAGTCAAATGCCAAAATATTCGCACGTTCCAGACAGCTGGTCAAGGAGAAGTCACTCTATCGTGCCTGGACATCAGGAGGAGTAATTTACATCAAGCGCTCTGACAACCTGCACGATAAACCATGCAAGATCCTGTCAATGTGTGAATTGGAGAAACTTCTACAACCGTGAAGTTCCTCCATTTCAGACCCTCTAGCGAATGAACTTATCCAATCCAGTTACTCAGTTTCATCTTTACGTCTCACCCACGCTGTGAACTTTTCAGTCTGTGAACTTTCCTTGCGGCGATGTCCAACTTCCAGGTAACGCTTGTCAACGATCAGCTGACCTCGTCTGGAATTGTGAACGGAAGTTCCTCCATTACAGACCCTCCAGCGACGAACTTATCCAATCCAGTTACTCAGTTTCATCTTTACGTCTCACCCACGCTGTGAACTTTTCAGTCTGTGAACTCTCCTTCCAGCGATGTCCTACTTCCAGGTAACGCTTGTCAACGATCAGCTGACCTCGTCTGGAATTGTGAACGGACTAATTACTACTCCCGTTAGTTTTTTAACTTTAAATCTATGGTTGAACTAATTACTCGCCTTTCAAGGCAGTCTTGTTCTTTTTTTCTTGGGTTGTATCTTACTACGGTATCTTGTATCATGCAGGACGGTGATAAAAGGCTGTCTATTTTTGTACTTAAATTTGGCTCCAGGGAGCTTTATTCTATTTTTATTTTGGGTAATTATCGATCGTCCAGTCTATTGATCGATGTTGTCTTCCTTGTTTTTATGTAGCTCTTCTCACAGTGTGTCGCCGACACATGTTGTGATGGTTTTGCATTTGATAATTAAGTATATTTTTTATGATCTGATTGAATTGTCTAATTCCATCCTCATGGTTCAAGTGTTATGGGTGGTCAATCGTTTTATGTTGCCTATCTGGTGAAACTTATCTTGCCGTGGTCATGGACAAGTTGTCTAGCTGGGTCCACTTTCCTTTTTCTCTCTTTTCTCGTATCTCTAGTAAATTTTTTAGTCTTCTTATTTTGTGTGTGTTCTTTTGCAACTCTTACCAGGTTGGTAAGCGGTTAGTTTTTGGCACTTTTTACGTTGTTTATTTGTTTTGCAATGTTTGAACTATGCTATTTATGCAATCGTGTCGATGGAGGAACCTCAGGTGTCGCTATATGTGCTGTATGTAATTCCTATTGCCACGTTAAATGCCTTGGCTCATTGTGGACCCCTAGGGATGGTGCTAATTGGTGTTGCAATGAGTGTATTAGTTCTAGCCTTCCTTTTGCTGATGCATATTTATGTGATGCTATTGATGACACTATGAATACTAATCATGTTTTGTTGGCTAATCACCATGACAACTGCCTAGATGTGAATGAGATCAATGATGAGTGCAGATTTTTACTAATGGATGATGGCATTGATGCTGACATCAACTTCTATAACATGAGGTCTAGTTACTCAAGTACTTACAAAGAGGTTGAACAATTACCTGAGTTTTTTTCTAACATTAAGGCTACTAATCATTTCTGTATCACTCATCTTAACGGTCGGGGGATTAACCTAAAATTGGCTGAAATTAGCCTTTTATTAGCCCAGTCCAATACCATGATTTTGGCTCTTACAGAGACGTGGCTTACTGATGACCTGGCATCAACTATTTCACTCCCCGGCTTTAACTTTATCCATAGCTCCAGGGCAAATGGTAAGGGAAGGGGAGGGGTTGGCTTTTTTATTAGATCTGAAATTGTCTTTGAAATCATTCAGGCTGACTGGACGAAATCCAAATTGAGTACTTTTGAAAGTATGTTTGTGAAACTGCCTCAACCAAAAAGCAAAGATATCATAATAGGCTCTATCTATCGGCCTCCTGGGCAGCCTATTAATGACTTCACAACTGACTTTGAAAATACGTTGCTAAATTTATCCAATTCTAAAAGTCGAGTTTTTTTGGCAGGTGACTTTAATGTTAATCTCCTTCGTTATAAGGAGCACCCCCCGACTGAGGCTTTTCTCAATACCATGTTTTCTCACAAGCTTATTCCTACTATACTTAGACCAACTAGAATCACGGAAACTTCAGCTACACTTATTGATAATATTTTTACTAATAGTTTATGTGTGGGACAAGACTCATGTATACTAATAAATGATATCTCAGACCATCTTCCAGTTCTGCTTCATATTGACCTTTACCCTTCCTCTCGCACCTCATTATCTCCTAGTTATAAGCGTACATTTAATGATCAGGCCAAATCTACCTTTATTAATTCCCTTCTCACAACAGACTGGACTTTTGTTGATGAGCTCTCTATTAGCAGTGGGCCTAATATTGCATACAAAGCCTTCTTTGATGTCTATAAACGCTTTTATGATGAAGCCTTCCCTCTTGCACTTGTGAAAGATAGGGGGCGTAGCTCTATTAAACAGCCTTGGATGTCTAAAGCTCTTCTTAAATCCTGTAAACATAAAAATAGACTATATAAGAAATATTTACAGAATCCTTCTGTTGATAATAAACGTGTATTTACACAATATCGTAATATATTTAAAACTATTAGAAATGAGAGCGAATCTCGTTACTATGCTGATTGTTTCCTTCAATGTGGTAATAACCTCAACCAGACCTGGAAAATAATTAAACAAATCATGAACTCTAAGGAAGAGTCTTGTCTCCCTGACACCTTCCGTATTGGATCTGATATGGTTCGAGATGCAGGGGAAATTGCTAATGCATTTAACAGGTACTTCACTACTATTGGTACGACTTTGGCTGATAAAATCCCGAATTCCTCCACCACATATGAGTATTTCATGCCTACGCCACCCAGATTTTCTTTTGGAATTGTCCCAACGTCTGCAAATGAGATTATTCAAGCTACTAACCTATTGAGAGCCTCGTTTTCCACAGGCCCGGATGACATTAGTCCATCAGTTGCCAAATTGTCTATAACAGCCATTGCAGCCCCACTCTGTAGCATAATTAATTCTTCATTTAATACAGGTGAAGTTCCAACTTTATTAAAAATGGCTAAGATCATACCTATCTACAAAGCGGGAGAGAGGGATAAGTTAAATAACTACCGACCTATATCTGTCTTATCTTTCTTCTCAAAAATTCTTGAAAAGCTAATGTCTAATAGAGTTATTGAATATCTGAATAAATATAGCCTATTATCATCCACACAGTATGGATTCCAGAGGGGTCTTTCTACATACATGGCTCTATTGGACATGCAATCCAATATTGTTGATGCGATGGATAGCAATAAATTTTCGCTAGGTATTTTTTTTGACCTTTCTAAAGCTTTCGATACGGTTAATCATAAAATATTAGTAGAAAAACTTGAATATTATGGACTTAGAGGAACTACTAAAAACTGGTTTATTGACTATCTCAGTGACAGAACCCAGTATGTGTACTTTAAAGGTGTACAGTCTCGATCTCTGTGCATTTCCTGCGGTGTGCCACAGGGATCGATACTGGGTCCGCTTTTATTTTTGCTATATATAAACGATCTATCAATGACTTCCTCAGTTTTAAAATTCATCTTATTCGCTGATGATACGAATGTTTTTATTTCCCACTCATCCATAGATTACCTTTTTAAAATAGCTAATGAGGAACTAACAGTAATTGCTGACTGGTTTAAAATAAACAGACTTTCATTGAACCTTGAAAAAACAAATTTTATATTATTTCACTCTATAAAGAAAATTACGTACGGTGACAACAGACTCTTAATTAATAATGCCCCCATTGCCCAAACAACCTCCTCTAAGTTCCTTGGAGTTATAGTTGATCAACATCTTACTTGGAAGGAACACATAATGGCGATTTCCAAAAAGATTGCAAAACATATTGGGGTTTTACTTAGGATTAAGCACTGCCATCCAAAGTCCATTCTAATCAACCTATACTATTCACTCATTTTTCCATATCTCTCATATTGTAATATTTCCTGGTGCTCAAATTATCCCTCGCGTCTTCATCATTTGATCACATTACAAAAACGAGCAATAAGAATAATCTGTGGTTCTCATTGGAGAGCTCACACTGCTCCCCTGTTCAAAAATAATAATTTGTTAACTTTACCTAAGATAAATAAATTTCAGATCTGTTTATTCATGTTTCGTTTTCATTTACACTTATTGCCTATGTCTTTTAAACATTATTTTACTAAGGGCTCTGATATTCATAGTCATTTCACCAGGCACTCGCACTCATATAGAAGTGAATTTGCTCACTTAAGAATCAAGCAGTTCTCAATTAAATATTTGGGTCCTTCGCTATGGAATGGATTGCCTGGTGACATTACTAGCTTACTGTCTTTTGGTCTGTTTAAAAACTCACTTAAACGATTTCTCCTGCTCAATTGAAGAATTTTTATATTTGTCTTGTTTGTCTAAGTTAGAGCTATTACTACCACCTGTTTATTTTGCCTTATTGTAATTATTATTATTTTACCATCATATGATGTATCTGTTATAACCATAAGGTATTTTGATGAGTCCATCTGATCTGACGGGTTTAACTGGGTTATTTTGTGATAATTAACCCCCTGGCTATATTGTAGCATAACCAATGATGATAAATTACATGTATGTCGTACTTGGTATAGTTACGATGCTGGTTTTTTCCCCGACTAGTAATAGGTCTGCTCAGTAATTATCAAATATATAGTTACCAAGATGCTTATTGTGTTTTTCCTCTGGTTCCTTTGCCTCGATATGATTACTATATACTACCTTATATGTGCTTAATGACTCAGGTTGCCATTACTGACTTATGTTTGTTGCTTATTTTTTTGGTTTTGCTTTGTTTTTTTGTTTGTATTTTTTATGTTGTTGTTTTTTTGGCTTGTTGCCAAAGGCTTTTTTTTGATCATGTGATTTTATGCCACATTGATTTCTTTTCTGGTATTTTCTTTTTAAAAAAAATTCCATTTTCTGTTTATATCTTTAACCTCACCATCTTGACTTACATTTCACGTTCAGGGGTTATCCAGGTTAGCGGGACCTGTCCCTTTCTGGATGACCCTTTCTGAGTGTTCACCGTTTATACTATCAAGGTGTCCTGCGAACATTAATTTTTATTTATGTGTAGGGCCTACTGTGTAGCCTAGTATTTTTCTTTGCAGTATACCTTGATTTTGTTTTGTTTGTCTTGTTCATTCTCAGAATAAACTGATTTGATTTGATTTGATTTGATTTGATTTGCAGACGTACTCTTGTAGACATGTAGGAATCTTTGCGCGTAATTTTTTTAAAGGCCTATCCCCTCCAATGTGCAAATGCAGATGGTACTTATATGGTCCGCCCCCAGTTTTTATTCTCGGAACGGAAAACCCAATCATTATTCCATAACGTCCAAATTATGCTGGAAGAGAAACTGCCTCCCACAACCCACATGCATACAAGACTTATCCGCATCGGATGACCCATATTAATTGAACCATTGCAAGAAAGTAACGATGTTACTTGGCTGGATATTATAAACGGACAGGCGACAGAAATTTTTTTTTGAATTATGCGTATGATCTTGACCAGACTACAACTCCATTTCGGCGAAGAGCTGAGATCTGGTAAAATCGAACAAAACAGAATGTCAAATTTCTAAATATATTAATGCTTTCGTGGTAGTTCTAATCGCCCATTGGCTCGAACAAATTATTTGACGACAATCCAGTATGCAGTGGCTGATATTGACATACGCTGTAATTAATGTGGTCAAAAATTCAAAACAGTATAGATCAAGGCTATAGGGCTATAGGCCTACTCAGAATATTATTTTGAGGTAGGCTATGTACCGTAAGTACACGCTGCCGGGGTCACCAAAGAAAGTATACCGCGTATTAATCGTATTAATCGTACCTCCGCCCCAGATGAAGAGAAGTTGAAAAAGGCACCTCCGCGTGTAGGCCTATTTATTTTTTCAAATTAACTTTTATCTGCTTTGTTTTGAACAGTGAGACTAACAGGAATGTTTAGTCCTAGTAATTTAAATCCTACTACAAGTTTCCTTGCTTTTGTTTTAGAGCACTTAGAGTCTTAGAACTTGTAGAACGCTTAAGAACACTTAGAGCCTCTAAGTAAATTCAAGTTGCCATGTTCTGAACGTTGTCTATGGCACTTAAAACAATTGGAGTCACTTTAGATTTTGGTTGCAACATAAATTTTCAATTATACGCATTTTCAAAAAGGGGATACAAATTAATGGTTTATATCCCTAGTGTCGTATCCCGTGTAAAAGGGCACTTTATTATCCTAGTGGTTAATCGGTTGGGTTTAACTTACTCAAGAAATTCTTCCAAATTCAACAAACTCCCAGTTCTTATGAAATATATATAATATAAAGTTATTCAATATCATTCATATGCACAAACAAATAACAATCCTATTTACCTAGTGTGGCGAGTTACTTAGGAAATATTATATTTGCGCTTATCTGTCGAGTTGTTTGAACTCGAATGTCTTCGGCTCTCTCCGTCGTCCAATCATCGCAGTCAAGAATGTTGATCAGACGGTTGAAATGCAGTCATGGAAGCAACCACACCAATCGCCTTACTCGTATCTTGCCGTGAATCAGTTGCACACAAGATAAATCGTCGCATTCACCTCACAGCTCCTCTCCAGTTGACCAAACGTCCTTCGTACTTCACACGCCGATCAGCTGTTCGCTAGCCGATTCAAATTACACTACTCTTCAGACTGTTGCCTAAGAGTTCGTCTTCTTCGCAAGTGTCTCACACTTCACACGATGATTATTATGCACTAACGCAAATTTCTCATTTAAATTGCGTTGCACTTAATGCACAATACTTTGAACTATCGGTTGATCGTCCGAACAGTTCAATTACCTTCGTCTCTACTCTGAAAATCACAACTTTGGATTGATCACCGCAGCGAAACAACCACCATTTCCAGATATACCTGTAGAGAGTCAAAAACTTAACGTCCACTTCGCTGACGTCATTTTTAACTCGTCACGTCATTCGCTTCCAGTTTGCACCAATCACGAATAGGATTAGCGTCCTTTGTTGTCATGGTAATCTTGACCACTCGTTATTACGCTTAGCTGCAGTCATTGGTTTTATGTATTAATATTTTATATGTTGCCACACATATTACCTAAACTCGCCAATTAAATTGCCTAGCTTAACTTCTACCTATAATTAATAATTATACATGCATAGCAAGTGTTTAATTTGATAATCATTTAATATAACCACGACAAATACCCTTTCTTCAAAAGTCTGTACACAGGCTTTATCAACTTATCTAATTATCAAATTACAATAACTGCTTATGCCTATGCTTATACTACTTTACACAACATCACAACCTAACACAACTACTTCTTATCTACCTATAGTATCACCATTGATTTACTTAAATCTTAGGTCAATCCTCTACTTAAATAATCGGACATTACATTATTACATCCCTTAATGTAACGTATTGTAAAACAATAATTTTGAAGGGCGAGGCTCCACCTCATGACTCTTGCATTCTTCATCCTCCCTTCATGTACTGTAGTCCACAATGGTCAGTCTCGATCACAAACTCTCTTCCACACAAATATCGATCAAATCTACTGATTCCCCACATTATGGCTAAACATTCTCTTTCCTCAACTGAATATCGCATCTCTCTTTCCAACAATTTTCTACTCGCATATGCAATCGGGTGGTTTATTCCTTCATACTGCTGAATAAGAACACAACCTATCCCTTTTCCTGATGCATCTGTCTGTATTATAAATTCTTTCTCCAAGTCTGGTAACCTAAGGATTGGTGTCTTAGCTAGTGCTTCTTTCAACTGCTTAAAACTTTCACCTAACTCTTGGTTCCATTCAACATTGTTAGGAGCTAACTTTTTAGTCAAGTCGCTCAACGGTGCCATCAATTCTGCACAATGTGGAATAAACTTTCGATAGTAATTTATCGCTCCTAAAAAGCTTCTCACTTGCTTCTTCGTCTTAGGCTGTGGCATTTCCACAATCTTGTCAATAGATTCTCCCTTAGGGCTTATATCGTCGTTGTTCAATGTATGGCCTAGGAAATTTATCTTGCCATATCCTAGTGAACATTTCTTCGGTTTCAATGTCAAATGAGCTTTTCTCACTCTTGTGAAAAACTCTCTTAACGTCTTCATGTGTTCATCCCATCCTTTTGTATGAGCAAGAATATCGTCAACATAACTTTCTAGATTTTCAGTTCCATGTAATATTTTCCGTATCAAGCGATTATAACTGGATGCGCTATTGACTAGTCCAAATGGTAACACATTGAACTTATATAATCCGCTTGCACAGATGAATGTGGTTAAGTCTTTTGATTCTTCGCTCATTGGTATCTGCTAATACCCTTTACAGAAATCGAACTTGCTATAGATTTTACTTCCACTGAGTTTATTGAAAATATCCTCATTCGACATCATCGGTTCTGGATCGAATACTGTCACTTTGTTGAGTTGTTTATAATTACAGCAAAGTCTGTTACTTCCATCTGACTTTTTAACAACTACAAGCGGCGCTGCATACGCTGCTTCCGATCTTTCTATAATTCCATTATCTAGCATCGTCTCTAATTCTTTGTTTATCTCCGCTTGAAGATGATATGGCGTTGGATAAGCTCGTAACCGAATTGGCTCATCACTCGTCAGATGAATCTCATGCTTTACCATATCTGTCCTTCCTGGCTTATCACTGAATATGTCCTCATGTTCTCTCAGTAGTTCCCTTAATTCTCTTTTCTGTTTTTCCGTCAATTTAGGATTGATATCCACATCTTTGTAAGTCTCCGTTTGTTTACTTACATATAAGCTCAATATCTCTTCTTCTTCATCTTCACCATCTTTACCATCATGTACTATCGCCGATATGTATGCTGACGTTTCTACATCATTACCTTCTCCATTTCTCTCGTAGTACTTCTTTAGTATATTGATGTGATATGTTTTGAGTTTTCCACCATCAATTTCCACCTTGTAATCATAATCTCCTATTTTGCCTCTGACCACAAATGGTCCTTGCCATTTTACAAGCATCTTATTGTTACAACTGGGTAACAGTAATAAAACTTTATCTCCTATCTTCAACTCTCTGTAACGTGCTTTCTTATCATAATACTTCTTGTTCTTTTCATTTGCTTTATGTATGGCCTTCTGTGCCATATCACATGTTTCTTCTATTCTTTCTCTCAAATCGGTCATGTATGTATAAACATCTTTTACTTCATCTTCCACTTTCTCATTTGTCCAGAGTTCCTTCAATATCTGTATTGGTCCTCTGCATGACCTTCCAAAAATTAATTCAAAGGGTGTGAACCCATGACTTTCGTGTACAGTGTCTCGTAACGCGAACAATAATGGTGCTAAGAACCTGTCCCATTCCTTGACCTGTTCTCCTATTAGCTTCCTCAACGTTGCTTTTATTGTTCCGTTAAGTCTCTTCACACATCCATTTCCCATAGCATGGTAAGGACTAGTGAAAGTGTGCTTGATCAACAACATCTTGTTAACATCAGCCATCAGTTCTGAAGTGAATTGGCTCCCTCTGTCAGTATGGATTTTCTGAGGAACACCCATGCGACAATAAAAATTGAACAAGGCTTCCGCCACCTCCTCTGTAGTTATTCCTTTCAGTGGAATCGCTTCTGGATATCTGGTACTCAAATCCACTATCGTTAATATATAGCGATAACCTCTTGATGACATAGGTTCTATCACTCCGATAATGTCTACACAGACATGTTTGAATGGTACATCCAGTACCGGAAGATGTCCCATCGGTGCTCTGTGGCTCACCTTTTTATCCACCGACTTTTGGCATACATCACAACTCAGGACATACCTTTTAATTTCTTGTCCTATCGATGGCCAATAAAATTCATTCACAATTTTATCATGGGTCTTCTTCATACCCAAATATGCTGACAATAGCGAGTTATGGGCCACGGCTAATACTTTACCTCTAAGTTCCTTCGGGACCATTAACTGCCACTTCGCATCATCTTCCGTTGTCTCCATGAATCTCCTTTACAAAAATCCGTTCTTCTTCACATAAAGAACTTTCTCTGTTACACTGTCATCACCACTCCAATCAATTGCTTTATCCCAAAACTTCTTCAAAGTCTCATCTTTGCTTTGTAACTCTTTAATTTCTTTTGTTGATACATTTAAATCCGGCATCTCAGTAACTTTCAACTGTTTGTATTTTGTTACTTTCTTTGATTCCGCTCTGGTTTCAACTGCTGCTGTCGTTTGGCACACATCATCATTCTCGATGACGTCATCCGTTACATCATCATTTAATTCACTTGTGATTTCACTCGCAAAATGAACTTTCTTTTTGTCACTTTGTCCTTGTGACTCAACACTTAAAGATTTCTGAATCTTTTTCAATCTATCCTCTCTATTCTCGTTATCATCTGTATCACTCCGATCACAGTTTATCATGTTATCTGTAGTTTCTTTCACTACCAGATATTTTAGTCCCTTCATCCTACCGATAATTACTGGTTTCACCGGTTCTTCCATCACCATTGCTTCAACGTTTCCTGTAAAATACTCACTTTCAATATTAACCTTTGCTGTCGGAAAATTTCTCAATGTCCCATCGATTAATATGCATTGGGCTTCTCTTCCCGTGAAATCAACATCATTTACCAGCGATCTCTTGACAATACATGTGCTTGATCCAGAATCATATAGACAACTGGCAATCACACCGTTCACCTTTAGCTGACCTTCATTTTTATTCTCAAGGTCATCGCCATCATCTCTCCGATCAGTAACCATTGTACTTGCTGCCAACTGTATCGGTAATTCCTTCTTACGTTCTTCCTCTTTTTCAACTTCATTTAGTTTCAACTCTTCATTTGCTTGCGCTATCTTGTACGCCCTATTCTCATATACTTGTATAGCCGCCGCAGTATGTTTAACAACTCCTTTTTGTTTGTGTGAACAATCATATGACTTGTGTCCGGTTCGGCCACATGAGAAGCAAGTTATCTTATGCTCAGCCGCCTGTTCTCTTTCTCTACTAAATCCTCTATTCGCATTTCCATTATGACTCATCTCCCTGTTCTGCTTCATGTCTCCTCGTCCTCTATTTATGTTTCCATTAAATCTCTCTCTAGACTTATCATCGAATGGTTTCACATTCGGTCTTTCATTACTGAACTTCACTGGAGGCCTTAGATTACTTTCTGTGTATTTATATCCGTGCGCCTCGATATAAGACTCGGCACAGTTCAAGGTGTCCTCTAGACTCATCTTGCCTCTTTCTTTGAGGAACATCTTAAGTTCATTGCTACACGTAAGGTAGAACTGATCTCTTAATAATAAGTTCTCCATTCCTTCGTAGGTTTTCTCGAATCCAGCTAGAAGTAGCCACTGCTGCATATATCTCCTCAATCTATGCACAAAATCTGTAGGTGTTTCACCTGACTCCATTTTACTCATCTTAAACTTGTTACGATATCCACCCTCTGTTAATTGAAACCTTTTTAACAGATGTCTTTTCAAACACTCATAATCTTGTGTCTCCTCAGATGACATTCTTTGATACACCTCTAACGCTTTTCCTTCAAGATGCTTGGCTAGCATCAGAGACCAATTTTCTGTTGCTATCTCGTATGCCGTGCATGTCCTTTCAAATCTTAATAAATATGCATCCAAGCAATCTTTATTCTCATTGAATACAGGAAATTTTATATCTTTCATTCCTCTGTTATGGTTACTGTTTCCTTGATATGAACCATCACCAACCATTGTGAATGTGGCTTCACCTCTATTCTGATTATTCCTAGAATCAATTTCTCTCATTCTTAATTCACATTCAAGCTTCTTGACCTCAAGATCCATTTCTCTCCTAGCTTGACATTCGGCCGCTTCACGAACCAATCTTGCCTCATTCTCACGACTTTCCCGTTCCAGTCTGGCGTCATTCGCCTCTCGTTCTCGTTGAACCCTGGCATCATTCGCCTCTCTTTCAATTCTGGCGTCATTCGCCTCTCTTTCAATTCTGGCGTCATTCGCCTCTCGTTCTCGTTGAATCCTGGCATCATTCGCTTCTCTTTCAATTCTGGCGTCATTCGCCTCTCGTTCTCGTTGAATCCTGGCATCATTCGCCTCTCTTTCAATTCTGGCGTCATTCGCCTCTCGTTCTCGTTGAATCCTAGCATCAACTATTTTTGCTAACTCTAATTCTTGTGCTCTGGCTGCTTTAATTTCTGCAGCCGCGGCCTCATCTTTAAGCCTTCGATCTTCTCGGTCCCGCAGTCTGTCGTCTCTTGCTTCCTGCTGTCTATCACGCACATACGTCTTCAACTCATCACCTTCCATTCCCATCTCTTTAGCGAGTTTAACCCACTGTTCATGTTCTCCAAATGACGACATGGTCTACTTACTTGTTTACTCAGTTAACAAGTATTTCCCAATAGCTTTCGCTATACAAGAATTAAATTCTTCAAAAGATAATCTTAAACAAGATTAATAAAATGTTCCCTCTTGAAATGCGTACTCTATGGTTACGCGAGGTTAAACAAATCGCATCGAGTAAACGCTTATCAATAAAGTCGTTCTTTCGCAATCGCAAAAGCGATAACTTTTAAACTATACATTTTCAATACTTGAGATTATTGTTCGTTGATATTTCGAGTGTTAGTTAAAAATCCAGTTTTAATATCCCGGAACGTAGGACCCCATAGTTGTCGTATCCCGTGTAAAAGGGCACTTTATTATCCTAGTGGTTAATCGGTTGGGTTTAACTTACTCAAGAAATTCTTCCAAATTCAACAAACTCCCAGTTCTTATGAAATATATATAATATAAAGTTATTCAATATCATTCATATGCACAAACAAATAACAATCCTATTTACCTAGTGTGGCGAGTTACTTAGGAAATATTATATTTGCGCTTATCTGTCGAGTTGTTTGAACTCGAATGTCTTCGGCTCTCTCCGTCGTCCAATCATCGCAGTCAAGAATGTTGATCAGACGGTTGAAATGCAGTCATGGAAGCAACCACACCAATCGCCTTACTCGTATCTTGCCGTGAATCAGTTGCACACAAGATAAATCGTCGCATTCACCTCACAGCTCCTCTCCAGTTGACCAAACGTCCTTCGTACTTCACACGCCGATCAGCTGTTCGCTAGCCGATTCAAATTACACTACTCTTCAGACTGTTGCCTAAGAGTTCGTCTTCTTCGCAAGTGTCTCACACTTCACACGATGATTATTATGCACTAACGCAAATTTCTCATTTAAATTGCGTTGCACTTAATGCACAATACTTTGAACTATCGGTTGATCGTCCGAACAGTTCAATTACCTTCGTCTCTACTCTGAAAATCACAACTTTGGATTGATCACCGCAGCGAAACAACCACCATTTCCAGATATACCTGTAGAGAGTCAAAAACTTAACGTCCACTTCGCTGACGTCATTTTTACCTCGTCACGTCATTCGCTTCCAGTTTGCACCAATCACGAATAGGATTAGCGTCCTTTGTTGTCATGGTAATCTTGACCACTCGTTATTACGCTTAGCTGCAGTCATTGGTTTTATGTATTAATATTTTATATGTTGCCACACATATTACCTAAACTCGCCAATTAAATTGCCTAGCTTAACTTCTACCTATAATTAATAATTATACATGCATAGCAAGTGTTTAATTTGATAATCATTTATTATAACCACGACACCTAGATAGTCTGGACCGGGATATTCCATCCGGGGGATAGACTAATTCATCCTCCCGGATAGCCTTAAAGATAATTTTCTGGCTACCGCCTCCCGAGATTCAATGCGCACTTCTGAGCTTTGTAAGAAGGGCATTATCAAAATACAGTTGTACGGTAGGCCTATTGTATTGTATTGTATAAGTCTATAATGACCTATATGGGCATATAGCCAAGAGTTTTCTCATTAGTAAAATAAGACAGGATGTAGAGACCGTGAGTGAATAGCCTACAGGTGAGTAGTCAAGTAGTAAACCTATAGTCTTCAGTAGTTGGTTGGTTAGTTAGTACAGAGCTGTAGTCAAAATTGGGATTGACGAGTAAATCCAACGCTCGATTAGGCCTAGTCATTGCAAACGTCATCATGTAGACATGTAGGAATCTTTGCGCGGGTGTAATTTTTTTAAAGGCCTATCCCCTCCAATGTGCAAATGCAGATGGTACTTATATGGTCCGCCCCCAGTTTTTATTCTCGGAACGGAAAACCCAATCATTATTCCATAACGTCCAAATTATGCTGGAAGAGAAACTGTGCCTCCCACAACCCACATGCATACAAGACTTATCCGCATCGGATGACCCATATTAATTGAACCATTGCAAGAAAGTAACGATGTTACTTGGCTGGATATTATAAACGGACAGGCGACAGAAAATTTTAATTGAATTATGCGTATGATCTTGACCAGACTACAACTCCATTTCGACGTAGAGCTGAGATCTGGTAAAATCGAACAAAACAGAATGTCAAATTTCTAAATATATTAATGCTTTCGTGGTAGTTCTAATCGCCCATTGGCTCGAACAAATTATTTGACGACAATCCAGTATGCAGTGGCTGATATTGACATACGCTGTAATTAATGTGGTCAAAAATTCAAAACAGTATAGATCAAGGCTATAGGGCTATAGGCCTACTCAGAATATTATTTTGAGGTAGGCTATGTACCGTAAGTACACGCTGCCGGGGTCACCAAAGAAAGTATACCGCGTATTAATCGTATTAATCGTACCTCCGCCCCAGATGAAGAGAAGTTGAAAAAGGCACCTCCGCGTGTAGGCCTATTTATTTTTTCAAATTAACTTTTATCTGCTTTGTTTTGAACAGTGAGACTAACAGGAATGTTTAGTCCTAGTAATTTAAATCCTACTACAAGTTTCCTTGCTTTTGTTTTAGAGCACTTAGAGTCTTAGAACTTGTAGAACGCTTAAGAACACTTAGAGCCTCTAAGTAAATTCAAGTTGCCATGTTCTGAACGTTGTCTATGGCACTTAAAACAATTGGAGTCACTTTAGATTTTGGTTGCAACATAAATTTTCAATTATACGCATTTTCAAAAAGGGGATACAAATTAATGGTTTATATCCCTAGATAGTCTGGACCGGGATATTCCATCCGGGGGATAGACTAATTCATCCTCCCGGATAGCCTTAAAGATAATTTTCTGGCTACCGCCTCCCGAGATTCAATGCGCACTTCTGAGCTTTGTAAGAAGGGCATTATCAAAATACAGTTGTACGGTAGGCCTATTGTATTGTATTGTATAAGTCTATAATGACCTATATGGGCAGATAGCCAAGAGTTTTCTCATTAGTAAAATAAGACAGGATGTAGAGACCGTGAGTGAATAGCCTACAGGTGAGTAGTCAAGTAGTAAACCTATAGTCTTCAGTAGTTGGTTGGTTAGTTAGTACAGAGCTGTAGTCAAAATTGGGATTGACGAGTAAATCCAACGCTCGATTAGGCCTAGTCATTGCAAACGTCATCATGTAGACATGTAGGAATCTTTGCGCGGGTGTAATTTTTTTAAAGGCCTATCCCCTCCAATGTGCAAATGCAGATGGTACTTATATGGTCCGCCCCCAGTTTTTATTCTCGGAACGGAAAACCCAATCATTATTCCATAACGTCCAAATTATGCTGGAAGAGAAACTGTGCCTCCCACAACCCACATGCATACAAGACTTATCCGCATCGGATGACCCATATTAATTGAACCATTGCAAGAAAGTAACGATGTTACTTGGCTGGATATTATAAACGGACAGGCGACAGAAAAATTTTATTGAATTATGCGTATGATCTTGACCAGACTACAACTCCATTTCGACGTAGAGCTGAGATCTGGTAAAATCGAACAAAACAGAATGTCAAATTTCTAAATATATTAATGCTTTCGTGGTAGTTCTAATCGCCCATTGGCTCGAACAAATTATTTGACGACAATCCAGTATGCAGTGGCTGATATTGACATACGCTGTAATTAATGTGGTCAAAAATTCAAAACAGTATAGATCAAGGCTATAGGGCTATAGGCCTACTCAGAATATTATTTTGAGGTAGGCTATGTACCGTAAGTACACGCTGCCGGGGTCACCAAAGAAAGTATACCGCGTATTAATCGTATTAATCGTACCTCCGCCCCAGATGAAGAGAAGTTGAAAAAGGCACCTCCGCGTGTAGGCCTATTTATTTTTTCAAATTAACTTTTATCTGCTTTGTTTTGAACAGTGAGACTAACAGGAATGTTTAGTCCTATAGTAATTTAAATCCTACTACAAGTTTCCTTGCTTTTGTTTTAGAGCACTTAGAGTCTTAGAACTTGTAGAACGCTTAAGAACACTTAGAGCCTCTAAGTAAATTCAAGTTGCCATGTTCTGAACGTTGTCTATGGCACTTAAAACAATTGGAGTCACTTTAGATTTTGGTTGCAACATAAATTTTCAATTATACGCATTTTCAAAAAGGGGATACAAATTAATGGTTTATATCCCTAGATAGTCTGGACCGGGATATTCCATCCGGGGGATAGACTAATTCATCCTCCCGGATAGCCTTAAAGATAATTTTCTGGCTACCGCCTCCCGAGATTCAGAGCGCACTTCTGAGCTTTGTAAGAAGGGCATTATCAAAATACAGTTGTACGGTAGGCCTATTGTATTGTATTGTATAAGTCTATAATGACCTATATGGGCATATAGCCAAGAGTTTTCTCATTAGTAAAATAAGACAGGATGTAGAGACCGTGAGTGAATAGCCTACAGGTGAGTAGTCAAGTAGTAAACCTATAGTCTTCAGTAGTTGGTTGGTTAGTTAGTACAAAGCTGTAGTCAAAATTGGGATTGACGAGTAAATCCAACGCTCGATTAGGCCTAGTCATTGCAGACGTAATCATGTAGACATGTAGGAATCTTTGCGCGGGTGTAATTTTTTTAAAGGCCTATCCCCTCCAATGTGCAAATGCAGATGGTACTTATATGGTCCGCCCCCAGTTTTTATTCTCGGAACGGAAAACCCAATCATTATTCCATAACGTCCAAATTATGCTGGAAGAGAAACTGTGCCTCCCACAACCCACATGCATACAAGACTTATCCGCATCGGATGACCCATATTAATTGAACCATTGCAAGAAAGTAACGATGTTACTTGGCTGGATATTATAAACGGACAGGCGACAGAATTTTTTTTTTTGAATTATGCGTATGATCTTGACCAGACTACAACTCCATTTCGGCGAAGAGCTGAGATCTGGTAAAATCGAACAAAACAGAATGTCAAATTTCTAAATATATTAATGCTTTCGTGGTAGTTCTAATCGCCCATTGGCTCGAACAAATTATTTGACGACAATCCAGTAGGCAGTGGCTGATATTGACATACGCTGTAATTAATGTGGTCAAAAATTCAAAACAGTATAGATCATGGCTATAGGGCTATAGGCCTACTCAGAATATTATTTTGAGGTATGTACCGTAAGTACACGCTGCCGGGGTCACCAAAGAAAGTATACCGCGTATTAATCGTATTAATCGTACCTCGGCCACAGATGAAGAGAAGTTGAAAAAGGCACCTCCGCGTGTAGGCCTATTTATTTTTTCAAATTAACTTTCATCTGCTTTGTTTTGAACAGTGAGACTAACAGGAAACAGGACTAAACAGTCCTAGTAATTTAAATCCTACTACAAGTTTCCTTGCTTTGGTTTTAGAGCACTTAGAGTCTTAGAACTTGTAGAACGCTTAAGAACACTTAGAGCCTCTAAGTAAATTCAAGTTGCCATGTTCTGAACGTTGTCTATGGCACTTAAAACAATTGGAGTCACTTTAGATTTTGGTTGCAACATAAATTTTCAATTATACGCATTTTCAAAAAGGGGATACAAATTAATGGTTTATATCCCTAGATAGTCTGGACCGGGATATTCCATCCGGGGGATAGACTAATTCATCCTCCCGGATAGCCTTAAAGATAATTTTCTGGCTACCGCCTCCCGAGATTCAGAGCGCACTTCTGAGCTTTGTAAGAAGGGCATTATCAAAATACAGTTGTACGGTAGGCCTATTGTATTGTATTGTATAAGTCTATAATGACCTATATGGGCATATAGCCAAGAGTTTTCTCATTAGTAAAATAAGACAGGATGTAGAGACCGTGAGTGAATAGCCTACAGGTGAGTAGTCAAGTAGTAAACCTATAGTCTTCAGTAGTTGGTTGGTTAGTTAGTACAGAGCTGTAGTCAAAATTGGGATTGACGAGTAAATCCAACGCTCGATTAGGCCTAGTCATTGCAGACGTAATCATGTAGACATGTAGGAGTCTTTGCGCGGGTGTAATTTTTTTAAAGGCCTATCCCCTCCAATGTGCAAATGCAGATGGTACTTATATGGTCCGCCCCCAGTTTTTATTCTCGGAACGGAAAACCCAATCATTATTCCATAACGTCCAAATTATGCTGGAAGAGAAACTGTGCCTCCCACAACCCACATGCATACAAGACTTATCCGCATCGGATGACCCATATTAATTGAACCATTGCAAGAAAGTAACGATGTTACTTGGCTGGATATTATAAACGGACAGGCGACAGAATTTTTTTTTTTGAATTATGCGTATGATCTTGACCAGACTACAACTCCATTTCGGCGAAGAGCTGAGATCTGGTAAAATCGAACAAAACAGAATGTCAAATTTCTAAATATATTAATGCTTTCGTGGTAATTCTAATCGCCCATTGGCTCGAACAAATTATTTGACGACAATCCAGTAGGCAGTGGCTGATATTGACATACGCTGTAATTAATGTGGTCAAAAATTCAAAACAGTATAGATCATGGCTATAGGGCTATAGGCCTACTCAGAATATTATTTTGAGGTATGTACCGTAAGTACACGCTGCCGGGGTCACCAAAGAAAGTATACCGCGTATTAATCGTATTAATCGTACCTCGGCCACAGATGAAGAGAAGTTGAAAAAGGCACCTCCGCGTGTAGGCCTATTTATTTTTTCAAATTAACTTTCATCTGCTTTGTTTTGAACAGTGAGACTAACAGGAAACAGGACTAAACAGTCCTAGTAATTTAAATCCTACTACAAGTTTCCTTGCTTTGGTTTTAGAGCACTTAGAGTCTTAGAACTTGTAGAACGCTTAAGAACACTTAGAGCCTCTAAGTAAATTCAAGTTGCCTTGTTCTGAACGTTGTCTATGGCACTTAAAACAATTGGAGTCACTTTAGATTTTGGTTGCAACATAAATTTTCAATTATACGCATTTTCAAAAAGGGGATACAAATTAATGGTTTATATCCCTAGATAGTCTGGACCGGTATATTCCATCTGGGGGATAGACTAATTCATCCTCCCAGATAGCCTTAAAGATAATTTTCTGGCTACCGCCTCCCGAGATTCAATGCGCACTTCTGAGCTTTGTAAGAAGGGCATTATCAAAATACAGTTGTACGGTAGGCCTATTGTATTGTATTGTATAAGTCTATAATGACCTACATGGGCATATAGCCAAGAGTTTTCTCATTAGTAAAATAAGACAGGATGTAGAGACCGTGAGTGAATAGCCTACAGGTGAGGAGTCAAGTAGTAAACATATATAGTCTTCAGTAGTTGGTTGGTTAGTTAGTACAGAGCTGTAGTCAAAATTAGGATTGACGAGTAAATCCAACGCTCGATTAGGTCTAGTCATTGCAGACGTAATCATGTAGACATGTAGGAATCTTTTCGCGGGTGTAATTTTTTTAAAGGCCTATCCCCTCCAATGTGCAAAAGCAGATGGTACTTATATGGTCCGCCCCCAGTTTTTATTCTCGGAACGGAAAACCCA
Source organism: Lumbricus rubellus (assembly GCA_945859605.1). NCBI lineage: Eukaryota > Metazoa > Annelida > Clitellata > Crassiclitellata > Lumbricidae > Lumbricus > Lumbricus rubellus. The sequence continues at coordinate 23,883,492 of OX243823.1, read as the reverse complement.
ATCATTATTCCATAACGTCCAAATTATGCTGGAAGAGAAACTGTGCCTCCCACAACCCACATGCATACAAGACTTATCCGCATCGGATGACCCATATTAATTGAACCATTGCAAGAAAGTAACGATGTTACTTGGCTGGATATTATAAACGGACAGGCGACAGAAAAAATTTATTGAATTATGCGTATGATCTTGACCAGACTACATCTCCATTTCGGCGAAGAGCTGAGATCTGGTAAAATCGAACAAAACAGAATGTCAAATTTCTAAATATATTAATGCTTTCGTGGTAGTTCTAATCGCCCATTGGCTCGAACAAATTATTTGACGACAATCCAGTAGGCAGTGGCTGATAGGCCTATTGACATACGCTGTAATTAATGTGGTCAAAAATTCAAAACAGTATAGATCATGGCTATAGGGCTATAGGCCTACTGAGAATATTATTTTGAGGTATGTACCGTAAGTACACGCTGCCGGGGTCACCAAAGAAAGTATACCGCGTATTAATCGTATTAATCGTACCTCCGCCCCAGATGAAGAGAAGTTGAAAAAGGCACCTCCGCTTGTATTTATATTTTCAAATTAACTTTCATCTCCTTTGTTTTGAACAGTTAGACTAACAGGAATGTTTAGTCCTAGTAATTTAAATCCTACTACAAGTTTCCTTGCTTTGGTTTTAGAGCACTTAGAGTCTTAGAACTTGTAGAACGCTTAAGAACACTTAGAGCCTCTAAGTAAATTCAAGTTGCCTTGTTCTGAACGTTGTCTATGGCACTTAAAACAATTGGAGTCACTTTAGATTTTGGTTGCAACATAAATTTTCAATTATACTCATTTTCAAAAAGGGGATACAAATTAATGGTTTATATCCCTAGATAGTCTGGACCGGGATATTCCATCCGGGGGATAGACTAATTCATCCTCCCGGATAGCCCTAAAGATATTTTTCTGGCTACCGCCTCCCGAGATTCAATGCGCACTTCTGAGCTTTGTAAGAAGGGCATTATCAACATACAGGTGTACGGTAGGCCTATTGTATTGTATTGTATAAGTCTATAATGACCTATATGGGCATATAGCCAAGAGTTTTCTCATTAGTAAAATAAGACAGGATTTAGAGACCGTGAGTGAATAGCCTACAGGTGAGTAGTCAAGTAGTAAACCTATAGTCTTCAGTAGTTGGTTGGTTAGTTAGTACAGAGCTGTAGTCAAAATTGGGATTGACGAGTAAATCCAACGCTCGATTAGGCCTAGTCATTGCAGACGTAATCATGTAGACATGTAGGAATCTTTGCGCGGGTGTAATTTTTTTAAAGGCCTATCCCCTCCAATGTGCAAATGCAGATGGTACTTATATGGTCCGCCCCCAGTTTTTATTCTCGGAACGGAAAACCCAATCATTATTCCATAACGTCCAAATTATGCTGGAAGAGAAACTGTGCCTCCCACAACCCACATGCATACAAGACTTATCCGCATCGGATGACCCATATTAATTGAACCATTGCAAGAAAGTAACGATGTTACTTGGCTGGATATTATAAACGGACAGGCGACAGAAAAATTTTATTGAATTATGCGTATGATCTTGACCAGACTACAACCCCATTTCGGCGAAGAGCTGAGATCTGGTAAAATCGAACAAAACAGAATGTCAAATTTCTAAATATATTAATGCTTTCGTGGTAGTTCTAATCGCCCATTGGCTCGAATAAATTATTTGACGACAATCCAGTAGGCAGTGGCTGATATTGACATACGCTGTAATTAATGTGGTCAAAAATTCAAAACAGTATAGATCATGGCTATAGGCCTACTGAGAATATTATTTTGAGGTATGTACCGTAAGTACACGCTGCCGGGGTCACCAAAGAAAGTATACCGCGTATTAATCGTATTAATCGTACCGCCGCCCCCAGATGAAGAGAAGTTGAAAAAGGCACCTCCGCGTGTAGGCCTTTTTATTTTTTCAAATTAACTTTCATCTGCTTTGTTTTGAACAATGAGACTAACAGGAATGTTTAGTGCTAGTAATTTAAATCCTACTACAAGTTTCCTTGCTTTGGTTTTAGAGCACTTAGAGTCTTAGAACTTGTAGAACGCTTAAGAACACTTAGAGCCTCTAAGTAAATTCAAGTTGCCTTATTCTGAACGTTGTCTATGGCACTTAAAACAATTGGAGTCACTTTAGATTTTGGTTGCAACATAAATTTTCAAATATACGCATTTTCAAAAAGGGGATACAAATTAATGGTTTATATCCCTAGATAGTCTGGACCGGTATATTCCATCCGGGGGATAGACTAATTCATCCTCCCGGATAGCCTTAAAGATAATTTTCTGGCTACCGCCTCCCGAGATTCAATGCGCACTTCTGAGCTTTGTAAGAAGGGCATTATCAAATTACAGTTGTACGGTAGGCCTATTGTATTGTATTGTAAAAGTCTACAATGACCTATATGGGCATATATGCGAGATTTTTTTTTATTAGAAAAATAAGACAGGATGTAGAGACCGTGAGTGAATAGCCTACAGGTGAGTAGTCAAGTAGCAAACCTATAGTCTTCAGTAGTTGGTTGGTTAGTTAGTACAGAGCTGTAGTCAAAATTGGGATTGACGAGTAAATCCAACGCTCGATTAGGCCTAGTCATTGCAGACGTAATCATGTAGACATGTAGGAGTCTTTGCGCGGGTGTAATTTTTTAAAAGCCTATCCCCTCCAATGTGCAAATGCAGATGGTACTTATATGGTCCGCCCCCAGTTTTTATTCTCGGAACGGAAAACCCAATCATTATTCCATATCGTCCAAATTATGCTGGAAGAGAAACTGTGCCTCCCACAACCCACATGCATATACAAGACTTATCCGCATCGGATGACCCATATTAATTGAACCATTGCAAGAAAGTAACGATGTTACTTGGCTGGATATTATAAACGGACAGGCGACAGAAAAAATTTATTGAATTATGCGTATGATCTTGACCAGACTACAACTCCATTTCGGCGAAGAGCTGAGATCTGGTAAAATCGAACAAAACAGAATGTCAAATTTCTAAATATATTATGCTTTCGTGGTAGTTCTAATCGCCCATTGGCTCGAATAAATTATTTGACGACAATCCAGTAGGCAGTGGCTGATATTGACATACGCTGTAATTAATGTGGTCAAAAGTTTTAAACAGTATAGATCATGGCTATAGGGCTATATAGGCCTACTCAGAATATTATTTTGAGGTATGTACCGTAAGTACACGCTGCCGGGGTCAAGAAAAAAAGTATACCGCGTATTAATCGTATTAATCGTACCTCCGCCCCCAGATGAAGAGAAGTTGAAAAAGGCACCTCCGCGTGTATTTATGTTTTCAAATTAACTTTCATCTGCTTTGTTTTGAACAGTGAGACTAACAGGAATGTTTAGTCCTAGTAATTTAAATCCTACTACAAGTTTCCTTGCTTTGGTTTTAGAGCACTTAGAGTCTTAGATCTTGTAGAACGCTTAAGAACACTTAGAGCCTCTAAGTAAATTCAAGTTGCCTTGTTCTGAACGTTGTCTATGGCACTTAAAACAATAATTATTGGAGTCACTTTAGATTTTGGTTGCAACATAAATTTTCAATTATACTCATTTTCAAAAAGGGGATACAAATTAATGGTTTATATCCCTAGATAGTCTGGACCGGTATATTCCATCCGGGGGATAGACTAATTCATCCTCCCGGATAGCCCTAAAGATAATTTTCTGGCTACCGCCTCCCGAGATTCAATGTGCACTTCTGAGTTTTGTAAGAAGGGCATTATCAACATACAGGTGTACGGTAGGCCTATTGTATTGTATTGTATAAGTCTATAATGACCTATATGGGCATATAGCCAAGAGTTTTCTCATTAGTAAAATAAGACAGGATGTAGAGACCGTGAGTGAATAGCCTACAGGTGAGTAGTCAAGTAGTAAACCTATAGTCTTCAGTAGTTGGTTGGTTAGTTAGTACAGAGCTGTAGTCAAAATTGGGATTGACGAGTAAATCCAACGCTCGATTAGGCCTAGTCATTGCAGACGTAATCATGTAGACATGTAGGAATCTTTGCGCGGGTGTAATTTTTTTAAAGGCCTATCCCCTCCAATGTGCAAATGCAGATGGTACTTATATGGTCCGCCCCAGTTTTTATTCTCGGAACGGAAAACCCAATCATTATTCCATAACGTCCAAATTATGCTGGAAGAGAAACTGTGCCTCCCACAACCCACATGCATACAAGACTTATCCGCATCGGATGACCCATATTAATTGAACCATTGCAAGAAAGTAACGATGTTACTTGGCTGGATATTATAAACGGACAGGCGACAGAATTTTTTTTTTTGAATTATGCGTATGATCTTGACCAGACTACAACCCCATTTCGGGGAAGAGCTGAGATCTGGTAAAATCGAACAAAACAGAATGTCAAATTTCTAAATATATTAATGCTTTCGTGGTAGTTCTAATCGCCCATTGGCTCGAATAAATTATTTGACGACAATCCAGTAGGCAGTGGCTGATATTGACATACGCTGTAATTAATGTGGTCAAAAATTCAAAACAGTATAGATCATGGCTATAGGCCTACTGAGAATATTATTTTGAGGTATGTACCGTAAGTACACGCTGCCGGGGTCACCAAAGAAAGTATACCGCGTATTAATCGTATTAATCGTACCGCCGCCCCCAGATGAAGAGAAGTTGAAAAAGGCACCTCCGCGTGTAGGCCTTTTTATTTTTTCAAATTAACTTTCATCTGCTTTGTTTTGAACAATGAGACTAACAGGAATGTTTAGTGCTAGTAATTTAAATCCTACTACAAGTTTCCTTGCTTTGGTTTTAGAGCACTTAGAGTCTTAGAACTTGTAGAACGCTTAAGAACACTTAGAGCCTCTAAGTAAATTCAAGTTGCCTTATTCTGAACGTTGTCTATGGCACTTAAAACAATTGGAGTCACTTTAGATTTTGGTTGCAACATAAATTTTCAATTATACGCATTTTCAAAAAGGGGATACAAATTAATGGTTTATATCCCTAGATAGTCTGGACCGGTATATTCCATCCGGGGGATAGACTAATTCATCCTCCCGGATAGCCTTAAAGATAATTTTCTGGCTACCGCCTCCCGAGATTCAATGCGCACTTCTGAGCTTTTTAAGAAGGGCATTATCAAATTAAAGTTGTACGGTAGGCCTATTGTATTGTATTGTAAAAGTCTACAATGACCTATATGGGCATATAGCCAAGAGTTTTTTCATTAGAAAAATAAGACAGGATGTAGAGACCGTGAGTGAATAGCCTACAGGTGAGTAGTCAAGTAGCAAACCTATAGTCTTCAGTAGTTGGTTGGTTAGTTAGTACAGAGCTGTAGTCAAAATTGGGATTGACGAGTAAATCCAACGCTCGATTAGGCCTAGTCATTGCAGACGTAATCATGTAAACATGTAGGAGTCTTTGCGCGGGTGTAATTTTTTTTAAAGCCTATCCCCTCCAATGTGCAAATGCAGATGGTACTTATATGGTCCGCCCCCAGTTTTTATTCTCGGAACGGAAAACCCAATCATTATTCCATAACGTCCAAATTATGCTGGAAGAGAAACTGTGCCTCCCACAACCCACATGCATACAAGACTTATCCGCATCGGATGACCCATATTAATTGAACCATTGCAAGAAAGTAACGATGTTACTTGGCTGGATATTATAAACGGACAGGCGACAGAATTTTTTTTTTTGAATTATGCGTATGATCTTGACCAGACTACAACCCCATTTCGGGGAAGAGCTGAGATCTGGTAAAATCGAACAAAACAGAATGTCAAATTTCTAAATATATTAATGCTTTCGTGGTAGTTCTAATCGCCCATTGGCTCGAATAAATTATTTGACGACAATCCAGTAGGCAGTGGCTGATATTGACATACGCTGTAATTAATGTGGTCAAAAATTCAAAACAGTATAGATCATGGCTATAGGCCTACTGAGAATATTATTTTGAGGTATGTACCGTAAGTACACGCTGCCGGGGTCACCAAAGAAAGTATACCGCGTATTAATCGTATTAATCGTACCGCCGCCCCCAGATGAAGAGAAGTTGAAAAAGGCACCTCCGCGTGTAGGCCTTTTTATTTTTTCAAATTAACTTTCATCTGCTTTGTTTTGAACAATGAGACTAACAGGAATGTTTAGTGCTAGTAATTTAAATCCTACTACAAGTTTCCTTGCTTTGGTTTTAGAGCACTTAGAGTCTTAGAACTTGTAGAACGCTTAAGAACACTTAGAGCCTCTAAGTAAATTCAAGTTGCCTTATTCTGAACGTTGTCTATGGCACTTAAAACAATTGGAGTCACTTTAGATTTTGGTTGCAACATAAATTTTCAATTATACGCATTTTCAAAAAGGGGATACAAATTAATGGTTTATATCCCTAGATAGTCTGGACCGGTATATTCCATCCGGGGGATAGACTAATTCATCCTCCCGGATAGCCTTAAAGATAATTTTCTGGCTACCGCCTCCCGAGATTCAATGCGCACTTCTGAGCTTTTTAAGAAGGGCATTATCAAATTAAAGTTGTACGGTAGGCCTATTGTATTGTATTGTAAAAGTCTACAATGACCTATATGGGCATATAGCCAAGAGTTTTTTCATTAGAAAAATAAGACAGGATGTAGAGACCGTGAGTGAATAGCCTACAGGTGAGTAGTCAAGTAGCAAACCTATAGTCTTCAGTAGTTGGTTGGTTAGTTAGTACAGAGCTGTAGTCAAAATTGGGATTGACGAGTAAATCCAACGCTCGATTAGGCCTAGTCATTGCAGACGTAATCATGTAAACATGTAGGAGTCTTTGCGCGGGTGTAATTTTTTTTAAAGCCTATCCCCTCCAATGTGCAAATGCAGATGGTACTTATATGGTCCGCCCCCAGTTTTTATTCTCGGAACAGAAAACCCAATCATTATTCCATATCGTCCAAATTATGCTGGAAGAGAAACTGTGCCTCCCACAACCCACATGCATATACAAGACTTATCCGCATCGGATGACCCATATTAATTGAACCATTGCAAGAAAGTAACGATGTTACTTGGCTGGATATTATAAACGGACAGGCGACAGAAAAATTTATTGAATTATGCGTATGATCTTGACCAGACTACAACTCCATTTCGGCGAAGAGCTGAGATCTGGTAAAATCGAACAAAACAGAATGTCAATTTTCTAAATATATTATGCTTTCGTGGTAGTTCTAATCGCCCATTGGCTCGAATAAATTATTTGACGACAATCCAGTAGGCAGTGGCTGATATTGACATACGCTGTAATTAATGTGGTCAAAAGTTTTAAACAGTATAGATCATGGCTATAGGGCTATATAGGCCTACTCAGAATATTATTTTGAGGTATGTACCGTAAGTACACGCTGCCGGGGTCACCAAAGAAAGTATACCGCGTATTAATCGTATTAATCGTACCTCCGCCCCCAGATGAAGAGAAGTTGAAAAAGGCACCTCCGCGTGTATTTATATTTTCAAATTAACTTTTATCTGCTTTGTTTTGAACAGTGAGACTAACAGGAATGTTTAGTCCTAGTAATTTAAATCCTACTACAAGTTTCCTTGCTTTGGTTTTAGAGCACTTAGAGTCTTAGAACTTGTAGAACGCTTAAGAACACTTAGAGCCTCTAAGTAAATTCAAGTTGCCATGTTCTGAACGTTGTCTATGGCACTTAAAACAATTGGAGTCACTTTAGATTTTGGTTGCAACATAAATTTTCAATTATACGCATTTTCAAAAAGGGGATACAAATTAATGGTTTATATCCCTAGTTAGTCTGGACCGGGATATTCCATCCGGGGGATAGACTATAATTCATCCTCCCGGATAGCCCTAAAGATAATTTTCTGGCTACCGCCTCCCGAGATTCAATGCGCACTTCTGAGCTTTGTAAGAAGGGCATTATCAAAATACAGTTGTACGGTAGGCCTATTGTATTGTATTGTATTGTATTGTATTGTATAAGTCTATTATGACCTATATCAGGCTATATGGGCATATATGCAAGAGTTTTCTCATTAGTAAAATAAGACAGGATGTAGAGACCGTGAGTGAATAGCCTACAAGTGAGTAGTCAAGTAGTAAACCTATAGTCTTCAGTAGTTGGTTGGTTAGTTAGTACAGAGCTGTAGTCAAAATTGGGGTTGACGAGTAAATCCAACGCTCGATTAGGCCTAGTCATTGCAGACGTACTCTTGTAGACATGTAGGAATCTTTGCGCGGGTGTAATTTTTTTAAAGGCCTATCCCCTCCAATGTGCAAATGCAGATGGTACTTATATGGTCCGCCCCCAGTTTTTATTCTCGGAACGGAAAACCCAATCATTATTCCATAACGTCCAAATTATGCTGGAAGAGAAACTGTGCCTCCCACAACCCACATGCATACAAGACTTATCCGCATCGGATGACCCATATTAATTGAACCATTGCAAGAAAGTAACGATGTTACTTGGCTGGATATTATAAACGGACAGGCGACAGAATTTTTTTTTTTGAATTATGCGTATGATCTTGACCAGACTACAACTCCATTTCGGCGAAGAGCTGAGATCTGGTAAAATCGAACAAAACAGAATGTCAAATTTCTAAATATATTAATGCTTTCGTGGTAGTTCTAATCGCCCATTGGCTCGAACAAATTATTTGACGACAATCCAGTAGGCAGTGGCTGATATTGACATACGCTGTAATTAATGTGGTCAAAAATTCAAAACAGTATAGATCAAGGCTATAGGGCTATAGGCCTACTGAGAATATTATTTTTAGGTAGGCTATGTACCGTAAGTACACGCTGCCGGGGTCACCAAAGAAAGTATACCGCGTATTAATCGTATTAATCGTACCTCCGCCCCAGATGAAGAGAAGTTGAAAAAGGCACCTCCGCGTGTAGGCCTATTTATTTTTTCAAATTAACTTTTATCTGCTTTGTTTTGAACAGTGAGACTAACAGGAATGTTTAGTCCTAGTAATTTAAATCCTACTACAAGTTTTCTTGCTTTTGTTTTAGAGCACTTAGAGTCTTAGAACTTGTAGAACGCTTAAGAACACTTAGAGCCTCTAAGTAAATTCAAGTTGCCATGTTCTGAACGTTGTCTATGGCACTTAAAACAATTGGAGTCACTTTAGATTTTGGTTGCAACATAAATTTTCAATTATACTCATTTTCAAAAAGGGGATACAAATTAATGGTTTATATCCCTAGATAGTCTGGACCGGGATATTCCATCCGGGGGATAGACTAATTCATCCTCCCGGATAGCCTTAAAGATAATTTTCTGGCTACCGCCTCCCGAGATTCAATGCGCACTTCTGAGCTTTGTAAGAAGGGCATTATCAAAATACAGTTGTACGGTAGGCCTATTGTATTGTATTGTATAAGTCTATAATGACCTATATGGGCATATAGCCAAGAGTTTTCTCATTAGTAAAATAAGACAGGATGTAGAGACCGTGAGTGAATAGCCTACAGGTGAGTAGTCAAGTAGTAAACCTATAGTCTTCAGTAGTTGGTTGGTTAGTTTGTACAGAGCTGTAGTCAAAATTGGGATTGACGAGTAAATCCAACGCTCGATTAGGCCTAGTCATTGCAGACGTACTCTTGTAAACATGTAGGAATCTTTGCGCGGGTGTAATTTTTTTAAAGGCCTATCCCCTCCAATGTGCAAATGCAGATGGTACTTATATGGTCCGCCCCCAGTTTTTATTCTCGGAACGGAAAACCCAATAATTATTCCATAACGTCCAAATTATGCTGGAAGAGAAACTGCCTCCCACAACCCACATGCATACAAGACTTATCCGCATCGGATGACCCATATTAATTGAACCATTGCAAGAAAGTAACGATGTTACTTGGCTGGATATTATAAACGGACAGGCGACAGAAATTTTTTTTGAATTATGCGTATGATCTTGACCAGACTACAACTCCATTTCGGCGAAGAGCTGAGATCTGGTAAAATCGAACAAAACAGAATGTCAAATTTCTAAATATATTAATGCTTTCGTGGTAGTTCTAATCGCCCATTGGCTCGAACAAATTATTTGACGACAATCCAGTAGGCAGTGGCTGATATTGACATACGCTGTAATTAATGTGGTCAAAAATTCAAAACAGTATAGATCATGGCTATAGGCCTACTCAGAATATTATTTTGAGGTATGTACCGTAAGTACACGCTGCCGGGGTCACCAAAGAAAGTATACCGCGTATTAATCGTATTAATCGTACCGCCGCCCCCAGATGAAGAGAAGTTGAAAAAGGCACCTCCGCATGTAGGCCTATTTATTTATTCAAATTAACTTTCATCTGCTTTGTTTTGAACAATGAGACTAACAGGAATGTTTAGTGCTAGTAATTTAAATCCTACTACAAGTTTCATTGCTTTGGTTTTAGAGCACTTAGAGTCTTAGAACTTGTAGAACGCTTAAGAACACTTAGAGCCTCTAAGTAAATTCAAGTTGCCTTATTCTGAACGTTGTCTATGGCACTTAAAACAATTGGAGTCACTTTAGATTTTGGTTGCAACATAAATTTTCAAATATACGCATTTTCAAAAAGGGGATACAAATTAATGGTTTATATCCCTAGATAGTCTGGACCGGTATATTCCATCCGGGGGATAGACTAATTCATCCTCCCGGATAGCCTTAAAGATAATTTTCTGGCTACCGCCTCCCGAGATTCAATGCGCACTTCTGAGCTTTGTAAGAAGGGCATTATCAAATTACAGTTGTACGGTAGGCCTATTGTATTGTATTGTAAAAGTCTACAATGACCTATATGGGCATATATGCAAGAGTTTTTTCATTAGAAAAATAAGACAGGATGTAGAGACCGTGAGTGAATAGCCTACAGGTGAGTAGTCAAGTAGCAAACCTATAGTCTTCAGTAGTTGGTTGGTTAGTTAGTACAGAGCTGTAGTCAAAATTGGGATTGACGAGTAAATCCAACGCTCGATTAGGCCTAGTCATTGCAGACGTAATCATGTAGACATGTAGGAATCTTTGCGCGGGTGTAATTTTTTTAAAAGCCTATCCCCTCCAATGTGCAAATGCAGATGGTACTTATATGGTCCGCCCCCAGTTTTTATTCTCGGAACGGAAAACCCAATCATTATTCCATATCGTCCAAATTATGCTGGAAGAGAAACTGTGCCTCCCACAACCCACATGCATATACAAGACTTATCCGCATCGGATGACCCATATTAATTGAACCATTGCAAGAAAGTAACGATGTTACTTGGCTGGATATTATAAACGGACAGGCGACAGAAAAAATTTATTGAATTATGCGTATGATCTTGACCAGACTACAACTCCATTTCGGCGAAGAGCTGAGATCTGGTAAAATCGAACAAAACAGAATGTCAAATTTCTAAATATATTATGCTTTCGTGGTAGTTCTAATCGCCCATTGGCTCGAATAAATTATTTGACGACAATCCAGTAGGCAGTGGCTGATATTGACATACGCTGTAATTAATGTGGTCAAAAGTTTTAAACAGTATAGATCATGGCTATAGGGCTATATAGGCCTACTCAGAATATTATTTTGAGGTATGTACCGTAAGTACACGCTGCCGGGGTCAAGAAAAAAAGTATACCGCGTATTATTCGTATTAATCGTACCTCCGCCCCCAGATGAAGAGAAGTTGAAAAAGGCACCTCCGCGTGTATTTATGTTTTCAAATTAACTTTCATCTGCTTTGTTTTGAACAGTGAAACTAACAGGAATGTTTAGTCCTAGTAATTTAAATCCTACTACAAGTTTCCTTGCTTTGGTTTTAGAGCACTTAGAGTCTTAGATCTTGTAGAACGCTTAAGAACACTTAGAGCCTCTAAGTAAATTCAAGTTGCCTTGTTCTGAACGTTGTCTATGGCACTTAAAACAATAATTATTGGAGTCACTTTAGATTTTGGTTGCAACATAAATTTTCAATTATACGCATTTTCAAAAAGGGGATACAAATTAATGGTTTAAATCCCTAGATAGTCTGGACCGGTATATTCCATCCGGGGGATAGACTAATTCATCCTCCCGGATAGCCCTAAAGATAATTTTCTGGCTACCGCCTCCCGAGATTCAATGCGCACTTCTGAGCTTTGTAAGAAGGGCATTATCAAATTACAGGTGTACGGTAGGCCTATTGTATTGTATTGTATAAGTCTATAATGACCTATATGGGCATATAGCCAAGAGTTTTCTCATTAGTAAAATAAGACAGGATGTAGAGACCGTGAGTGAATAGCCTTCAGGTGAGTAGTCAAGTAGTAAACCTATAGTCTTCAGTAGTTGGTTGGTTAGTTAGTACAGAGCTGTAGTCAAAATTGGGATTGACGAGTAAATCCAACGCTCGATTAGGCCTAGTCATTGCAGACGTAATCATGTAGACATGTAGGAATCTTTGCGCGGGTGTAATTTTTTTAAAGGCCTATCCCCTCCAATGTGCAAATGCAGATGGTACTTATATGGTCCGCCCCAGTTTTTATTCTCGGAACGGAAAACCCAATCATTATTCCATAACGTCCAAATTATGCTGGAAGAGAAACTGTGCCTCCCACAACCCACATGCATACAAGACTTATCCGCATCGGATGACCCATATTAATTGAACCATTGCAAGAAAGTAACGATGTTACTTGGCTGGATATTATAAACGGACAGGCGACAGAAATTTTTTTTTTGAATTATGCGTATGATCTTGACCAGACTACAACCCCATTTCGGGGAAGAGCTGAGATCTGGTAAAATCGAACAAAACAGAATGTCAAATTTCTAAATATATTAATGCTTTCGTGGTAGTTCTAATCGCCCATTGGCTCGAATAAATTATTTGACGACAATCCAGTAGGCAGTGGCTGATATTGACATACGCTGTAATTAATGTGGTCAAAAATTCAAAACAGTATAGATCATGGCTATAGGCCTACTGAGAATATTATTTTGAGGTATGTACCGTAAGTACACGCTGCCGGGGTCACCAAAGAAAGTATACCGCGTATTAATCGTATTAATCGTACCGCCGCCCCCAGATGAAGAGAAGTTGAAAAAGGCACCTCCGCGTGTAGGCCTTTTTATTTTTTCAAATTAACTTTCATCTGCTTTGTTTTGAACAATGAGACTAACAGGAATGTTTAGTGCTAGTAATTTAAATCCTACTACAAGTTTCCTTGCTTTGGTTTTAGAGCACTTAGAGTCTTAGAACTTGTAGAACGCTTAAGAACACTTAGAGCCTCTAAGTAAATTCAAGTTGCCTTATTCTGAACGTTGTCTATGGCACTTAAAACAATTGGAGTCACTTTAGATTTTGGTTGCAACATAAATTTTCAATTATACGCATTTTCAAAAAGGGGATACAAATTAATGGTTTATATCCCTAGATAGTCTGGACCGGTATATTCCATCCGGGGGATAGACTAATTCATCCTCCCGGATAGCCTTAAAGATAATTTTCTGGCTACCGCCTCCCGAGATTCAATGCGCACTTCTGAGCTTTTTAAGAAGGGCATTATCAAATTAAAGTTGTACGGTAGGCCTATTGTATTGTATTGTAAAAGTCTACAATGACCTATATGGGCATATAGCCAAGAGTTTTTTCATTAGAAAAATAAGACAGGATGTAGAGACCGTGAGTGAATAGCCTACAGGTGAGTAGTCAAGTAGCAAACCTATAGTCTTCAGTAGTTGGTTGGTTAGTTAGTACAGAGCTGTAGTCAAAATTGGGATTGACGAGTAAATCCAACGCTCGATTAGGCCTAGTCATTGCAGACGTAATCATGTAAACATGTAGGAGTCTTTGCGCGGGTGTAATTTTTTTTAAAGCCTATCCCCTCCAATGTGCAAATGCAGATGGTACTTATATGGTCCGCCCCCAGTTTTTATTCTCGGAACAGAAAACCCAATCATTATTCCATATCGTCCAAATTATGCTGGAAGAGAAACTGTGCCTCCCACAACCCACATGCATATACAAGACTTATCCGCATCGGATGACCCATATTAATTGAACCATTGCAAGAAAGTAACGATGTTACTTGGCTGGATATTATAAACGGACAGGCGACAGAAAAATTTATTGAATTATGCGTATGATCTTGACCAGACTACAACTCCATTTCGGCGAAGAGCTGAGATCTGGTAAAATCGAACAAAACAGAATGTCAATTTTCTAAATATATTATGCTTTCGTGGTAGTTCTAATCGCCCATTGGCTCGAATAAATTATTTGACGACAATCCAGTAGGCAGTGGCTGATATTGACATACGCTGTAATTAATGTGGTCAAAAGTTTTAAAAAGTATAGATCATGGCTATAGGGCTATATAGGCCTACTCAGAATATTATTTTGAGGTATGTACCGTAAGTACACGCTGCCGGGGTCACCAAAGAAAGTATACCGCGTATTAATCGTATTAATCGTACCTCCGCCCCCAGATGAAGAGAAGTTGAAAAAGGCACCTCCGCGTGTATTTATATTTTCAAATTAACTTTTATCTGCTTTGTTTTGAACAGTGAGACTAACAGGAATGTTTAGTCCTAGTAATTTAAATCCTACTACAAGTTTCCTTGCTTTGGTTTTAGAGCACTTAGAGTCTTAGAACTTGTAGAACGCTTAAGAACACTTAGAGCCTCTAAGTAAATTCAAGTTGCCATGTTCTGAACGTTGTCTATGGCACTTAAAACAATTGGAGTCACTTTAGATTTTGGTTGCAACATAAATTTTCAATTATACGCATTTTCAAAAAGGGGATACAAATTAATGGTTTATATCCCTAGTTAGTCTGGACCGGGATATTCCATCCGGGGGATAGACTATAATTCATCCTCCCGGATAGCCCTAAAGATAATTTTCTGGCTACCGCCTCCCGAGATTCAATGCGCACTTCTGAGCTTTGTAAGAAGGGCATTATCAAAATACAGTTGTACGGTAGGCCTATTGTATTGTATTGTATTGTATTGTATAAGTCTATTATGACCTATATCAGGCTATATGGGCATATATGCAAGAGTTTTCTCATTAGTAAAATAAGACAGGATGTAGAGACCGTGAGTGAATAGCCTACAGGTGAGTAGTCAAGTAGTAAACCTATAGTCTTCAGTAGTTGGTTGGTTAGTTAGTACAGAGCTGTAGTCAAAATTGGGATTGACGAGTAAATCCAACGCTCGATTAGGCCTAGTCATTGCAGACGTACTCTTGTAGACATGTAGGAATCTTTGCGCGGGTGTAATTTTTTTAAAGGCCTATCCCCTCCAATGTGCAAATGCAGATGGTACTTATATGGTCCGCCCCCAGTTTTTATTCTCGGAACGGAAAACCCAATCATTATTCCATAACGTCCAAATTATGCTGGAAGAGAAACTGTGCCTCCCACAACCCACATGCATACAAGACTTATCCGCATCGGATGACCCATATTAATTGAACCATTGCAAGAAAGTAACGATGTTACTTGGCTGGATATTATAAACGGACAGGCGACAGAATTTTTTTTTTTGAATTATGCGTATGATCTTGACCAGACTACAACTCCATTTCGGCGAAGAGCTGAGATCTGGTAAAATCGAACAAAACAGAATGTCAAATTTCTAAATATATTAATGCTTTCGTGGTAGTTCTAATCGCCCATTGGCTCGAACAAATTATTTGACGACAATCCAGTAGGCAGTGGCTGATATTGACATACGCTGTAATTAATGTGGTCAAAAATTCAAAACAGTATAGATCAAGGCTATAGGGCTATAGGCCTACTCAGAATATTATTTTTAGGTAGGCTATGTACCGTAAGTACACGCTGCCGGGGTCACCAAAGAAAGTATACCGCGTATTAATCGTATTAATCGTACCTCCGCCCCAGATGAAGAGAAGTTGAAAAAGGCACCTCCGCGTGTAGGCCTATTTATTTTTTCAAATTAACTTTTATCTGCTTTGTTTTGAACAGTGAGACTAACAGGAATGTTTAGTCCTAGTAATTTAAATCCTACTACAAGTTTCCTTGCTTTTGTTTTAGAGCACTTAGAGTCTTAGAACTTGTAGAACGCTTAAGAACACTTAGAGCCTCTAAGTAAATTCAAGTTGCCATGTTCTGAACGTTGTCTATGGCACTTAAAACAATTGGAGTCACTTTAGATTTTGGTTGCAACATAAATTTTCAATTATACTCATTTTCAAAAAGGGGATACAAATTAATGGTTTATATCCCTAGATAGTCTGGACCGGGATATTCCATCCGGGGGATAGACTAATTCATCCTCCCGGATAGCCTTAAAGATAATTTTCTGGCTACCGCCTCCCGAGATTCAATGCGCACTTCTGAGCTTTGTAAGAAGGGCATTATCAAAATACAGTTGTACGGTAGGCCTATTGTATTGTATTGTATAAGTCTATAATGACCTATATGGGCATATAGCCAAGAGTTTTCTCATTAGTAAAATAAGACAGGATGTAGAGACCGTGAGTGAATAGCCTACAGGTGAGTAGTCAAGTAGTAAACCTATAGTCTTCAGTAGTTGGTTGGTTAGTTAGTACAGAGCTGTAGTCAAAATTGGGATTGACGAGTAAATCCAACGCTCGATTAGGCCTAGTCATTGCAGACGTACTCTTGTAGACATGTAGGAATCTTTGCGCGGGTGTAATTTTTTTAAAGGCCTATCCCCTCCAATGTGCAAATGCAGATGGTACTTATATGGTCCGCCCCCAGTTTTTATTCTCGGAACGGAAAACCCAATCATTATTCCATAACGTCCAAATTATGCTGGAAGAGAAACTGTGCCTCCCACAACCCACATGCATACAAGACTTATCCGCATCGGATGACCCATATTAATTGAACCATTGCAAGAAAGTAACGATGTTACTTGGCTGGATATTATAAACGGACAGGCGACAGAAATTTTTTATTGAATTATGCGTATGATCTTGATCAGACTACAACTCCATTTCGACGTAGAGCTGAGATCTGGTAAAATCGAACAAAACAGAATGTCAAATT
Organism: Lumbricus rubellus; assembly: GCA_945859605.1. Taxonomy (NCBI): domain Eukaryota; kingdom Metazoa; phylum Annelida; class Clitellata; order Crassiclitellata; family Lumbricidae; genus Lumbricus; species Lumbricus rubellus. The sequence continues at coordinate 23,866,413 of OX243823.1, read as the reverse complement.
TCTAAATATATTAATGCTTTCGTGGTAGTTCTAATCGCCCATTGGCTCGAACAAATTATTTGACGACAATCCAGTAGGCAGTGGCTGATATTGACATACGCTGTAATTAATGTGGTCAAAAATTCAAAACAGTATAGATCATGGCTATAGGGCTATAGGCCTACTCAGAATATTATTTTGAGGTAGGCTATGTACCGTAAGTACACGCTGCCGGGGTCACCAAAGAAAGTATACCGCGTATTAATCGTATTAATCGTACCTCCGCCCCAGATGAAGAGAAGTTGAAAAAGGCACCTCCGCGTGTATTTATATTTTCAAATTAACTTTTATCTGCTTTGTTTTGAACAGTGAGACTAACAGGAATGTTTAGTCCTAGTAATTTAAATCCTACTACAAGTTTCCTTGCTTTGGTTTTAGAGCACTTAGAGTCTTAGAACTTGTAGAACGCTTAAGAACACTTAGAGCCTCTAAGTAAATTCAAGTTGCCATGTTCTGAACGTTGTCTATGGCACTTAAAACAATTGGAGTCACTTTAGATTTTGGTTGCAACATAAATTTTCAATTATACTCATTTTCAAAAAGGGGATACAAATTAATGGTTTATATCCCTAGATAGTCTGGACCGGTATATTCCATCCGGGGGATAGACTAATTCATCCTCCCGGATAGCCTTAAAGATAATTTTCTGGCTACCGCCTCCCGAGATTCAATGCGCACTTCTGAGCTTTGTAAGAAGGGCATTATCAAAATACAGTTGTACGGTAGGCCTATTGTATTGTATTGTATAAGTCTATAATGACCTATATGGGCATATAGCCAAGAGTTTTCTCATTAGTAAAAAAAACAGGATGTAGAGACCGTGAGTGAATAGCCTACAGGTGAGTAGTCAAGTAGTAAACCTATAGTCTTCAGTAGTTGGTTGGTTAGTTAGTACAGAGCTGTAGTCAAAATTGGGATTGACGAGTAAATCCAACGCTCGATTAGGCCTAGTCATTGCAGACGTACTCTTGTAGACATGTAGGAATCTTTGCGCGGGTGTAATTTTTTTAAAGGCCTATCCCCTCCAATGTGCAAATGCAGATGGTACTTATATGGTCCGCCCCCAGTTTTTATTCTCGGAACGGAAAACCCAATCATTATTCCATAACGTCCAAATTATGCTGGAAGAGAAACTGCCTCCCACAACCCACATGCATACAAGACTTATCCGCATCGGATGACCCATATTAATTGAACCATTGCAAGAAAGTAACGATGTTACTTGGCTGGATATTATAAACGGACAGGCGACAGAAATTTTTTTTTTTGAATTATGCGTATGATCTTGACCAGACTACAACTCCATTTCGGCGAAGAGCTGAGATCTGGTAAAATCGAACAAAACAGAATGTCAAATTTCTAAATATATTAATGCTTTCGTGGTAGTTCTAATCGCCCATTGGCTCGAACAAATTATTTGACGACAATCCAGTAGGCAGTGGCTGATATTGACATACGCTGTAATTAATGTGGTCAAAAATTCAAAACAGTATAGATCATGGCTATAGGGCTATAGGCCTACTCAGAATATTATTTTGAGGTATGTACCGTAAGTACACGCTGCCGGGGTCACCAAAGAAAGTATACCGCGTATTAATCGTATTAATCGTACCTCGGCCACAGATGAAGAGAAGTTGAAAAAGGCACCTCCGCGTGTAGGCCTATTTATTTTTTCAAATTAACTTTCATCTGCTTTGTTTTGAACAGTGAGACTAACAGGAAACAGGACTAAACAGTCCTAGTAATTTAAATCCTACTACAAGTTTCCTTGCTTTGGTTTTAGAGCACTTAGAGTCTTAGAACTTGTAGAACGCTTAAGAACACTTAGAGCCTCTAAGTAAATTCAAGTTGCCTTGTTCTGAACGTTGTCTATGGCACTTAAAACAATTGGAGTCACTTTAGATTTTGGTTGCAACATAAATTTTCAATTATACGCATTTTCAAAAAGGGGATACAAATTAATGGTTTATATCCCTAGATAGTCTGGACCGGTATATTCCATCTGGGGGATAGACTAATTCATCCTCCCAGATAGCCTTAAAGATAATTTTCTGGCTACCGCCTCCCGAGATTCAATGCGCACTTCTGAGCTTTGTAAGAAGGGCATTATCAAAATACAGTTGTACGGTAGGCCTATTGTATTGTATTGTATAAGTCTATAATGACCTACATGGGCATATAGCCAAGAGTTTTCTCATTAGTAAAATAAGACAGGATGTAGAGACCGTGAGTGAATAGCCTACAGGTGAGGAGTCAAGTAGTAAACATATATAGTCTTCAGTAGTTGGTTGGTTAGTTAGTACAGAGCTGTAGTCAAAATTAGGATTGACGAGTAAATCCAACGCTCGATTAGGTCTAGTCATTGCAGACGTAATCATGTAGACATGTAGGAATCTTTTCGCGGGTGTAATTTTTTTAAAGGCCTATCCCCTCCAATGTGCATAAGCAGATGGTACTTATATGGTCCGCCCCCAGTTTTTATTCTCGGAACGGAAAACCCAATCATTATTCCATAACGTCCAAATTATGCTGGAAGAGAAACTGTGCCTCCCACAACCCACATGCATACAAGACTTATCCGCATCGGATGACCCATATTAATTGAACCATTGCAAGAAAGTAACGATGTTACTTGGCTGGATATTATAAACGGACAGGCGACAGAAAAAATTTATTGAATTATGCGTATGATCTTGACCAGACTACATCTCCATTTCGGCGAAGAGCTGAGATCTGGTAAAATCGAACAAAACAGAATGTCAAATTTCTAAATATATTAATGCTTTCGTGGTAGTTCTAATCGCCCATTGGCTCGAACAAATTATTTGACGACAATCCAGTAGGCAGTGGCTGATATTGACATACGCTGTAATGAATGTGGTCAAAAATTCAAAACAGTATAGATCATGGCTATAGGGCTATAGTCCTACTGAGAATATTATTTTGAGGTATGTACCGTAAGTACACGCTGCCGGGGTCACCAAAGAAAGTATACCGCGTATTAATCGTATTAATCGTACCTCCGCCCCAGATGAAGAGAAGTTGAAAAAGGCACCTCCGCGTGTATTTATATTTTCAAATTAACTTTCATCTCCTTTGTTTTGAACAGTTAGACTAACAGGAATGTTTAGTCCTAGTAATTTAAATCCTACTACAAGTTTCCTTGCTTTGGTTTTAGAGCACTTAGAGTCTTAGAACTTGTAGAACGCTTAAGAACACTTAGAGCCTCTAAGTAAATTCAAGTTGCCTTGTTCTGAACGTTGTCTATGGCACTTAAAACAATTGGAGTCACTTTAGATTTTGGTTGCAACATAAATTTTCAATTATACTCATTTTCAAAAAGGGGATACAAATTAATGGTTTATATCCCTAGATAGTCTGGACCGGTATATTCCATCCGGGGGATAGACTAATTCATCCTCCCGGATAGCCCTAAAGATAATTTTCTGGCTACCGCCTCCCGAGATTCAATGTGCACTTCTGAGCTTTGTAAGAAGGGCATTATCAACATACAGGTGTACGGTAGGCCTATTGTATTGTATTGTATAAGTCTATAATGACCTATATGGGCATATAGCCAAGAGTTTTCTCATTAGTAAAATAAGACAGGATGTAGAGACCGTGAGTGAGTAGCCTACAGGTGAGTAGTCAAGTAGTAAACCTATAGTCTTCAGTAGTTGGTTGGTTAGTTAGTACAGAGCTGTAGTCAAAATTGGGATTGACGAGTAAATCCAACGCTCGATTAGGCCTAGTCATTGCAGACGTAATCATGTAGACATGTAGGAATCTTTTCGCGGGTGTAATTTTTTTAAAGGCCTATCCCCTCCAATGTGCAAAAGCAGATGGTACTTATATGGTCCGCCCCCAGTTTTTATTCCCGGAACGGAAAACCCAATCATTATTCCATAACGTCCAAATTATGCTGGAAGAGAAACTGTGCCTCCCACAACCCACATGCATACAAGACTTATCCGCATCGGATGACCCATATTAATTGAACCATTGCAAGAAAGTAACGATGTTACTTGGCTGGATATTATAAACGGACAGGCGACAGAAAAAATTTATTGAATTATGCGTATGATCTTGACCAGACTACATCTCCATTTCGGCGAAGAGCTGAGATCTGGTAAAATCGAACAAAACAGAATGTCAAATTTCTAAATATATTAATGCTTTCGTGGTAGTTCTAATCGCCCATTGGCTCGAACAAATTATTTGACGACAATCCAGTAGGCAGTGGCTGATATTGACATACGCTGTAATTAATGTGGTCAAAAATTCAAAACAGTATAGATCATGGCTATAGGGCTATAGGCCTACTGAGAATATTATTTTGAGGTATGTACCGTAAGTACACGCTGCCGGGGTCACCAAAGAAAGTATACCGCGTATTAATCGTATTAATCGTACCTCCGCCCCAGATGAAGAGAAGTTGAAAAAGGCACCTCCGCGTGTATTTATATTTTCAAATTAACTTTCATCTCCTTTGTTTTGAACAGTTAGACTAACAGGAATGTTTAGTCCTAGTAATTTAAATCCTACTACAAGTTTCCTTGCTTTGGTTTTAGAGCACTTAGAGTCTTAGAACTTGTAGAACGCTTAAGAACACTTAGAGCCTCTAAGTAAATTCAAGTTGCCTTGTTCTGAACGTTGTCTATGGCACTTAAAACAATTGGAGTCACTTTAGATTTTGGTTGCAACATAAATTTTCAATTATACTCATTTTCAAAAAGGGGATACAAATTAATGGTTTATATCCCTAGATAGTCTGGACCGGGATATTCCATCCGGGGGATAGACTAATTCATCCTCCCGGATAGCCTTAAAGATAATTTTCTGGCTACCGCCTCCCGAGATTCAATGCGCACTTCTGAGCTTTGTAAGAAGGGCATTATCAACATACAGGTGTACGGTAGGCCTATTGTATTGTATTGTATAAGTCTATAATGACCTATATGGGCATATAGCCAAGAGTTTTCTCATTAGTAAAATAAGACAGGATGTAGAGACCGTGAGTGAATAGCCTACAGGTGAGTAGTCAAGTAGTAAACCTATAGTCTTCAGTAGTTGGTTGGTTAGTTAGTACAGAGCTGTAGTCAAAATTGGGATTGACGAGTAAATCCAACGCTCGATTAGGCCTAGTCATTGCAGACGTAATCATGTAGACATGTAGGAATCTTTGCGCGGGTGTAATTTTTTTAAAGGCCTATCCCCTCCAATGTGCAAATGCAGATGGTACTTATATGGTCCGCCCCCAGTTTTTATTCTCGGAACGGAAAACCCAATCATTATTCCATAACGTCCAAATTATGCTGGAAGAGAAACTGTGCCTCCCACAACCCACATGCATACAAGACTTATCCGCATCGGATGACCCATATTAATTGAACCATTGCAAGAAAGTAACGATGTTACTTGGCTGGATATTATAAACGGACAGGCGACAGAAAAATTTATTGAATTATGCGTATGATCTTGACCAGACTACAACTCCATTTCGGCGAAGAGCTGAGATCTGGTAAAATCGAACAAAACAGAATGTCAATTTTCTAAATATATTATGCTTTCGTGGTAGTTCTAATCGCCCATTGGCTCGAATAAATTATTTGACGACAATCCAGTAGGCAGTGGCTGATATTGACATACGCTGTAATTAATGTGGTCAAAAGTTTTAAACAGTATAGATCATGGCTATAGGGCTATATAGGCCTACTCAGAATATTATTTTGAGGTATGTACCGTAAGTACACGCTGCCGGGGTCACCAAAGAAAGTATACCGCGTATTAATCGTATTAATCGTACCTCCGCCCCCAGATGAAGAGAAGTTGAAAAAGGCACCTCCGCGTGTATTTATATTTTCAAATTAACTTTTATCTGCTTTGTTTTGAACAGTGAGACTAACAGGAATGTTTAGTCCTAGTAATTTAAATCCTACTACAAGTTTCCTTGCTTTGGTTTTAGAGCACTTAGAGTCTTAGAACTTGTAGAACGCTTAAGAACACTTAGAGCCTCTAAGTAAATTCAAGTTGCCATGTTCTGAACGTTGTCTATGGCACTTAAAACAATTGGAGTCACTTTAGATTTTGGTTGCAACATAAATTTTCAATTATACGCATTTTCAAAAAGGGGATACAAATTAATGGTTTATATCCCTAGTTAGTCTGGACCGGGATATTCCATCCGGGGGATAGACTATAATTCATCCTCCCGGATAGCCCTAAAGATAATTTTCTGGCTACCGCCTCCCGAGATTCAATGCGCACTTCTGAGCTTTGTAAGAAGGGCATTATCAAAATACAGTTGTACGGTAGGCCTATTGTATTGTATTGTATTGTATTGTATAAGTCTATTATGACCTATATCAGGCTATATGGGCATATATGCAAGAGTTTTCTCATTAGTAAAATAAGACAGGATGTAGAGACCGTGAGTGAATAGCCTACAAGTGAGTAGTCAAGTAGTAAACCTATAGTCTTCAGTAGTTGGTTGGTTAGTTAGTACAGAGCTGTAGTCAAAATTGGGATTGACGAGTAAATCCAACGCTCGATTAGGCCTAGTCATTGCAGACGTACTCTTGTAGACATGTAGGAATCTTTGCGCGGGTGTAATTTTTTTAAAGGCCTATCCCCTCCAATGTGCAAATGCAGATGGTACTTATATGGTCCGCCCCCAGTTTTTATTCTCGGAACGGAAAACCCAATCATTATTCCATAACGTCCAAATTATGCTGGAAGAGAAACTGTGCCTCCCACAACCCACATGCATACAAGACTTATCCGCATCGGATGACCCATATTAATTGAACCATTGCAAGAAAGTAACGATGTTACTTGGCTGGATATTATAAACGGACAGGCGACAGAATTTTTTTTTTTGAATTATGCGTATGATCTTGACCAGACTACAACTCCATTTCGGCGAAGAGCTGAGATCTGGTAAAATCGAACAAAACAGAATGTCAAATTTCTAAATATATTAATGCTTTCGTGGTAGTTCTAATCGCCCATTGGCTCGAACAAATTATTTGACGACAATCCAGTAGGCAGTGGCTGATATTGACATACGCTGTAATTAATGTGGTCAAAAATTCAAAACAGTATAGATCAAGGCTATAGGGCTATAGGCCTACTGAGAATATTATTTTTAGGTAGGCTATGTACCGTAAGTACACGCTGCCGGGGTCACCAAAGAAAGTATACCGCGTATTAATCGTATTAATCGTACCTCCGCCCCAGATGAAGAGAAGTTGAAAAAGGCACCTCCGCGTGTAGGCCTATTTATTTTTTCAAATTAACTTTTATCTGCTTTGTTTTGAACAGTGAGACTAACAGGAATGTTTAGTCCTAGTAATTTAAATCCTACTACAAGTTTTCTTGCTTTTGTTTTAGAGCACTTAGAGTCTTAGAACTTGTAGAACGCTTAAGAACACTTAGAGCCTCTAAGTAAATTCAAGTTGCCATGTTCTGAACGTTGTCTATGGCACTTAAAACAATTGGAGTCACTTTAGATTTTGGTTGCAACATAAATTTTCAATTATACTCATTTTCAAAAAGGGGATACAAATTAATGGTTTATATCCCTAGATAGTCTGGACCGGGATATTCCATCCGGGGGATAGACTAATTCATCCTCCCGGATAGCCTTAAAGATAATTTTCTGGCTACCGCCTCCCGAGATTCAATGCGCACTTCTGAGCTTTGTAAGAAGGGCATTATCAAAATACAGTTGTACGGTAGGCCTATTGTATTGTATTGTATAAGTCTATAATGACCTATATGGGCATATAGCCAAGAGTTTTCTCATTAGTAAAATAAGACAGGATGTAGAGACCGTGAGTGAATAGCCTACAGGTGAGTAGTCAAGTAGTAAACCTATAGTCTTCAGTAGTTGGTTGGTTAGTTTGTACAGAGCTGTAGTCAAAATTGGGATTGACGAGTAAATCCAACGCTCGATTAGGCCTAGTCATTGCAGACGTACTCTTGTAAACATGTAGGAATCTTTGCGCGGGTGTAATTTTTTTAAAGGCCTATCCCCTCCAATGTGCAAATGCAGATGGTACTTATATGGTCCGCCCCCAGTTTTTATTCTCGGAACGGAAAACCCAATAATTATTCCATAACGTCCAAATTATGCTGGAAGAGAAACTGCCTCCCACAACCCACATGCATACAAGACTTATCCGCATCGGATGACCCATATTAATTGAACCATTGCAAGAAAGTAACGATGTTACTTGGCTGGATATTATAAACGGACAGGCGACAGAAATTTTTTTTGAATTATGCGTATGATCTTGACCAGACTACAACTCCATTTCGGCGAAGAGCTGAGATCTGGTAAAATCGAACAAAACAGAATGTCAAATTTCTAAATATATTAATGCTTTCGTGGTAGTTCTAATCGCCCATTGGCTCGAACAAATTATTTGACGACAATCCAGTAGGCAGTGGCTGATATTGACATACGCTGTAATTAATGTGGTCAAAAATTCAAAACAGTATAGATCATGGCTATAGGCCTACTCAGAATATTATTTTGAGGTATGTACCGTAAGTACACGCTGCCGGGGTCACCAAAGAAAGTATACCGCGTATTAATCGTATTAATCGTACCGCCGCCCCCAGATGAAGAGAAGTTGAAAAAGGCACCTCCGCATGTAGGCCTATTTATTTATTCAAATTAACTTTCATCTGCTTTGTTTTGAACAATGAGACTAACAGGAATGTTTAGTGCTAGTAATTTAAATCCTACTACAAGTTTCATTGCTTTGGTTTTAGAGCACTTAGAGTCTTAGAACTTGTAGAACGCTTAAGAACACTTAGAGCCTCTAAGTAAATTCAAGTTGCCTTATTCTGAACGTTGTCTATGGCACTTAAAACAATTGGAGTCACTTTGGATTTTGGTTGCAACATAAATTTTCAAATATACGCATTTTCAAAAAGGGGATACAAATTAATGGTTTATATCCCTAGATAGTCTGGACCGGTATATTCCATCCGGGGGATAGACTAATTCATCCTCCCGGATAGCCTTAAAGATAATTTTCTGGCTACCGCCTCCCGAGATTCAATGCGCACTTCTGAGCTTTGTAAGAAGGGCATTATCAAATTACAGTTGTACGGTAGGCCTATTGTATTGTATTGTAAAAGTCTACAATGACCTATATGGGCATATATGCAAGAGTTTTTTCATTAGAAAAATAAGACAGGATGTAGAGACCGTGAGTGAATAGCCTACAGGTGAGTAGTCAAGTAGCAAACCTATAGTCTTCAGTAGTTGGTTGGTTAGTTAGTACAGAGCTGTAGTCAAAATTGGGATTGACGAGTAAATCCAACGCTCGATTAGGCCTAGTCATTGCAGACGTAATCATGTAGACATGTAGGAGTCTTTGCGCGGGTGTAATTTTTTTAAAAGCCTATCCCCTCCAATGTGCAAATGCAGATGGTACTTATATGGTCCGCCCCCAGTTTTTATTCTCGGAACGGAAAACCCAATCATTATTCCATATCGTCCAAATTATGCTGGAAGAGAAACTGTGCCTCCCACAACCCACATGCATATACAAGACTTATCCGCATCGGATGACCCATATTAATTGAACCATTGCAAGAAAGTAACGATGTTACTTGGCTGGATATTATAAACGGACAGGCGACAGAAAAAATTTATTGAATTATGCGTATGATCTTGACCAGACTACAACTCCATTTCGGCGAAGAGCTGAGATCTGGTAAAATCGAACAAAACAGAATGTCAAATTTCTAAATATATTATGCTTTCGTGGTAGTTCTAATCGCCCATTGGCTCGAATAAATTATTTGACGACAATCCAGTAGGCAGTGGCTGATATTGACATACGCTGTAATTAATGTGGTCAAAAGTTTTAAACAGTATAGATCATGGCTATAGGGCTATATAGGCCTACTCAGAATATTATTTTGAGGTATGTACCGTAAGTACACGCTGCCGGGGTCAAGAAAAAAAGTATACCGCGTATTATTCGTATTAATCGTACCTCCGCCCCCAGATGAAGAGAAGTTGAAAAAGGCACCTCCGCGTGTATTTATGTTTTCAAATTAACTTTCATCTGCTTTGTTTTGAACAGTGAAACTAACAGGAATGTTTAGTCCTAGTAATTTAAATCCTACTACAAGTTTCCTTGCTTTGGTTTTAGAGCACTTAGAGTCTTAGATCTTGTAGAACGCTTAAGAACACTTAGAGCCTCTAAGTAAATTCAAGTTGCCTTGTTCTGAACGTTGTCTATGGCACTTAAAACAATAATTATTGGAGTCACTTTAGATTTTGGTTGCAACATAAATTTTCAATTATACGCATTTTCAAAAAGGGGATACAAATTAATGGTTTAAATCCCTAGATAGTTTGGACCGGTATATTCCATCCGGGGGATAGACTAATTCATCCTCCCGGATAGCCCTAAAGATAATTTTCTGGCTACCGCCTCCCGAGATTCAATGCGCACTTCTGAGCTTTGTAAGAAGGGCATTATCAAATTACAGGTGTACGGTAGGCCTATTGTATTGTATTGTATAAGTCTATAATGACCTATATGGGCATATAGCCAAGAGTTTTCTCATTAGTAAAATAAGACAGGATGTAGAGACCGTGAGTGAATAGCCTACAGGTGAGTAGTCAAGTAGTAAACCTATAGTCTTCAGTAGTTGGTTGGTTAGTTAGTACAGAGCTGTAGTCAAAATTGGGATTGACGAGTAAATCCAACGCTCGATTAGGCCTAGTCATTGCAGACGTAATCATGTAGACATGTAGGAATCTTTGCGCGGGTGTAATTTTTTTAAAGGCCTATCCCCTCCAATGTGCAAATGCAGATGGTACTTATATGGTCCGCCCCAGTTTTTATTCTCGGAACGGAAAACCCAATCATTATTCCATAACGTCCAAATTATGCTGGAAGAGAAACTGTGCCTCCCACAACCCACATGCATACAAGACTTATCCGCATCGGATGACCCATATTAATTGAACCATTGCAAGAAAGTAACGATGTTACTTGGCTGGATATTATAAACGGACAGGCGACAGAAATTTTTTTTTTGAATTATGCGTATGATCTTGACCAGACTACAACCCCATTTCGGGGAAGAGCTGAGATCTGGTAAAATCGAACAAAACAGAATGTCAAATTTCTAAATATATTAATGCTTTCGTGGTAGTTCTAATCGCCCATTGGCTCGAATAAATTATTTGACGACAATCCAGTAGGCAGTGGCTGATATTGACATACGCTGTAATTAATGTGGTCAAAAATTCAAAACAGTATAGATCATGGCTATAGGCCTACTGAGAATATTATTTTGAGGTATGTACCGTAAGTACACGCTGCCGGGGTCACCAAAGAAAGTATACCGCGTATTAATCGTATTAATCGTACCGCCGCCCCCAGATGAAGAGAAGTTGAAAAAGGCACCTCCGCGTGTAGGCCTTTTTATTTTTTCAAATTAACTTTCATCTGCTTTGTTTTGAACAATGAGACTAACAGGAATGTTTAGTGCTAGTAATTTAAATCCTACTACAAGTTTCCTTGCTTTGGTTTTAGAGCACTTAGAGTCTTAGAACTTGTAGAACGCTTAAGAACACTTAGAGCCTCTAAGTAAATTCAAGTTGCCTTATTCTGAACGTTGTCTATGGCACTTAAAACAATTGGAGTCACTTTAGATTTTGGTTGCAACATAAATTTTCAATTATACGCATTTTCAAAAAGGGGATACAAATTAATGGTTTATATCCCTAGATAGTCTGGACCGGTATATTCCATCCGGGGGATAGACTAATTCATCCTCCCGGATAGCCTTAAAGATAATTTTCTGGCTACCGCCTCCCGAGATTCAATGCGCACTTCTGAGCTTTTTAAGAAGGGCATTATCAAATTAAAGTTATACGGTAGGCCTATTGTATTGTATTGTAAAAGTCTACAATGACCTATATGGGCATATAGCCAAGAGTTTTTTCATTAGAAAAATAAGACAGGATGTAGAGACCGTGAGTGAATAGCCTACAGGTGAGTAGTCAAGTAGCAAACCTATAGTCTTCAGTAGTTGGTTGGTTAGTTAGTACAGAGCTGTAGTCAAAATTGGGATTGACGAGTAAATCCAACGCTCGATTAGGCCTAGTCATTGCAGACGTAATCATGTAAACATGTAGGAGTCTTTGCGCGGGTGTAATTTTTTTTAAAGCCTATCCCCTCCAATGTGCAAATGCAGATGGTACTTATATGGTCCGCCCCCAGTTTTTATTCTCGGAACAGAAAACCCAATCATTATTCCATATCGTCCAAATTATGCTGGAAGAGAAACTGTGCCTCCCACAACCCACATGCATATACAAGACTTATCCGCATCGGATGACCCATATTAATTGAACCATTGCAAGAAAGTAACGATGTTACTTGGCTGGATATTATAAACGGACAGGCGACAGAAAAATTTATTGAATTATGCGTATGATCTTGACCAGACTACAACTCCATTTCGGCGAAGAGCTGAGATCTGGTAAAATCGAACAAAACAGAATGTCAATTTTCTAAATATATTATGCTTTCGTGGTAGTTCTAATCGCCCATTGGCTCGAATAAATTATTTGACGACAATCCAGTAGGCAGTGGCTGATATTGACATACGCTGTAATTAATGTGGTCAAAAGTTTTAAACAGTATAGATCATGGCTATAGGGCTATATAGGCCTACTCAGAATATTATTTTGAGGTATGTACCGTAAGTACACGCTGCCGGGGTCACCAAAGAAAGTATACCGCGTATTAATCGTATTAATCGTACCTCCGCCCCCAGATGAAGAGAAGTTGAAAAAGGCACCTCCGCGTGTATTTATATTTTCAAATTAACTTTTATCTGCTTTGTTTTGAACAGTGAGACTAACAGGAATGTTTAGTCCTAGTAATTTAAATCCTACTACAAGTTTCCTTGCTTTTGTTTTAGAGCACTTAGAGTCTTAGAACTTGTAGAACGCTTAAGAACACTTAGAGCCTCTAAGTAAATTCAAGTTGCCATGTTCTGAACGTTGTCTATGGCACTTAAAACAATTGGAGTCACTTTAGATTTTGGTTGCAACATAAATTTTCAATTATACGCATTTTCAAAAAGGGGATACAAATTAATGGTTTATATCCCTAGTTAGTCTGGACCGGGATATTCCATCCGGGGGATAGACTATAATTCATCCTCCCGGATAGCCCTAAAGATAATTTTCTGGCTACCGCCTCCCGAGATTCAATGCGCACTTCTGAGCTTTGTAAGAAGGGCATTATCAAAATACAGTTGTACGGTAGGCCTATTGTATTGTATTGTATTGTATTGTATAAGTCTATTATGACCTATATCAGGCTATATGGGCATATATGCAAGAGTTTTCTCATTAGTAAAATAAGACAGGATGTAGAGACCGTGAGTGAATAGCCTACAGGTGAGTAGTCAAGTAGTAAACCTATAGTCTTCAGTAGTTGGTTGGTTAGTTAGTACAGAGCTGTAGTCAAAATTGGGATTGACGAGTAAATCCAACGCTCGATTAGGCCTAGTCATTGCAGACGTACTCTTGTAGACATGTAGGAATCTTTGCGCGGGTGTAATTTTTTTAAAGGCCTATCCCCTCCAATGTGCAAATGCAGATGGTACTTATATGGTCCGCCCCCAGTTTTTATTCTCGGAACGGAAAACCCAATCATTATTCCATAACGTCCAAATTATGCTGGAAGAGAAACTGTGCCTCCCACAACCCACATGCATACAAGACTTATCCGCATCGGATGACCCATATTAATTGAACCATTGCAAGAAAGTAACGATGTTACTTGGCTGGATATTATAAACGGACAGGCGACAGAATTTTTTTTTTTGAATTATGCGTATGATCTTGACCAGACTACAACTCCATTTCGGCGAAGAGCTGAGATCTGGTAAAATCGAACAAAACAGAATGTCAAATTTCTAAATATATTAATGCTTTCGTGGTAGTTCTAATCGCCCATTGGCTCGAACAAATTATTTGACGACAATCCAGTAGGCAGTGGCTGATATTGACATACGCTGTAATTAATGTGGTCAAAAATTCAAAACAGTATAGATCAAGGCTATAGGGCTATAGGCCTACTGAGAATATTATTTTTAGGTAGGCTATGTACCGTAAGTACACGCTGCCGGGGTCACCAAAGAAAGTATACCGCGTATTAATCGTATTAATCGTACCTCCGCCCCAGATGAAGAGAAGTTGAAAAAGGCACCTCCGCGTGTAGGCCTATTTATTTTTTCAAATTAACTTTTATCTGCTTTGTTTTGAACAGTGAGACTAACAGGAATGTTTAGTCCTAGTAATTTAAATCCTACTACAAGTTTCCTTGCTTTTGTTTTAGAGCACTTAGAGTCTTAGAACTTGTAGAACGCTTAAGAACACTTAGAGCCTCTAAGTAAATTCAAGTTGCCATGTTCTGAACGTTGTCTATGGCACTTAAAACAATTGGAGTCACTTTAGATTTTGGTTGCAACATAAATTTTCAATTATACTCATTTTCAAAAAGGGGATACAAATTAATGGTTTATATCCCTAGATAGTCTGGACCGGTATATTCCATCCGGGGGATAGACTAATTCATCCTCCCGGATAGCCTTAAAGATAATTTTCTGGCTACCGCCTCCCGAGATTCAATGCGCACTTCTGAGCTTTGTAAGAAGGGCATTATCAAAATACAGTTGTACGGTAGGCCTATTGTATTGTATTGTATAAGTCTATAATGACCTATATGGGCATATAGCCAAGAGTTTTCTCATTAGTAAAAAAAACAGGATGTAGAGACCGTGAGTGAATAGCCTACAGGTGAGTAGTCAAGTAGTAAACCTATAGTCTTCAGTAGTTGGTTGGTTAGTTAGTACAGAGCTGTAGTCAAAATTGGGATTGACGAGTAAATCCAACGCTCGATTAAGCCTAGTCATTGCAGACGTACTCTTGTAGACATGTAGGAATCTTTGCGCGGGTGTAATTTTTTTAAAGGCCTATCCCCTCCAATGTGCAAATGCAGATGGTACTTATATGGTCCGCCCCCAGTTTTTATTCTCGGAACGGAAAACCCAATCATTATTCCATAACGTCCAAATTATGCTGGAAGAGAAACTGCCTCCCACAACCCACATGCATACAAGACTTATCCGCATCGGATGACCCATATTAATTGAACCATTGCAAGAAAGTAACGATGTTACTTGGCTGGATATTATAAACGGACAGGCGACAGAAATTTTTTTTTTGAATTATGCGTATGATCTTGACCAGACTACAACTCCATTTCGGCGAAGAGCTGAGATCTGGTAAAATCGAACAAAACAGAATGTCAAATTTCTAAATATATTAATGCTTTCGTGGTAGTTCTAATCGCCCATTGGCTCGAACAAATTATTTGACGACAATCCAGTATGCAGTGGCTGATATTGACATACGCTGTAATTAATGTGGTCAAAAATTCAAAACAGTATAGATCATGGCTATAGGGCTATAGGCCTACTCAGAATATTATTTTGAGGTATGTACCGTAAGTACACGCTGCCGGGGTCACCAAAGAAAGTATACCGCGTATTAATCGTATTAATCGTACCTCGGCCACAGATGAAGAGAAGTTGAAAAAGGCACCTCCGCGTGTAGGCCTATTTATTTTTTCAAATTAACTTTCATCTGCTTTGTTTTGAACAGTGAGACTAACAGGAAACAGGACTAAACAGTCCTAGTAATTTAAATCCTACTACAAGTTTCCTTGCTTTGGTTTTAGAGCACTTAGAGTCTTAGAACTTGTAGAACGCTTAAGAACACTTAGAGCCTCTAAGTAAATTCAAGTTGCCTTGTTCTGAACGTTGTCTATGGCACTTAAAACAATTGGAGTCACTTTAGATTTTGGTTGCAACATAAATTTTCAATTATACGCATTTTCAAAAAGGGGATACAAATTAATGGTTTATATCCCTAGATAGTCTGGACCGGTATATTCCATCTGGGGGATAGACTAATTCATCCTCCCAGATAGCCTTAAAGATAATTTTCTGGCTACCGCCTCCCGAGATTCAATGCGCACTTCTGAGCTTTGTAAGAAGGGCATTATCAAAATACAGTTGTACGGTAGGCCTATTGTATTGTATTGTATAAGTCTATAATGACCTACATGGGCATATATGCAAGAGTTTTCTCATTAGTAAAATAAGACAGGATGTAGAGACCGTGAGTGAATAGCCTACAGGTGAGGAGTCAAGTAGTAAACATATATAGTCTTCAGTAGTTGGTTGGTTAGTTAGTACAGAGCTGTAGTCAAAATTAGGATTGACGAGTAAATCCAACGCTCGATTAGGTCTAGTCATTGCAGACGTAATCATGTAGACATGTAGGAATCTTTTCGCGGGTGTAATTTTTTTAAAGGCCTATCCCCTCCAATGTGCAAAAGCAGATGGTACTTATATGGTCCGCCCCCAGTTTTTATTCTCGGAACGGAAAACCCAATCATTATTCCATAACGTCCAAATTATGCTGGAAGAGAAACTGTGCCTCCCACAACCCACATGCATACAAGACTTATCCGCATCGGATGACCCATATTAATTGAACCATTGCAAGAAAGTAACGATGTTACTTGGCTGGATATTATAAACGGACAGGCGACAGAAAAAATTTATTGAATTATGCGTATGATCTTGACCAGACTACATCTCCATTTCGGCGAAGAGCTGAGATCTGGTAAAATCGAACAAAACAGAATGTCAAATTTCTAAATATATTAATGCTTTCGTGGTAGTTCTAATCGCCCATTGGCTCGAACAAATTATTTGACGACAATCCAGTAGGCAGTGGCTGATATTGACATACGCTGTAATGAATGTGGTCAAAAATTCAAAACAGTATAGATCATGGCTATAGGGCTATAGGCCTACTCAGAATATTATTTTGAGGTATGTACCGTAAGTACACGCTGCCGGGGTCACCAAAGAAAGTATACCGCGTATTAATCGTATTAATCGTACCTCCGCCCCAGATGAAGAGAAGTTGAAAAAGGCACCTCCGCGTGTATTTATATTTTCAAATTAACTTTCATCTCCTTTGTTTTGAACAGTTAGACTAACAGGAATGTTTAGTCCTAGTAATTTAAATCCTACTACAAGTTTCCTTGCTTTGGTTTTAGAGCACTTAGAGTCTTAGAACTTGTAGAACGCTTAAGAACACTTAGAGCCTCTAAGTAAATTCAAGTTGCCTTGTTCTGAACGTTGTCTATGGCACTTAAAACAATTGGAGTCACTTTAGATTTTGGTTGCAACATAAATTTTCAATTATACTCATTTTCAAAAAGGGGATACAAATTAATGGTTTATATCCCTAGATAGTCTGGACCGGTATATTCCATCCGGGGGATAGACTAATTCATCCTCCCGGATAGCCCTAAAGATAATTTTCTGGCTACCGCCTCCCGAGATTCAATGTGCACTTCTGAGCTTTGTAAGAAGGGCATTATCAACATACAGGTGTACGGTAGGCCTATTGTATTGTATTGTATAAGTCTATAATGACCTATATGGGCATATAGCCAAGAGTTTTCTCATTAGTAAAATAAGACAGGATGTAGAGACCGTGAGTGAGTAGCCTACAGGTGAGTAGTCAAGTAGTAAACCTATAGTCTTCAGTAGTTGGTTGGTTAGTTAGTACAGAGCTGTAGTCAAAATTGGGATTGACGAGTAAATCCAACGCTCGATTAGGCCTAGTCATTGCAGACGTAATCATGTAGACATGTAGGAATCTTTTCGCGGGTGTAATTTTTTTAAAGGCCTATCCCCTCCAATGTGCAAAAGCAGATGGTACTTATATGGTCCGCCCCCAGTTTTTATTCCCGGAACGGAAAACCCAATCATTATTCCATAACGTCCAAATTATGCTGGAAGAGAAACTGTGCCTCCCACAACCCACATGCATACAAGACTTATCCGCATCGGATGACCCATATTAATTGAACCATTGCAAGAAAGTAACGATGTTACTTGGCTGGATATTATAAACGGACAGGCGACAGAAAAAATTTATTGAATTATGCGTATGATCTTGACCAGACTACATCTCCATTTCGGCGAAGAGCTGAGATCTGGTAAAATCGAACAAAACAGAATGTCAAATTTCTAAATATATTAATGCTTTCGTGGTAGTTCTAATCGCCCATTGGCTCGAACAAATTATTTGACGACAATCCAGTAGGCAGTGGCTGATATTGACATACGCTGTAATTAATGTGGTCAAAAATTCAAAACAGTATAGATCATGGCTATAGGGCTATAGGCCTACTGAGAATATTATTTTGAGGTATGTACCGTAAGTACACGCTGCCGGGGTCACCAAAGAAAGTATACCGCGTATTAATCGTATTAATCGTACCTCCGCCCCAGATGAAGAGAAGTTGAAAAAGGCACCTCCGCGTGTATTTATATTTTCAAATTAACTTTCATCTCCTTTGTTTTGAACAGTTAGACTAACAGGAATGTTTAGTCCTAGTAATTTAAATCCTACTACAAGTTTCCTTGCTTTGGTTTTAGAGCACTTAGAGTCTTAGAACTTGTAGAACGCTTAAGAACACTTAGAGCCTCTAAGTAAATTCAAGTTGCCTTGTTCTGAACGTTGTCTATGGCACTTAAAACAATTGGAGTCACTTTAGATTTTGGTTGCAACATAAATTTTCAATTATACTCATTTTCAAAAAGGGGATACAAATTAATGGTTTATATCCCTAGATAGTCTGGACCGGGATATTCCATCCGGGGGATAGACTAATTCATCCTCCCGGATAGCCTTAAAGATAATTTTCTGGCTACCGCCTCCCGAGATTCAATGCGCACTTCTGAGCTTTGTAAGAAGGGCATTATCAACATACAGGTGTACGGTAGGCCTATTGTATTGTATTGTATAAGTCTATAATGACCTATATGGGCATATAGCCAAGAGTTTTCTCATTAGTAAAATAAGACAGGATGTAGAGACCGTGAGTGAATAGCCTACAGGTGAGTAGTCAAGTAGTAAACCTATAGTCTTCAGTAGTTGGTTGGTTAGTTAGTACAGAGCTGCAGTCAAAATTGGGATTGACGAGTAAATCCAACGCTCGATTAGGCCTAGTCATTGCAGACGTAATCATGTAGACATGTAGGAATCTTTGCGCGGGTGTAATTTTTTTAAAGGCCTATCCCCTCCAATGTGCAAATGCAGATGGTACTTATATGGTCCGCCCCCAGTTTTTATTCTCGGAACGGAAAACCCAATCATTATTCCATAACGTCCAAATTATGCTGGAAGAGAAACTGTGCCTCCCACAACCCACATGCATACAAGACTTATCCGCATCGGATGACCCATATTAATTGAACCATTGCAAGAAAGTAACGATGTTACTTGGCTGGATATTATAAACGGACAGGCGACAGAAAATTTTTATTGAATTATGCGTATGATCTTGATCAGACTACAACTCCATTTCGGCGAAGAGCTGAGATCTGGTAAAATCGAACAAAACAGAATGTCAAATTTCTAAATATATTAATGCTTTCGTGGTAGTTCTAATCGCCCATTGGCTCGAACAAATTATTTGACGACAATCCAGTAGGCAGTGGCTGATATTGACATACGCTGTAATTAATGTGGTCAAAAATTCAAAACAGTATAGATCATGGCTATAGGCCTACTCAGAATATTATTTTGAGGTATGTACCGTAAGTACACGCTGCCGGGGTCACCAAAGAAAGTATACCGCGTATTAATCGTATTAATCGTACCGCCGCCCCCAGATGAAGAGAAGTTGAAAAAGGCACCTCCGCATGTAGGCCTATTTATTTATTCAAATTAACTTTCATCTGCTTTGTTTTGAACAATGAGACTAACAGGAATGTTTAGTGCTAGTAATTTAAATCCTACTACAAGTTTCATTGCTTTGGTTTTAGAGCACTTAGAGTCTTAGAACTTGTAGAACGCTTAAGAACACTTAGAGCCTCTAAGTAAATTCAAGTTGCCTTATTCTGAACGTTGTCTATGGCACTTAAAACAATTGGAGTCACTTTAGATTTTGGTTGCAACATAAATTTTCAAATATACGCATTTTCAAAAAGGGGATACAAATTAATGGTTTATATCCCTAGATAGTCTGGACCGGTATATTCCATCCGGGGGATAGACTAATTCATCCTCCCGGATAGCCTTAAAGATAATTTTCTGGCTACCGCCTCCCGAGATTCAATGCGCACTTCTGAGCTTTGTAAGAAGGGCATTATCAAATTACAGTTGTACGGTAGGCCTATTGTATTGTATTGTAAAAGTCTACAATGACCTATATGGGCATATATGCAAGAGTTTTTTCATTAGAAAAATAAGACAGGATGTAGAGACCGTGAGTGAATAGCCTACAGGTGAGTAGTCAAGTAGCAAACCTATAGTCTTCAGTAGTTGGTTGGTTAGTTAGTACAGAGCTGTAGTCAAAATTGGGATTGACGAGTAAATCCAACGCTCGATTAGGCCTAGTCATTGCAGACGTAATCATGTAGACATGTAGGAGTCTTTGCGCGGGTGTAATTTTTTTAAAAGCCTATCCCCTCCAATGTGCAAATGCAGATGGTACTTATATGGTCCGCCCCCAGTTTTTATTCTCGGAACGGAAAACCCAATCATTATTCCATATCGTCCAAATTATGCTGGAAGAGAAACTGTGCCTCCCACAACCCACATGCATATACAAGACTTATCCGCATCGGATGACCCATATTAATTGAACCATTGCAAGAAAGTAACGATGTTACTTGGCTGGATATTATAAACGGACAGGCGACAGAAAAAATTTATTGAATTATGCGTATGATCTTGACCAGACTACAACTCCATTTCGGCGAAGAGCTGAGATCTGGTAAAATCGAACAAAAGAGAATGTCAAATTTCTAAATATATTATGCTTTCGTGGTAGTTCTAATCGCCCATTGGCTCGAACAAATTATTTGACGACAATCCAGTAGGCAGTGGCTGATATTGACATACGCTGTAATTAATGTGGTCAAAAATTCAAAACAGTATAGATCATGGCTATAGGCCTACTCAGAATATTATTTTGAGGTATGTACCGTAAGTACACGCTGCCGGGGTCACCAAAGAAAGTATACCGCGTATTAATCGTATTAATCGTACCGCCGCCCCCAGATGAAGAGAAGTTGAAAAAGGCACCTCCGCATGTAGGCCTATTTATTTATTCAAATTAACTTTCATCTGCTTTGTTTTGAACAATGAGACTAACAGGAATGTTTAGTGCTAGTAATTTAAATCCTACTACAAGTTTCATTGCTTTGGTTTTAGAGCACTTAGAGTCTTAGAACTTGTAGAACGCTTAAGAACACTTAGAGCCTCTAAGTAAATTCAAGTTGCCTTATTCTGAACGTTGTCTATGGCACTTAAAACAATTGGAGTCACTTTAGATTTTGGTTGCAACATAAATTTTCAAATATACGCATTTTCAAAAAGGGGATACAAATTAATGGTTTATATCCCTAGATAGTCTGGACCGGTATATTCCATCCGGGGGATAGACTAATTCATCCTCCCGGATAGCCTTAAAGATAATTTTCTGGCTACCGCCTCCCGAGATTCAATGCGCACTTCTGAGCTTTGTAAGAAGGGCATTATCAAATTACAGTTGTACGGTAGGCCTATTGTATTGTATTGTAAAAGTCTACAATGACCTATATGGGCATATATGCAAGAGTTTTTTCATTAGAAAAATAAGACAGGATGTAGAGACCGTGAGTGAATAGCCTACAGGTGAGTAGTCAAGTAGCAAACCTATAGTCTTCAGTAGTTGGTTGGTTAGTTAGTACAGAGCTGTAGTCAAAATTGGGATTGACGAGTAAATCCAACGCTCGATTAGGCCTAGTCATTGCAGACGTAATCATGTAGACATGTAGGAGTCTTTGCGCGGGTGTAATTTTTTTAAAAGCCTATCCCCTCCAATGTGCAAATGCAGATGGTACTTATATGGTCCGCCCCCAGTTTTTATTCTCGGAACGGAAAACCCAATCATTATTCCATATCGTCCAAATTATGCTGGAAGAGAAACTGTGCCTCCCACAACCCACATGCATATACAAGACTTATCCGCATCGGATGACCCATATTAATTGAACCATTGCAAGAAAGTAACGATGTTACTTGGCTGGATATTATAAACGGACAGGCGACAGAAAAAATTTATTGAATTATGCGTATGATCTTGACCAGACTACAACTCCATTTCGGCGAAGAGCTGAGATCTGGTAAAATCGAACAAAAGAGAATGTCAAATTTCTAAATATATTATGCTTTCGTGGTAGTTCTAATCGCCCATTGGCTCGAATAAATTATTTGACGACAATCCAGTAGGCAGTGGCTGATATTGACATACGCTGTAATTAATGTGGTCAAAAGTTTTAAACAGTATAGATCATGGCTATAGGGCTATATAGGCCTACTCAGAATATTATTTTGAGGTATGTACCGTAAGTACACGCTGCCGGGGTCAAGAAAGAAAGTATACCGCGTATTAATCGTATTAATCGTACCTCCGCCCCCAGATGAAGAGAAGTTGAAAAAGGCACCTCCGCGTGTATTTATGTTTTCAAATTAACTTTCATCTGCTTTGTTTTGAACAGTGAGACTAACAGGAATGTTTAGTCCTAGTAATTTAAATCCTACTACAAGTTTCCTTGCTTTGGTTTTAGAGCACTTAGAGTCTTAGATCTTGTAGAACGCTTAAGAACACTTAGAGCCTCTAAGTAAATTCAAGTTGCCTTGTTCTGAACGTTGTCTATGGCACTTAAAACAATTGGAGTCACTTTAGATTTTGGTTGCAACATAAATTTTCAGTCTAGTCTGGACCGGTATATTCCATCCGGGGGATAGACTAATTCATCCTCCCGGATAGCCCTAAAGATAATTTTCTGGCTACCGCCTCCCGAGATTCAATGCGCACTTCTGAGCTTTGTAAGAAGGGCATTATCAAATTACAGGTGTACGGTAGGCCTATTGTATTGTATTGTATAAGTCTATAATGACCTATATGGGCATATAGCCAAGAGTTTTCTCATTAGTAAAATAAGACAGGATGTAGAGACCGTGAGTGAATAGCCTACAGGTGAGTAGTCAAGTAGTAAACCTATAGTCTTCAGTAGTTGGTTGGTTAGTTAGTACAGAGCTGTAGTCAAAATTGGGATTGACGAGTAAATCCAACGCTCGATTAGGCCTAGTCATTGCAGACGTAATCATGTAGACATGTAGGAATCTTTGCGCGGGAGTAATTTTTTTAAAGGCCTATCCCCTCCAATGTGCAAATGCAGATGGTACTTATATGGTCCGCCCCCAGTTTTTATTCTCGGAACGGAAAACCCAATCATTATTCCATAACGTCCAAATTATGCTGGAAGAGAAACTGTGCCTCCCACAACCCACATGCATACAAGACTTATCCGCATCGGATGACCCATATTAATTGAACCATTGCAAGAAAGTAACGATGTTACTTGGCTGGATATTATAAACGGACAGGCGACAGAAATTTTTTTTTTGAATTATGCGTATGATCTTGACCAGACTACAACCCCATTTCGGGGAAGAGCTGAGATCTGGTAAAATCGAACAAAACAGAATGTCAAATTTCTAAATATATTAATGCTTTCGTGGTAGTTCTAATCGCCCATTGGCTCGAATAAATTATTTGACGACAATCCAGTAGGCAGTGGCTGATATTGACATACGCTGTAATTAATGTGGTCAAAAATTCAAAACAGTATAGATCATGGCTATAGGCCTACTCAGAATATTATTTTGAGGTATGTACCGTAAGTACACGCTGCCGGGGTCACCAAAGAAAGTATACCGCGTATTAATCGTATTAATCGTACCGCCGCCCCCAGATGAAGAGAAGTTGAAAAAGGCACCTCCGCGTGTAGGCCTTTTTATTTTTTCAAATTAACTTTCATCTGCTTTGTTTTGAACAATGAGACTAACAGGAATGTTTAGTGCTAGTAATTTAAATCCTACTACAAGTTTCCTTGCTTTGGTTTTAGAGCACTTAGAGTCTTAGAACTTGTAGAACGCTTAAGAACACTTAGAGCCTCTAAGTAAATTCAAGTTGCCTTATTCTGAACGTTGTCTATGGCACTTAAAACAATTGGAGTCACTTTAGATTTTGGTTGCAACATAAATTTTCAATTATACGCATTTTCAAAAAGGGGATACAAATTAATGGTTTATATCCCTAGATAGTCTGGACCGGTATATTCCATCCGGGGGATAGACTAATTCATCCTCCCGGATAGCCTTAAAGATAATTTTCTGGCTACCGCCTCCCGAGATTCAATGCGCACTTCTGAGCTTTTTAAGAAGGGCATTATCAAATTAAAGTTGTACGGTAGGCCTATTGTATTGTATTGTAAAAGTCTACAATGACCTATATGGGCATATAGCCAAGAGTTTTTTCATTAGAAAAATAAGACAGGATGTAGAGACCGTGAGTGAATAGCCTACAGGTGAGTAGTCAAGTAGCAAACCTATAGTCTTCAGTAGTTGGTTGGTTAGTTAGTACAGAGCTGTAGTCAAAATTGGGATTGACGAGTAAATCCAACGCTCGATTAGGCCTAGTCATTGCAGACGTAATCATGTAAACATGTAGGAGTCTTTGCGCGGGTGTAATTTTTTTAAAAGCCTATCCCCTCCAATGTGCAAATGCAGATGGTACTTATATGGTCCGCCCCCAGTTTTTATTCTCGGAACAGAAAACCCAATCATTATTCCATATCGTCCAAATTATGCTGGAAGAGAAACTGTGCCTCCCACAACCCACATGCATATACAAGACTTATCCGCATCGGATGACCCATATTAATTGAACCATTGCAAGAAAGTAACGATGTTACTTGGCTGGATATTATAAACGGACAGGCGACAGAAAAATTTATTGAATTATGCGTATGATCTTGACCAGACTACAACTCCATTTCGGCGAAGAGCTGAGATCTGGTAAAATCGAACAAAACAGAATGTCAATTTTCTAAATATATTATGCTTTCGTGGTAGTTCTAATCGCCCATTGGCTCGAATAAATTATTTGACGACAATCCAGTAGGCAGTGGCTGATATTGACATACGCTGTAATTAATGTGGTCAAAAGTTTTAAACAGTATAGATCATGGCTATAGAGCTATATAGGCCTACTCAGAATATTATTTTGAGGTATGTACCGTAAGTACACGCTGCCGGGGTCACCAAAGAAAGTATACCGCGTATTAATCGTATTAATCGTACCTCCGCCCCCAGATGAAGAGAAGTTGAAAAAGGCACCTCCGCGTGTATTTATGTTTTCAAATTAACTTTCATCTGCTTTGTTTTGAACAGTGAGACTAACAGGAATGTTTAGTCCTAGTAATTTAAATCCTACTACAAGTTTCCTTGCTTTGGTTTTAGAGCACTTAGAGTCTTAGATCTTGTAGAACGCTTAAGAACACTTAGAGCCTCTAAGTAAATTTAAGTTGCCTTGTTCTGAACGTTGTCTATCGGACTTAAAACAATTGGAGTGACTTTAGATTTTGGTTGCAACATAAATTTTCAATTATACGCATTTTCAAAAAGGGGATAAACTGGTTTATATCCCTATGTCGCATACCAGGTTTCACCCTAGACGCTTTATAAACTCAGGGACTCGTAATGGGTGATCAAGAATGATTACTAGAATTGACCTACAATAAGGAACACGCTGTATCTCATTTTTGATGTATATTAAAAATATTAACGTCAAGCAATAAATATTATAAATACCCTATCTACCTATTGTGGCGTATTTATCTACTAAGATATTATAAGATTGTGCTTAGCTTCCTCAAGAGTTCTCTTCTTGGGTGAATGATGAAGTCCTTGTCCTTGACACAGGGAAACTGGATTGGAAGGAAAGACGGGAAGAAAGGTCGCTAAATCTTTAATAGCACTCACGAGCGTCCTAGATGTAAAACTAATTAGCTAGCTATTTTTTAAGAAGCCTGATATTGAAGATAAATTAAGTTTAAATGGCGCTAAAGGATTTTCTGGATGTCTTTTATTATTTCCTGAGGGGGGTGCTCGGTAGTACAGTGGTTAGCGCGATGGACTGTCAACCAAGAGGTCTTTTTTTATTTCCCCCTGATTCCTCCTCTTCTCTTCTAGTGCCTTTTATTATTTACTGATTCCTCCTCACATCTCTCATCTCACATCTCTCATCCAGCTCCTTTTATTATTTCGATCAGCAAGGAAATCAAGGTCGTAAGAATGCCACTGAAAAGTCTCTAGCTAATATACTTAGTGTGATGTGTGAAAAAACGAATACCTCGAGGTAATCGGTAGCGGTTAAGGAAACTATGGTACTACCGGTTGAATTGTTATGCGAACCTCCCGTACCCCCTCCGCCTGCAATTTGCATGTATAACGCTCCATTTTTATACAGGTAGGCGTTACCATGAGCGATATTAGTGTTACAAAATTCTATGTACGTCGAAACGATATAGTATCCGGCTTTACCGGGAGTGAAACGAGTCAGTCTCATACTGCTGACACTATCGGATTTGAATCTTACTCTATCAAGTGTAACTATTGTGAAAGTTTCTGCGGTTATGGCTTGACGAGCGTTACCGTAAACGCTAAACGCAGGCCCAACAGCAGTCATATTTACGTAATTTTTAGTAGCTGCATCACTGACGCCGTGGGGATCCCGTAGACCTGTAATGTGAGCACCATGCATAAAGATGGGTTTATACGCATTTATTTTATACTGAAAACTGTTATCCGTTGCCCTAACCAGCTCTAACATGGCTTCATTATTTACTCTAAAACGAAATCCAGACGTTGATTCTAATATAATTGGTTGGTTTAATCGACCTTCTATTTTATTCGTTGTATTTCCTAAAAATATATTAAAATATTTATTTCCATCCAAATCCTTACATCCCATCGCCCGCGAAAGATCCCCGCCGTTGCTTAAGAATAGGTCGCCAGTCATTGTATCACCAGTCTTAGACACCTTCAATGTAACTTGTTCATTAACGGATTTCTTATTCGTCAAATGATTATCGTTGGACGGAGAATCGTCGTGATTTGTTATCAAATCAATGGCTTGACCCCAACGTAAGGCCTCATCCATTCCTGCTGTCAAAGGCTTCGTTGTAGGCAGTCCTTTAATTTTGTGACCACCCATTTTGAGATTTCCCGTCGCCGGATTTGCCCCATCCAATCGGAGGAAACTGCAGGCATTTATTTGACTAAGAGTAACACCTCCAGCGATTACTCTTTGTGATGAACCAACATCGGTGTGGCCGAATTTATCGACGGGCATTTTATATATATATAAAATAATTTTTAATGCAAACCGTTTATAACTTCTTGGAAATTCATTCCATCACCCACCATCTTCAATACATACAAACATAAATGGCCGCAAACACTTCGTTATCGGGTTGTATTCGCTCGCTGTTATATAACACTGGACGGCGTAAATACTTTATCAGTTCCAGAGGGGGAAAAAGGCCGTAACTATCGAAATATATTTTCTCGTTACCGCTCTTTAAGAAAGCGCACCAGTGACTGCCGGCCCCATTAGAATCGTCTAGATTCAATTTCCCACACTCATTCCGTCCAGGTTTCTTCGGCAACTCGTCTCTGAGAAATACTCCTCTGAAATTATTGATATTTAGTTTCTTAGCCGCTTCGATTAGATCTACGTTCGATAAAGCAATATTAGGTAGTACTACACCCTCGACATTTATGTCTTTGTAGATCTTAGAACTCATTTTATATTTCATCTAAATGTTTTAAAAAGTAATACGCTTTTACTTCCTGCATTACATATAGCCAGCGATCTATTTTGTCCGATTTTTGCATATTTTTAACCGCTAGCAGCGGACGTATATTCATCCATTTCATAGCTTTAATAAGTTCTTCTTCATCAAGCAAGTTGAACGATGATAACGGCAAAACATGATCGTGGTGCCAAACCAAACCGTGATTTTTCATCGTCATACCTTCTTCTAATTGAAATTCAATCCATTTAGTAAATATTTCAAAGTCAATACCTATAAGTTGACGCGTCGTTTGTGACTTCGATTTACCTTTTAATACTTTACCAAGCCTAATCCTCATACTTGTAAGTAGTTTAAACTCAGAATCATATAGCTTTCGAGCTTTAGAATGCGCGTTCTTATATTTATTTCTACATTCCTTACATTGATTACTTGTTCCATCTTTATGGCATCTATTTTTTTCATATTCTGAAATGTTCTTTTCTTCCTTACAACAACTACAAACTTTTTAATCTTTTGTTTCTCTAGTTTCTAATCTCGAGTATTTTTGCCTAAGTTCCTTCCCTTCAGTATTTTTGCACGATTTGCAACTACTAATATGTCCGTTCTTACAGAGCTTGTTTTTGTGAAATTCGCTTAAGCTTTTTTCCATCTTACATTTGGTACAAACTTTGGAGACTTCCATTATATATTTTTTTCTTTAAATAGTTTTCAACAAATAGTGACCATAAGATAACGTGCCTATGCCATCTACCATTATTACCCGTTCATCGTCATCTGCAGATAATGCAACTTTATTAATTTCTTCTGTATAAATATCGTGATGATAAGATCTAATAACATTCATCGTTCGTTGTTGTTCTTTTTTGGTAAATAAGCAGTCTCTATAATCTTCGTGAGTAATAGTTTTCTGGACAACATTCTTCTTAATACCTTTACATTTCTTGTGCTCATCTCCAGCAGCCATCTGATAAGAATACAACTTTGCTCGCAACCCGATAAATTCTTTTATCTGTTTCCCACTAGTTTCATTCTTGAACATCCCAATAACTTTTTTATTTACTCCAACCTCAATACCAGACGGATTATCTTTCGGGTATTCACTCGTGTCGAATCGAGCTGTAATATCTTCTGAGATATCTGAGTAAAAGTCTTCAGTTTTAATTTCGTATGTCAAAGAATCTGTATCAGTAAATAATAATTTAGCTCTATTTTCGTATTTAGTCTTTATGTAATTGTAATGAAAGTCATACATCAACGTTTTACTCAAGTCTAATATACACATACCAAGATAGATAGGTTTATTATAGTACAATTTAGTTTTTTTCATGTGAACGGCTATTAGATTTTCATCGAAAATAGTACATCTCTCGTCGTTAGGTTTAGCAGCTAGTTTAATAGCCTCCTGCTCTTGACACACTAACTTTACATCAACACGATTTTCAATGTTCTCACAAGTTTTTCCAAAGACACTGTTATTCATTAATTTGAAAAAGTCTTTCTCAAAGTCATTAGTAGCTTTCGTTCTAAGAGCTGTATTTAAATCGATATACTTTTTCAACCAATCACTTTCTTCGAATAGTATACCTCTATGCACCTTTGTTATTTTCAGACCTAAGCTCTCGTACAGCTTCAAGTTATTATTCAGGAACCCTGAAACAGCTGGCTAACGTGAGCGGCGTAGAAGGTCACTACTCAAACCGCGAGGAAGGCAACGGGAAACCACCTCGGCTACTTCCCAAGACATGATATGGACAATTCAAGTGCAACCCTAACTGACGTTAACGGGTCCATCGGCGATAGGCGGATGGAGTCGCGCACGGCAGGAGCCGCAGTGAGGCAGCTCAGGTCGTCATCAGGCGAAGTCCTCACAAATAGAACTGACGTAAACGGAGCCTTCGGCGAGAAGCCGAGGGATCCGCGCACGGCAGGGGCCACGGTGAGGCAGCCCAGGTCGTCATCAAGCGAAGTCCTCACAGTTAAGGGAAGCAACGTGTTAAGAGTAGCGACTTGGAATGTGAGAACACTGAGAAGAGCGGGAAAGCTGGAGAACGTCAAAGCAGAGATGAAACGCCTAAAGATAAATATATTGGGAATTTGTGAGACGAGATGGCCAGGAGAGGGAGACTTTTACAGTGATGAATTTAGAGTGATACACTCAGGTAAAGAAGGGGGACAAGGTGGGGTAGGAATAATCCTAGATAGCAGAACAGCAAAATCTGTCAGTGAGATACGTTTTGAAAGCGAAAGGCTGGTGTTGGTGAAATTGAAGGGGAAACCAGTGGACATGGTTGTTATACAGGTATACATGCCAACTTCAGATTACAAAGAAGAGGTAATTGAGGAAATGTACGACCAAATAGATGAAATAAAAAAAGTGGATGGGATGAAGATAATGATCGATGGTCAACTCGTGGAGCAGGTCAGCCAGTTCAAATACCTGGGCAGTGTAATATCAGAGGATGGATATTGCAAAGCAGATATTAAGAGCAGAATAGCTCAGGGTAAATGCGCCTTTATGGAAAAGAAAGGGATACTAACTGGAAATATGAATATGGAACTAAAGATAAGAATGATAAAATGTCTGATATGGACAGTTGCAACATATGGTGCTGAGTGCTGGACAATGATGGGTACGGATAGGAAAAGAATAGAGGCCTTTGAAATGTGGACGTGGAGGCGAATGTTGAAAATAAGTTGGAGAGACAAAATCACAAATCAGGCAGTTTTGGAAAGAGCAGGGGTGAAGAGAGAACTACTACAATCAATAAGCAGGAGAAAGCATCGGTGGCTGGGCCACATACTTAGAGGAGAGGGTATGTTGGTGACGTTGCTGGAGGGACGTATGGAGGGAAAAGCAACGAGAGGCAGAAGAAGATTAAATATGCTGAGCGATCTGGATAATGGAGACGTATATGGTAACACCAAGAGGAAGGCGCAGGACAGAGCGGGATGGCGGCGGTCGGAGAGGATCACCGGATTGTCCACGTCACAAACCTGCTCAACAGCAGAAGACTGAAGAGAAGAGAGCACATACTTCTTTTTATCGTTTAAGTTTGGAATTAACTTTTTGACTTTGTCAATCTCAATGCTTTCAGGAGCTAACGGAAAATCGTTATGCAGGTCGTGTAACTCTTTAGGGTATTCCAAATCAACTTCCAATATGCATGGAATACTTCTCCAATTTGTTAATTCATTTTCACTCATCCATTTGAACCCGTGAGTAGGTAAATTTTTGATCATAGCCCATCCATATAGATTATTCGCATCCAGGTAAGCGATAAATGAAGAATTTTTGTTACTATTGAAATCGTTCATATATTTATTATTCGCTTTCCCGTAACGATTTGATATTGTGCTCACTCCTCCTCTCATCCCTTGCTTAATCATCAGATTCATATCGTAATCACTCAATAACTCCAATTTAACGCCTGTCAATTTTAAAGCGGCATCCCAGGCTAAGCCAGGAGATGTAAAATACCATGCAGGGTCAAGCGTAGCCTATAGTTCTTCATACACACATCTCTAAAGTTTTCAAAAACATCGGCAAGTAACAGAACATCCGAAACGTTGTATAAATCGTGATATTCTCTGAATGTTTTGCATCGAAATTCTTTCCATACCGTTTTTGCATGCTCGTAGTCTTCATCGCTAATATTCGTGTCATTTAGCTTAGAATAGAAAACGGATTTTGGTGGTAGTTCAGTTTCATTAAAGGTAGTAAATGAATCGACGTCGTCATAAGGATATACTCCTTTTCTTAGCAAAAGATCGAGCTTCTTTCCTGTATATCGTTTCCCAATAATTTTACACTGGTCTTTGCTTAGGTTCCTCGATAAAGCATCGAGACTAGAAGCCATAAATTTAAAACTGTCGATAAAACGCAATTCGCGCTTGACGGTAATCTCTTTTCCATCTTTTACAAACTTATCGACTACAACATCTCTGCTAAAAGATATATACTTTTCCTCGTTATTAGGTATGCAGGTAATTTTCTCTCCATTGTCACCTCTCAGTTTCTTAATGAACAGCTGGCAATCGTACCCGGAAAGATTATGAAACACTACAGGGAAAAACTTGGGGACTTTATAGTTTAAATTACAACTGTTATGAGCAACACCTCTAAATTTACCACTAAGATGACAGTGATCTATCACTCGGTCTTCGCCCAACGTTTTTTCACAGATATGACATATAGTAGCCGCATCAAAACACTTCCTATCCTCTTCTGTAAATATCATAGGCCTATTCTTAGAAAATTTAAACTGATTATATATTTGTTTTATATTCTCTGTGAGTTTATCTACAAATATTTGACCAACATCATCATCTTCGCTTTTAGCCGTAAACGTCACAGAATCTTGTGAATATACGCTATCATCAAAACATTTTATGTAGTAACAAAAGGAGCTAGGAATATGCTTTTGATATTTATTAGTGTGCGACAACTTTGGATTTGGTTGACATGTATCGATCGGTTTTACAAAAGACTCGAAATCGGCGTAGACAATAAATGGAACCCTCATAGATTTGTTATAATTTTGAAAACTTAACATAGTTCCTGGTGGTGGCATTTTTATTTTTTGTGCGTCATGTTGAGAGCAGTACTCATTATGGTTGTTAAGCGCTTCTGTCGTTGTGTAACCAATCATACATCTTTTACAATAATACCTCGAATTAGTCCGAAATCTCATCAATCTGTTGAAATTCTTAATCCAGCATTAATGTTTCCTTTCCCCGTTGGAAATAAGCAAAAAATCAATACTACTTTCACACTTAGACAGATAAAGCGGGTATAGGCCTTCTTCTTTTTCATAACCGAATACACTAACATTAATATTATTATTTCTCTCGAATCTGCTGATAATATTAGCATCAACAGCAACTGGAAACTCAATACCACTCCAGTTAAGTTTTTTTGATTGTTCTTTCAAAGTTTTCGTTATTATCTCCGAATTTTTCACAACCGGATTCAAAGCTCTAGTGATACACCATTTGAAACATTCTTCGTCATCGTTTTTCATATTTATAATAGCCTTTTTATTAGCTAAGAATCTGGGAAGAGGAATGTAAGAACTACCTCTCAAGGGTTTATATTTTACCGTATTGATATCTAATTTTACAACAGCTTTAAATCTCCAATTACTTCCTTGCATCTGAAAACTAGCAATAGACTCCATGATTTTATCCTTTTTTCTGTTGTATATATCATTCAAGTCGGTTGCTTCTAAAATAACTTCTGCCCTGGAAACGAATGGTATATCCTCAGAAGTCACTATTCCAGATTTCATATCTACTCGTTCCATAGTACAAGTAAGAACCAAATTAGTCTTTGTCTGGCGATTACTCGACAACAGATTTACTACCTGCGGTCAGACGAAATCAAGAAACGACGAGGCATCCATTCCATTAATTCCATCTCTTCTATATTGCTTGGTAAATCCTTTAATAGCCGACGCTGTTTCTCGAATTTTAATATTATCAAATATCCTGGAAACAGTTGACTTCAACGATTCGAGTTTTTCATTTACCTCTTCTTGTTCGGGTACATAACTAAGTAGCCAATCCGCAAAATCATTTAATTTGGATCTAACCCTATTTTTGTATTTTCTCTTAGGCGCTACTGGTTTGTATTTACCAGGTGTGGGAGTAAGCGTAGGAACCTTAATATCAGGAACCGATGAGTCGAGCAAGTGTTCAACATGGTTCATGTTTCTTAAACTACTTTTCTTTAAATACATTTTATTTTTACCACGCAAAAATATTAATACACTTTAATTTCATATCTATCTCTCATACACTTTAATTTCATATCTATCTCTCCAGACATTTCCGTTATGATAAGCTATTATGCCAGCACTCTGACCATACGCCTTAGCAGCTTTATGCATCGATGGATACGAGGTAACAACGCCAGTCTCTCGATCTATAATATCTACTCTTCTCGGTTGTTTCCTGATACTACCCAACGTGTCATGTCGATATGACACAGACTTGTAGTCCGTCGGAAGAATATTCTTTTCAATCAGTACAGCTATCATTTGAGGTTTGTTGAGATGTGAAGTGCCTGTAACATTGTTATGCTTGGCTAACATTCTAAGCTCTGGTAGCTTCATAATATATAAGTATTCTTTAAATCAATTTTCCAAACACTACACTCATTTTCTGCCCATCCGATTGGAACTGCAGCAACCTATCTGAAATTACGACAGCATACGCTTCGGTGTCGGCTGGCACTGCTGCATTGAAAAGAGCCTTAATTTGTATATCAACGACTGAAGATTTCAAACGCTCGGATTGCTTGCTTACATCGAACACGAACAGCGGATATAATTCTTTATAATCTACAGGGGTTATATTTCCTTGCGTGATCAACTTATCCATACCATAGAATTTTTGACTAAAGGAGGACGCGTCTCTGTACGCTCTGGAGAATTGTTGATTAGGAAACGACAGGTTATGATCTACAGCTGGATATCTTTCTTGATTCATCATTACATAAGTGCTCTTGAGATCGCAGTGATTAAATAGCGACGGATTACTTTCCTGATTAACGCTGCGGTCCGTCTGAAATCCTACGATGATATATCTAGGTTTCTCCGGTGATGTTTTAACGCTCAGACGCCAGCTGAAACTTGTCGACTGAGGAACTGTTATCGTATCGCATTGACGAGCTCTATACGCAACTGGCAACGTTAATTTCGATTCAATCGTCTTATACAACTGCATTCGTTCCATATCGGAAGGAATAACGTGTGGAATAAACCATGAAATTTTGTTTATCGCAACTTTTCCAGCAGCTGCAGCGTTATCTTGGAATATGGCATCATCGTCCGCTTTACAAACTAAAGTCAGCGTCTGTTTAAAGCCGTAAATAATCTTGTCGTAATCATCGCAAAAACCGAAAATATGCTTCAACGGAACAATAAAGCTGAACATTCCTTTAGTGTTTGGTTTGCGAATGAGAAAGCTTTGTCTAGTGGCAAATCCGGGGTTGTCCGCAATAACAGCAGTCGCTCCAGTGTCTTTATACCACAGCTGATTTAAGCCTTGAGTCAACTGAAAATCGTTTGGGTACGTAAGTAAACCGAGCATCGTTGTAGCTTGACCCGGATGAAATAGCGTTTCGATTTCTTGATTAGATAACTGATAGGATATTTGACTGAATAGATACATGAGCCCATTATTCGTGAGAGCGACTAAATCGGCATTAACGTATGCGGTGTCGTCGGCTTTAATTAGTCTTCCTTCGAATTGCAGATACGACTCTGCTGGGTGACTGTATAAGTCTTGTAATTCAATATTTATTCTTATTTCACCAGAACTGTTAAGGTTAGTTCTCGCTACAGGTTCGTACTCGTGCCATTCGTATCGCTCGATACCTTCATCGATCAATGGTTGCTCTGTGAATCTTAGAATATCGGATTGCATTTTATTATACATATATTTTTAAATAAGAAAATAACCTTAAGCCATTTTCAAACCACCTCCGTTTAAGCGTTTTACGAGATCTTGAATTCTAATAGCTCCTCCCGTCATTTGCGGATTCGATCCGTGTAATCTAGCTAGAATGACTTTAGTTTCCTGAGTTATCGGCTGCTGAGCGGGAGCTGTAGGGAGTATCTTATTGAGTAATCGTTTTCCAACGTCGATCGCCTTATCCTTAGCAACACCCCCAATCTCTTTGACAGCTGTGCTCGCAATTTGTTTGGCTGCATCGGAAGTTAGTAGTCTCTTGAGAAATCCTGCAATGGAATCGAATATTCCTGCTCCACCGACAACGTGTACTTTTTTATAACTTCTTCTCGCAAGGACCAGCATTTCTATATCATCAATTTTTAAATTAGATCATCAATTTTTTATATTCATCTTTGGTTATCACTCCTTGTCTTAGTAACTCGTCGGTCATACCTACAATTTCATTCCTTACACCCGTATTTCCCGCTTTGTAGCTATACAGTCGTAAGGTATTCAACTGCAATATTTCCTAATTCTAAGGTTCTAATGTCTTCTACTTGGTCATCGTCGTCGTACGCCTCTATAGACGGATACTGAGGAAATTGAATGGTTTCTGGAAGTGATTTTAGAGCGAGTGATGTTGCTGCAGAGTTATCTTTTATTGTCGACAGCAAAGCGTTTTGTTCTTTCGAAATTGCTGATTGAGAGTCGACTATTGGTTTGTAGATTTTCGTTAATTCTCGTTGAAGTCCAAGATCATCTATTCTCTCTGATAGAAAGTTTTGTTTAATATTTTTTTTCGTTTTTAGAAACTCTTCGATAATAAAATCTCTTTTAGCAGGATCGCTAATTTTCAGTAGCGACATTTTTTTATTATAAGTATAATGTTTAAAACATAACGTAAAACGTAAACGTAAAACGTACACGTTATGCATCGTAGTAATTAACTTAACAAATGGATTCTTTTTCATTTATAGTAACTGGTGAATCGGAGTTGTTTTGAATTTTAATTATTATATCCTCTGCGTCCTCTAGGACTGTACCATCTTGAAGGCTAAGTCTGAGTTTGTTCAACTTCTGTCTAAGAGAGACTAGACACATACCTCTGGTCATTCGGACTCCAAGGCCTAATTCTACCGTAATATTTGTCTTTGGCTCAATCATCATCGCTTGCTGAGCAAAAATCTCATATCTGTCGCCTGCTCGTTGTCTTGCAGGAGCATGAGTGACCACTTTTGGCATCCAAATTATCGAACTCACACAAGGCTTTCGTTTGGTGATAAATTTGTGTATTGGGCGGCCGTATCCAGACATTTATATAAGTGGTTTTTTAAAGTAACATTCCAAGAATAGGAATATTTTTAAATGGAGAATTGGGCCCCAGTATAAGACCTTCACCGCTGACATATCCTGCCCCTCTTTTCATAAACAGACCAGAACCCGATATCGAACTACCCTTTTTCCACGGGGATAGAATAAGACCTTCGCCAGCAGGCCTTATCTTACAGCATATTCCTCCTTTCTTAACGTAGAGCACGCCTGATCCACTTATTTTATCGACAATTTTGGAACCAGCTGCAGAACCCAATCCTGTTAAGGCTCCTGTGGCTAAACTCGGAAGAACACTAGACAGAAGAAATTTTCCGGCTGTTGCTAAGAACGGTAGAATAGCGCCAATAAATCCGCCTTCGACTCTCGCATTGTCTTCTAATTTCTTTTTACCCATTTTAATTTCCACACCAGTTCCATTCTGATACGCTTTCGTTATCTTGTTAATTTGCCTCTGGTTTAGAGCTAATACATGTTCTCCAGTTAAGTCTCCATGAGAAAGTCTTATACTCACTCCAGTTCCTGCTTGAGCAGCTCGCTTAATCTTCTCTTTTTGTCCTTCAGAAATATTAACTTTAACCTTCGCGTAAGCGCTCATTTTATATTAAATATAAACTTTAAATTAAACCTCTCTTATATGAAATCGTATCGACAATTCCTCACCTCTTAAATTAATTAGTTTTCCATTTTGGTCTATTAGTTTTGTTTCCATCGATGAAATAGAGTATAGCGTTATTGGAAGATAAACGAGATTATGAGGAGATTCGATTATCTTGTAACCAGGCCCGACCGATGGAAAGAAAGAATAAATTATGTTCTCCGTAGTTCCGTTGGTATACGATGATCCTATTATATCACTGGTAACTCGTAAGCTATTCACGCTGTTTATATCGACTATGTGCTCGGATTCGTTATATCCTTCGGAGTATACACGACTCTGAAATCCTAGAACGGTACTAATTGAATTTTCTACAGTAAAATCTACTTTATAGTTCTCATCAATTTCCAAAACCGCCTTCAACGTATTGTTATTTGGTTGCAACTTTATACATTGACCATGACCTTCTTCCTTGAGAATTCTCTGTATGTAATCATTTAAGTCTTCGATTTCATAGCAGCCCGTTGGAATGTCTAAATTTTCCCACGTTACACCGTTATCTGACGAATATACGAACTTATTATTTGTTTCATCTATATTGGGAAAACTGTAGTAAGTTTCAAGATTAACAAGAGCCATTTCATATTTTTTACTTCTGTCCAGTTCGATTAGTGGATTAAATTTCGTTCGAATTCGTGTGCTCCTTTCGCTCAACAAAGTGCAAAAGGATTCTTTAGCTTCTGTGTTACGTGCAATCGTTTGAGTATTAGATAAAATTTCGTCAAGAAGGGTTTCCATTTTAGATAGTTATTTTTAAACCTAGAATATAAAATCTTAAATTTTTGTTATCATTTTAATAATGCTTTTATTTAATGTAAAATGTATCTAATCCAGATCTGTACCTGCCCTTATTTGTTTTGCTAGTAAGGTCTATAACCACAAAACCATGCGTTTCATCCCACGCAGTTTTGCATAGTTTTCTAAATGCTTCTATAGTCATATCATCTACACCTATATGATCGCTGTATATATGATTAATATTCTTGAGGTCTTGAGGGAACAAACATAAAGTTGGCATTCTCTCGAATAGTTTGTCTAGGAAGTTTGAAATAATTTTGTGCTAGGTAAAAGCAGTCTACATTACTATGCCTACCTCTTATATAATACGATTCGCATTTATTTTGTCGTTCTAACTGTAAATCATCAAAAATCATGAGATTCTTCTTATCTCGACTTAAGTCTCGTGGATCTGGAACATCTTCAGAGGTTTCAAAGAACTTGCAGTCAATATCCGATTTCTTTTCCATGTTTTTAGACATCTCCTCGACTACGGCGGTCGGTGATACATTTAATTTCATTATTTCATCTCGATTATCAAAAAGTCTTATAATTGCTTCCTTTGGTAATTTCTCTTCGAATGCTTTCTTAAGAATCTTATATTCTGATTGAAAAAGCGATTTTCCAAAGATTTGCAAGTTATCATAGTCTTGCCAACCAGGTCTCAGTAATAAATTAAGTAGTAAAGTTGTCTTACCGCATTGAGACTTACCTACGATCAAACCTCTAATGCTTCTTGGTAAGAGAGGACTGTTAAAGCGTTTACTTGATTCTTCATTCCACGATAGGTCATGGACTTCCATTTTTTATTATATTATATTAAAATGGAGCACAGCTCGTATTGCGTAAAATGTAAACCAAAAACTGAGTGTAGAG
The DNA here is from genome assembly GCA_945859605.1 of Lumbricus rubellus. Lineage (NCBI taxonomy): Eukaryota > Metazoa > Annelida > Clitellata > Crassiclitellata > Lumbricidae > Lumbricus > Lumbricus rubellus. The sequence goes on along the minus strand of OX243823.1, from coordinate 23,827,406 downwards.
ATATTCAACGAGTCGTCAGTAAAAATGGCAGACTTATGATTAGATGTGTATGCGTTGAATGTGGTGTTAGAAAAACTCAGTTTACTAAAATGTCCACTACAGTACAAGGGGGTGGTATCAGCTCTCAATTCTGCTACTTCTAATATTAAACTTCCATGGGCAAAGTACCCAGGAGAAATGCACCTTCCAGGACATTCTTTCACGGGTCCAGGTACTCGATTGGATTTGAGATTGAATCCTGATGGAACACCAAAAGATTGGAGCAAACCAGTAGATAGGGTTGATGCAGCGGCTTATCGTCATGACCTAGTTTATGCTAAACATGCTGACACAGCAGGGAGAAACGTCGCTGACAGAGCTATGATAGATGAATTAAATAATATACCTAATCCTTCCTTCCGCGAACGAATTGAAAGATCTATAGTAAAACCAATATTATCAACAAAGACCCATTTTGGAATGGGGGTGAAAAAAGAGGCTGACTTGGACCGATGAGCTTGCCAATGAGTTACATAAACCAATAGTCAGGAAGTTTAAGAAGAGAGTGGTTTATGTTCAGGAAGTGGACAGAATTTGGGCGGCTGACTTGATTGACATGCAGGCTTATGCTAAATTTAATTCTGGTGTGAAATATTTGTTAAGCGTGATCGATATTTTTTCAAAATATGGATGGATTATTCCGATAAAAGATAAAACTGGGACATCTGTGGCAGATGCTTTCGTTAAAATATTTAATACGAGTAAAAGAAAGGGTGATAAACTTTGGGTGGACCGGGGATCTGAATTCTATAATAAACAGGTAAAACCATTGGGTATGCAGTTATACTCGACTGAGAACGAAGAGAAATCTTGTATCGTAGAGAGATTTAATAGAACAGTGAAAGAGAAAATGTTCAAGTATTTTACAGCAAATTCAACTCAGAGATATATCGATGTTTTAGATAAAATGGTTAGTTTATACAACAACACAAGACATTCTTCCATTAAAATGACTCCTGTTAAAGCGAGTAACAAACCAAACGAATGGGTTGTGTGGATGAATTTATACGGCGACGCTGTCCCTGAAACTGCTAAACCTAAATTTTCAGTAGGAGATAAAGTAAGAATTTCTAAGAAGAAAAAGACATTCGAGAAAGGCTACACGCAGAATTGGACACAGGATATTTTTACAATAACACAAATTCAATACACAGACCCAATAACCTATAAAATATCAGATTATAATGGAGAAGAAATAAAAGGGACATTTCATGAAGCTGAGTTACAATCGACAACGCAAGATACATTTAAAATAGAAAAGATTATTAGGAAACGTGCAAATCTTTCATTGGTGAAATGGTTAGGGTATGATGAGTCATTCAATTCATGGGTTGATAATAAAGACTTGATAACATTGTGATATAATACGAATTTAACCGATTTATAGCTTCTATAGCCTTAATGATAAAATATAGTCCTTTCACTAGTCTATCAGTTGCATTTAGCAGTGTCCGAAGGTAAATGAATTATTATACCGCCTACTCTTAGAGGTTTAATCATACTACTATTATGAGCAAATTGAGCTAGCCGACTAAGTTTACTACTATTATTAATAAAATGTTTCTACTACTTTAGTACATCAAAACAGCTCTTGTATAATCATTAGTTTTCTATGAATAAGAGCGTGCTGTCCTATACAATGGTAGGTATCACGAGTGATACCAAATGTAGGTCATATGAACACGCGCATGCGTGCTGTGCTTTAATGGATGCAGCTGCTGAACCTGCTTCGATGTAGACCGAATCGATTTCCTCTCTGTCCCTGCGTCGCGCTGTCCTGTACAATAGTAGGTATCACGAGTGATACCAAATGTAGGTCATATGAACACGCGCATGCGTGCTGTGCTTTAATGGATGCAGCTGCTGAACCTACTTCGACGTAGGCTGAATCGATTTCTTCTTTGTCCCTGCGTCATGCTGTCCTATACAATGGTAGGTATCACGAGTGATACCAAAAGTAGGTCATATGAACACGCTGAAATAACAAGTCCTACATAAGAACATTTTATGACTCTGTGCTAGAAGACAATTAGGTTAAGAATCATCCTGCAGCAGCCTTTCTTCTTCTTCAACTTCCATTGATACACGTTGCTAGCAGACAAACCAGAAAGATTACTAATGCTTTGTTATAGGTAGACTGAAGCGAACACGCCACGTCTAGACGACGGCAGATGGCGGTGTCTACTGCGGCTAAGACAGCTGTTGCATGACATGTAGCTCGAGCGAACAAAGACATTTGTTGCATGACGGGTAGCTCGAGCGGACAAAGACATCTGCTGAAGAAAATATTGATATTTTTACAGTATACGCCTACAGTTAGGTTTACTACAGGTGCTGCTGTTGTGTAAATCAATACCTTGTCCTGGCCTTTGTTGGTCTATCCATCCATGTATCATCTATCCATCCATCTTTCGTCTACCATCTATCTCTCCATCTATCTATCTATCTATCCATCCATCTAATCATCTATCTATCTATCTATCTATCTATCTATCTATCTATCTATCTATCTATCTATCTATCTATCTATCTATCTATCTATCTATCTATCTATCTATCTATCCATCCATCCATCCATCCATCCATCCATCCATCCATCTATCTATCTATCTATCTATCTATCTATCTATCTATCGATCTATCTATCTATCTCGTTAAATAACTAAAATGAGCTAGAGGTGGGTGATGTTGAGAGTTGAAATGACGAGGGATGTTTGGAGGAATTAGGAAAATAATAAAATGAGCTGGAGGTGGATAATGTTGAGAGAGTTAAATGACGAGGGATGTGAGGAAAAGAGGAGGAATCAGGAAATATATATAATGAGCTGGATGAGAGATGTGAGGAGGAATCAGTAAATAATAAAAGGCGCTAGATGAGAAGAGGAGGAATCAGGAAAATAATAAATGCGAAAATTAACATCTAGGCTTACTATGATCTGATTAATTAAACGTCAGAACAGTATGGCAACATGTACAATTAAAGAAACTAACCAACTTGATGTTCATCCGTGACGAAGGTCGCTTTGTATCAATGATACAGTTTATTAAGGATGTTCCTCGAATCGTTGTTTTTTCGTCAGAATTATTATCAAACACGGTATTTATTTCTAGGTAGATTGTATCGTTTGAAAACTTAGCCATAGACCTATCCTTAATGAAGTCAGCCATTTTGAACCGATTTAATACAGCAACTAATATTCGCAAAATCAAAAGATGTAGCCTGCTCTAAATTTACCTGTTTTCAAACTCGTCTTTACAACACATACGTGTCGTTCAAGGTGTGTGTCTCCAGGTGTTTCATGCATGATAGCCACTTCTTAGTCAGCCAACGGCCTGCATGCTTCGCTGGCCCTGGCTTAGCCGTCCAGTGAAGCTTGACTTACAGTCTTGACATGAATTCTACCAATGCGTGACGAAGAGACGCCGGCTTCTTTGTCTGGCTCCCAGTCAGGTTGTTGTTGTAGTAGACCCTATGTATTCAACGCTCATGAACAAAGGGTCTGTTCGCAGTCTGCTGTGAGTCAATACCGTATTCTGCTGTTGTTTTGCATCAGCGTTGATCACCATTACCGTAGCTCCTGTGCTACCTACCAAGAATGTTAATTAAACCCCCGACCTCTTGGTCGACAGTCCAGCGCGCTAACCACTGTACTACCGAGCACCCCCCTCAGGAAATAATATAAGACCCCCAGAAAATCCTTTAGCGCCATTTAAACTTAATTTATCTTCAATATCAGGCTTCTTAAAAAATAGCTAGCTAATTAGTTTTACATCTACTCTCGATTGTCTCCCCCCAGAAACCTGAGTCCCCTCCAGCGGAGGGGGACTAGATTAAACACTGGTATAAATTATACATATAATAATAATTATTCTGCTGAATAATAATAAAACGATTTTATAGTGACCTATGACACAAAGTTGTCTCTTGTTCAATACGCTCGGGGGTCGTAGACGTCGAAGGCGTCGACGTCGAAGGCGTGTCAACGCAGGACGCCCGCTCGGAGGCGTAGACGTCGGAGGCGTCGACGTCGAAGGCGTGTTGACACCGGAAGTGTGCTCGGAGGCGCACACGTAGTCGTTGAAGGCGTGTCAACGCAGGAGGCCCGCTCGGGGGGCGTAGACGTCGAAGGCGTCGACGTCGAAGGCGTGTCAACGCAGGAAGCCCGCTCGGAGGCGTAGACGTCGGAGGCGTCGACGTCGAAGGCGTGTTGACACCGGAAGTGTGCTCGGAGGCGCACACGTAGTCGTTGAAGGCGTGTCAACGCAGGAGGCCCGCTCGGGGGGCGTAGACGTCGAAGGCGTGTCAACGCAGGAAGCCCGCTCGGAGGCGTAGACGTCGGAGGCGTCGACGTCGAAGGCGTGTCAACGCAGGAAGCCCGCTCGGAGGCGTAGACGTCGGATTCGTCGACGTCGAAGGCGTGTTGACACCGGAAGTATGCTCGGAGGCGCACACGTAGTCGTTGAAGGCGTCGACGTCGAAGGCGTGTCAACGCAGGAAGCCCGCTCGGAGGCGTAGACGTCGGAGGCGTCGACGTCGAAGGCGTGTTGACACCGGAAGTCGAAGACGTTGCAGGAGCTGGAAGTCGAAGACGTCGCAGGAACCGGAAGTCGAAGACGTCGCAGGAACCGGAAGTCGAAGACGTGCAGACGTAGTAGAACTCGTCGGACAACACTGCAGGCTTAGCGACACGACGGTGTCCCGAGCACGCCGAACAGGCGGCGACGAACACTAAGCCAGTATTTCCACGTCTATACGACTGGCGACGGCCATCAATAAACGTGGTGTCCAAGAGTTGGACCACGTAGGCGGAAAAGTTTCTGACGCTTTCGCTAGGAGGCGCCACAAGAATCTAGAGACGCAAAGGCAGTTTTGCGACACCTAGCTCAGCCTAAGTTCAAAAGTTAATAGCAGTAGCTACTGCCGTCAATGAAAATTTGTGAGGAAACTTTGGGATCACAGAGCAAACACTAAAATGCATTATATTTTGAAATGACTTATGTGACTGGAAATCTACCCAAAAAGAACAAATTAAAATAGTTTCTGATGAGGCTCTGAAAAAGTACAGGTATTTTGTTAAGATGACACCTTAAAATGCTACCATTGCAATATGGAAATTGAAAAAGTTTCTGATTGGCTCCCCACAACCATCCCCTTACCGGTCTCGGCGCTACACACCTCACGAGCGTCCTCTGGACGCTCGATTGTCTCCCCCCAGAAACCTGAATCCCCCAGCGGAGGGGGACTAGATTAAACACTTGTTTAATTTATACATATTTAAATGTAATTGACCACACAATAGAAACAATGCATTTTTCACAGCATGTTATTCACATCAATAAAAGTTTAACAGATTCAGTGCCACGCATGGGCGCCCGCAGCATAGGTCAAGGGGATCGCGTGACCCACCCCTGGAAAGCATGACAAAATATTAGCAATAGCACTTTCTGGGAAAATTTTAGTGGGTAAACGGGACAGCTTGCCCAACAGTCATTGTGTTCTTTTACTTCACCAACTTTTGGGGTATATCTTGTGGTTATCTCTAAATTTTGGGTACTACTTTAACCCGTTACTCAGTCATAATTGTGTATATTATTGTATAATAGGCCTGCATAGAGTCAGAAGTCAGAGGAACAGTCTTTCAACCACTCAGGTCATCAGGGTACAGTAATGGGATATGCCGACTATAGCTAGCCCTAGACTCCTAGAGATTGCCGTCAAACCCCACTTGTAAGATTGATGGCACCCTAATTGTCTTCCTGTGATGCAGGTCAATGGTCAATCTGCCAGTCTAATGCAGCCTGGCATCTTGTACCCATATGCTCTCCTTTCTAAGAATGGACAAGGAAGATGTCTCTCATCAAACAGCCTCCCGCACACATTATCATAGGACACAAGAGTTTACAGTATATCAAATTTCAGCTGTGGACTTGTGGTAGGCTATGCATTTACAGGGCTGCCCAGCCTCTTTTGCATAATTATTGGTGATTCAGCTTGTGGATAAAGCTGTCACGACATTATACCGTAGCCTATATGTATAGTGTTGATGTTATTAATTATCAAAAATACAGTGACCCTAAGCTTGTGGAGGTAAGCTCATTCACTGTTCATAAATCTTGCTCTACTGCAGTCAAAGTTTTAGTTTTTTTAAACTTTATTTACCTGGTAAAACTCTGACTGAAAGGTCGATTTCCTCTGGTAATGTCTAAGCACGCCTGCAGGTGATTTGGCAGGAAAAGCTTTAACTTTGTCAAAGTAATATCGAGCAGACCTTAGTGGTCAGGATCTCATAACATAGGCCTAAATGGAAGATTTGCCCTCTGTACATAAGGTAAAATATGGATGTGCCCATTGAATCTGCGTAACTTTTTAACATAGTAAAAATTAAATCCGAGTAATTTATAAATGTTTGCCAGCTTACAATAGGCCAACTGTAGACAATTCAATCAGAAGTAACCTCTGCAATAAGATTATTTAGCAAGCTGAAGAGCCTGATTTATGCCTGAAGATGACCGAATTAATTTTTAAAGGCATATAATGTCTCATTACAACTTTACAATATCTTCTAGATCTGGTCAGGCTGAGCTTTGAGACTATAGTCTTGTTTTTAAAACTGCCATCAGAAATTTTGCAGAAAAATTACAATTAAGGAATGCTCTTTTGTTAGGCTTACATTCATTCTATTGTGCTATAAATGCAAGTACAAAACACTTTGCTAGTATTTAAAATTGTACCCGGTATCTCAAATACTATAGCATTTAAAATAATTACCATAGCCCAAAGCTCGAGGGTACGTACCATACGTATTCTATTTTTTGAAAGGTACGTACGTATTTTAACGTACCCTATTTTAGGGTACGTAAACAATAAATAAAATACGTTAACCGTGTCATTGCTCATTATAAGAATGCTCAATTTACTTTAAGCAAACAATCACAACCCAGGCCAGTATACGGTGTAGTAAATTGCTGCAATGCTATATTGTAGGTCTATATAATAATTATGTTTATCCAGCATAGGCCTACATTGCACTTAATGCACTAATGTCAGTCAGTCGGCTCAGTTCTGCTGCACTTCAAAGGTGCGTTCTTATGCGATTGCTTGATCCAACCCAGAACTGTTTGTCGAAAAATTGCATTCAATCAAATATATGTTTTTCGCATTTTTCAAAACTTTCAATTTTCCTTCCCAAGTTCTCTGGGCATCGCTGAATCGCTGACTAATGCGTAGGATAATAAAACACACTGCAACTTTCGAGTTACAGCAATTTGCAAACCAGTGACGTGTACTTAGCTCTCATCAGAAAGACAGTACAATTTGCATTAAATTAATTATAACCGAAGAATAATCGAATTAAATTTACTGCTACGCTACCGGAAGTACCGGTTTCAATGATGCATAGGCCTACATTAGACGTCAGATTATTATACGTACATGTAGGTTATGAATAAAATTTTCTTGTATGGTACCGTACGTACCATACGCGTATTCTATTTTTTGAAAGGTACGTAACGTATTTTAACGTATTCTATTTTAGGGTACGCGTACCCTCGAGCTATGCCATAGCCTAACTGAATCAAACATAATGGTAAGAAATATATAAGAACAAGAAGAAAACATAATATTTGATCAATCAACTAGGCCTACAGGTTCTTGCTCATGTAGAACACAAAATTACAAGCTGACGAAGTTTGCCCCTAAAATTTTCTGCACCTTGGAAATAAAGAAATGATGTCCCTGCATTGTAGCCTACTGTTATATATAGTCTATTATAGCCTAGTTAGTACAGCTAGTTAGTGCTATTGTTTTTTTCTATGAATAGGCCTAATATAGGCCTACATGAATAATATTTGCCATAGGCCTAGCCTACATATATCAAAATCGTAAACTGTTTAGACTTTTTCGTTTTGTTATAAAAGGCTCATAAGTACTATATTACGTTACATTGAGATAATGTATAGTTGTATGAGTTGCTTGGTTTTAATGGCATTATTTTGTATCTTAACTCCTCTGGCCACGACCAAGTCGACTGACCCCCTGCAAAAAATCCTGCGGGCGCCCATGGTGCCACGTACGTATATATACGTACTTCATCAAGCCCACGGCAAGTGCCACATACCAATATTCGCCCATTCATACTATTTTTTAATATATAAAATTATTACGAAACACAACAACTTGCTATGCTTGCAGGACAATGCAGGTGACTCATAGTGTAAAACACTGAAGAAATTACATAGCCTACTCATCGGTATCCAACAAAATATGAGCGTAGTAAAATGTCACTTGTCAATATTTCGAAAAGGAACGCAGTTCTTTAAAATCAGTTACACGTACACGTTTAAGTGCTAGAACACCACTAGAAGCGCTATACGAGAATTTTAGCAAGTTAGAAATCTTTTATTGTTGATGGAGTCTATTCATCATTCATGTAAGGTCGTCATTATCTTAGTATGCCAGCCTACCAACTCAAGTTACAAAACTATAACACAAGTTAATCCTAAGAAGCACTATATATATTTACACGACAAATTCTATCGGTAGAAAATTATAAGACGAAGCCTTTATTAACCACTAGCAACCGTTGCCTAGCAACCGTTGTCTGGCAACCGTTGCCTAGCAACGCGTCTCTATAACAGGCTCTAACCTCGTTGAATTAAAAAGTTTGATATGTAGCCTACGGGTAGACACTTTTGAATTGAAAGCTAATAAAAGGCGATAGCCTACCGATACGCGACTATAATTATTGAAATCGCATGCCAACAATTGTTCAGAAGCTTTGTATAAACGCAAAGCAGTGGTTCACAATGATAACGACAAATTAGTAATAGCATAATATAAAATAAGACAATGCAAATATGTCAGTTATGGCGTCTGCAAAAAATAGATTATTGTTGATTTTGGTATCGTATTTGGCCTCGTTAGCTACACCTGTAAGCGAGAGCGGCATTCGTCTGTTGGATACAACGGACGGCGGTTCAAACCCCGGGCTTGGAGTTGACATTTGGAGATTTAGATATCTCGGGCTAGCATGCATGGGACGCGGTGGCGCAAGCTGCTGCGGAGCGACCTTGGGCAAGTTGCTTACTCATCATTGTCTGTGAGGAAGGCAACCACCTCACTCATCTCATCCCCAGGGGCGTAAAGCCAATGAACTTGCCTTCGGGCAGAGAACCATCATCATCATGATCATCATCTGCCGAAGACTTTTTCTACCTAATACATTTAACAAGACATAAAAGTAAAATAAATAACTCAATCATGTCTAATTAAAGATTAAACACAAACACAGTTCTGCTATGAAACAGTAGCAGGCACAATCTTGCAACTGTGCCACAAGAATTATAGCATCGTTCAAGTTTTCAAAACCGTTCAATATTTTAAGCACTAACAAATTGCAATCAGTCGAAATGTATCACATTCGTCGAACACAAGGTACTTCGTTGTTGAAATACAGTCACCTAGACCACTTATCATATATCATTTAATTTTTAATTGTTTCAAGTCGTGTTTCAAGTTTACACGAAACAAGAACATTCAGAATTGGTTAATTTTTGTCTTGGAAGCGAAACTCCAGTGAATTAGGCCTCAGATATAGAAACTCTAATATCTAATGTTGCAATGACAAACTTATAGATCTACAGGGATACTGTTTCAGAAGCTGTGGCCTTGTACTCCATTGCTATGTTCATGTGGTCTGCTAGTCTTATAATTATAGCAACATTATAGTATATGGCATTGTAGATTGTAGAAACGTGCATTCTGCTTTATAATGTTTTCGCTAGATGTTCAAGTTAGTACAACGTTTGCATCATCCTTATACACTGCATTCATTTCCAGTGTGCGTTCAAAGTATCAAATGTAGGAATATCTGTGTGAGCATGTAGACAGACAGACAGATAAGATAGACAGACAGGCAGGCAGGCAGGCAGACGGAGAGACAGACAGACGGAGAGAGAGCGTGAGCTAAAGACAGAAAGTAAAGAATACAGACGCTGTTGGAAGAAAAAGCAGGGGAGGGAAGAGAGGTATAGATAGAGGGAGCCAGAGGATGTGACAACAATGACACCACTGATGAAGAAAGTAAGACTATCTGTCACTCCTGTCAACATTAATGGCCTACTCAGGTTGCGTTGGCTGTGTTCCATATTTGTGTGTAAGAGCCAACCATTGGAAGCGCTTATTATCAACAATTCGAGCATTTTATTTACATGCGGTTAAATGAATCAATCATTCTTTAGGGCTGCTGGTGTCTTGCCTTCGTTAATGCAAGCTGGCTTCTTACAGAGTATCTGGAATGATGGTGCCGTGGAAAGGTCAGTCGCCTACATAATTATAAGGAGCCTTATGAGGTACTTAGAACGCGATATATCAATAGTAAAGTCACACATAAAAATGGAGGGGAAAAGTGCTGGAGATAAAAAAAAATTGAATGACTCAGACTTCCAGAAAGAGATAATCAAACAGACAAACAGACAAACAGAGAGACAAAGGAAAAGACGGACAAAGAAAAAAAAACCCAATAGGAATTCAGAAATAATTCCTCTCCATCTGTCCCGTTTAACTAAATCATCCGGGCGGATGATCTTCACTGTCCATCCAGCGAATGAAGAAATTTCTTCTCCACCAAGAAAGGAACGAGCTTGTGCCTACAAAAGAACACATGAAATTTTGATAATAAATATTGCATGACAACATTAATCTTGCATGCCAATCTCCATGCCAGTTTGGATTGATTGATTAATTGATTGATTGATTGATTGGACTAAGCAACAATATCGATTATATTGACAAATGATTTACACGTGGGGAGTGGTGGTGCAGTGGGTATGTCGGTTGCGTTGCAACCGGATGGTTGCAGGTTCGAATCCACATCAAGCCGCCTCGTAGGGACCCTGGGGAAGTTCTCCACTTGCAATTGCTCAGCGCTTAGGCGTGAAACTCTGATTCCGTGTCCGCGCTGTAGTTGGGAGCGCTTCTGAGTAGTAATCTTGAAGAGGCGCTATAACAAGTGCACATACAGACAAACTTCTGCTCTTTACGACATCTAGCGTGCGTGGAACTACTTTCAGGATCACTTTCGACATCTGTCTCTCTCTCTCTCTCTCTCTCTCGCTTCTTAAGATTTTTTTCTCTAGGGGCCATCGCACTGGGAGCGCTACTGAAGGCCTCAGCTGTGAGCGGCGCTATAAAAATTACTAATTACATTTAGCATAATTATATAGATGTGCCTGACTTGAAAAACGGTCACTTGCTGACTTACTCAACTACTCAGGTATAAGAGACAGAAGAAGGTGAATTTGAACAACAACCTGGTTGGAAGCAGCATGAGAAGCATGATTGGAAAGACCATCTTGAGGTATGGCAGAGGAGCGAAGCCGAACGCACAGAGGACGAGCAGCTGAACCAACTGAAGCAACGTGAACAGGTGAACCTTCCTCTGTGGTACGGTCCGAATGTAATGGTTCGGAGGATATGCTGCCTGTGGTTTTAGATAAGAACAGGTAAAACCACACGCTTATTTTGTGCATGTATATGTATCGATGCATAACCATAATCATACCACAACCGTAAGTTTTATTGAATCCATGTAACAGCATTGATAACGAAAACAAGTACAATTAGAAAACCGATTAACAGCAAGGCGTCAATTAATTATAACCTACTGTAGGACTGCGACCAAAATGAGCCTGGGTATGGTTACAATGTAGGATGATCGTGCGTAGACTATGTTTGGACGCACAGCATTTAAGTGTGTTCAATGAAACTGTTACATTTCATTACTATAATACTATTTTGATTTTGTCACTGCTTCCTAAAAATAGGATGTAGACTGCCTACACAGACTTAGTAACAAAGACAATATTATAATCATCTTTCACGGGAACCCAAATCGCCCAATGACCACTACTAGGCCTATACTGACTAAGCGAGCGTATGTTATAATGAGATGAGTTGATATCGTTACCTGTTCGGTGACTAGAAGCATGATTCTTTCGAACAGTTGATTATGATGGAGAGCCGTGATGGCTAAATACAGGAATAGACCGTCTAGAACCGGGCGTGGAATGAGCTTCAGCTTATCAATGGACAACATCGACAGACCGATCAAGATGTGACAGACGATTCCTGTCACTCGAGTCTCCCTCACGAATATTATCCTGCCGAACATTAAACAGTGTTTATTACCTTACTACTGTAGTTATAATTATAGGCCTAAAATAGCTTACTTCTACGATTTTCATATTTTTTTATATGCAACGCATAGGCGCTATATAAATGCCTTCTGAATTCCGCTTTTCCGGTTTCTCATCTATTCTTGCTGGTCATCCATCATCATCATCTTCCCCATGCAAGCTCATCCATCCAGCATAGGCGGAGACTTAGGGGTGGCAGGTGGACGGACCTTCTCAATGTTTGGGTTGAGAAGACCTTCCATACATTTGCCCCCCTCCCAATAGTTGAGCCCCAGGACTAAGAAAAGGTCATCAGATTTTTTACACGGAAAATGGTAATTTTGTCCGTAAATTTCGACCAAATGACAAAAAAGGTCATCAGAAAACTTGGCCTGTGAAAAATGTAAACTTTCGTCGGCGACGCGGTCGTTCGTCCGCCCAAAATGTAGCGTCCTTCCTTCGGTCACGCGTTCGTTCCACCAACTGGCAGACCAAGTCTCCGCCCCAGTACACATCGTTCGAAACAGCATATCTGAAATCAAAGCCTAAGCATGAGGCATTGAAGCTGTGCGATCTCAGTAAGAGACTAGACATGATGAGAAGATGGCTAACCTTTGATAGACGAGACCTTGGTCGACTCGGTCCTCAACATCGGCCATCGCGCGTACATGAAGAGGAGAGTGGGGCAGCGCCCCGTGAAGCATCGGCAACCCGAAGTAGGACAGCACGGCGTTGAGTAGGGCAACCGTTAGCAGGTCCCAATGGTAGGCGGGACCCTTCTTCAGCCTACGCAGTTTCAAACACACATCAATCAAACACACGCCAGTCAATCAATCAGTTCGTTTATTAGAAGTAGGCCTACTAAGATGACACAGACGTAACTTAAACAGACAATAATTTGTTTGTATGTGCATTGTGCACTTGGTATAGCGCCTCTTCCAGCTCTCAACCGCTACTCAGAGGCGCTCCCGACTACATCGCGGACACTGCATCGGAGTTTCACGATGAAGCGCTGAGCAACTGCGAGTGAAGGACTTGCCCAAGGTTCCTGTGCGACGACTTGAGGTGGATTCGAATCTCGAACCTTCCGGCTTCAAGGCAACGACACCACCACTGCAATATGTCTAACAACCAACCTGTTCTCTGGGCTGTTGACCATTGCTCCTGAAATCGATTGGTCCATGAAGAAGAGGAGGGACAATGAGAAGCCAAGACCCATCGCTCCCAAAATGGCCGGCCATCTTAACTTGTGCAGAGGCGCAGGTACAAAGATGTCACCATCGATCAGATCGAACTGTTGCACTACAACAGTAAATGCAACGGAAATGAAGATTCGACATACATGAATCATCGTCGCCGTCGTCGTCGTCATCATCATCATAATCATCATCATCATAGTCATAATCATCGTCGTCGTCGTCGTCGCCCTCGCTGTTGCCATCGTCATCGCCATTGCCATCGCCATCGTCATCATCATCATCATCATCATCATCATCATCATCATCATCATCATCATCATCATCATCATCATCATCATCATCATCATCATCATCATCATCATCATCATCATCATCATCATCATCATCACCACCACCACCATCATCATCATCATCATCATCATCATCATCATCATCATCATCATCATCATCATCATCATCATCATCATCATCATCATCATCATCATCATCATCATCATCATCATCATCATCATCATCATCATCATCATCATCATCATCATCATCATCATCATCATCATCATCATCATCATCATCATCATCATCATCATCATCATCATCATCATCATCATCATCATCATCATCATCATCATCATCATCATCATCATCATCATCATCATCATCATCATCATCATCATCATCATCATCATCATCAAAAACGAAGAGCTTAAAATAATGGCCAGAGCTTAACTAAGAAAGCCTGGTTACTTGCATGGCATCCTAGCAAAGAGGCATTTCTGAAACAAGCCGTTATACAATACATAATTTATAGGGGGGGGGCTCAGGGTTATGGATCCGAGGCTGTAGTAGAACCAGAAAGCAGACGACGTATAGTACGTACGTTTCACTTCCTGGAAGAGATACGACCCAAACAGTGACATCAACAGAACCGATACCGGAAGTGCGCAGTCTGCCAACAGCGCCCTCTTGTTGGCATTTAGGAACGGACTAAAACAATAAATCAACAAGCAGAGAAATACTCAACGACGCTCAACGTCATGCAGTGGACTAATTAATACAGACGTCATTCGACATTCAATTTGGAATAGCAGAGGTAACTATAAAAAATCAAAATATTTCATTTATCTCACTACAACCAATCCATCTTGAAGTTCCATCCTAGTACCAACTTCGACTTTTGTTTAACCCTGTACATGTATCTCACGTCTCTCACATCGGCTAAATCCATCTCACCATGGGCGGAGACATGTGCGGAGACTGGGGGGGGGGACGAAGGAAAGACGCAAGATTTTTGGACGGACGAATGGCTGAGTGTCGGAAAAAGTTTCCATTTTTTGCCGGACAAAATTTCTGACGACACTTTTGGTCATAAATTATGGCCGAAAATTTTATATTTTCACCGCCAAAAAGTTGATGACCTTTTTAGTCATCGTCATCTGGCCGAAAAGTCAAGAACATTTTCTATTTTCATCGCCAAAAGAATTAGGTTGATGACCTTTTTTAGTTCTGACGCTCAACGATTGGGGGGACAAATGCATGGGCCGTCTTCTCCCAGCACCTCCGTCCCCCTGCCCCCCCTAGGTCTCCGCCCATGCATCTCACTTCACCACAAATATCTGAGCTAAGCTTTCCAACTGACATTAAAGAAACCCAGATCTGAATGAGTATCGAACAACCTCGTTGTCTTACGTTTTTGTGAAGTTGTACAGAGACAGACTGAGCCAAACTGTTCCAAGCATAAGCAGAAGATAGAGAAGGCTGTTCTGTCGAAGACATTCTCCAACCTCCTCTTCGCTTCCCCTCCCCGCATTCGTCGCCGACGTCATGTTGACGTCATATGACGTCACCGCAGCTATCATGGCGGCACTTCCGTTGTTGACAGTCTCGTTCTGGTTGGTGTTGAATTCGCGGCTCGTCTCGTTCTGACTTCGGGTTTGCGGGTAGCAGGCGGGCGAATAGTAGTTGGTTCGGAAATCTGATAACAGAGAAGATTGACAATTAGCCTACATGTCCTTTGTAGTTTAGTCCACGAAAAGTGGCCCGTGCCAAGAGATATAATTTTGATTGCAGGCAACGCTAATACTGATCATGGGCGCCCGCAGAAATTTTTGCAGGGGGGCAAAAAAATTTGATGATCGCGGTTAAATGTTTTAGTACCGGTAGCAAGAACTTGAAAAATGCAAAGTATTTTTCAATCAGGTCTCTAAATGCAACTTTTCCAGTTTCATTTTGAGTATCAGCTTTAGTAAGAATAGTTTCTTTAGTGGGAAGAAATTTGTTAAAAATCAAAAAGTAACAGTTAAAAGTGGGTCTCTGAATCGGCGCTGTAATATTATAAGTCCATTGAAGGAATGAATAAATGAAACAATAGGTGTCAGTTTTCAATGTGCAACTGTTCCTCTAGCTACTTTCATATTGTAAAAATAATTGCAAACTAATTTTTGCCATTGTTAATGAAATAGGCCCTATACTTAATTTTGTGCAGTTTTGAAAGGTTGCATAACAGCGAGATTTCTACTAGGGCCTACTTGCATCGGCGCCCGCCGGAGGGTTAAAAACCAATGGTTAGGCTAGTGTTCCAGCTTTTAGCAAGATGTTGATATTGCAAGGCAGAAAATTAAGAGCATGTTTATTTCTACAGAGATTTCTAAACAGATTTCTGACTTTCGCTGTGTGCATCATTCATATCATTAATGCTTTAATGCGAAAAAATTTGTTAAAGATCCAAAAGTGGTAGTTAGAAAAATACGTTTCAATTTTCCAGGGGGGGGGGCAAGTGCCCCCCTTGCCCCTATGTGCGGGCGCCCATGATACCGATTTAAAAAATCCAATCAATTAACCTCCAAAATTTAACTAATTTTATTAATTAACTTTGATTAATTTGGTATCCAAAAAGCTGTTGCGACTGAAACTGTTATAATCGTTTATTACTTCAACAAATCAGTGGTCAGTAGCCTAATGTTCCTACAGAAGGTTAGAGCTACACCTCTATGACTACCATAATCATTCCTTGCTGAACTGAGACCTTTTTTGGAGGGGAGATTATAGCATCGGGAGCGCCTCTGAGTACCGGTATAGTTTCCTTGAAATTTCCGAATGAATGAATGAAGCGACGAATTGGTTGAACTGATTAATTAGAAAAGTATTGATGTTCTTAGATCAATCCACTCGTATAAAATGTCATGTACGTAGTAAGTATTGATGTTCTTAGATCAATCCACTCGTATAAAATGTCATGTACGTAGTAAGTATTGATGTTCTTAGATCAATCCACTCGTATAAAATGTCATGTACGTAGTAAGTATTGATGTTCTCATGCAGTCCGATAGACTTACCGTTGACGACATCTTTAAGCGCATCAACCGTGAACGTAATTGACATGAAGAGAGCAAAGATCTCTTCCGTTGATCTAAAACGTCCATTGAAAAAGATCGTATTCAATCGTCGTAATCTCCACATTTCTAAAGCGACCAATCGAAAGCCAAGCGCAGGGCACCAGCTTATTCACGAGCGCTTTGATCAATTCCACTTAGATCGTATCTGCCTCTATCGCAAAAGGATATTGATGACTCACAGTTCATCAACATCCATTTATTACCGTAATTCAAGATTCGCAATAGTTTCAACTTTTATTCAAAACAAATCCAACTTTACGATAATCCTATTATCGCTTGTGTTGCTCTAATTTATCTAACCTTCCTTCATTTCGTCTTCACTCAACTCACCTTAATTTTTCTCAACTATAATTACACTTATTAATTGTCCAAGACGTATGCCCTGCTGTTATAAATTATTTGTTTGTAAGGCGCCCTTGTGACTGTGCTACAGCGTCATATAAATCTTCAATATTATTATCATTATTATTATTGCTACTACTATATTACTACTAGTCTACTATTATTTATTAACCATCGCCACCAGAAACGAAAAAAGAGCGTTCAGCACAGATAGTCTCGCGTACTAACCTTGTCGACCATTTCATTAGTCTGCTGGCGTCCGTGAGCGCATAGATGAGAAGAAATGCCGAGTTCCACAGACCAGTGCAGGCGAACATGGCTGCGAAATCGAGACTCCACTCCTCGCAGATGCTATGTATGACTGAAATTAATACGATTCAGTTAACCCTTTAATGCCGAGATGGTAGTAAATGGTATGGGAAATCCTATGCCCTCCGGCATTAAAAGGTTAAGCTAAACAAGAACTGTCTTAAGTATCAGTTCTGACAGAGCACTCGCTTTTTCCAAGCCCATCACTTAGAAGATTGGATTAGGATTGTTTGCGTCGATGCGTAAAACGGAAACTTAATTTAAACGTTTCTTACGGAAGGAATGTCATAAGACCGCAGTAAAAAGGTTTCAGTTTTTAACAACAAGAAATGTCAAACATTATTTTCAAGAAACGAAGAACATAATAAATAATAAATAATAAATAATAAATAATAAATAATAAATGATAAATAATAAATAATAAATAGTAAATAATAATTGTCCTTCATCTTCGTATACATATCGCACAGTCAAACTGCCTCGTCTCTGAATTGGTGCTACGTGAAATATACTCCGAAGATGCGCCATGCAGATAGCAGTTTTGTACAGGCTACACGAAAGAGAACCTATAAAAATTATAGAGAAAACCCAGGAGGGTTTCGGTTAGACTGGTTTACCTTTAGTGTACAGGGCGAGTGGAGCTGTGGTCAGCAGAATGACCATTGGCTGACCACCAAAGATGGCAAAGAATATTCCACCAATTGTCTGCGAGTACATCACCTTCTTCACATCTGTGGCAGCGACGACAAAGCGAATGAACAAAAACGGAGAAAAATAAGTTTTATTTGATAGAAAAAATAATTTCATCAAGGAGCTTAACTACTCACCCAAATAAATAGTTTGTTTGTAATGCAGATTAATTCAAAGAGAAATATAGGCCTATTTAGTAAATTTAAAAATAACCTTTTAATTAAATTAATAACGAATTTATCGAGATTGGGTTCATAAATTAAAAAACAACTGCAACGACGACGACGATGACGATGATAATGATTATGATGATTATGATGATGATGATGATGATGATGATGATGATGATGATGATGATGATGATGATGATGCATTGATGATGATGATGATGATGATGATGATGATGATGATGATGATGATGATGATTATGATGATGACGATGATGATGACGAGGATGATGTTGATGATGATGATGATGATGATGACGATGATGATGACGATGGTGATTAAGTTTGGTAATAATCTACGGGCGAGTGTTTTCCATTGTCCAACCTATGTATCCTTTAGTGTTGTTGTAGTTGAGCACACCAAGAGCGATCGCCGGCAAAATGCATGCGAAGTAGAGGAACACTATCGTCGCTATAGTCTTGCGTAATGTGTCATGGCCGACCACTCCTTAATTAAGACAGTACAAACAAAGAACTAATATAATACAAAGAACAACTCTCCAATTAAGCTTATTCATTCATTTTGAGAATTTACATAGCGCCTGCCTCTTCAAGAGATCTACTCAGAGGCATTCAATAGATAAACAACCAGATAGTAAAAAAATCCATGAGATGAAAACAATACTTTTTGATAAACTGAGATATTAACGCCGGTATAGGCTACATCAGGGAGCTCTGTATGGCGTTCGCGAGCGCGGTAATGTAGTGGTGGGTTCGGTGCCTTGGAGCCGGAGGGTCTCAGGTTCGAATCCACCTCAAGACAACGCATAGGGACCATGAGCAAGTCCTTCATTTGCAAATGCTCGTGCGCTTCGGCGTAAATTCCGATGCAGTGTCCGCGCTGTAGTTGGGACCGCTTCTGAGTAGCGAGCTTGAAGGGGCGCTATAGAAATTGAGAAATAGAAAAATAAACATATAGCCTACATCTTCCTTGACAACCAATGAAAATGTCTTTCACGTAAAAAAATTAAAATACAATACAATTCAGGTCACGGTATAGCCTACGGTACACAGGTTCCTCTGTCACGCTTTCAGTACGTGCTGACAGTAAAAACAAGTAAGACAAAGGCTTCATGTTAAGAGAAATCTCTGTATCGTGTAGATAGCCAATATTTTGCAACCTTCTCCCAATGCTGTTCAAGCCTATGACTCAGTCTTTACAGCACGCTCTTAACATGCCATTTTGCCCGTGTTATTTAGTCCATGACATTCTGTCCGTACCATTTGGTCATCGTGACATTAAGTGCTTGTCTGTGACACTATTACATGTACATGTATGTCTTTGACATTTCGTCTCATGTAATTTGGTCATCATGACATAAATGTTTTTCCGTGACAGTAATAGCCCGTTGGGTCCATGACATTTTCGCATCAAGAAATTTGTCCGCGACATTTTGTCTCGTGACACTCTACACCATGGAGCTCTCTAAACCTACCGATAGCTGATGTTGGAACGCACTGCACCAGAGTCGATCCCTCAACCTTACAGGTTTCCATGCCAGTCAGAGCAAGTCAGACATTCACCAAAAAGGCAGTAAAAACCACTTCTGATTTGGTGTTGAACTACACTGTCATTTCCAGGTTCTGTCTGGATACATTAGGCCTAATTTGTAAGACTAGACCGACTAATTTCCGCTGGTGGTCAAAAGCATATTCAGTGCGCAAGAACCGCCGCCGTCGAAGTCAAATGCAACCGAAGCGGAGGCGTAATGAATAACCTGAAGACTGAAGACTGCAAGCCATGATACACACAAGTCGTCGAAGCATATGAGAAATACCAATCAACTTCGGTTAATGACCTTATTATCTGCAGAACGAAAGAGACGCCTCAAGGCATCATAATTATATACATACATATGCATATGCATATATATATATATATTTATGTATAAAATTATATATATGTGCATATATATATATTTATGTATAAAATTATATGCATATGCATATATATATATATATTTATGTATAAAATTATATATATGTGCATATATATATAATATTGACAGCCGCTGTCGGCGTCTGAGGAAAATAATATTCAGGTGGCAAATTAGTTGCCTCTCAGCACTGTGCAACATGGACCAGTAAAAAAATGTAACACTGGCCAATGTCAAAGCAATGTAGCATGTAATAGGTCAGTTTGAAGGCAATGTAACACATAGACTTGACCTATTTGTTCGCTGCACTAAAACTAGCCTACTATGAGTCAGGATTGATCATTCGCCATTATTGGTAGGCCTATACTTCTTTAATCTCTTTGGAACACACGCTCTCCTTAGATTTGCACTTTCATTCTTTCTTGCAGTCTCTCTTCTTCCATCGCTCTCCTCAAAACCCGAAGCTTCTCCTCAAGAGTCTTGCACACTGGGAGCGCTTCTGAATGGTTCACTCTAATGGATAAGATAAGATAAGAATATTCTTTACTTTTATCGCAATGAGAGAGAGAGAGAGAGAGAAGTAACACTGACCGTCTTTGTAGTCTGACAGATAATATGGAAGTCTACGTCGCAGATCCGTCTGAATTCCCTGTCCCAATCCACACTTCTCAGCGCCGATCTCCGCTTCCTCTTCCTGCGAGCATCAAGAATTCAATATCAAAATTAACATCGTTGTCATTGTAATTGCTAACAAAATTATAGCAAGTAAGTTGAACACAAATCTACAAGAAAAGTTCAATCAGGAGTGACCTGCATAGGAGAGGGCAAAACTCCCCACCCGGCAGTTCGGATTATCTCGCATGGTGGCGTCGTTGCCTTTTAGCCGGATTGTTTGAGGTTCGAATCCACCTCGCCGCGTAAGGACCTTGGGCAAGTCCTTCACTCACAGTTGCTCAGCTCTTCGGCGTGAAACTTCGATGCAGTTTCCGCTCTGCATTCGGGAGCGCCTCTGAGTAGAGAGAGCGAGAGCTTGAAGGGACGTTATAACAAGTGCAACATACAAACAAACATTTCGAATTCATTCCCACCGAATGTAGGCTAGAGGGTGAGCTACAGCAAAGTGATCAGCGTGATGAACTCATGGTTTTTTCTCCGCCAAAGGTACGCCAGATTCAAATTGCTAAGTTGCTGTTTGTTCAGTTTAAAAAATGCCTTTAACAAGTCCTGGATGAGCTATCAGTCACGGAGCTTGGGGTTAAAGTCGTTAGGAGATTTCTGTTTTATCTGTTTCATTAACTCAGCTCTATGTGATGTACGCTGTTGGTGTGAAGGTCGACTTTCGAGGCAGAGGACTGGCCAGTGGCCACTTTCGCAGAGGCCAAGGAAACAAGTATAGCTCAAACGGAATGTATGCCTTTCTGCTTCTACTTCTTCCTCCTCTACCTCTTCCTCTCTTCCCCACCACTCCCCTCTATCCTCCCACTTTCCTCCTCCTCTTTTTCTTCTTCCTCTTCCTCTTCCTCTTCCTCCACCACCTCCTCCTTCTTCTTCCTTTTTTTTATACCTCCGTCTCTCCTTCTTCCTCCTTCGTCATTGTCTTCGTCTTCTTATTCTTCTCCTCATGCTTCTTCCTCTTTTTTATTCATCCTCCTCTTCCTACTCCTCCTCCTCCTCCTCCTCCTCTTCCCTTCTACCCAAAACATTTGACCACACTCGCTTCTTCCAACCGCAGCTTCAAAAGCCTTTGCTGTCAATTATGATGACATAACAGCGCAAGATTTGCTTTTTGAAAATTCATCTTCATTTATTGCAAAACAACAAAAACCATGCATTATACATTGTATAAAGATCAAATAAAATAAAGCCGTTTTTACAGCTGCTCCAAAATTCCCCATAATCCACAGCGGCGGCAATAATGAAAAGAACCCGGAGGAATATGGATTGGAGATTACAAATAAAATGTAGACAGATCTGGTTTCAGAACTGTGTTCTCCAACTATAAGAGCTTATGATAATATAGTCTACACGAGCAGTCTTTATGGAAAAATCCAGTTCGATTGTTTGATTTGTTTTATGCCTCTTCATCCAAGAGACCCTTCACGTCCACCGTTTAGCCTCCAATGACAGCTGCTGCTCCAGCGGCGACCGCTGGAAACAGGAGACGCGAATTAGGTGTAGAAACCCTAGATTCCTTCGTCCAGTGTATTTATATAGCGCTTATGTTTATTAATAATCGTCTGGCGATAGTGTGTTCAAGGTTTCCGCATAGTAAAGAGAATGCTGAGACCGCCGCGAGCACTGTATTAACTGTCAAGCTATCGGGTGTATACCATGTCGTCTATAATGTCTGACCTTATTGAGTTGTCTGTCAACCTAGTTCTTTTTATCGTGCTTTTTTGTCGTCAGATATATTTATGAAGCGTTCTTGTATAGAGGTGCCGTGTATGCATGTGGCTATACATCCATTCAATCAGTACATAGATATACACTTATACAGTATACTGTAGCACAATCATAGGCGTACGAGGCGGAGGTGCAAGGGGGGGGGGCAATTGCCCCCCAAATTCGGGCAAGTTTGGTGGTTTTTTCGGGCAAAAACCGAAAGAAAAAAAACCCAAAATGACCAAAAAGGTCATCAACTTTTTTGGAGGATGAAAATGTATGATTTTCTCGAGAATTTTGGCCGATGACCTAAAAAAAAACAAAAAAAGGTCATCAACTTTTTTGGAGGATGAAAATGTATGATTTTCTCGAGAATTTTGGCCGATGACCTAAAAAAAACAAAAAAAAGGTCATCAACTTTTTCGGGCAAGTGTCGTTTTTCGGGCAAACGCAAACCCGAACGACCCAAAAATTTTTTTTTCGCGGATGGTTTGTTTCGGGCACAATTTGAATCTTTGCCCCCCCCCCCCACTGCTGAAATCTCTCGTACGCCTATGAACACAATCAAGGCTGCTACTGTGAAGTGCTACCGAGCATAGCACGGTTTAATGGAAAAGTTTTGAGGTTAGAACTAAGAATGGAACTATCGAAGTGATTCCTGGGAAGTATGGTTATGGTAAAGAGGATCTCGTTCTAGACCAAAGGGCCAGCGATTGAGAAGGCGCGGTTCTACCTATAGGCCTACTCCTATAGTATAGGCTACGAGACAACGGACAAGGAGTACACACTGCTCGGTATACAGGGGAGGGAACAACCGTCCTTGACAATCAAGGCATGGCAGCAAAGCAGTGTTTACAGTTACACCTTACAGTTATATTTATGTGTGTAGTTTATTGATAGTCATATCTATAGCTTTGTAGTGTATATGCTACACTATACAGTCAATTATTCATTGGTTGTAGTCATAATTATAGTCAATTAGTCATTGGTTGTAGTCATAATTATAGTCAATTAGTCATTGGTTGTAGTCATAATTATAGTCAATTAGTCATTGGTTGTAGTCATAATTATAGTCAATTAGTCATTGGTTGTAGTCATAATTATAGTCAATTAGTCATTGGTTGTAGTCATAATTATAGTCAATTAGTCATTGGTTGTAGTCATAATTATAGTCAATTAGTCATTGGTTGTAGTCATAATTATAGTCAATTAGTCATTTACTCATTGGTTGCAGTCATAATTATAGTCAATTAGTCATTTACTCATTGGTTGTAGTCATAGTCTGATGCTTGACACTCAGTTAAACGACCAGCGCTCTCTCAACTGAGCTACGGATGCCACCCACCCTCAACAGAACTACACTTACAACGAACACGTCATCCGCCGCAACCTGTGTCGTTGTCTCCCTGGACACCTTGCGACTCCTGCTGCATGCAGGGTGGACCTGTTCCTCGGCCAACTCCTTCATGTGCTCCCACAGAAGATGCTTGAAGTCTCCCTCCGTTCGGGCGGTCAGCAGGCGCATGCGCAGATCCATGTCGGCAAAGAGTGTGGCGAACGTCCGTCCTGTCTCCAGCGCGTTCTTCGTTCCCTTCTGAACGACAAAATAAAGAAATTTACGACTCAATCGTGAGCAAATAACTTGCGAAAACCAGTTAAGACAACCAATTGAGAGGTGTGGGAATAGGCGAACAATGTCAGGCCGAAAATTAGCCTACGACATCGATTGACGATGAAATAAAAGAGTGTACTAAAAAAGGGTGACTATAGAAACAACCCAGTGCAGTACGTCCTTGAAGAGCTAAGATACAGAGATCATAAATTTATTGGTGTTTGATCAACTAAAGACATTATTTTCTTTAGGATTTAATTATATTTTATCCGGTAGGTAAAGTTAGAACATCTTTTCTTCTTGTTAACATAATATTATATTTGCATAACCTGTTGCTGTCACTTGTCACTCGTAGGCTACATGCACTTGGCCAGGGCTACTCAAGGGCTATGTGGCTATACCATGACATCAGGATAGTATATCATGGACTGCATGTTGCGCCATCTACTCTTTTCCTTACTGTTGATTTCATTGAATGTATACACAGCAGATAGCACATCTATTATTGATACTCTATAGACAACAATATAACTTTATAGTTATGTGGTTATGGTTATGGTTAGACTGACTTCTCTGGTTGGTGTGACGATGAGAACGATGAACCAGACTTCTTGACTCGTTCGACCCAAGTTCGCAGGATTTCTGAGTCTTGCAATTGCTACGTTTCGTTTCTGAACGGACGGCACTGTACACCTGCAAGATCGACACAGTTTCCAATGTATACATTAATACACTTTAACCCTTACCGACCAAAATGTAGTAAATGGTATGGGAAGATCCTATGCCCTTGGTAGGTAAAGGGTTAAGTCGATTCAGAAATCATCTGTAAAGATTGCAAATAATGGTAAGATTTCTTTAAATCATGGAAATAGCTTTAGGGCTAATACCTCTATTAGTGTTATGCTTGAACAAGCAGCGAAATGATTATGGTTTTAAGCGCTTTTTAATATATCAGCTCATGAATAGCTTATGACAAACTGGACACAGTGCATTGGACATGCAGCCTACGAAAACAACAACAACACAACAACAGCAATTGATAATGAATTGATAGCCTACAGTCATTATTATCTACAATTATTAAATAATAGCAATTGATAATGAATTGATAGCCTACAGTCATTATTATCTACAATTATTAAATAATAGCAATTGATAATGAATTGATAGCCTACAGTCATTATTATCTACAATTATTAAATAATAGCAATTGGTGGACTATAAATAGATTAATAACACAATAACAGCGGATTAATACAAGCCAGTGGCATCAATAAATTGGTGACCCGAAATTAGGTCTACAAGATATTAACAATAGCAATTAATTATTGGGATTATTAGTTTCCTGAATTTCTGAGCAATCAATTTATCCATAATGTTGTCAATAGATTGAGGATCTACGAATACTGCCCACAAGACAGTGCACATGCATAACTTATGACAAAATAGCAGGAGTAGCCAATGATATTATCAATTAATGGATAGTCTACGTAAACAGTAATCAGATAACCTATGATTGCAAAAAAACAGACATGGTAGCAGTTAATGAAATGTATAATCTTATGATATCAGTTTGTCCTGACGATGATGATGGTTCTCTGCCGGTAGGCAGGTTCTATATATGGCTTTCGTCACCCGGAGATGAGATGAGTGAGGTTGCCTTCCCCACAGACAATGATGGGTAATCAACTTGCCCAAGGTCGCTCCGCAGCGGCTTGCACCCCTGCGTCCCACGCGTGCTAGCCCGAGATATCTAAATCTCTGAATGTCAACTCCCAGCCTGGGGCTTGAACTATTACAGTTCTTAAAGTTATTAAAGTCCTATTACAGTTTGGTCTACTCTGTGAAAATGCAATTTCTCCTTCTATTCGCTCTACACGTCTGTCTGGCAGTCTCTCTTGCTCCTCCTCTCTTATCAAAACCTGCGTCTACCCGCGAGGCCTTGCACACTGGGAGTGCCTCTGAACGAGTCACCCTATAGTAGGCTATATTAGAGGCGAATTATAAATGATTGACTACATTAAAAATGATCGGCACACGATGAAATTAATTGTGACAAAAGTAAATTGATGCAAGATAGTCATCCGTCTTTGTCTTGACTCTGCATGGACCACCGTCCATAATTCTCCGGTTCTACGTGTGTGTGTGTGTGTGTGTGTGTGTGTGTGTATACAGTTCTTCCATCATGCATGATCACTGGTGCTTAGCGTGAACGGTGATAAGTGAGCTGCTACGACTGGTTAACACCGCCATTCATTAGGAAGAATGGTCCAGAGTCAGAGTGAGTCTTCAGTCGGCTCCGTTCTGTCTGCCATTTAATCCATCGCTCCCATGTCGTCGATCGTATGCAAATAAAGCGGTGATTGACAGCTGTCCGAACCATAATATATAAACTTACATATATATTATATACATACTATATATAGGCAATATAAATGCAACCAATATATATATATATAGACTATATATATACAATTTTATACACACAGTTTATATACTATATACTGTACATTGTATATGTAATTCTATATAAATGAACTATATACTCACAGGGCGCACAGCCATGACTGGTCGTAGTCGAATCCTCCTCCGTACGAACGACACGTACTCTGTATCGTCTTCGACAGCTGATGAACTGATCGACACACACACACACACACACACAAACGTGTACACACGTGTACAATCAAATCGGATGCAGCAGCAGCAGCAGCAGATATATTGTACACAGACTGCAGATTTGCATGGATGAAATGGTTGATTGATTCATACAGTGATGTACACTGAAAATGATACAATCAATAACAGCCCATGCAAAACATTGGTTATGGGACCTTCAGGATCGCTGGCCACTAAGCACCAGTGAGCTTGGAAGAATCCTCAGGCACCCATTCCGGAAAATAAAAGCGATTCTGTTAATTAAAGAAAAGATTTTAAGCTGCCCTTACCATAATTATGACTCTTAAGCATTTGACCTGACATTGATGATTTTCACACTGTTTGCAATGCAGCCTAGAAGTATATAGATTGCCACAGGCTGTGCTATAGAACTTGTTGTAATTACGAGCACGATTATATAGGGACTTTATAGGCGCATGGAAACAAAGAAACGGGAAAATTTGCACCTTGAAAAAACTACCCATTGGTTTTTAACAAACTTCTTCGCGCACAAGCACTAGTCGCACTAATTTTTTTCTAGTTTTGCATCACAAACTCTGATTTTTGGCTCCTATAATTTTGTCAATAGGGCCTGATCGGTCCATGTTGAGTGTGAGTTGCTGTAGACGTCAATAACATAGAAAAATCACCTGCACAATAAATTGAGCATCAACACAAATATCTAGTGATTGTTATAAGGGATAACAATCCTATATGAGTATATGACATGTGTTCTGATTAGTTAAACATTTGTGCTGCACGACATGTAATTGCAGAAGACAGAAGATTAGCTTGAAATAGTCAGCCAACTATAGAGTTGTCTATTGATTGAATATGGACTCAATCAACGCTCAACAATCAGTCCGCAATCAGTGGTTTCCGATACACGAAAACTGAAATAGAGTCTATACGTGCACAGTGCACAAATAGACTTACATGTACATAGACAAATTCACTAATAAAAACAAAGGATAGGTCCAACGCAAGTAGTATAACCAACTAACGCAAGTGACCAGCAAACAAAGTAGGTCTATGGTTACTTAATTACCACAACCATTTAGTCATACTTCCTATAAAAGTGGGTCACTTTTTGTCGTTTATGCGATGATATAGTACATGGAAGAGTATAGGGCAGATCACAAACATAGGCTAGATCCAGGCCAGTGCGTCTGTGCTGACCCTCCCTTGAGTGCAGTTGCACCTATCAAGAACTCAACCTTCCATCGCTTAATAGTCCGTAAAAATATCAAAGCAAGTTTGGATGTTAGAAAGGTCTTCAATGGAGAAGTTCGTCTTAGCGTCTATTCTGAAGCAGCCATGAACCATGCATACGTGAAGCCAGGCAGCTTCTCAAGAGTTTCAACAAAGACGTGTAAACAATCGTAAGCTACCATTACCGCTTCACTACGGTAAGCATAGACCTACATGCTGCCGTTTCATCTCACGATCTGTGTTAAGTGCTGGCTTTTCATGCATAGTCGTCTAAATGAGACAATTACGGTGCGAGGATTCTATGGTAAATCCTGTGAACATAAGCACAACCATCGTCACTATTGCAATTGACATCAATCGCTAACAAGGATTGCGTGGCAAGGAAGAGCTGTAGTGGTGACGAATCCGGGGGCTGGAAGCTTGTTGTTCGAGACCTTGAAATACGTGTTGCGTACTCCACCTTGAAATACGTGTTGCGTACTCCAAGGTCTCGTTGAGGGATCGTTTCGTGGAGGAACTCAGTGGCGTATACAAGGGGAGTTTGGGGTTAAACCCCTCCAACATTGGCTCAGGGAAAACTTTTTCGAAGGATATTTGTCAGCTTACATGTATTTAAGAAAAAACAAAAATCCGGTCATAACAACCTCATCATAAATTCCTGGCTACGCAACTGGTGGCTTAACTTAGAGATTTAAAATCTCTGGCTGGCACTGTCCGTGACCTAAAAAGGCGTGGCGTCCATTCAAAACGGGAGAGCGGTGGTTAAGAATCCCATCCGATGAGTTCATTGTAGAAATGAGCATGGTCGAAGCCATTATATATACAGGTCGCCATAAAATGCAAGCAAATTTACATTAATATACGTGAGATGCTGAACTGGCTTCCACTACAGAGAACGTAATTATTTTGAAGATTCTTCAAGTGGCAACAGCTTGGATAGGCGGCATTATAAGGGCCTAACTACGTCAACATTCCTGTTTTTATATAATTTTAGCCAACTTAGACGAGAGTCGTTGCGTTCATCAGCCAATGGAGACCTGCTGACTCCGCGCATCCGCGGACATTGCAGGCACACCCTGCTCTCTCTTTATTTTGGACTACCCCTTGGAATGTCTAGTCTACTATTAGACCCGTGTGATAATTATCTGCTGAAAGCTCAGGAAACATCTTGAAGCCATCTCATATAATTATATAGACCTGTTGGATGGACATGCTTATCGCTCCTTTGAGGCTCTTATTAGAGGCACTTAACAAGTTGCCAGTGACATAATCTACATACATTACCTAATACAACAGTAATATTGTAACCCAAAAAACGACATGTATACATCCGCAGCTACCTACACAGGAACTGGTATTTATATGCATCGGTGAAAATAGATACAGACATCGTAAATACGCGCATTCTACATCTCCTCTCAATTGGAAACTCACCGTGCATTATCTACAATCAATATCCTTCTCTGAGAACACCTGCCGACATCCGCTGTCAGTCGCACCATCATCGTTCCCTCTTCTCCATCCTCCCTCTTCCCCTTCTTCCCCTCCCCAAATTTCGAGTTCCCATCTCGCCTTGCTTCGTCCATACGTCCGTCCATCCGTCCATCATGTCTCTATCCGGGTTTTAGGACGGCTGCAGCAGCAATTGCGACGGCGACGGTAGCGATGGCGTCCGGCGTCATGACTGGCATTCCTAATTCCGGAATTAATCACAGAATTTCTTCTTCTTCTTCTTCTTCTTTTTCGTCTTCTTCTTCTTTTTCTTCTTCTTCTTTTTCTTCTTCTTCTTCTTCTTTTTTTCTTCTTCTTCTTCTTCTTCTTCGTCATCGTCATCGTCTTCTTCTTCCTCCTCCTCCTCCTTGTCCTTCTCCTTTTCTTCTTCTTCTTCCTCTACTTTTTCTTCTTCTTCTTCTTCTTCTTCTTCTTTTTCGTCTTCTTATTCTTCCTCTACTTCTTCTTCTTCGTCTTCTTCTTCCTCTTCCTCCTCCTCCTCCTCTTCTTCTTCTTCTTCCTCTTCCTCCTCCTTCTCTTCTTCTTCCTCTTCCTCTTCCTCTTCCTCCTCCTCCTCCTCTTCCTCTTCTTCTTCTTCTTCTTCTTCCTCTACTTCTTCTTCTTCTTCCTCCTCCTCCTCCTCTTCCTTCTTCTTCTTCTCCTCCTCCTCCTCCTCCTCTTCTTCTTCTTCTTCTTCTTCTTCTTCGCCGTCCGTAAATCGCCGCCAGAGTTGGACGCGGAAACGTCTCCGCCGTCAATTCCGGAGTCGGAGTGTCCGTTGAAGGAAGTGGAAGTGAATATGGGAATGAGAATGGGAGAGATGGGATGCAGACATTGACGACTGACAGGATGACAATTTTCTCGTTGAGGCACATCAGAGAGTAAGCTATACATTCGGAAGACAGGACAGATACATGCATGTATACAGGCAGACAGGAAGGCAGGCAGGCAGGAAGGCAGGCAGACAGACAGACAGACATGCAAGCATACATAATAATTATAGACAGACGCACAGACAGACACACATACCTCCTCTTAAATAATTATATCATACAGTTTTTTATTAACATAACTTAATAAAACTATATTTGATGGAGTCACTGCGTACATGTAAATAACATAATATCATGGTGAACGGTGGTAATGTAAAAATTAATCTGATCTGTAGGCCTATGCATTGCACTGCTGCGCTTGTTCATTTCTGCACCGTTACAGTTTTGCTTGTTCTGATTGGTGCATAATGGTTCGTATCACCGCATACATATCAAATAGACATGAGAAAGGGGCAGCAAATGTACATATGCACTAATATTTTGGCGATCAGTAAATCAATATAGGTTATGAACTGAACTGAATTGAACTGAATTGAAGCACTTACCAGAATCTTGGGTGAACAGTAGCTTCTTGGCCTCCGCGAAAGCAGCGGGGCACTCCTCTCTATCGAGTAGATGGTGCAGCATGCAGTCCATGATATCTTCGAGGCTCGTCGCTTGGAGGTCGAGAATGAGTTGAGCCTGGTTGAGAAAGTTCTCAACGTCCAACGAAGCTCTTATCTCAGCTGCAAAGTCTTTGATGGGAATTTTCTATAAGAATAATATGAACTCTTGGTGATGTCAAACAGGGCTTTTTAACGTGCAGTTTTGCACAAAATGTGCAGTTCTAAATGGATTTGTGCAGTTGTAAAAGCACTTCTGTACAGTTAAAACTAGTAAAAACAGGTCATAGTCCTCCGATTGGAAGTAATTTACCATGAAGGATGGGAAAGAAAAGAAGGGTTTGTGCATGCAGTTCTAAAAAATCGTTAAAAACAGCACTGATGTCAAAAGCCATATGGATGAACAAACAAAACAGGTTTGATGTAGGCTACTAGATAATTTTGTGACGGTTGAGACTGTGACCAAGGTAGGCCTAGATAAACCCATGGTAATTGCAAGAAATGACATTTACTTCATTTACAAAGTAATGACGTGTGTTGCAACATGCGCTCGTGTAGGATTAATGCCTTTCAGAAATATCCTAAGTGCAAAATGTAATCTTCGTGTCAATCAAATTAGACTGATGAGGCTTTAGTATGAGACCACCATAACAAAACATACGATCAACATGCATTAGCGCTAGATGCAAGCGCACCCAATGCTCTATAATAATATAGTCGAAGAGCCAAAGCGGACGAAAGAGCGACACGTGCAAAGTTGAACTTGGAGCAAAATTATTTCTATAAAAAACTTTGCGGATAAAAATAATCTCAGATGATAATGGACGACAGATGATTTTCTATTAAGCGAAATGGAGTTGAACTATGTGAACCCGATGTGAAAATCGTTTAATTAATGCTCATGCTGATTTAGGCAGTCCATGACTATAAGAGATTTCTTAGAGCTAAAATGTATAATTTAAAATACTCCTCAAAGCACAATGGTATTGGTCGAGTAAGCTATTATATCAAGTGCCTTGGATATAATTATAGCACTTCTGTATAATTATATGTTATTCATTCATTCACTCATTCTGAAAACTAATATAGCGCCCCATCAGAAGGCTACTCAGAGGCGCTCCCAACCCAGCCACGGTCAAAGAGAGAAGTCTTGAACAACTGATAGAAAGCAGGCAAACTATTCCGCAGTTCATGTGGGAGCCAATTCCAAGCGGAGGAGCCGACAACCGAGAATGCTCGACGCTGTTTGACCGCAGAGCGTGGCCGAGGGACCAGGAGCTCCCTTTAGCCAAAGAGCGCAGAGCTGGACATGAGTGAATAACTAATCAATACACACGACTCTTGCAGGAGAAAATTATGACCATAACGTTGGACTATGAATCATGCTTTTGAAGAGTCACAACATTTTACAATGTTCGAAGATCTCATTATTACATTACATTGGACATTAGCCTACATTACGTAAATTTCTCGCAAAATAGTAAAGTATGTATTCGCACCTCATGTCGAGCGTACATCAGAGAAACTTCATCGCCATCGTCTGATTTAAAAAAACACATCAAATTAATTTTTAGTCGGTATAGAGATCACAAATGAAGGCATCAGTCTAAAAAGATAAATAACAATGTATTGTATTAAAATGCTTATAAAGCGCCTCAAATAAGTTGAACCGATCAGAGGTAGACATACACTCTATGCACAAAGTCAGCAGAGAAGAAATAGATTTTGAAAAAAGAAAATGAGAAGGAATGGTCACTATATATCTACAATTTGAGATCGAGCAGGCGAGGACAGAGTATTCCAGAGAGAGAGGGGGCCAATAATGGAGGTACTAAGGACCTATAATGAGCCATAGCTGTTCTAGTATGGGGAACCAGAGGCTTCTATCCCCCCCCCCCCTAAGCAGCCGGGCGCAATACATATTCTTCCCCCCCCCCCCTAATTGCGCCGACCTACTCTTCCGGCAATATGTAATCTTGTCCTCTAACTATAGGGAATGAAGGTTTCTGCGGGAAGAGACAAACAAGAATCCAGCAGACGATCAGCGAAACACGTAGCGCCAAGACGGGGAGGGGTTTTGGGTGTGATATGCGTCCCTCCCCCATTAGAAATTTCTGCAATATCCGCATTGCAATTTCTGTAATACAATAAAATACAATGTGGGCCTACATAATAATGATGTTGTTTTTCTAGGCCCTAAGTGTTCAAGGAACAAAATTATTTTGAAATTTGACTGTCTGAAATTTGAAAGATAACACGAGATAAGCCATATGTTGTTCATTGTTTAATCAGTGTGTTACCTAGTCACACTGCTTTGGGGAATTTAGGTTTTGGGGAGGGGTAAATGGCTGTTTAGGGCGAACGCGTAAACCGCTCAGACAGAAATTTTCTGACAACATTTTTTAGTCTTTCGCCTAAGTTTTCTCCTTGAAACATACATTTACTTCCCAAAAATACTGATGCATGACCTTATTTTTAGTGGGCCTACTTGAAGGCTACTTCGATGCTTTGCAGTCAAATTCTTCTACTGACGGGATAGACTAACTGCACTTGTATAAATCTGTCAAATTTATATAAAGGGGGGGTCAACTTTATATACTTTTTATGGAAACAAATATCGATTTTCTCGAAAATTTTTATTCCTGGGGAACTCCCTCCCAGAGATGTCTAGATTGAACACTGCATTTAGTTGTACAAACATAGTATTTGTACAAGTATTAACATTAAATCAAATCAGTATAATATGATTGTATCATTTATTAAAATAGTAGGCTCTAAATAATATTATTATAATTAGGTAATAGTAAATTTTATCGTGGCGTATTAAAACAGTTAGCCTAATGTGATGAAATAATGTAGGCCTAGACAGTAATAGCATTATAACTAATAACTAATACAATGTTGAAAAATGTTTATGGGGAAAAGAAATTTATGGGGAAACTTCTTCCTAGAGATGACTATATTAAACACTGCCTCCATGGCTGGCCTTCCCCCCCTTACTGACGTGAGTTTTGGCTTTCTTCAGTTCCCCCCTGTTTTTCGCTGGGCGCAAGTTGCGCCCGCCTATACATGGGATAGAAGCCCCTGTGGGAAACTAGAATATCAAAGTCTGTTTGAAGGGCGCAGAGGACGATGCGAGAAGACTAAAAGAGGTCGAAGTAGCCTATTACATCGGCTGGACGTAATATGATTATATCATTAATATAAACTAGCTGAACCCGGCCACGCGTTGCTGTGGCTGAAAAAAGCCTCCCCCTCCCGCTCCCGCTCCCGCTCCCCTCCCCCTTTCCTCCTCCCCCTCCCCTCCCCTTCCCCTCCCCTCCCCTCCCCCTCCCCTCCCCCTCCCCCTCCCCCTCCCCCTCCCCCTCCCCCTCTCCCCTCCTCCTCCCCCTCCCCCTCCCTCTCTCCCTCCCCTCCCCTCCCCCTCCCCCTCTCCCTCTCCCCTCCCCTTCTCCCTCCCCCTCCCCCTCCCCCTCCCCCTCCCCCTCCCCTCCACCTCTCCCTCTCCCTCCCCCCTCCCCTTCCCTCTCCCCTCCCCCTCCCCCTTCCCCTCCCCCCTCCCCTTCCCCCTCCCCCTCCCCCTCCCCTCCCCCCTCCCCTCCCTCTCCCCTTCCTCTTTCTCTCCCCTCCCCTTCTCCACTCCCCCTTCTCCCCTTCTCCCTTCCCCTCCCCTCTCCCTCCCCCTCCTCCTCCCTTTGCGATGGCGACGCGGATCACGCCATAAAACGCTTGAGCAAGAAGGCCGTAATGAAATGCGAAGGCCGTAATGAAATGCGCTAAAGAAATTTACGGAACAAACATGCCCGAATCGGTATGCAAGGCTCATTGACGGGCGTAGGCTATGTGTTGAAAACGGTAGAATTTTCAAAGTTGTTTTTTTGTTGAAAAGATTGCGCTTTTTGCGAAAAATCAATTATTATAAATGAATGGGAGAAAATCAATTAACTTTCTTCCCAAATACATATAATTACGATCCCTCCTATTTATTAATATTATTATCATTATCATCAATCTAATTTTCTCATCACTAACTATTGTTTAAAAACCTCTTCGCTGCGAATGACGAGTACGGGTACGTCATTGAAATGTAAACGCTATACGCGGGTGACGAGTACGGGTACGTCATGCAATGCTCTGAGATATACGGCAATTCCGCACGCTAGATTTAATCGCTGTCGCACAGCATATTGCAGTAAATATTTATTCTCACTGATGTTCAGACCGGAGAGTCAGATGAGGTCAAGTTCAAGGTCAAGTTCAAGGTCATTCATGACGTCATTAGGACGCACGTAGACAGCGCTTACACAGAGTTGAGCTGTCTGGGTCTATAAAGGAGAAAGTGTATGGGATCTTGGATATGTTACCACAGAGGGCTAACCAAAGCCACCCAACGGAGATATTGACCAATCCCCATCACCATGGGGGTGGGTGCGGGGATGACAAAACCCCCATCTTGGACTAGTGAAAACCGAAATTTACCGTACAACGCATGGAACGGCATGCGAATAACCGAAATTTGCACTAGAGGGGTGGCGATGGTTGGAGTTGACTCGGGGGGGATCGTTGGTGGGGAGAGACAGGTTTTGGAGATGGGGCGAGGTGGGGAGAATTGAGAAAAATAATCGATATTTACCGTACAACGCAGGGTACCGCCGGCGAATAACTGAAATTTTCCCTGACGTTGATGAGGATGGATGGTGCTGCATGGTTTGAGCAAATTGGCGTTGGGTGAGGTAGGTTGTGGGGGTAGGGCGAGTTAGGGACAAAGTGGGGGAGGGGTAAAAATCGAGAAGGGAAGCCGAAATTTACTATGCAACGAAGGTTTCCAAAGCAAGTGTATTGATGTACTCGTGCATTGTGCACGGTAGATGTAATCGTTATCGCAAGCAAAGTAAGAAATAATTTGAGATCATATCAGGCCATGCTCAAGGTCATATTAGCTCCGGTTCGAGGTCGATCCATGTCTAAATACTTCCATGTGCTTGCCCCAAAAAACTTTTGTAGGTGTGGATATAGGCCTAACAATAAACGTATATAAAATTATATAATAATATACTATATTATATAAAATTATATTATATAATATTATATATGCCGCACACGGGATTAAAAAGAGGTCGCAGAATTGTGATAATTATTATCATTTCATTTATTATTGATTATGTGATGGCCACTCACCCAGGTCATCCGTATAGTTGACGGTGAAAGTGCTTTCGCTGAACTCCAGCGGCGATTGGCTGAGCGTGATGATGCTACCCCTCGGAGTGACCATGACCGCCCTCGACTGGGTGGAGGTCACAATGCCCCCCAACTCCACAGTCACCAATCGGTTGCTGCCGTCGCCACCACACCCGTACGGGGTCAGACCCACGACACCACAACCACCACCTTCCGTCTTCGCAGGAGCTCCAAGTCCCCCATCGTCCGCGATCGGTGAACTTGGAACGGTAAGAACCTCATCGAAAGTAATCTCCGGTGGTTGAAGTAGGATGTGGTTCAGTCCAGCATTGGTCGGCGAAGGATTCGCAAGACTGATGGAGGTCGTAGCCGCGATGGGTGACGCCGACCTAGACGACGTTCTTGGTAGAACATTCCGGAACGTGGCCGACGATCCCTCCCTCGAGATGGACGTCCGGTGGACGACGGGGCCAGGGGCCCCCGTCTGGGTCCCGTACGCTGAGAGGGTCCGGCGTATCCGATGCGCGTCCGACTCCGTGGAGCAGATTCCGCTGAAGCTGGCGACGGCTGAGCGAGTCCTCTGGTTTCGCGACGGACCCTGAGGTTCTGGCGGCTTCACTTCAAGAACCATCGTCTGACTGATTTTTCTGCCGCTGGAGGCGCAGTTGTTTGTGGGGGCGCCATCCGTTGAAAAGAGACGACGAAGGATTTCACGCTTCGTTGGACAAATGAGAGCGACGCCCTCTCGCTTCCCATCTGTAAACGAATACAGAGGTCGTCATCGTAATCGTTATCGTCAATAGTCAATACCTTCACTAGCAATTACTCGTGCGCTTCGGCGTGAAACTCCGACGCAGTGTCCGCACTGTAGTCGGGAGCACCTCTGAGTAGAGAGATGGAAGGGGATCTATAGCAAATTAAATCTGATAAACAAATAAGTGAAATAAAACGCTGTGATGAAACCGTGTTTTTTCATATAGGTATGCATAACCTAACGGAAAAAATCTGGGAGCTGGGTAGTTCTCCTTGCTGAGATGTTAACTAAATGTTTGTTGCCACATACATGTATAATATAAAGTAGAAGAACTCACCCTGGTCACCTGGTGCCGTCAGCTACTGGAGCTCTGGCGAAAGCCCTGGTGCATCCTCTCCAGTTGATCCTCTCCCTAGTCGCCTCTCTTAGTTCCTCCAGTCTCATGCCAGACTTTTCTTGTACCTCATCCAATCATTTCTTCCTTGGTCTTCCGCATCTTCTCCTTCCCTCACCGCATGCCGTCATCAGCTCCTTTTCCAAACCGTTAGATCTCATCACATGGCCGAAGTAGCTCAATTTCCTCCAAGTTGCTGTTTGCTGCAGTGTCTCCTCCCTCTCTATTCCGAGCTCCTCGCGCACCGATTCGTTAGTTCTCTTCTCCGTCCATGAAATCCTTAGCATCTTTCTCCAAATTCACATCTCACACGCGTTGATTTTCTTTTCCATATCCCGTGTCTTTGTCCATGTCTTGCATCCATATAGGACGACTGGGAAGATCAGTGCTCTTACCAGTCTTTTCTTTGTTTCCCTGCTCACGTATTTGTCCTTCCAAATCTTTTCCAGACCGTTCATTGCCGTTTTCCCCATTGTTACCCTCCTCCTTATTTCCATATCACTTCTTTCCTCTTTCTCTATCATAGATCCCAGGAATGTGAAGCTCGATACTACCTCTATTGTTTCTCCATCCACCTCAAAGTTTTTCCATGTTGCAGTTGTCATAACCTTTGTTTTCTTTACATTGAAGTATAGTCCCGCCTTTTCGCTTTCCTTCCTGACTCTTCTTTTTAACTCGAGGAGGTCGTCCCTCTTACCCGCCAATAATGTCGTATCATCGGCGTACCTCAGATTATTCAGTATTTTCCCCGCTATTCTTATCCCCTCTGTTGCCTCCTCCAATCCAGCCCTCCTCATAATTCTCTCGGCATACAGATTGAACAGGAAAGGGGACAAAATGCACCCCTGCCTCACTCCTTTCCTTATTTAAAATTTCCCTGTGTCACCATATTCAGTTCTTATTACCGCTTCTTGATCCACATATGCTCAAATGCACAAATGCTTCGGAATTCCCATCTCAATTAGCGTCTGCCACAGTAGTGTATGGTCTATGCAATCAAACGCCTTGCTATAGTCTGTAAAACACATATGCACTTGTTGCCCGTATTCCCTCTGTCTCTCCATAATCCACCTTAATTTCCACACTCTCTCGCATCTCCTTTCTTGATTATTGGTATGAACACGGACCTTTTCCAGTCCTCTGGCCACTGCCCAGTTTTCCAGATTTGATTGCATAGTTTTGTAATAGTTCTCACCACTGCTTCATCTCCCGCTTTTACCAGTTCTATAGGTATTCCATCATGTCCTGGCGCTTTGTTTTCCTTGAGCTGTTTTATCGCCCACTCCACCTCTGCCTCCAATATATCTGGTTCGTTCTCAACTTCCTCTATTTTGATGTTCTCCTTCTCGACACATTCATCTTCCATGTACAGCTCTTCCGTATACTCTCTCCACCTTTCCTTTCTCTCCTCCTCATCTCCTATTATCTTCCCATCTTTCGACTTGAGTGAACCCATTCTAGGGCCTGCTGTCTTTGTTATTTCCTTTATCTTTGCGAACAGTTCTTTAGTTCTTCCTTTCTTTCCTTCTTCCTCCAGTTCTCTGCACATTTCGTTGCGATGGTTTTCTTTATCCTCCCTTGCCTTCCGTTGGAAGGTCTTATTCAACGTTTTTACCCTATCCCTGTTCCCTCCCTTCTTTGCTTCTCTCCTTTCTATTGCCACCTCAATGGTCTCTTCGGATAACCATGGGGTAGTTTCCCTTGATGTTTTCTTTGGTACATGTTTCTCCGCAGTCTCCTGGATCGCAGTTTTCATCGTTGTCCAAAACGTGTTCGTATCCTGCTCTTCCATTGTATCGTCTGTCTCTAAGATCTCAAACCTATTCTTTATCTCTACTCTGTATTCTGGTGTTATGCCTTTGCAATCAAAACTGGTCAGTCTTTTATCTCTCTTCATCTTCTTCAACTTTAGCTGCAATGTAGCCACTATTATCTCGTGGTCTGTTCCGCAATCCGCCCCCGGTCTTGTTCTTACGTCTTTTATCGTGCTCTTCCTTTTGTTCACCACTACGTAGTCGATCTGATTCCGGTGTTTTCCATCCGGTGTAGTCCATGTATAAAGTCTTCTTTTCGGTTGTTCGAACCATGTGTTCATTATTCTTAGCTCATTGGAAGCACAGAACTCCACCATTCTCTTCCCTGCCTCATTCCGTACACCCAATCCGTACTTACCCACTACTTCTTCCTTCCCATTTCTGTCCTCACCAACGTTCGCGTTGAAGTCACCCATAATCACCAGTATATCTCCTCACGGTGTTGTGTCAATTGTTCCTTGCAGGTCCAAGTAGAAAGCTTCCAGCTCCTCCTCCGTCGCCATCGCTGTAGGAGCATATACTTGTATGATTGTTGTGTTGATCTTTCCACCCCGAAATCTTACACTCAGTCAGGGCCGGATTAAGCTCTCGGGGGGCCCGCCGCCATATTCTCCGGGGGGCCCTTATCTACCTTGACCTTCCGTCACCATGGTCCTCAGAACTTCCTCTCACATGTTAAATTGTTATTGCATGCCTACAATTGATTAATCACGAATATGAGTCCTGAAATGAATCATATGATGAGAAATGTCTTTGAAATGACAGCCTAAAAATTATTGCTATATACTGTTGTTGTGTGGAAATTTTTAAAAAATGGGGAGGTGCTTGGCGCTTCGCTCCTCGTCGATCGTCCTCCGGTTGCTCGCTCACAGCCCCCTCCCAAAGCCAATGCCAAGTCTTCGCCTACGCGAGCACCCATGCTATGGTTCAAATTTTCTGCTAATGGCGGTGGCACACTGGTGAAGAATGTCATTGAAAGAAACAGTATCTATTAGCAGAAATATGCGTTGTAACCTTTAAGACACCTGCTGACAAACAAATTTTAGGTTCTTTAGATGTGTAGGCCTATTATATACCTTCAGTCCTTGGCGCTTAGGGCCTAACTATAAGCCATTAAACAAACCGATCCAACCCCTTCCTTTGACCCATCTGGAGTTTATGAAAAACACTCAGTTTTGGAACAGAGGAATTAATGCTGTTTTTCTACCAGAGGGTTCTTTGGCTATTCGCCTATTTTGAGCACTGGAAAGTTGAAATATTTTGTTTTTTGGCATCGTTTACTTTCGTCAATACAATTATAATCATGGAATTCACGCCAGGGATCTTATACCGGTAGGCCTACTCAGTGCCGGCGCTAGGGTACGGTACCGGAGGCCCCCCCCTCGAAAATAAAACTTGAGGCCCCATACCTTGAGCTGTCATCTCAGCAAAATTTCTCATAATATAAGTGCTGAAAGACAGGTGCAAGACTTCAATAAATGTCCCTTCCAATTTTTAATTTTTTTTGGAATTTTCACGCTGTAATTGTAGAATTTTAAGCTGTCATCTTTATAAAATTGCTCCCCTCTCCATTGTTTAAATTTGTCTGATTTGCCATCTTTAATGGTAGCATTTATAGGCTGTCATCTTAAAACAATTGATTATTATTAGGCTAATGGACAGTGGATGATACTTTTTTGGTGCGTGGTTCAGGAATGAGCCGTTATGAAAGGTATAATTACCAGCTACATTTGAGGCCCCTTGCAAACTTGAGATCAGACACGTACCATGGACATCTGGAACCCTACACAGGGTTTAATGTTTGGGCCTCACGCAGGTTTTATTTTGGAGCCTCATCCAATTAGCAATTACAATAAGTTACAATTTATAAATGTTGTGTTTGAGAAAGTGGACGAAACTGCCTTAGTTTAAATGGTTTTACTTACGCCCCAAATCAGTATGGCCGGTATGATGTTTGCATTAGGTCTGCTATGGCAGTGCCATATGGTTAGTTGAGGCATGCACCAGACCGGATCTGGTGCCTCAAATAAATGCGCCGGTTTAAGAAATATACAGTCACAAATAGCCATAATGACCAGCTAATTTTGGGGGCCCCCTGGGGGCCCCTTCAAACTCGGGGGCCCCCCAAATGGGGGGTATGGGGGGGTGCTAGCGCCGGCACTGGGCCTACTCTAAGAGTTATAGGCTATAGGGCACACAGTGCATTGTTTGCTCATAAAAACAAATCAGCAATTGACTTAAATTTACACACTGTCCTTTAAGTGAAGTTGAATAAATTTATGGGAAAATGTACATTAAAAATTCTTTTTGTTCTCGCACGGGGGGCCCCTGACGACGGGGGGCCCGCCGCCATGGCAGACATGGCGTACTGGTTAATCCTGCCCTGCACTCAGTACTCTGTCACTCACCGTATT
This sequence comes from Lumbricus rubellus, assembly GCA_945859605.1. Lineage (NCBI taxonomy): Eukaryota > Metazoa > Annelida > Clitellata > Crassiclitellata > Lumbricidae > Lumbricus > Lumbricus rubellus. Next base: position 23,785,813 of record OX243823.1, on the reverse strand, counting down.
AGGCCCTATATCCCATTGTCGCATCAGCGCTCGTTCTATCGCACATGATTGCTACTCCGTTTCTTCTCCTCTCATCCTGCCCAGACATTACTATCTTAAAACCGTTCCAACTAAAATGTCCTTTTCCCTTCCATCTTGTCTCACATAATCCCAGTATCGCTATATCCATCCTTCCCATCTCTTTTTGGATGATGTCCATCTTCCCACTCTGCATGCTTCTGACGTTCCATGATCCGACTTTCATGGCTTTTTTACAGCTCATGTCAAGTCTTTGCTTCCTGATCATATCCGCCGCTGGACGTCCTTTTGGCTTTGGTCCTGTGGTTTCATTAGAACCTGAATCTCCCGACTCGACACTGTGCTCATCCCCAGTAGCCATTAAGTCACCCTCAGGCCTGATGGTCTCACCTTTGGTGACTATCGTTGATTCACTCTTTAGATACACCATGACTATTTTCTTGGCAGAAGATAAGGGGTGGTTTGCCATTGCCTTCCCCCCGTTTGCCATCCGTGCCCGTTCGTTCACCCTTCCATACGGAACGGTTACTAACAGGTCGCACCACAAGAAGGTGGGCACGGTGGACTTTGGTTCGCCAGCCCAGGTCGGTTCCGAGTCTATAGGCCTATACGCTTCAATTGGAGTCATCGGTCGGGTCTCCTCCCCGCTTTACTCAATTGAATGAGTGACTGACAAACCTTTGCGACCCTTTATAGTATAAAGTAGAAGAACTATTATAGTAAATCTCAATATTCCGTGAAGTTTATCGAGCTCGTAACGAAGAGATAGGTAGGCTTAAGCTTCCTATATACATCAAGTCGACGACCAAATTCCTCCTATAAAGAGGACGAGACTTCACGAAGTGTATGGACAATTTATATAGCGCTCGATCCCTACACTGGTCCGTCGGTTGAATCACTGCACAACGTTGTGTGCTGATACCGATGTGTATTATAGAGTCAATAGATAGAGTATATATGCTTCAAAGCCGGTATAAGTGTGAAAAATGAGCATTCATCTAATGAGACTTTGCGAAACTATTCAACAATTCACGGCGGAGATTACAGATGCCCAGCGTATCACCGATGCCATCAATGGGACGCAGAGTCGCAGACAGTTCTCCAACCGAGTCATATAAGTTATAAAACACTGCCCCATGTGAACGCCTCTGGAATGACCTTCCTCCTGAATTCCGCTCTTTTCCCGTTCCTCCTCTATCCATTTCTGTCACCCACCATCACCTTCCTAAGGCTCCTCTATATCCATCACTCCTCGGGCTTTCCATTCGAAACTAAAACCTCAGTTTTTAGGCATTCTTGTTCTTGACTCGGGGTTTTTTAACGTGCAGTTGTGCACAAAATGTGCAGTCCTAAGGATTTGTAAGGATTTGCTCCGCTGTAAAAGCACTTCTGTGCAGCTAAAACTATAGCCAAAAAGGGTCACTGTCCTCCGATTGGAAGTAATTTGCCATGGAAGATGAGAAGGAAAAGAAGGAGTTATGAAAATTCCTTTAAAACAGCCGTGTGACCTGACTTATCTGATCTTCCATCTTCCAATTCTTGACCATGACGCCACCCATTTTATAGCAGCCAATCCCCGCCTCCGATTCTTTGGTAACCGGACAGTGACCTCCTTCGGACTACTCGTTTGGACAACCCTTCTGACTAGACACAGCGCTCTTGAATAAGCTGGTGCCTTGGGCTTGGCCTTTGAGTTATGCTTTGAAAAGTAGAGATTACGCTTACGATTACGGTTAAAAATAGGGGATAAAGGCACCGATCCAGCATCGAAGAAGGCTAGGCCTCTATAATTATCTGCTTTATTAAGCCTATCGCTCCTGACTGAAATAAGGAATACAAAGGTTATCATGAAATTTAATATAGAATATGACCACTTAGGCCTATTTATGTATTATATATACAATTATACATATGTACAGTGCATATTATACGCATACGTACATTGAGAAATATAGATTTATATATAATTATTATATTGGTATAATGCGTGTAAAACATCGTTCTGCATTTTATTGTTCTGTATTGTATTGTTCTGTATTGTTCTGTGTTGTATTGTTGTGTACTGTATTCAATGTATTGTGCTGTGCTGCATTGTATTGGGCTGCATTGTATTGTATTTTGTTGCATTGTAATGTTCTGTGCTGAATTGTGCTGTTTTGTATGTTATGTAATGCATTGCATTGTATTATATTGTTCTGTGTTGTACTCTATTGTGTTGTAATGTACTGTATAATTTTATTGAGTTATATTGTAGTGTGTGTTGTACGGTATTGTATTAACTTACTGTGCTGTGTTGTATTATATTGTATCGCATTGTATTGTATTGTATTTGCATAGCTCTTATACATATACGTTCGTTGCAGATAGTATCGGTAAAATTAATTTCTTGCTTCTATACCAACTGACTGTATTTTTGTCACGAGTGATTTATTTGATGAGAGGTCATCTTTGTCACCCGCCAGAGACTTACGGAGACTGACATAGACACTGACAATGGCACAAAGACAAACGGAGGACAAGAAGGGATGAGTGAGGCTGGAGGATGCTGCTGCTGGAAGCGTCGGTCGCATCTCAGATTTAGTTAGACGGAATATCTCATCAGATGAGCCGAGATGCATGGCGGGAAGTCGGTTCTTTTCTTCGCAGCGAATGGAAGACTAATTGCGACGCTATAGAACCACCAATGCCACCAGCGACACCGAAGGCGGCGGAGGTGGTGGGGGAGGTGGTAGAGGAGGTGGTGGTGGAGGTGGTGGTGGTGTGGTGGTGTGGTGGCGTGGTGGTGGAGGTGGTGTGGTGATGGTGGTGTGGAGGTGGTGGTGGTGGGGTGGTCGAGGTGGTGGATGTGGTGGAGGTGGTAGAGGTGGTGGAGGTGGGGGTGGTGGTGTGGTGGTGGTGTGGTGGTGGCGCTGGTGGCGAACATAGATCGTCAGATTTCCCGGTTTAACGCCTACAGAAACCGTCCAGGCAGATTTATCTCTAGTCTTTATATCTGGCTCTCTCTGTCTCTTTGCGCGTCTCTGTGTGTCTCTCTGATTCTCTCCCTCTTTTATTTCTGCATGTGTCTCTTTGTCTCTGTCTATCTCCGTCTATCTCTGTCTGTCGCTCTCACTCTCTTGATCTCTTTGTTTGCACGTGTATCTCTCTGCCTCTGCCTCTGCCTCTCACTCTCTAGCTCTCTTTCTTTCTATGTGCGTCTCTCTCTGTCTTTGTCACAGTGTCTCTGTATTTCGCTCAGTCTGTTTATTTACCCGCATGCGAATTTACATTTGTGTGTGTCTGCATGTAGCCTACCGTGGATGTTCCTGTCCTTGTTCCTTTATGTTAATTTATATCTTCGTCTGTCTGTTTATTTGTGCGTCCGCGTGTCTGTCTGTCTGTCTATCTGTCAATCTGTCTATCTGTCTATCTGTCTATCTGTCTATCTGTCTGTCTGTCTACCTATTTGCCTGCCTGCCTGTCTGCCCGTCTGTCTATCTGTTTGTCTGTCTGTCTGACTATCTGTCTGACTATCTGCCTGCCTGCCTGTCTGTCTATCTGTCTATCTGCCCGTTTGTCTATCTGTTTGTCTGTCTGTCTGACTATCTGTCTGTCTATCTGTCTGTCTGTCTATCTGTCTATCTGCGTGCGTGCCTGCCTGCCTGTCTATCTGTCTATCTGCCTGCCTGACTGTCTGTTTATATGTTTGTCTGTCTGTCTGTCTGTCTGTCTGTCTCCCTGCCTGCCTGTCTGTCTATCTGTCTATCTGCCCGTCTGTCTATCTGTTTGTCTGTCTGTCTGACTATCTGTCTGTCTATCTGTCTATCTGTCTATCTGAATGCCTGCCTGTTTGTCTATCTGTTTGTCTGTCTATCTGTCTGTCTATCTGTCTGTCTATCTGTCTATCTGTCTGTCTGTCTGTCTGTCTGTCTGTCTATCTGTCTAGCTATCTCTCTATCTGTCTGTCTGTCTGTCTGTCTGTCTGTCTGTCTGTCTGTCTCAGTAATTGGCTAACTGTGACTGCGTCGTCATAATGATTTGCTTTGCTAATCATGATCTGCCTTCGTCGTTCGTCGTCATGCGTCGCTTTGAAGTCGCATCCGTTGACATTAAATTGTCTTTGCCGTCTGAACGAGAACGAGATGGATGGAGAAGAGAGAGAGGCAGAAGTGAAGAGGTCAGCCTCCACAGCAGCATCAGCAGCAGCAGCAGCAGCATTCGATGAATTGGATGAAGATGCGGCACCACAGCTTATTAGAAGATGAGAGACGGAGGAATTATGACGACTGGAAGGCAACGAGTCAAGGAGACAGAAAATAGGAGAATTAGGAGGAGGAGGAGGAAGGTGATAAGGAAGAGGAAGACGAAGAGGAGAAGGAAGAGGGAGGAGGATGTAGGAAAGGAGGAGGAAGAGAAGGAAGAGTAAAAGTTGGAGGATGAAGAGGAAAAGGAGGAGACAGAGTAGGAGGAGGAGGGGGGAAGAAGGAAGAGAAAGAGGAGGAGAAGGAGGAGGCAGAAGAAGAGAAGGAAGAGGAGGAGGAAGAGCTTAGAGAGGAGGAAGAGGACGAGGAAGTGCCTACAGAGAGAAGAAGATGGAGGATGAGAAGGAGAAGAAGGACGATGATGAAGAAAACGAGGAAAAGGAGGAAGAGATGGAGGAGAATACGGAGGAGGAGAAGGAGGAAGAGGAGGAGACGTAATGGGGCGAGAAACAAGAAAAGAACAAAAGAAGAGGGTGATTAAACTCTAGACCGATTTCGATGATAAACTATCAGAGCACTACGACAGTGAAGGGTGCAGCTATATATTTGAACAGGAGAAGAGCGTTAATCTTGACCTGCAGCTGCAATTCAATACTGAAGTCAGTCTTTGTTCCAAGGACCAATCATCACGCAGTAGCGAGGTCACGTGGTCGTTCTTCTCCGGTGATAATTTATAAATGCATACACAATACACAGTGGCGTAACTTATACATAACGAACAGTTCTTGATGAACGGTAGTAGTTATGAAAGGGCCGATTCTGGTGCAGCACGCTGGTTTCCTGCTTTACACAGCGTCTAGACTGGTTCCAGACGTTCGTATGTGCCTTACGCTGGTTCCCGAGACCGCCGGAAGTGACCTCGGGCCTCTTCGGGCCGCCGGAACTCCGCAATAACCTCTAGACTGACTCCCTACTTGAGCAGAGGACACCCACCCTAGTTGATGCGCTGGCTCCCTGCATTGGCTCCCTGCTGTCGAAAGGACAGCAGCCCCACAAGGCCTAGCATCTGTGCTCCCTACACCCAGATTGTGGACAGGAAGTGTGCTATTGCATCTCAAACCTACTCTGCCTAGCAACCACGATATGTACCCCTACTTTGCTTAGCATCCACCTCTGGAACCCAACCCGGTTTAGTATGTGCTCTGGATCCAAAGTTTTTATTTGTTTGGTATGGAGTCTAATCTATCTTACAGCATTCAAATGCTGAACATGGGTGAATGTAAACTATTTTAATTATGTGATATTAGAAAGAAAACAAACACAGGAGTGGCAATATCAAAGTTTAATTTCAACACAATAATAATTAGGCAAGCGCAAGATTAGATACAGCGAATTATATGCTAACAAATCAATAAGTAGTCGCTTATCCCTTCCAACATATAATATAATCGAAGCAAGTACTAAATGCGAAGATATGTCCATCTTCTATATACAGCAGAACAGTAAATAGTTATGAGTCCACATTCTATACTCGGCGAATCAATCAGTCCTAAAATAGTGATCAGACATCGCACTCATCGCAGCAATGTTGAAGCAGGGCTTAGAGTCCAAATATTAATATCAATCAAGTTATATACACGACAGTGGGTTAGAAGTGCAAATATTACTGAAGGACCTAGCATTTAAGCGACACATGGCCGTAGGCAAGCGAATCTCGACTGTTTATCAGATATCTCTTGTCGTCGTACGGCGAAAGAGCAGATTTTGAAATTTCAGCGGTGTGTAATTGGTGTTTAATACTTCGAATGGTGTAAAATTTTGCAGTTGTCGGGGTTTCATCGAACAGACAGTTTGCGTAATCTCGGTGCCGTATGTATTTGGACACGCACGACTTTTTCACACCTTTGGCAGTCTTCTTTTCGTAATCCCTGGGGAGCAAAAGACTGTACATTTTTGAACGTAATCCCACAAATTCCAAAGGTGGTTCCCCATTCGACTCGTCTTTGAATTTGCCAATCACCTTCGCATTAGCTTTGCTATGCAGAAAGTGATCGGCGGGGTAGTCGGATGTGTCGTATTCGGTCAGATTTTGACGCATGTCCAAATACACATCAGCGGTCCGAATATGATAGCACAAACTATCTGTATCGGTGAATAATAATTTCGCTCTATCGCCGTACAACTTCTGTATATGCTCGTAGTGAAAACGATACATATGCAGTTTCGAGATATCCAATATACACATTCCTGCGTATATAGGCTTGTCCAACATCACATCAGACTTTATCATTTTGATGGCGGTAAGGTCTTCATTTATAATGTTGAACTCCTGGAATGTCGGTCGAGCTATGTAACGCTTCGCTTGCCTCTCGTTCGTCACCAGCCGAATATTTAGATGCCGGCGATTGTTCTGCATTGTTTTTCCAAAAACTGAGTTATTTTGCAGTTTGAAAAAGTCTTTTTCGAATGAATTAGCGGCCATCTGTCGCTTAGAGGTGTTAAAGTCGATGTATGACTTCAACCATCGAGATTGGTCAAATTCAAGAATTTTATGTATTTTCGTAATTTTAAGCCCCATTGCCACGTAAAACTGTAAATTTCTGTAATGGAGGACGTAATTCGTCTTATGATGTAGGTTTGGAACCAATTTCTGAATTTTATTTGAAAATTTTATCCCTAACTTTCTGGCCAATTCATCCGCATATGGTGAAAGCATATCCTTCGTTATCGCCACCTTTTCAGGAGCTAGCGGGTAATCGTTGTGTGGATTGTGCAGATGAGGTGGATATTCCATATCCACCTCGAGAATGTACCCTTTCGAATCATCATCATGCTTGGAACTCAGATCGAAATTCTCGACTTCTTCGGCATTCAAGAATCGGAACTTGCCTGTTGGCAATGGCTCGCTCATTGCATAGCCATATAGGTTGTTGCAGTCCAAGTACATTATGTAGCTAGTTTCTGCAGAGGCATCATATCCTTGAGCGAGATATGGGTTGTTTGACTTGGCGTATCGGTTCGTAATCATACTTACCCCGCCCCGCATGCCCTTCTCAACGAAAAGAAACTGATCAGGATCGACGATCAATTCCAGCGAGACACCAGTCATCTTGAGACACGCATCAAAACTCAGACCTGGACTCGAAAAATAATGAAGCGGATCCAACCGATAGAAATTCGAAGACATCTTTCGAAATTCTTCGAACACATCGGCTAGAAGCACAACATCAGTTTCCAAGTACAGGTCGTGATAGTCTTTCATCGAATGCATGTCAAATTTTGTCCAGATGTCTCGAGCATGTGAATAATCGTCGTCGCTGATATGTTCGTCGGTGAGTCAGCTGAAGAACTGTTCCTGCGGCGGCAAGCATGTTTCATACATTATTTCCGCACAATCCATATATTCATATGGATAGACCCCTTTCCGAAGCAACAATTTGAATTGATCATCGTTCGGATGGAGCCTACGCATATGAATGAATTTAGAATTTCCGCCTTTTGATAAATTGTTAACCAAAGTGTCTAGACTGCAATTAAGAAATTGGAGAGAATCCACAAAACGTAAGCCGTCGATTTCGAACGCTAGATATTTCTCCATGTTGGTGGCGATAACGAAGACGTCTTTCGGAGCGAAAAATCGGGATAGATGCTTGAGGATGATGTGTGAGTCGTACCCACGGAGATTGTGAAACACGACCGGAATGAGATAATTATATTCATTCTGGCCGATTTTCGACCTCTTGTATTTGTACTGCAAGTTGCAGTTGTTGCATAGCGCCGAAATAAATTGGCCCGTTATGTGGCAATGGTGCCTTACTTTATTTTCCGCGGTAAGATCGCCGTCGCACGAGGGACATTTGGTACAATTTGTGTATGTTGTCATTTGCAATTGTGAAAGAGGTGCCATTGGTTCGTTTTTGGACAGAATTTTATTTATTCGAACTTGTTCCGATTTTAAATGCGTGAAGAAGCTGTCCATAACATTGCTGCCGCTGTATACATACGGCCGTTCGTTATTGTACTGAGCGATTGTCGAGACTGTTAAGCAACAGAAACCGCTGGGCGTATGTGTGTCACAAAATTTTGTCGAATTGCCGGCATCAATGTCGGCTTTGCCAAGGAAGGCCTCAAAGTCCGCATATATGGTGAATCCAATGGGCATTTGATTTTGGATGTTTGAAAATTTCAAAATGTTATGGTCGAGAGAAGGATAACGCACCTTTTGGACTCCGTGTGCACTACATTCTGGAATATGATTCTGCAAGCATGTTTCTGATTTGAAGCAATGGAGACAGAATGGACAGGGAAAGTTTTGGTGCCCATGAGAATTTCGACTGGACAATAGTCGGGAAAGGTTCCTGATAAGTATGTAGTGTCTCCTTTCACCTTCGCTCAGCAATAGCAAATTAACAATATGTTTGCGGTCGCGATGTTGTGAGGCATATAGCGGCACAAATGTGTGGTCCTCCTCTGAGTTTATACAAATGACGTTTATCGCGAAATCTGGATTGTTTGTTTCAAATATTGGGATCTGACCAATTTCGATGGGAAATGCTAGGCCTTCAAAGGCTAGTTCTTGCAAGTATGGGATATATTTTGCGGCTCGCTCTGCATTTTGCTTCACTGGATGCGTGTGTGCGAGAGCACAATATAAGAAACACCGATTGTCAGTATTCTGAATATTTATGGTGGCTTTCTTGTCCGCCAGCCACTTTGGACTCTGTATGTAAGACGACCCCCCGATGGGATCGTATTCGGCAGTGTGAAGGACAATGTTACCGACTTGGTCAATGGTCCACCCGGACCCCTCATTCGTGAATCTGTCGGACAAGGTGTCAATTCGCACAATAGCATCCTCCAACTGTGAATGTATGTTCTCGGTATTCAGTAGAACTGTGGGATCGGACTTGAAATAGCTTGTCGTTGATCTTGTGCTACCATCTGGATTTTCACGTTCAAATTTAAATTCTGAGGTGATGTACCATTTGACCGGTCTAAAATATAAAAACAAAACAAAAAACTCCAAATCTCCAAACATAGGCTATATATGTTTAATATTATGAATACAATTTGTGCTATCAATACAACAGCTAGATTACTAGCATTTAAAATTTTATTCTTTAAATAAGAAAAATATATTTTAAAAAAATAATTAGCTTACCCTCTGCCAGCTAAGTGGTGCTCCAAACTAGAAGAAATGTTATCCTCAAGTCCGCGAATGAGTAATCTAACGTCTACAGCGCTTGGGTCCGATGATAGTTGTTCCTCGTCGAAGACGTTGCGAACTGAGGCACGAACTTGCTTGGATGACGGGTTTGCGCATGTGTTGCAGACTGGCGAATCACCATTGAAAAAATGCGCCTTACGTCGCAGGCGGCATGTGTTGCAAATCCGCCTCTTTGCACAAATTTGACACAATCCCGCCTCATCCAACTTCACCTGCTTGTATGCAGAGCAGTACCGGCAATAGCTGTCCGCTTCTTAAACGACACAAAAACTTATTCATTTTCTTTATTTATATATAATTAAAGTTGAAATATTGAATTACAAAACATATTTAAATACCTAAGATTAAAAATTGTCTGTGGGATATAAATAAAATATATCTTTGAAACTTGAAATACAAATTAGATTTAACATTTATGATTAAAAATTTAGTTTGGAATCAAATATTGAACTAAAGAAAAATTTAAATTGTGTTTGAGATAATATTGAAAACAAAAACTTGAAATTAAAAATTGTAAGCTTGAAATAAAATTTCAAGATTTAAAATATAAAAAAGTTTTTGTAATTAAATCAAATATAAAACTGAATTGAAGAAGAAGAAAAAAAATTAAAATTGGGTTTGTGATTAAATTAAAAATAAAATTAAAATTGGAAATTGTAAACTTGAATTTAAACATTTTGAACTTGGATTACAAATTAAATTAAAAGTTGTGCCAATATTTGGAGTAATTCTATTAAAATTAAAATTGTGTTTGTGATTAAATTAAAAATAAAATTGAATTTAAAAATTGTAAACTTGAATTTAAAAATTTTAAACTTGGATTAAAAATTAAATTAAAAGTTGTGCTAATATTTGGAGTTGAAATAAAATATCAAATAGAAATAAAGAGAAATTAAAAATAAAAACTTTAATTTAGACATTTTAAATTTGAATAACAAATTAGATTTAAAATATTTATAGTATCTAAACACATACATCATAGGTTTGGTCTCTTTTAATTGGTGGTAATACTAAGACACCTGACGCCATGTGACCGTCTCTTGGGCTAGGCACACATCACTACTGTGGGCTGGAGTCATCATGTCTTCACTACTGATCGAGATACATGTATAAGTAAGATATTGTGCTTGAGCATTTTATAAAGAGCCTATTGCATCATGAACATTTCAACTCAACCGCTGGCTGAACTTTGTCAGAGCCAGGCCCAAATTTGGATAAAGGAGGAGGGCGCCCCTAAACATCTTTCATATGGCTGTGCCGCTAAACTTGGAATAGGTACGGTATGAATATTGCTTGACGCTGCATCCTGGCTCAAGCTCCATCATATCTATGTGCACTTTTTACTCCTGTCTCCGTTTCTCTGGGCCGCCGTTCGCTGCGGTCAGCTGCCCGCGGTGACTATCTCGTCCCTTTTTGTCGTACCGCTACTATGCAACGAAGAGCATATTCCGGGGTGGCTCCAGCTATCTGGAATGCCCACCCTACGGCTCTACGTTCTCTTGCCCGTGACTCTGCTGGCTCTTTCTACCACCTTTTCAAGACCTTTTTTTTTGACCAGGCCTGGGTTGTGAGCGCCTCTGAGTAGTTAACCTTGAAGGGGCGCTATATAAATTTATGCGATTGATTGATTGATTGATTGGAACAAGGCAGCAGGGTCTTGTGGAATCGAGAAAGTCTTCTATCAGGCTCAACACGAAGTCTTGCGATTAATATATATATTTGAGGAATAGATTTATATACATCATTTAAATAAATATATTGTCATTAAATCGGACAATATGCTTACTGGTCCGCTTTGTGTCTGAAGATGTCGCTGTGCCGACTTCTGCTGACCTCTTCACGCCTAAAGACAAAATAATGACTATGAATTTTTGCTCAATGCGCAATTAGATATAGCCTATATTAAAGAATAATTATCAGCAGATTAGTTGCAGGCCTATCTCATTCTGGATTGCTTTTGGCTCAGCTCAGGCTTTGTGAATATGTTGACGCTCTGGACTTTCGATCAGTCCACAGCTTTCATTTGTAAATGAATATTGATATACCCCCAATTATTTAGGCTTGAAAATCAAACCCATGTAGCATTAGGCCTCCGATAAATAAGCAGCTGAATATCTTTACTTCTTGTCCCAGATCTAATTATCAGATCTGTCTAAGTTCTCTTAGCGATCATACAGGCATGCATGATTCATAGGCTTACTGCAATAATTGAAGCTGTTATTAATTATTATAGGCCTAAGCTCTATGTTGCTCGCAAAGAATAATTATGGTATAGGCCGTATAGCAAAACCCTTTGTAGCACTTTATAGGCCCTATTCATGCTGAATATTCAGGGGCGCTCCCACGACTAAGTCGCACAAGTTTGATTTAAATTATAGATATTCATGCAGATGAATGTTCGGTTATGCTTGTGGGCCAGTTGAAAGCGCCCGGCATTAAATTTCGGTTGGTTATAACAGCCAACAAGATTTTAAATGGGCGATTCGAATATCTGATCTGCTGGCAGAAATCTGAGATACATTTTCGGGGTAGGCATAGGTATATACCACAGATTATAAGCTAACCCATTAGGCCGGATGTTTGAAGTTCCAATCGGATGTTTTTATCGCCGAAGAAGAATCAGGCGTGCTGCGAGAAAAAAGGCCTATCGCAATAAAAATAGCAGCAAATCGAAACCGATTTATGGCGATCTTTCTTGCAGCTGTCCGGGTGGTGTAGACAATTTATCACATATCCATAAACGCTAGAATTAATCTAAGGGCTGTTGTTGATCTAGTGACGAATATCAAAATCTCTTTAAAAGAATATCAAGATGATTTTGACTGTGTGATAACTCACTTTGTATTCCAGCGTGCGTAGTATGTTTGGTCGTCTCTCGTCGGAAGATCTCGCTGTGGGTTGCCATCTCTCGTGTTGCTGCGTCGGTTGTTCTGAAGATTCTGAACTTCTGATCGCAAAACACCCGCCTTATAAAGCCATCAATGATGGTCATAACATGCTCAGACTTGTCTAAGCTGACGTAAGCGATTTTGCGTTGCGCTGCTGTTGTGTCATGTTGATTCTGGCTACTTCGGTTTTCGATGATGTTGGGAAATACCCATCGTGCGGTCGATCCATGGCAAAGCTTGGGGTTTATAGAAATCCCCATTGGGGTTTGTATACTATGTTAGAATCATAATATTATCAATAACCAGATGTAGTAAGTATGTAAGAAGCGCCTGTAATTAATTGATGCGTGCAATCGAAGTAATTCTTATGTTGATCCGCAGGCCTACCTATAAAAGACTTGTGTGTTTTAAATATTAAAGCTTTGTGAGATTGTCCAGACTATGGTCAAAATTCACACGCGTGGTCACAGCAGCTCTTTTCTCAGTTGCCGCCCCACATCCCTACGATTTAACCATTCCGCCAGATTATTCACTATCTTGCATCAAACTCCAGTCATAGCGTTATAATTTGTTTAAATGTGACGCTATACTATTTGTTGTCTTTCTAACAATTTTTCCATAGGCCCTATAATAAAAATCATCAAAACGCCTTCCGCAATAAGCCTATACCTCGATATGTGTGAGTAAGTATGTACTTTACTGATCTGCCTCAAAGCGCGCTGCGGGAGCGCCATATGATTACGAAATGTGATATTCAATAATCAGAATGCTCAGCTAAAAAGATTTACGTGTTGCTGTAGGTCAGAAAAGATATCGAGAATAAAAAATGATAACAGAATCTTTGAATATCATGTGTGTTAGCCTATAGCTGCGCACCTGGTTGTTGATAGCCTACATCCTGCGGAATCTCATAGTTGTGATGCTTTGGGTGGTGTTTGTGTATCAGCCTTAAAGACTTGGGATACGTTTAGGATTGTAAATCTTGGGAGGGAAGGGGGAGGAATAACCCCAGAAGGCGTCAAACGACTTGTAGGCCTAATTGCTATGACATTTTCCAAACTATTACATTAATTCAAAAAAGTCTATGACGTGTGCTGTTGTGTTGGTTCGAATTAAATTGTACAATAGCAGGCCGGAGAGGCCATGATCCTGTCAGAATCTCGTTTATCGGGTTTGTTTTTATTATTCGCGCGTGATTATTATGGTTCTGGGGTCACGTAGTCTGTAATCTGTATCTCGTTTGCGGTGATTTTGAGAACACTGTCGCCACCTATCGAATCCTGGATTGTCTGCGCTGTATGGCGGGCACAGTGCGTGCTTGACTTTACAGCAAGAACACCAACAAATATCACAAAATGTGCGTGCAGTTATATTATTTTGATTGTGTGAGTTTAAATTGTGTAATTTAATTATCTTCTCAAATTTTGTCTTTGTGTGATCTATAGGAGATTAACTAAACCTAAAATCTTAATAATCCCTCTGAATTTCTTGCAAACCTTTTTTCTTATTTCCTGCGATTCTTATATTCAACCGGCTAACCTTGGTAGACACCATAATTGCCATTCGATGCTTTTCAGCTTGGTAAAACAATTGCTCATATGATCCAGAAAGGCAGATTCGAAAATACAACATAATTATGTAAATAAATACGAAAATTGTATGATGCTAATCAACGCCTAGGGTTTGTTACATCTGCTATCCATAATCTAATTATTGTATTAGAGCAAAGGTGCTAAGCAAAGTGTCGTAGCAGAGTTTGGTTGTTGTACAGAGTAGGGAAATGTCACACAGCATATCCACAAGCTGGGGTTACAGAGCTTATCTGCTAAGCAAAGTATGGTTCCATTGATGCTAGGCAAAGTAAGGGTGCAGTCCTTTCGACGGCAGGGAGCCAGTGTAGGGAGCTAGCGCATCAACTAGGGTGGGTGTCCTCTGCTGAAGTAGGGAGTCAGTCTAGAGGTTATTGCGGAGTTCCGGCGGCCCGAAGAGGCCCGAGGTCACTTCCGGCGGTCTCGGGAACCAGCGTAAGGCACATACGAACGTCTGGAACCAGTCTAGACGCTGTGTAAAGCAGGAAACCAGCGTGCTGCACCAGAATCGGCCCTTTCATAACTACTAACGGTGTTTGTCAGTTCCAGGCCTGGATATACAGGAGGAAGGCGACACTAATCATCTTTGATATGGTAGTATCGTTAAACATGTAACAATGAAAAGTGTTTGATCTAGACGTCTCTGAGGTTAGGAAGTTCTCCTCAGGGATGACATTACCCCAGGAAAAATCTTGAGCCGTTGTCAACATGCACATACAGTAGGTAATTTTCCCTTCCACATAAAAATTGTATGCGTAGAAATCCCCGCCCCCTTAAAGTCGCATAGCCCCTGGGCATTTGTTTCACTGTAATGTAGCCTACATTGAAATCGTTGCAGTGAAAGATTTCTAATGAACTCGAAAGAAAAACCATATTACGAGGAAGAGAAAAAATGATTCTGGAATAATTGAAAGAGGACGAAATATTATATCATTATTATGTCCACAATGTTGCAACAATAGAGTCCATAGTTTCTATATGATCAATAGAACGGATATTATAATCGGTCTGTGCACCAAGATAAAGACACCGGGAAACGCTAAGACATTGACAATGATAAATTGATGCACATTCTGATACTGCACTGCATGCAATAAACCTGGAATTAATCAAATCGCATCTCTTCGTGGTGCTTCTTTAGATACGGTAGTAGCATCGGGAGAGGAATTGGTCGCCCACCGCCGTCTTGTCTTGCCTAATTATTATTGAATAGAGAATAGGGTGCTTTGGGGCAAGTTGACGGACGGGGCAAGATGATTGTTGCGCTATAAAATTATAATGCGTGGCAGGGAAACAGTCTAACAAAATCTGGGATAAAGAAGAAAACAAGCTCGTCCTTTTGGGAAATAGCGACAACGTGCTAACGTGCTTCGATTGCCGTTTTTTTTCGTGAAATTAAGTTTTCCTATTTACCTCTTAGCACATTTCACTATTACAAAATAGCGTTTATCTTAATCCCCATGAATGCTAAAAAATCGAGAAATAAGTTGTTTTGTTAACCATATATTTTGAATTGTTACTGATGTATTTTGTGTTTCCAAATCACACTGTACAAATCAATAGTGCCCCGGTTTTGTTGAGTGCCCTCGTTGGGGCAAGTTGGCGGGGGCAAGTTGGCGGAATGCGACCAGTGCCAAACCTGGTGGCATGAAGCGTGCTCAGCCTATGAATGACGTGAAAGCTTTATTTGGGACTTTTGTTGAGACTTCTAAGAACAAAGGACACAGCAATTTTTAGACATTGCTACTTTATTAAATAAAAACGGAATTTCTTAACTAACACAAATTTGTCGTTTGCGACTTTTGTTGAGACTTGGAAGAACCAAGGACACTACAATGTTGTATATCTTGCTAATTCACTTATATAATTTGTCTTATGTCTTTATTAATGCTGAATGTTTTAAACTTGAAACAACCACAGTCCCAAGCCTGGAACCACCAACTTTCCACCATTGAAAATGAAAAATTGCATGTCTATATATTGCCAACCAACTTGCCCCAAGCAGGCAACCAACTTGCCCCAGCGCAGGGGCAAGTTGGTTGACTTTCAGAAAATTTTAAAGTTCATTTTTGACAAACTTAGATTAAATTTGTTTGCCTGATTTTGTGCTAGAATGTAGGTGTTATCAATCAATATGTTGTGGGGAAAAAAACAACTTTGTTGGCCTCATCAAATATGTTCAGGGGCCAAAAAACCCTTAACCCTGTCAACTTGCCCCCACTTACCCTATAATTGTAATGACTGGAGAGAGACTGGACGATGCATGCATAAATCAGATGCATCTTTTGTCGTTTATTGTTTGCAATTAGACTTTCCAGTCTCCATCCATAATACCATTCCTCCTTTTTGGGTATTATATCTATCTCTGTCTGGCGACCTCAACAATGGCTCTTTCTGTCTATAGCTCTCTGTCTCTGCCTTTCTCTGTCGTTTGTCTCTGTCTCTCTGTGTCCGCCTCTGTCTTCATGTCTGTATGTCTATCTATGTGTCTAGTTATCTTTCTATTCATCTATTCATCCACTCATCCATCCATCTTTCCCTTCAAGATTCATCCATCCATCGAATCACTCATCCATCCATTTCATCCATCCATTCATCCATCTTTCCCTTCAAGATTCATCTATCCATTTCATCCATCTATTCATCCATCTTTCCCTTCAAGATTCATCTATCCATTTCATCCATCCATTCATCCATCTTTCTCTTCAAGATTCATCTATCCATCCATACATCCAAACATTCATCCATCCATTTAATACATCCATCCATACATGTACATCCATCCATCGATACATCCATCCATCAATCCATCGTTGTTGTTGTTGATGATGATGATGATGATGATGATGATGATGATGATGATGATGATGATGATGATGATGACATCCATCGAATCACTCCTCCATCCATTTCATCCATCCATTCATCCATCTTTCCCTTCAAGATTCATCTATCCATTTCATCCATCTATTCATCCATCTTTCCCTTCAAGATTCATCTATCCATTTCATCCATCCATTCATCCATCTTTCTCTTCAAGATTCATCTATCCATCCATACATCCAAACATTCATCCATCCATTTAATACATCCATCCATACATGTACATCCATCCATCGATACATCCATCCATCAATCCATCCATCCATCCATACATCAAAACATTCATCCATTCAATTAATCCATCCATTCATTTAATCCATCCATTCATTTAATCCATCCGCCTACAATCTCTTTCTCTTTACATCTCCAGAACATTCTTTTGGTCAACATGTACGCGGTCGCTATTTCTTCCATGTATTTTTTGTTTAGTTTGGGAGATTCTTTGTTTCTTTCCTCGATATCCCATTTTCTTGCTCTTCGACTTCTTCTGAGTCCCATAGTCTGCGCTCTAGAGATATCTTTTTAAAATTTCGCTAGGTTGTTTGAAAGTTGATTTAACTAAACAGTTAACCTGCTCTCATTTACCAACCGCGTTCTTTTCCCCTCCAACCTTTCGCATAGATCTAATTATATCTAGTTCGTTCCGAAGCCATTGAAACCAGGGTTGGGCTGCGGCGGCATTGTTGCATTATGGAAGGCTGACGTCAATGTAAAGCACCGTAAACTCTTGCTAATGGTCGACCGACCAGCTTCGTGAAGCCATAGGGATAAGTGCACGATAAACAAACGTTATACGGTGCAAGAACGACGGCTGGAGCGGCCTTTCGTGCATGTTTCTACACGCAATAACAACACCGACTGTTCTTGAAGTCTTGATGTTGATTCAGGGACAACGACTACCTCGTCTGTTAAGACTTCTAACGGCGCTATATAAGTGATTATAGGCGGATGACGTCAGTTGCATGGCAAAAACAACGACGATAATGCTGACGATGATGATGACGTTGGTTTCTACCAGAGCGATGATGATGATGATAATTGTTATGATGATGATGGTGGTGATGATGTTGATGGTGATGATGAATATGATGATGATGACGATAACGATGATGCTGATGATGACGATGATGACGATGATGAAGATGATGATGACAATGATGATGATGAGAATGATGGTGATGATAGCAATGATGATGACGTTGGCTTCTACCAGAGCGATGATGATGATTGTGACGAAGATGATGATGGCGATGATGATGTTGATGATGTTGATGTTGTTGTTGATGATGATGATGATGATGATGATGAAGGATGCCTCTGAGTAGAGAGAGCTTGAATTGGCGCTATAACAAGTGCACACACAAACACACAAAGACACAGACCACCAGACAGAGGAACAGACAGACACAAAGGTACCACACGAACCACCTACAGACATAGAAAGACACAGACAGAAGGAAGGACATCTATAGAGAGGCGACTCTCACCACAGACCGGACTCACACACGGATCCAGACCAACAGCTAAAGACGTCGACACTCGACACGATAGGAAATTATTGCGATAATTATTATTATTATTAATTTTGCGTGTAAAACAGGCTATAATAATTATTCTGTTTGCCTCGGCAGCAATCTGGTACAACAAATGGTGCATGCAGAGCGTAAATCTATTTCGATATGCTGGGAGGGAAAACTACCCTTCGAAAGTGCGTTTGGCCTAATAGTATATTGCCAGAATGTCTTTATTTCAACACACCCACACACACCCACATGCACACACACAAAGACACAGACAAACAGACACGCAGACAGACGAACAGACAGACAGAACGACTAAATCACAATGGTTGCACACAAACCCCCTACAGACATAGAAAGACACAGACAGAAGGAAGGACATCTATAGAGAGGCGACTCTCACCACAGACCGGACTCACACACGGATCCAGACCAACAGCTAAAGACGTCGACACTCGACACGATAGGAAATTATTGGGATAATTATTATTATTATTATATTTGCGTGTAAAACAGCAATAATTAAGCTGTGTACTTCGGCAGCAATCTGGTACAATAAATGGTGCATGCAGGACCGTGAATCTATTTCGATATGCTGGGAGGGTAAACTACCCTTCGAAAGTGCGTTTAGCCTAATAATACATGCATATTGCCATTAAGAATGTCTTTATTTCAACATTGCGTATATGAAGCGTAGCCTACCACAATATTATGCTTTCAATGCATTGAGAGAGAAAACAATATTCCAAAATTCCAAAGTGGGGAGAGAATTCCTTCATGTTCTCTACCCAAGTCATAAAGTAGGGAGGAATTTCTTCACGTTCTCTACCCAAGTCATAAAGTGGGGGAAAGGAATTCCTTTCCCCCACATTCGCTACCGTACCCGAATCATAAACTGGGCGAAGAAATTCCCAGTTGTCTCTCCCAGAATTTACTACCCTGAGATGGACCCAGCGATAAACGTTGTCTTCCATGGCAGTTTTTTTAACCGTGGTAGTCTACGTTTCTTGCGGAAGAGACTGAGTAGGACCAGTAAACGCAAGGCCGACCATCACTTCCATCAACACATGCATTCATTATTTTGAGACTGTAGCACAGCAGCACCATCGCTGCCAATCGACCGGTTGTGATACCCGTCGGAACCGGGGATTACAACGGTCGGAAAAGAACCGGGTCTATAGAACTGACCCTAAGCTCGCTTAAACACCCTTAATCCCTCATTGATTCGCAGGTTCTGCGCTCTCGTATACCTTTCGGTGGTCGATAGTGCTGCAGAGGTTAGTGTGCTTCACAGTGAGTCGAAAAGTCGACGGATCAAATCCTATAGCGAGGGTAAAAATTTGGTTTGTAGTAATAGTAGTAGTAGTAGTAGTCGTAGTAGTAGTAGTAGTAGTAGTAGTAGTAGTAGTAGTAGTAGTAGTAGTAGTAGTAGTAGTAGCAGTGCTTTAAGTGTAAAAAAAGAAGTGCCAGGACGCTGTATTGTAATTGGTCATCAGTGGCGGCGCCGAAGGCGCGAAGTTGCGAGTGCCGAAGGCACGAAGCCCATCCCGACTAGGGGGTCTGGGGGGAGCGTCGCAAGCTCCCCCAGCGGGGTCTGGGGCGGAGCCCCAGCGACCAGCGCATTTTTGGCTGTGTCGACCTCAAATGAAATGGAGCCATTTAAGGCTCTTTTTGCCAGCTATTTGTGAACGATAAAGTCGCGAAAACTTCAAAAATAAGTGTTTTTTTTAGTGTCGCAAGCTACCAGGATAATGTAATATAATGTACAAGTAGTAGTATTAGGGGCCTTCTAGCATATTTTCTATTTGAGCTAATAAACAAATTAAATAGGGTTAAAAGCAGTTAAATTCTTTTGGATAAGCTTTGGTTAAACAGCGAGCAATGAGCGTTTTAGATAGCCCATCACCTAGGATTATAATTATACCGAAGCATGCAGCAGGCATCGGCGTTCGTATACCTCGCCAGTAATATAATTAAGCGTCTGGCATGCGATCAGCAGGGCTAAGGTCGTAAGAATACTGCCGAAAAGTCTCTAGCTAATATACTTAGTGCGATGTGCGAATAAACGAATATCTCGATAAAATCGGTGTTGGTTACGAAAACTATGCCACTACCGGTTGAATTGTTATACGCAGCTCCCGTTCCTCCTCCGCCCGCAATTTGCATGTAATTCGCCCCATTTTTATACAGGTAGACGTTACCATGAGCGGTATTAGTGTCACAAAATTCTATGTACGTCGAAACGAAATAGTATCCGGCTTTTCCGGGAGTGACACGAGTCAGTCTCGTACTTATGCCAGCATCGGTTTTGAATCTTACACTATCGAAAGAAACTCTTGTGTGAGTTTGAGCGTTTACGGCTTGACGAGTGAAAGAATGAATGCTAAGCGCGGGACCGATTGAGATAGAATCTACATACTGCTTCGTAGCTGCATCGCTGGCGCTGTTGGGATCGTGTAGACCTGTAATGTAACCATCATGCATAAAGATGGTTGTATGCACATTTATTTGAGATGAAATATTGTATTGCATCGACTTAACCATCTCTAAGATGGTTTCATTATTTAATTTAAAACGAAATCC
The DNA here is from genome assembly GCA_945859605.1 of Lumbricus rubellus. Taxonomy (NCBI): domain Eukaryota; kingdom Metazoa; phylum Annelida; class Clitellata; order Crassiclitellata; family Lumbricidae; genus Lumbricus; species Lumbricus rubellus. Next base: position 23,764,924 of record OX243823.1, on the reverse strand, counting down.
GTCCGTCGATTCTAATATAATTGGTTGGTTTATTCGACCTTCTATTTTATTCGTTGTATTTCCTAAAAATATATTAAAATATTTATTTCCATCCAAATCCTTACATCCCATCGCCCGCGAAAGATCCCTACCGATGCTGCTTAAGAATAGGTCGCCAGTCATTGTATCACCAGTCTTAGACACCTTCAATGTAACTTGTTCATCAACGTATTTCTTATTCGTCAAATGATTATCGTTGGACGGAGAATCGTCGTGATTCGTTATCAAATCAATGGCTTGACCCCAACTTAAGGCCTCATCCATTCCTGCTGTCAAAGGCTTCGTTGTAGGCAGTCCTTTAATTTTGTGACCACCCATTTTTAGATTTCCAGTCGCGGGGTTTGTTCCATCCAATCGAAGAAAACTAGCATTTATTTGGCTAAGAGTAACACCACCAGCGATTACTCTTTGTGATGAACCAACATCGGTGTGACCAAATTTATCAACAGGCATTTTATATAATAATAATTTTTAATGCAAGCCATTTATAACTTCTTGAAAATTCATTCCATCACTCACCATCTTCATCACATACAAACACAAATGACCACAAAATACTTCGTTATCGGGTTGTATTCGCTCGCTGTTATATAACACTGGACGGCGTAAATACTTTATCAGTTCCAGAGGGGGAGGAAGGCCGTAACTATCGAAATATATTTTCTCATTACCGCTCTTTAAGAAAGAGCACCAATGCTGACCGGTTCCTTTAGAATCATCTAGATTCAATATCCCACATTCAATCCGTCTAGGTTTATTCGGCAGCTCGTCTCGCACGAAAACGCCTCTAAAATTCGGAATATTCAGCTTCTTCGCGGCATCCAATAATTCAAAATTCGTTAACGGATGATTTGGAAGAACTACGCCTTCGACATCGATGTTTTTCACAGTTGCAGAACTCATTTTATATTTCATCTAAATGTTTTAAAAAGTAATTCGATTTTACTTCCTGCATTACATTATTAAATAGTTTTCAACAAATAGTGTCCATATGCTAAAGTATGAATGCCATCCTCCATTATTACTCGTTTATCGTCGTCGGCGGACAGCGCGACTTTATTAATTTCTTCCGTATAAATATCGTGATGATAAGATCTAATAACATTCATCGTTCGTTGTTGTTCTTTTTTGGTAAATAAGCAGTCTTTATAATCTTCGTGAGTAATAGTTTTCTGGACAACATTCTTCTTAATACCTTTACATTTCTTGTGCTCATCTCCAGCAGCCATCTTATAAGAATACAACTTTGCTCGCAAACCGACAAATTCTTCGATTTGTTTACCCGCTGCCTCGTCCTTGAACATCCCAATAACTTTTTTATTTACTCCAACCTCAATACCAGATGGATGATCTTTCGAGTATTCACTCGTATCGAATCGAGCTTTAATATCTTGTGCGATATCTGAGTAAAAGTCTTCAGTTTTAATTTCGTATGCCAAAGAATCTGTGTCGGTGAATAAAAGCTTGGCCCTATCTCCGTACTTGGTCTTGATGTAGTTATAATTGAAATCATACATTAAAGTTTTGCTCAAGTCTAATATACACATGCCAAGATAGATAGGTTTATTATAGTACAATTTAGTTCTTTTCATGTGAACGGCTATTAGATTTTCATCGAAAATAGTACAACGCTCGTAATTAGGCTTTGCAGCTAGTTTAATAGCATCCTTCTCTTGACACACTAACTTTACATCAACACGATTTTCAATGTTCTCACAAGTTTTACCAAAAACACTGTTATTCATTAGTTTGAAAAAGTCTTTCTCAAAGTCATTAGTAGCTTTCGTTCTAAGAGCTGTATTTAAATCGATATACTTTTTCAACCAATCACTTTCTTCGAATAGTATACCTCTATGCACTTTTGTTATTTTCAAACCTAAACTCTCATACAGCTTCAGATTATCGTAATGCAGCACATACTTCTTTTTATGGTTTAAGTTTGGAATTAACTTTTTGACTTTGTTAATCTCAATGCTTTCAGGAGCTAACGGATAATCGTTATGCAGGTCGTGTAACTCTTTAGGGTATTCCAAATCAACTTCCAATATGCATGGAATACTTCTCCAATTATTTAAATCAGCTTCATTCATCCATTTGAACCCGTGAGTAGGTAAAGGTTTGATCATAGCCCATCCATATAGATTATTCGCATCCAGGTAAGTGATAAATGTAGAATTTTCGTTGCTATTGAAATCGCTCATATATTTATTATTCGCTTTCCCGTAACGATTTGATATTGTGCTCACTCCTCCTCTCATCCCTTGCTTAATCATCAGAATCATATCGTAATCACTCAATAACTCCAATTTCACGCCTGTCAATTTTAAAGCGGCATCCCAGGCTAAGCCAGGAGACGTAAAATACCATGCAGGGTCAAGCGTATAGTTCTTCATACACACATCTCTAAAGTTTTCGAAAACATCGGCAAGTAGCAGAACATCCGAAACGTTGTATAAATCGTGATATTCTCTGAATGTTTTGCATCCAAATTCTTTCCATACCGTTTGTGCATGCTCGTAGTCTTCATCGCTAATATTCGAATCATTTAGCTTAGAATAGAAAGCGGATTTTGGTGGTAGTTCGGTTTCATTAAAAATAGTAAATGAATCGACGTAGTCATAAGGATATATGCCTTTTCTTAGCAAAAGATCGAGCTTCTTTCCTGTATATCGTTTACCAATATTTTTACACTGGTCTTTGCTTAGGTTCCTCGATAAAGCATCAAGACTCGAAGCCATAAATTTAAAACTGTCGATAAAACGCAGTTCTCGTCGAACTAGTATTTCTTTTCCATCTCTTACAAACTTATCAACTACGACATCTCTGCTAAAAGATATATACTTTTCCTCGTTATTAGGTATGCAGTTAATTTTCTCTCCTCTCAGTTTCTTAATGAACAGATGACAATCGTACCCGGAAAGATTATGAAACACTACGGGAAAGAACTTTGGACATTTATAGTTTATATTACAACTGTTATGAGCAGCCCCTCTAAATTTACCGCTAAGATGGCAGTGATCTCTCACTCGGTCTTCGCCCAACGTTCCTTCGCAGATATGACATATAGTAGCTCCATCAAAACACTTCTTGTCCTCTTCGGTAAATATCATCTTCTTAGGAAATTTAAACTGATTATATATTCGTTTTATATTCTCCTCGAGTTTATCTACAAATATTTGACCAACATCATCATCTTCACTTTCAGCCGTAAACGTCACAGGATCTTGAGAATATACGCTATCGTCGAAACATTTTATGTGGTAACAAAAGGAGCTAGGAGTATGCTTTTGATATTTATTAGTGTACGACAACTCTGGATTTGGTTGGCATGTATCGATCGGTTTCACAAAAGACTCGAAATCTGCGTAGACTATAAAAGGAACCCTCATAGATCGGTTATAATTTTTAAAACTTAACATAGTTCCTGGCTCTGGCATTTCTATTTTTTGTGCGTTATGTTGTGAGCAGTACTCGCTGTGTTTCTTAAGCGAAACTACAGTTCTATAGCCGATCAAACATCTTTTACAGTAATGCATAGAATGGTGGGATTTTTCTGTTCGGAACGTCATCAATCTGTTAAAGTTTTTAATCCAACAATAGTGCTTCCTATCTCCATCAGATATGACTAGTAGATCAACACAAATATCGCTTTCACACTTAGACAGATAAAGCGGGTAGACAAATTTTTCGTAACCAAATACATTAACACTAATATTATTATTTCTCTCAAATTTACCTACCACATTAGCATCAGCAGCAACTGGAAATTCAATACCACTCCAATTAAGTTTTTTTGATTGTTCTTTCAAAGCTTTAGTTATTATCTGTGGGTTTTTTTCTACAGGGTTCAACGCTCTAGTAATACACCATTTGAAGCATTCTTCGTCGTCGTTTTTCATATTTATAATAGCCTTTTTATTAGCTAAGAAGTTGGGAAGCGGAATGTAAGAACTACCTCTTAAGGGTGTATATTTTACCGTATTTATATCTAATTTCACAACAGCTTTAAATCTCCAATTACTTCCTTGCATCTGAAAACTAGCAATAGACTCCATGATTTTATCCTTTTTTCTGCTGTATATTTCATTCAAGTCGGTAGCATCTAAAATAACTTCTGCCCTGGAAACGAATGGTATATCCTCTGAATTAACTACTCCAGATTTCATATCTACTCGTTCCATAGTACAAGTAAGAACTAAATTAGTCTTTGTCTGGCGATTGTTCGACAACAGATTTACTACCTGCGGTCTGACGAAATCAAGAAACGACGAGGCATCCATTCCATTAATTCCATCTATTCTATACTGCTTGGTGAATCCTTTAATAGCCGTCGCCGTTTCTCGAATTTTATTTTTATCAAATATCCTGGAAACAGTTGATTTCAACGATTCCAGTTTTTCATTAACTTCTCGTTCAGGCACATAACTAAGTAACCAATCCGCAAAATCATTAATTTTGGATCTAACCTTATTGGTGTATGTTCTCGTAGGCACTACTGGCTTGTACTTTCTCGGCGTAAGCGTAGGAACCTTAATGTCAGGAACCGACGAGTCAAGCAAGTGTTCAACATGGTCCATATTTCTTAAACTACTTTTCTTTAAATACATTTTATCTTACCACGCAAAAATATTAATACACTATTTATCCATATTCGCATCTCTCATACACTTTAATTTCATATCATTCTATCGCTCATACACTTTAATTTCATATCATTCTATCGCTCATACACTTTAATTTCGTATCTATCTCTCCAGACATTTCCGTTATGATAAGCTATTATGCCAGCACTCTGACCATACGCCTTAGCGGCTTTATACATAGATGGATACGCGGAAACAACCGAGAAGAGTAGATGTTATAGATCGAGAGACTGGCGTTGTTACCGCGTATCCATCTATGTATAAAGCCGCTAAGGCGTATGGTCAGAGTGCTGGCATAATAGCTTATCATAACGGAAATGTCTGGAGAGATAGATACGAAATTAAAGTGTATGAGCGATAGAATGATATGAAATTAAAGTGTATGAGCGATAGAATGATATGAAATTAAAGTGTATGAGAGATGCGAATATGGATAAATAGTGTATTAATATTTTTGCGTGGTAAGATAAAATGTATTTAAAGAAAAGTAGTTTAAGAAATATGGACCATGTTGAACACTTGCTTGACTCGTCGGTTCCTGACATTAAGGTTCCTACGCTTACGCCGAGAAAGTACAAGCCAGTAGTGCCTACGAGAACATACACCAATAAGGTTAGATCCAAAATTAATGATTTTGCGGATTGGTTACTTAGTTATGTGCCTGAACGAGAAGTTAATGAAAAACTGGAATCGTTGAAATCAACTGTTTCCAGGATATTTGATAAAAATAAAATTCGAGAAACGGCGACGGCTATTAAAGGATTCACCAAGCAGTATAGAATAGATGGAATTAATGGAATGGATGCCTCGTCGTTTCTTGATTTCGTCAGACCGCAGGTAGTAAATCTGTTGTCGAACAATCGCCAGACAAAGACTAATTTAGTTCTTACTTGTACTATGGAACGAGTAGATATGAAATCTGGAGTAGTTAATTCAGAGGATATACCATTCGTTTCCAGGGCAGAAGTTATTTTAGATGCTACCGACTTGAATGAAATATACAGCAGAAAAAAGGATAAAATCATGGAGTCTATTGCTAGTTTTCAGATGCAAGGAAGTAATTGGAGATTTAAAGCTGTTGTGAAATTAGATATAAATACGGTAAAATATACACCCTTAAGAGGTAGTTCTTACATTCCGCTTCCCAACTTCTTAGCTAATAAAAAGGCTATTATAAATATGAAAAACGACGACGAAGAATGCTTCAAATGGTGTATTACTAGAGCGTTGAACCCTGTAGAAAAAAACCCACAGATAATAACTAAAGCTTTGAAAGAACAATCAAAAAAACTTAATTGGAGTGGTATTGAATTTCCAGTTGCTGCTGATGCTAATGTGGTAGGTAAATTTGAGAGAAATAATAATATTAGTGTTAATGTATTTGGTTACGAAAAATTTGTCTACCCGCTTTATCTGTCTAAGTGTGAAAGCGATATTTGTGTTGATCTACTAGTCATATCTGATGGAGATAGGAAGCACTATTGTTGGATTAAAAACTTTAACAGATTGATGACGTTCCGAACAGAAAAATCCCACCATTCTATGCATTACTGTAAAAGATGTTTGATCGGCTATAGAACTGTAGTTTCGCTTAAGAAACACAGCGAGTACTGCTCACAACATAACGCACAAAAAATAGAAATGCCAGAGCCAGGAACTATGTTAAGTTTTAAAAATTATAACCGATCTATGAGGGTTCCTTTTATAGTCTACGCAGATTTCGAGTCTTTTGTGAAACCGATCGATACATGCCAACCAAATCCAGAGTTGTCGTACACTAATAAATATCAAAAGCATACTCCTAGCTCCTTTTGTTACCACATAAAATGTTTCGACGATAGCGTATATTCTCAAGATCCTGTGACGTTTACGGCTGAAAGTGAAGATGATGATGTTGGTCAAATATTTGTAGATAAACTCGAGGAGAATATAAAACGAATATATAATCAGTTTAAATTTCCTAAGAAGATGATATTTACCGAAGAGGACAAGAAGTGTTTTGATGGAGCTACTATATGTCATATCTGCGAAGGAACGTTGGGCGAAGACCGAGTGAGAGATCACTGCCATCTTAGCGGTAAATTTAGAGGGGCTGCTCATAACAGTTGTAATATAAACTATAAATGTCCAAAGTTCTTTCCCGTAGTGTTTCATAATCTTTCCGGGTACGATTGTCATCTGTTCATTAAGAAACTGAGAGGAGAGAAAATTAACTGCATACCTAATAACGAGGAAAAGTATATATCTTTTAGCAGAGATGTCGTAGTTGATAAGTTTGTAAGAGATGGAAAAGAAATACTAGTTCGACGAGAACTGCGTTTTATCGACAGTTTTAAATTTATGGCTTCGAGTCTTGATGCTTTATCGAGGAACCTAAGCAAAGACCAGTGTAAAAATATTGGTAAACGATATACAGGAAAGAAGCTCGATCTTTTGCTAAGAAAAGGCATATATCCTTATGACTACGTCGATTCATTTACTATTTTTAATGAAACCGAACTACCACCAAAATCCGCTTTCTATTCTAAGCTAAATGATTCGAATATTAGCGATGAAGACTACGAGCATGCACAAACGGTATGGAAAGAATTTGGATGCAAAACATTCAGAGAATATCACGATTTATACAACGTTTCGGATGTTCTGCTACTTGCCGATGTTTTCGAAAACTTTAGAGATGTGTGTATGAAGAACTATACGCTTGACCCTGCATGGTATTTTACGTCTCCTGGCTTAGCCTGGGATGCCGCTTTAAAATTGACAGGCGTGAAATTGGAGTTATTGAGTGATTACGATATGATTCTGATGATTAAGCAAGGGATGAGAGGAGGAGTGAGCACAATATCAAATCGTTACGGGAAAGCGAATAATAAATATATGAGCGATTTCAATAGCAACGAAAATTCTACATTTATCACTTACCTGGATGCGAATAATCTATATGGATGGGCTATGATCAAACCTTTACCTACTCACGGGTTCAAATGGATGAATGAAGCTGATTTAAATAATTGGAGAAGTATTCCATGCATATTGGAAGTTGATTTGGAATACCCTAAAGAGTTACACGACCTGCATAACGATTATCCGTTAGCTCCTGAAAGCATTGAGATTAACAAAGTCAAAAAGTTAATTCCAAACTTAAACCATAAAAAGAAGTATGTGCTGCATTACGATAATCTGAAGCTGTATGAGAGTTTAGGTTTGAAAATAACAAAAGTGCATAGAGGTATACTATTCGAAGAAAGTGATTGGTTGAAAAAGTATATCGATTTAAATACAGCTCTTAGAACGAAAGCTACTAATGACTTTGAGAAAGACTTTTTCAAACTAATGAATAACAGTGTTTTTGGTAAAACTTGTGAGAACATTGAAAATCGTGTTGATGTAAAGTTAGTGTGTCAAGAGAAGGATGCTATTAAACTAGCTGCAAAGCCTAATTACGAGCGTTGTACTATTTTCGATGAAAATCTAATAGCCGTTCACATGAAAAGAACTAAATTGTACTATAATAAACCTATCTATCTTGGCATGTGTATATTAGACTTGAGCAAAACTTTAATGTATGATTTCAATTATAACTACATCAAGACCAAGTACGGAGATAGGGCCAAGCTTTTATTCACCGACACAGATTCTTTGGCATACGAAATTAAAACTGAAGACTTTTACTCAGATATCGCACAAGATATTAAAGCTCGATTCGATACGAGTGAATACTCGAAAGATCATCCATCTGGTATTGAGGTTGGAGTAAATAAAAAAGTTATTGGGATGTTCAAGGACGAGGCAGCGGGTAAACAAATCGAAGAATTTGTCGGTTTGCGAGCAAAGTTGTATTCTTATAAGATGGCTGCTGGAGATGAGCACAAGAAATGTAAAGGTATTAAGAAGAATGTTGTCCAGAAAACTATTACTCACGAAGATTATAAAGACTGCTTATTTACCAAAAAAGAACAACAACGAACGATGAATGTTATTAGATCTTATCATCACGATATTTATACGGAAGAAATTAATAAAGTCGCGCTGTCCGCCGACGACGATAAACGAGTAATAATGGAGGATGGCATTCATACTTTAGCATATGGACACTATTTGTTGAAAACTATTTAATAATGTAATGCAGGAAGTAAAATCGAATTACTTTTTAAAACATTTAGATGAAATATAAAATGAGTTCTGCAACTGTGAAAAACATCGATGTCGAAGGCGTAGTTCTTCCAAATCATCCGTTAACGAATTTTGAATTATTGGATGCCGCGAAGAAGCTGAATATTCCGAATTTTAGAGGCGTTTTCGTGCGAGACGAGCTGCCGAATAAACCTAGACGGATTGAATGTGGGATATTGAATCTAGATGATTCTAAAGGAACCGGTCAGCATTGGTGCTCTTTCTTAAAGAGCGGTAATGAGAAAATATATTTCGATAGTTACGGCCTTCCTCCCCCTCTGGAACTGATAAAGTATTTACGCCGTCCAGTGTTATATAACAGCGAGCGAATACAACCCGATAACGAAGTATTTTGTGGTCATTTGTGTTTGTATGTGATGAAGATGGTGAGTGATGGAATGAATTTTCAAGAAGTTATAAATGGCTTGCATTAAAAATTATTATTATATAAAATGCCTGTTGATAAATTTGGTCACACCGATGTTGGTTCATCACAAAGAGTAATCGCTGGTGGTGTTACTCTTAGCCAAATAAATGCTAGTTTTCTTCGATTGGATGGAACAAACCCCGCGACTGGAAATCTAAAAATGGGTGGTCACAAAATTAAAGGACTGCCTACAACGAAGCCTTTGACAGCAGGAATGGATGAGGCCTTAAGTTGGGGTCAAGCCATTGATTTGATAACGAATCACGACGATTCTCCGTCCAACGATAATCATTTGACGAATAAGAAATACGTTGATGAACAAGTTACATTGAAGGTGTCTAAGACTGGTGATACAATGACTGGCGACCTATTCTTAAGCAGCATCGGTAGGGATCTTTCGCGGGCGATGGGATGTAAGGATTTGGATGGAAATAAATATTTTAATATATTTTTAGGAAATACAACGAATAAAATAGAAGGTCGAATAAACCAACCAATTATATTAGAATCGACGGACGGATTTCGTTTTAAATTAAATAATGAAACCATCTTAGAGATGGTTAAGTCGATGCAATACAATATTTCATCTCAAATAAATGTGCATACAACCATCTTTATGCATGATGGTTACATTACAGGTCTACACGATCCCAACAGCGCCAGCGATGCAGCTACGAAGCAGTATGTAGATTCTATCTCAATCGGTCCCGCGCTTAGCATTCATTCTTTCACTCGTCAAGCCGTAAACGCTCAAACTCACACAAGAGTTTCTTTCGATAGTGTAAGATTCAAAACCGATGCTGGCATAAGTACGAGACTGACTCGTGTCACTCCCGGAAAAGCCGGATACTATTTCGTTTCGACGTACATAGAATTTTGTGACACTAATACCGCTCATGGTAACGTCTACCTGTATAAAAATGGGGCGAATTACATGCAAATTGCGGGCGGAGGAGGAACGGGAGCTGCGTATAACAATTCAACCGGTAGTGGCATAGTTTTCGTAACCAACACCGATTTTATCGAGATATTCGTTTATTCGCACATCGCACTAAGTATATTAGCTAGAGACTTTTCGGCAGTATTCTTACGACCTTAGCCCTGCTGATCGCATGCCAGACGCTTAATTATATTACTGGCGAGGTATACGAACGCCGATGCCTGCTGCATGCTTCGGTATAATTATAATCCTAGGTGATGGGCTATCTAAAACGCTCATTGCTCGCTGTTTAACCAAAGCTTATCCAAAAGAATTTAACTGCTTTTAACCCTATTTAATTTGTTTATTAGCTCAAATAGAAAATATGCTAGAAGGCCCCTAATACTACTACTTGTACATGTAAATCTTCGAGAATTTCTCAGCGCCCACAAAAGCCACGTCAGGGAGACCAGCTTATTCACCGGCGCTATATCAAATCAAGTCCGCAATAACCAGAGCTGCCGTTTCCGTTCCGGTGCCAGGTCAAAATCCGGGGAGGTCAAGCCGAGGAGACAGCATGGTGCTACGGTGGTTGTCGGTGATGGTGGTAGTTGGGTGATGGAAACTGATTGGAATCTGGATAGGATAGCTTGAAGAGTTCGGTTTTCAGTCGTGAATGGAAAGCAGCAGAGGTGAGTGCAAGCGGAGGAGAGGTTGAATTTTGAGGGGAAATTAGAAACAATAGAAATCAAAATGTTAGTGTCAAACAGAACGGTTTTTGTCTTGACCGTAAGCTTCCGCAGCGGGGTCTGGGGCGGAGCCCCAGCGACCAGCGGATTTTTGACTGTGTCGACCTCAAATGGAGCCATTTTGTGGCTCCTTTTTGCCAGCTATTTGTGAACGATAAAGTCGCGAAAACTTCAAAAATAAGTGTTTTTGTGTCGCAAGCTACCAGGATAACAATAGAAATCAAAATGTTAGTGTAAAAGAGAAAGGTTTTTGTCTTTACCGTAGGCTCTAGCAGCGGGGTCTGGGGCGGAGCCCCAGCGACCAGCGAATTTTTGGCTGTGTCGACCTCAAATGGAGCCATTTTTAGGCAGTCATGGCCGGTCGTCCGTAACTGCATGGACGCCGTCCATGCAGTCATGGACGACCGTCCAGGCAGTGTTGGCCAAATAAGTGGCAGGACGGCGTCCAGCCTCGAAAATAAGTGCCTGGACGCCGTCCATGACCGTCCTGGCACACTTTAAGCCCTGAGTAGTAGTAGTAGTAGTAGTAGTAGTAGTAGTAGCAGCAGCAGCAGTAGAAGTAGCAGTAGCAGTAGCAGCATGCAGCAGCAGAGATTAGTCTAACATTTTAACACAAACAACAATATGTCTATAGTGGTCATTGTCCATCACTGTATTAATATTATTATTGGCTATGGTCATAATTATGTGCGTGATCAAATCTATTTTCACGAATATCCATATTTGCATAAAATCTAATACATGTACATACACTGCATACATATTTTACATATTGGTCATGAGCATGAGTTATAGGCTTACGTGATTCCATGGACACAGATTAATCAATAGGCCTACCATGCAATACGTCAAAGCCTTCTGCATGATTTATTGTATCTGTCCGACATATCCAGGAAGTATACCAGGAAGCAACTCCAGTCAGCTCTGACATGCGCAAGACCTCCAAGAAATTCTTAATAAGTTATCGCATGAATTATATATGTATTGTATATATATATATGCATAAATAGGCCTATATATATTATAATTATAGTAAAGCTGAGCCGAGCAGTTGTTACAATTCGGTCAAAACGAATAGCATATAGTTGGTGATGACAGCAAAAAGTAAAACAGTGATAGACACAAAATGCGTATTTTCGAACTTTGACGTAATTTGCATGTACAAATTGTAAAGTAAGCTTATAGGTTAAACTTCAAATTGCATTTAATTCTGAATGTTTTCATGTGGCCTTGTAGAAAAATAATTGTCCTTCTTACTGAAAATTAGGCGAGTTTCCTTTGAAAAGGAGCTATAGATGCATGTTGAATGTTTTTTTCTATTCATTTTCTGTTTAATACAGAACACGAATGTGACGAACGACATTAATTGAATATTTGGCAGTTATAGGCTACCGAAGTAAAACGGTCAATGCCAATTCAAATGACAGCCGTTCCAGTCTGGAACATCCATATCAAAACCGACTGCAGCTCGAGAAGCTGCATGCAATCGTCTCTTAAGTGCTCACGAGCACAGACCTTGTGTGGTATTGAAAGAGCTATACTGCATGAATGGTGTGATCATGCAGAGTTGCAATAATGGTGCATGTCAGGACAGTGTCTCGGTCTCAAGACGTATCAAGATATACTTCTTTATGTCTCGGTCTTTGTCCTGGTCTCCGTCTCGGTCTTGGTCTCAGTCTTGGTCTTGGTCTTGGTCTCAGTCCTGGTCTCCGTCTCGGTCTTGGTCTCAGTCTTGGTCTCAGTCTTGGTCTTGGTCTTGGTCTCAGTCTTGGTCTTGGTCTCGGTCACATTTTAGAATCGTTCAGAAAATTTGTGTAGGCAGGAAATATATAATATAAATATAGGCCCTATATATATATATATATATACACACACATATATATAAAATAAGGTTAGCTGTGCGTCTCAAGGTGGCTGAACTGTCTGTTGAGTGTCAAAATGGCGCCTATAGAATGTCGATGCATGCCAGACGATACATGTATATTAGAGAATGTATGGGAGCCGGACCAAGATGGGCGATCTGTCAATATCGTTGGGCAAACCACACACGCAGACGACAGACAGACAGACAGACAGACAAACAGAAAGACAGACAGACAGACAGACAGAAAGACAGACAGACAGACAGAAGGATGCGCTGATATCGATGAACACATGCATGTATAAAGCACACCATTATAATCGCTCAATACATATAACGTACTTGAGAAAAGCATATAATATATATATAGCATATAAATATAGTTATATACTGTATATACCTATTTTCATGTATATACATAGGCCTATCTCAGCTAATGCCTCGGTGCACTGTATCTATTATATATACATATTGTATCATCATCATCATCTTCACAGTTCCTGAACGAATCGCCCGTAGGTGTCCAACACCACTCTCTGTCTGAGCCTGTCTCGTGTCATCTCCCAGTTTCCACAGGCTATAGCAGGTCTACTCCATACCATTATATCTTGAAGCAGCTGGACCATCTTGTATGCTTGAAGAGAATCGTGAAAAGAGGCATGATGCCAATGCCCGTATGTGGCACATGCTCTCTCCACCGACTCTCTCCACCAGTCTGTCCTGACCGGCCTGTGCATGTCTGCTCCACATCATGACACCTTGAAGCAACTGGGTCGATATGTCACTTACGACTTACGTCGTGGTTTTTTGGGATTTCAATCGTCTTGGTCTGCTACTGCTGGAGTGTCGACACCCATCCAGCAAACCTTCCTCCTTTATCCGGGCTTAGGACCGGCACAGGGAAGTTGATGGTCCCCTGTGGCGGAGGATGGATGCAGTTTAACGTCGTGCCAGGACTAACGTCATGCCCAGGACATATTGTATACATATGTAAATATATATAAAGCAATGTGTTTTTGTGTGTCAATGCCTCTGCCAATGTCTCTAGTCTACATATAAGTTTGTGTAATGTGTATGTATATGCGTGTTTGTGTGCGTGTGTGTGCCTGAGTATACATGTATAAGACTCTGCCATCGTGTGAAATTTATAACACTGCAGCGTGGTCTGTTATAATATTATGTACACGTGTCGGTGACCCTATATATATATATATATATATATATACATATATATATATATATATATATATGGACGGTTGAGTCGAGCAAGTGAAAGAAGATTTGCGGGCGAGGAGAAACGCCGCAGTGCATGGTCAATGGTCAATGGTCAATGGTCAATGGTCAATGGTCAATGGTCAATGGTCAATGGTCAATGGTCGGTGGTCAGTGTCGATTGATGTGGTCAACGGAAGATTGTTGACCACAAGAGACACGAAAGCGAAATAAGGATAGTGTCTCTATCTGTCTCTATCTATCTGTCTGTCTGTCTGTCTGTCTGTCTGTCTCTGTCTCCCTCTCTATCTCTGCCTCTGTCTCTGTCTCTCTCTGTCTCTCTCTGTCTCTCTCTCTGTGTCTCTGTGTGTGTGTCTCTGTCTCTATCTATCTGTCTGTCTGTTTGTCTGTCTGTCTGTCTCTGTCTCCCTCTCTATCTCTGCCTCTGTCTCTGTCTCTCTCTGTCTCTCTCTGTGTCTCTCTCTGTGTCTCTCTGTGTCTCTCTGTGTCTCTCTCTGTCTGTGTCTGTGTCTGTGTCTGTGTCTGTGTCTGTGCCTGTCTGTCTGTCTGTCTGTCTGTCTGTCTGTCTGTCTGTCTGTCTGTCTGTCTGTCTGTCTGTCTGTCTCTCTCTCTCTCTCTCAAATATAATTTTGTACGTACGTAATGGATGGCCCCCATCTGTCAGCTCAACGATTGATTCGTCTGCCCAGTTTCAACGACTATAGCCAATTAAATGTCTTTCTAAGTAGGTTTAACGCGTTCATTAGCATTTATCCCGTCTTCGTTGGGCTAATGAGGAGTTTATCGACCGTTATACAAGAATGCACCTCATCAAATGCAGCAGACAATAGTTGCACAAATGAATCATAATTATATAATAATAATAATTAATAATAATACCGTCAAATGAAATGTAGACAGGTGTAACAATCAGCAGAGAAGTGCGAAGAAGCTTCCATGACCGTTGGTTTTCCATTATAGGCCTATAGCTCGTGCATATACAAATATCAGATGGAGGTTAAAGACAACACAGACAGGGCTTTATTGGTAAATTTTGAGGTGAGTAGCCTACACGCCGACCGGGAGAAAACGGACTTTTTGGCCAGACAATTCTGACAACCTAGTCATTCAGTCATCCCGTCGAAATCTTCAGAAAATTTCCACAATTTTCCGTTAGAAAAACCTGACAACTTTTTTAGTCATTCACTCACAATTTCAGGACAATACACCTAAATAACGGCGTGTACCCTGCTTTACCCGATGCTGTTTTTCCCCGGAGGCCGATGAGTACACGCTGTATACCCTCGTGTACAGCCTTGAACACAGAGGTTCATTATGCTTAGCTCCTGAAAACATCTGATTAAAGCAAAGACCGAGACTAAGAAAATGAAGTCGCTAATACCTCTTACCCATGGATGGATGGCTCTCGGGATTAAGTTAACAGACACCTCCTCTTCGTCTTACCCTTAAATCGAGTTTCTTATCGAATTTGCACATAATCACCCCACTCCCCCAGTGGAATCCTCAGTCTCGCCTGGCCCTGTGTATATATTCCACGGCTGCCTGCAAATACGTTTTTTGGAGCGTGTATCTGGACTGTGTGAAAATTTGGCAATTTACTGGCGTCGTTTTCTGGATGATGCAATTTTTGCCTGAGAATTATACTGGATAACAGGATGATGCGGAAGGGTATTCGGTTCTTCGGAATGTTTGGGTCGTTTCGAAGGAGACGGGGCGAAGACGGGGGCGAAGACGGGGGCGGGACGGGGGCGGGACGGGGGCGGGACGGGGCGAAGCCATGTCTGGTCAACGTAACTATTCCTGGGAGTCTGATTTAGTTTTCTGAATAAATGAAGAGGCAGGCACACACAGGCTAACGATGACTCACAGACAGAAAGACAGACAGACAGAAAGACAGACAAGAGACAGACAGACACATACAGACGACTGTCTTCGGACAACATGCACGCGGACTTAGAGATAGATGTTCCAATAACATTTCGATGTCTTACCGTTTTCTGGTAAGATTGCATGGTGCGGAGGGTGGAGGAAAATTTCGGTATGGGACATATAATAATCTGAATTGCAGCAAAAAGGTATAGTTGTATGCACAAACAGAGATAAGAGAGACAGACAAACAGACAGACAGAGAGACAGACAGACAAACAGAGAGACAGAGAGACAGACACAGACACGAGACAGATACAGAGACAAAGAGACAGAGACAGAGAGAGGGACATGGCAGACGAATGAGTAACGACAAAGAAAACGTGAGACATTCACACATCGTATAATTATAGCGCCAGCGGTAAACAGACGAACGATTTTGAAAACAGAAGCAGGGACACAAACAACCTCATACACGAGTATATATGCTACATTCAGACGGGTGCAGTCAGAAGCACAAGTAGAGAAACAGAGACAATAGGAGATGAACACAACCAAAGGAAAATTGATCCCGCGACCGCTATAGCGTGTGAGTCGTAAAAGTGTCCTACGGTCCATAATTTCGTTTGCAATAACGCTTAAAGATCTATGAACGCCAAGCGCTGAATAAGCGTTCATCGGTTCTCAATTCCCTCGTCCGTTCGTCCATCCGTCCTTCTATCGGTCCATCCATCTGTCCGACCGTCCGTCAAATCCTTTGGCCTTTGCTGTCCTCCGTTTGGCCTCTCGCCACCGTCAAGTCGATGGCCTTGCAGACCGCATAACCTATGGGACAGCGCTGAATCGAGTTGAACGGCAGCTTAAGGAAGAAATAATAGCCGCAGAGAAAACAGAGGAGTTTTTGGATCGTCTGCAGTATGAGGAAGATATAAATGAGAGATGTGTTAATTATCATAATAAGAACAACAACAACGAGGTAAGAGGGTTATTTGCAAGCAGCATATTAGAGAGACAATAAGGAAGAAATAATGGACAAAGAAAGGAACATGGTGAGCATCTATTATATGCATAGCATTGCATATCATGATCGATAATGGGCGAAATATAGAGGAACTTCAGGAGAGATTTTAAGATTATATAATTTATTCGTTCTATTCTAAAATTCAAAACACATTAAATACACACCACCGCACCCAAGCCCACAATGCTATAAATTCCAGCAAGAAAGACAGTTCGAAAAGAACTCTGCCACTGGTTGCACTCTGCCAGTGCCAGTCCCATGTCTGGGTAAAAAAGGAGGGCGACACTATAATCATCTTTGATACGACAGTGTAGTTAAACATGTAGCAAGCAGTTGGGAAAGTTAACTAAAAATGGAAGAATTGCCATAAAAGAGAAATTCTTAAAATTATAAGACCTTAGGCTATAATATGAAATTTCTATTATCTTTTAAATACGGACTTCAGAAAGTTCAGTCACTTGGGAAACAGTGGAATGAACAAACTGAGCAGTTCGAGCCACGGCTCTCCAGGACCAGGGCTGTTTTAAAGAAATTTTTAGAACTGCACAACTCCTTCTTTTCGTATCGTATCGTATCGTATTAAAACATTTATAAAGCGCCTCTACTATAGGGTGAACCGTTCAGAGGCGCTTTCTTTTCCTTCCTATCCTCTATGGTAAATTACTTCCAATTCGGAGGACAATTACCATTTTTGCTAGTTGTAACTGCACATAAGTGCTTCTACAACTGCACAAAAACATTTAGAACTGCACATTTTGTGTACAACTGCACATTAAAAAAGCCATGTCCAGAACCGCGTCTCTATCTAGTGGGCGCAACCTACTGTAGGTTTCCGCAGCAGCACACAAAGGACATTCAGGAGTTCAGAGGCAGCTACATGTACAATTGTACATTGTACAGTTGTACACTGCAGTTGTACACGGCCGCGGAAAGCGACGTGGTGGGGGGTGGGTAAATGCCCAGGGCCTGGTCACTTTATGTGCCGGATTTGGTAACTATATAAGTTTTATTTTATGCGTTTTTTGAATCTAATATCACAGAGAATTAACTTCAATCAGTTTAAACTTCAAATTGGCAGCTGAATAAAATCATATAATATAATATCGTAGGCAGGACCTACTCTTTCGTTATTTCAAATTGTTTCTAAGACACATTTTCTCATATTAAGCCCTAAGATTGTCTAGTGCCCGTGCCTGCAAGTCTGCCCATGCTGCAGGGTCCCGGAATTTATTTAATCAACCCTGGGCAGTCAACGAAAGAATGCCACGACCCGGAATCGATCAGGAAACCGAGAGACGTCAACGAGTATGATGGAGCTGATGAGCTGACAAGATAAACACGTATGAGGGTCAAGATCTTAGACAGAATACTCGCTGCTGGACGGGAAGCCAAACAGAGAGAGAGAGAGAGAGAGAGAGAGAGAGAGAGAGAGAGAGAGAGATACATAGACAGAAGCAGAGACAAAGAGAGGTAGAGACAGAGGCAGAGACAAAGACAGAGACAGAAAGAGAAATAGAGAGAGACAAAGACAGAGACAGACAGAGACAGAGGCAGAGACAGAGAAAGAGAGAGCGACAGAGAGACAAAAAGAGAGACAGACACACACACACAGAGCGAGAGACAGACAGACAGACTGGTAAATAACAAACATTCATTCACAGCAAATGACCAATAGAATTATTTGCACACGCGTCGGTTTCAAGAATTGTGTGAAGCGCACAAATAATTGAGATCTTACCTCACCTAGTGCGACGTAACCATTCGCCATATTTATCTTCTGAAGTAATTTTAAAATGACACCGAACTGTCACTTATGGAACTAATTACGACGTAAGCGTCTCTTGGGTGTCAGGATAAGAAGGACAAAATTAATACGAATGGTTAATTATAAAAAAGTGCATAGAGATAAATCGTATATAATTATGTATGAGACTTAGAAGTCGTAGGCCTATATTGCAGCATTATGAATATAATAATGCCAAACACCTAAACTAGAGTTATCAATACGGGACCACGCAGAGGTTATCACACCTACAGACCTTTATATTATAGCAAGCTTATAATTTTAGCTGCAACAATATACATTTGTAAATATTATAATGTATATTAATTTTACAGATACATAATTATGCTATGCATATTTATTATTATTTGCGTACGCCATTGCACAATGCCGCAATGCTGCCATTCTCTCTAATCTGACATCTGCCCTTATAGATTTCATGTAGACCTACATGTAGGCCTATACAATACAATACAATGCAATACAATACAATACAATACAATACAAAACAATACAATACAATACAATACAATACAATACAACTGCAATTTGGAATCGACCTACATGTACTTACAAAGCTCAGAAGCGCACACACGCCTCGACGGCGCAACTGCAATTGTATTGCAGGGCAATAATTATTGTGAGTGAATGACTTATCTTATCTTATCTGACCATTTATAAAGCGCTTCTTGCAGCAAGAGCCTTTCAGAAGCGCTCCCAGTGCGTTCAACTCCGAGAAAAAAGGCAAGTTTTTAGACGAGAGAAAGATGAGGGCACACTACCAGAGAGGATGGCAGAGCGAACTGAAGAAGGAAGCCCATTCCATAGGGAGGGACCAATGCAGGCAAATGATCTGGATTGCGCCATGGCGGTCCTGACTCGAGGGACAAAGAGGTCAAGCCGATCAGAGGACCTAAGAGGACGCAGCGAAGTGGACTTGCTCAAGGTCCACACACAGCAACCGCCTCGGACGGGGATCGAACCCGTACTCTCCGAATTACAGGCCGACCGCTCTAACCAATCGGCCACTGTGCCTATACCATGGCAACCATGCAGCTCAGTTTCTCTGATCATCCGAGCTGAAGTAAAATTCTGTGCCTTCATTCTTTTTTCTCCTCTATAATTTTCCATTTCATAGACGTTCTCAGTAATAATCAGCCCCGAGGTGCATGACCGTGTATAATTGTAAACAATTTTACGGATTGCCGATAGACAAACACGAAAATTAATGGTCTATTTCGATGCGCATCAGATTGAAAGACGTTTATGGTCCTTGGCACGCAGTGACGCGTACAGCACTACGTAGGCCGCACATGCAGAACTGATAAAGCAGGCACAGGAGACTGATTTCGATTCCGATGTCCAGTCAGGCATACAGTCAGGCGAATATACGGTGGACGGGTTTCAGCATTTGGAACAGTCGGAGACTGAGGCAAGGAGAAGGGAAGAAATCGGGACAGGACTCGCGAAACACAGGATGTTTACAGTTTTGAGTGAAAGAGTATACGCTGCGATTGCGTGAACAAGAGTTACACAAGGCTCATGGTGAGTTTAGGTGAGTTTTTAGATGGGTCAGGTCATTAACTGTTGTGATTCTATCGGGTGTTTATGCCAGAAAGGCGGTAGCCTATAAGTTAGGGTTGAGCAGCGAATTGAAGTTTTGGTGATGAGGCAGCCGAAGGGTGCATAAATGTTGGGTTGGAAGAAGAGGGGTTGAGCGGTACGCCTGGTTCGTAAATAACAACTGGCGAAATAGGTAGATTGGGTTATTGGCTTTTAGGATCGGTGTTTGTTTGTATGTGCAGTTGTGCACTTGTTATAGTGGTGATGCAGTTCGGAGAGAAAGTGATGTATTGTTATGACTATTGTGTCATCGGCATCAAGACTTTGGTCAACTGATGTTGTTCTTATGAGTAAGTTGAGTGAGTTAGTGTAATGGATGAACAAAGTGGTTTTCAAACAAGGCCTCGTGGAACTCCGAAAGTGTGTGTTTGTGTTGTGTGTGTGCGTGTGTGTGTGCGTGCGTGTGTGTGTGTGTGTTTGTGTTGTGTATGTGTGCGTGTGTGTGTGCGTGTGTGTGTGTATGAAAGAGAAAGAGCAAGAGAGAGAGAGAGACAGACAGACAGACAGACAGACGAGTGGGACGCGGCATCCAATGTTTTAAAGAACTGAATGTAGGGTTCAAAGTTTGTTTGTATGTGCACTTGTTATAGCGCCCCTTCAAGGTTCCTACTCATAGGCGCTCCCGAATGCAGAGTGAACACAGCATCGGAGTTTCACGCCGAAGCGCTGAGCAATTGTGAGTGAAGGACTTGCCCAAGGTAGGCTACTTACGCGGCGAGGTGATTTCGAACCTCGAACCTTCCGACTCCAAGGCAACGACGCCACCACTACACCACCG
This sequence comes from Lumbricus rubellus, assembly GCA_945859605.1. Classification (NCBI taxonomy): domain Eukaryota; kingdom Metazoa; phylum Annelida; class Clitellata; order Crassiclitellata; family Lumbricidae; genus Lumbricus; species Lumbricus rubellus. The sequence goes on along the minus strand of OX243823.1, from coordinate 23,743,809 downwards.
CGCCCCACATATAGGTACATGTATACAGAGTGTTTGAAGATGTCGTGATTCAACTGCAGCATCGAATTGGCTGCTGAACTATCAAAGAGACTCTGGCAAGCAATTTGCTGACATTTTCAGAAAGAGATGCTTAATTGGCAATTACTGCAGATGCATGGAAGTGAACAAGGTCTGAGTTGAATTCTGTTTCGTTAGACCAAACGCCGAGTTGAAAGTCATAATTATAGGCTAACGTAGCTGTCCAATACATTTGAAGATGCAATGCAGATTAGCTACATGTATATAGAGAGGATGAGTTCTCTCAAATACATCTTCGTTCTCCACGCGAAGCTTCAAACAAATTCATTTTAGCATTAGATTCATTTTCTTTCATTTAATCTCTAAAACTCGAGCTTATCAAGGCATTTGCCATCTCTATGCTGTCACGCACCAGTGGTCACGGAATTGACGTCCTTTAACAGATGACAATGTAATGGTCTTCTCTTGCTTCAGCCTTTTCATTCTTATTGCCTTTGTTTGTTTTGTTATGTCCTTTACTTCACCGATGTACCGATGTCGATGGAAATAATAATAAGCATTCTTTATTCCGTGTCCAGTTATCGCCTGATCGTTTGCAAATCATTTCAACTTCTTTCTCTTGATTATCGAAACCTCGACTTCATCGCTAAATCGTTCCTTACCTTCGCCTCATTGTCGCTAAGGTAATAGGGCTCTAATTTGTCACACCAGGTCTGCAGATACTGTATAGGTAAAGACATGCGACGCAAGAAATAGCAATAAAATGCCTATATAGCGGGTAATAGAACTAATGGCTTCTCTCGCCAGAGACTCCGTGCTGTGTGTGGCTTTCAATCAGCTTTCAATCAAGCAACTAAATTATTATACGGTTTCCGAATTAGAGAATTATATAGAGTCTATCGCGGTCCACATTAGACGGAATATTGTCTAGAAAAAGATATCATAAAGGGAAATGTACCCGGAGCAAGAGCACGAGGAAGGCCGAGGATGAGATGGGTTGTCAACATCGGAGAATGGATGGGAACATCTTTCGATCGAACTTTGATGGAGACAAGAGACAGGAGGAGATGGTTTTCCCAAAAAAAATTGGTAGCCTGAAGGCTAAGTCCGTTTTACTGCTGCAGTGTAGCCTATTGGAGTAGGCTGTTAATTATACAGTATATGAATTAACAATCGATGCAGTCGGCAAGTGTTTGGACGAATGGTCTCTGAACGGCGTGCTCTGAAGGTTGCAACGGGCCACAGCAACATGATATATATCGCAATGCCTGAACGCATCTTCACGTAGCCTATATATATATGTATTATATATATATATAGTTGTGTCCTATATATTATATAGGCAGAGGTGACGACCGTCCAATTGACCGACCATTGGTTTCAAATGTGATGGAAAATCGAGTTAGGAGGATACGATGCGATTGGTCACGTGGAACACTCACAGCGACCAGAATGCATACCGGTATAAGCCAGAGAGATACATTATTATAGCAGCAGCCATATACGAGGTCATGAATGGCTCATCGGTGGCCGATTGCTTAGGACTGATATCGAAACTCGTAGACGACTGGTTCCCAAACTTTTTTGACTATAGGGCCACTTTTTCTATGTTGAAGGACACGAGGGACACTTTTTCTTAGTCGACGGACATTAGGGAGCCACACGGCTTAAATTTAATTAACTAAAGCATATAAAATCGTTATAATTGATTTGAAATATAATGTTTGATGTTACTTATAGACGTCAAAATAAAATAATTTGATATATCCTGTCCAGGATGTCAATTTTTCATATATTTTTGTTAATTATTTGAGAGACGAGAGCCATTTTTAGGCCTGGCGGGCAACTTTTGACTCGCGGGTCACGGGTTGGGAACCTCTGACGCAGACTGTTCTTCTACTTCGTATTATAATATAGATGACACGTAGACCTACGTCTTTGCTTAACAACAGTAGAACCTCTTTAACAATATAGGCAAAAGCTTTTAAAATACTGTCTATAGATCTACAGAATAACTCAACGACTATGCAATAATATATATATATATATATATAGGCTAGATATATATATTTCAGAAGACTTTAATAAAAAAAAATTAAATTCGATTCATTTAGTTTACTGAACCCAGGATAAAAACTTTTTAATCAGTAGGCTAATAAAACAGCAATTGGAAAAAATCTTGCAAAGAAATGATCAAACACCAGAATTTTTGAGGCAATTTGTACGGGACCACAGGCAGGGCACACCTGAAGGGACGGGTCCCGCCGCTAGGCTGCAGGGACGTTAAAGAAAATACAGTCGCAGAAACTAGACCTAGGCTATTTATACGCAGCGTGAATGAGTTCATAGGTCTGTGTATAATAGAAATAGAGGCTCAATTGTTTATAGGCACATCGATTGTTCTTGAAATCTTTTGTTCACAGCAGCATTCAGTTTTCTTAAGCTGTTCCTGTTCTCATAAGAATCGATTTAGTTTCCTTGTACCAAAACATACATTACAAATGAACATTCAACTCTGTTATTTCATCAGGGTTAGTTTTTATTATCTGCATGTGTCGAAACACTGATGTCGCCACTTCTAGGAACCTTTTATGCAGATCAGCTACAGAAATGTTCTAAATGAATAGGCGCTATATAAATAAATCTGTCATGTGTTTCTATTTTGAAACTCTCCCAGCCCAGATGATGCAGGCCTTCGCAGTGGCGGCGCCAAGACTTCAGTTTTTTTAGGGGGGCTGGACTCACGGATAAATTTTTTCATTTTCATTCGCCCAAAAATTTCTGACGACATTTTTTAGTCATTTGCTTCATTTGGGGGCCTAATCATGGAAATATTTAATTTTTCCATGTAAAAAACGGTAGCCCCTCCTGGCGCCGCCACTGGGCCTTAGGGCCTTAGACTAAGAGCCTCATGGCTTGATCATGGGTTGCAGCAATAATTCGGCTTCCAAACTCATAAATGAATTGTAGCCCTTCTTTTCACCAAGCGCCGCCGGTCTCCAGGGCGACCGCCACAAAAGCGTTGGTGCTGGTGATGGTGACGAAAGCTTACTTAATCGTCTTGGACGCAGCTGCACGTTCGGCTCCAATGGATGTAAGTGACAGATGAGAAGTGACAGAAGAGACACGTCGTAAGTGACAGATGAGACACGTCACAAGTGTCAGTCGCTGTCACACTCCATGCCAGGCATCGACCACGTGACCATGGGATGAGTGTTATTGAATCAGAATGCGGGATACTCAGAACAATCAGAATGTGGGATACTCAGAATAATCAGAATTCGGGATACACAAATGCACATCTTTCTATTTATTAGTAGGCTAGTGGTATTAACAATAATTATTATTATTGAAATTATCATTAGTGTAACTTGCTGCAGTTGTTATTTGCAAGTCTAATAATAGTAGTTTCTTACCACTGTCACTCAGATGTTAATTAAGTAACAAAACACGTATGAGTGATCAAAAAGATGCATGGGTCAAGATCGTCATGAGCTATATTGTATTCTGGCGCCGATGTAATTTTATTCCTTAAGTTTGTCTGCCTTTGCATTAGTTTGAACGTTTTCAGTTTTTAGCTCCTTTCCTAAATTGCTAATTGTTATTCCTGTCAAAACCTGACAAATTGGCCCTATATTTTTATGCAGCTGCGCTTATCAGTTTTAAATATGGCCACTTATTTACCTTATTAGCTTTTCTTGGTTCCTCTCGCACAGTACGTGCTGATGCATGATTATGTTTGTTTGCGTGCGATAGAATATATCAATTAAATATTGGTAATATTATTACCCATGCATTGTAATCGTAAGTGTAATCGTAATATCGAAACTTCTATAGCGCCCTCAAAAGCAAAGTCTCGTGAACCAGTTATAAGCTAATTTACAAGCGCTTACTCAAAACAAAATCGATAGGCAGCGGGTCAAGATTCTGAGTAAGGCAGGCAGACAGACGGACGGCTAAGGTTGATGATGTTTAGAGTTGAAATGACGAGGGATGCTAGGAGAAAGTGGAGGAATCAGGTGGGTGCTTCAAATGGTCGACAGAATGTAGGACCTAGAGGTTCGTGTAATTGTTTTTGAATAAAAATTATTACATTTGTGGACCAAATTCAAGTGTTGCATATAAAAATCATAAATTAATTGTTATTGAAAAGTTATTGAACTTATCATAATTACACAGGTTACTTGCTAAAGCATACCAATTACAGTTAGATTAATCATTAAAAGGTAAGGCATTATCACCTGCACTCTAAATTGGCGTGCATCCCCCATATTTATTTTAAAATAACTACGATATTGAAATCACAAAATGAAGCACAGATTACTATTAAGTTACAGGCAAAGCCTTTAACGATGTATCGAGATAAATATTTCGCGCCTGGCCATCTTCTATGGTCTGCCTGTGGTCCAACATTTCTCCAGTTTAGTAGGCTACCCGTGCACCAGCAACTAAAATGATCGACTCGTCTATAATTGGCGTCACAAAGAAACGTATAGACAGTTTTTTAAATAGCATTTTTACCATTCATCCGTAGATAATTTTGAGTTACTGGAAAATATGTTGACATTACCTTGCATGACGAATCTTTGTCGATAAAACGATTGAACAGAAAGTCTTCCTATTCCAGTAAGTGGTAGCAGTTACCCTTTAAGCGTATCCGCAGCAATAACTATGGACTTCGAGCGCACTTCGTTTACAGGTTATGTCCACTCAGTATTTAGAAACTGCTTTACCCGTTTGTCCATATGTAAATTGTAACTTTCTGGGGTGTTTGCCCGTTTCCCCTATTATAGCCTATACGTTCGTCTGGGGATATGAGTTTTTTTAATTCTAATATTTATGTGCTGAGTGCAAACCGACCAAATAATCCTGTTCGTTCAGTTTTCTACAATATAACTCAGACCGTTCGAGAGCTTTGTTTTTACGAAGTCGACATTTCACGAACGGTTAAATTATCCCACATTTCCTGATTCATCATTTCGCTACATTCGACGCCGTAACGAAGAAAATAACGATGTTACAAATCTCTTATACTGAGGCAAATAATAATCTTTTCCAAATGACGGAAAACTTGACGGACCAATCTCGAGGGACCACCAACCGCTCTGCAGATCCCTTTCATTTGACGAAGGTGCGTCAAATCCCACAGACGACGGCGAGATCTCGTGCAGCCACGGCTGACGCGAGATGATGTCGCGCGATTGCCGCATGGCGTCGCCAGCGTCGCAAAACACGCAGCAGCGGCTTAAGAGGGAAACAGCGGCAAAGAAGGTATGCATGCTCTGAGCAGCGGCTAGCGACGGGCAGAATAGCCGGGCCTGAAAATCAATACACATTACACCAGTTTTCTCTACATCCTCCTCCGCCTCGATCCATATACCTCATCGCTTTCGGCGATTGGCGCTAACGCCACCATCGCCGCCGTTGCGTTCAGTCGTTTCTACGGTCGCGGCTTTTGGGCGGTTTATGGGTGCGCGACGTTGCGGGCAATTCTGTTAGCGGCACTTGAGAGTGTTTCCTGTGTTGCGTCGTTCGCGACATGTTTGTTCGCAATCAAAACGAGGCGAGTAACGAGAGAGGAAGATGAGAGGAGCAGAGGGAGTAGTGACATGTGAGAAAATGCAGTGGTGGGAGGATGGGAGGAGGAGGAGAGGATGAGGAAAAGGACGAGAGGGAGAAGGAGAAGGAGAAGGAAGAAGAGGAGGAGGAGAGGGAGAAAGAGGAGGAGGAGGAAGAAGAAGAGGAGGAGATGGAGGGAGGAGGAGAAGAAAGAAAAAGAGGAGAAGATGGAGGGAGAAGGAGGAGACGGTGGATAAGGAGAAGGAAGGGGAGGAGGAGGAAGAGGAAAAGGAGGAGGATAAGCAGAAGGAGGATAAAGAGGAAGGTAATCAGGAAGAGAAAGAGAAGGAGGTGGATAAGAAGAAGGAGGAAAGGAGAAGGAGGAAGAGGATAAAGAGTAGGAGGAGTATAAGGAGGAGGAGTAGAAGGAGGAAGTGCAGGAGGAGGAGGAGAAGGAAGAGGAGGAAGTGGATAAGCAGGAGGAGGATTGAGGCGGAGGAGGTGGAGGAAGAAGAGATGGCTCTGCAGCGGAGGGCTTAATGGCATGAGGAATGATGGCAACTTAGATGGACATTAGCAAAATAAATGACGGAAATTCTTATCGTTGGAACCAACCATAATCGCCGCACACATCGAAAGACGCTATAATACAGCGAGGATAGACGCTGCAGGGATAAAAAGGTTGGCAGGCGGCCACACGTATACAGACGCACGAACAATACGACGCTGAGACGGGCATCCACACGTACGCAGAGATATAGAGACGGTCATCATTAGGCTAATTTGATGCGAGTCGTTTATATACTGACACGGTAAATCACCGTGTTATTGGAGCAACAATGTATCCTTGTATGTATAGACCGGTTGTTTTTCACTCTCCATGCTTCTCCGCCTCTTCTCGGTCTTTGTCTCTTTTCATCTATAACATTCAATTTCTACAAGACTATTATATTAGATACATTGACCACAGGGCTTTTTAACGTCTGTTGTACACAAAATGTGCAGGTCTATAGATGGATTTATGCAGTTGTAGAAGCACTTCTGTATACAGTTAAAACCAGTTGAAAAGGCCATTGTCCTCCGATTGGAAGTAATTTACCATGGAGGATGGAAAAGGAAAGAAAGAGTTGTGCAGTTCTAAAAATTCCTTTAAAACAGCCATGATTGACCACCATGCACACTTTGCACAGCCTACACGATAATCATGTGTGCAAAAACCAGTCTATGTATTATGATAATACTATGATATTAATTACGTAGGCTATATAGCACAGCTCTTGTAACAAGTGCGACAAACACCTGGTTATATTTATACCTATTTTATATTCACCTATTTTATTTATTCCTCCATTTCTATAGCATCCCTTCAAGCTCGCTACTCAGAGGCGCTCCCGACCATACATCGCGTATACATGCATCGGAGTTTCACTCCGAAGCGCCTGAGCAATAATTTGCGAGTGAAGGACTTGCTAAAGATCCCTACGCGGTGGCCTGAGGTGGTTCCGGTCGCAATGCAACAAACAGGGCCGTAGCAACAACGAACGTGGCCCCCCTCCGAGCATAATGTCCGAAATTTCTGACGACTTTTTTCTTAGTCATCAGGCCAAAATGTCGGAAACATTTTATATTCGCCGTCTGAAAAAGTTGATGACTTTTTGGGCCAAAATCTCGGGAAAATTTCATATTCGCCGTCCAAAAAATTTGTTGGCCTTTTTTTATTTATTAGTCATTTCATTCATTTTTTGGCCCCTTTCTTGCCGGGGCCCTACGGTCGGAGGGTACGGAGGGCGGTCGCTACGCCTCTGGCAACAAACATAGGCTATACATGTACCCACAACCATAGTTGTTTAAAACGTTTTTTGGTTTTGTATTCGCTCCCCAAAAACGTGGTTTTTCGTTTTTTATGTTTTCCATCGTTTTATTCCGTTTTTTATTTTTTATGTAACGCTATTTATTTACTCTCTGTCTCTTATTATTTTCCTTAACTTTATTTTTTCCCTGATATTCCTTACGTTTTAAGCCCAATCTCAAGGTTTCAGATAACTGATGTCATTATTTAATTGTTTAACGTCATCATTTAAGAGATACATGTAGAAAGTAAACAATGGTTTTATGTCTAAAATGCAGTTTAGGATGTAAAAAGTCAAATTATTTTTCGTTTCCGTCTTTTGTCGTTTAATTGGTTTTTTTTATTTTTTCTAATAAAACGACGTTTTTCCGTTGTTTATTTCGTTTACATCGGTTTTACATCTATGCCCACTACCGTACACCATGCACCCCGTCCCATGCACAATATGTAGATATAATTAGGCCCTATAGGCCTATAGTCTATATAATGTATACCTCGCAATTTGTGTGCAATATATAATTATATATAGAGTGCATGACCTCGCGTGTATACTGAGGTAGCCAACATCTACATTTCTTTTTAAAGGCTGATTTATTATATACACAGGAAGGCGAAGAAAAAGCATTCAAGATCCCTGCAGACGCTTGCAATAGAAATTGGTGAGTGTCGTGGAGGTCGATTCAAGACGACATTGTCAATGCAAATATAGCGCATATATATATATATATATATATATATACAGTGTACATGTATATTTATATATATATACAGTGTACATATATATATATATATATACAGTGTATATATATATTTATATATATACAGTGTACATATACATATATATATATACAGTGTATATATATATTTTTATATATATACAGTGTACATATATATATACATAATGTATATTTCTGGCGTGTCTACGTTAATAATTATATACGGTCTCTTCCCTCGGAGGTTATGGTTATTGTACCTTTTGTTGGGAACCGTATTGTTCTTTCTGGTCTGGGAACTAGTCTAACGTTTTCTGTATAAATGGTTCTTCTTTATTGACACACGGTGTATTTTCGTTGTAAGACTTTATTGCAGGTGACACACGTTCAACTCTTTGATCAACCAGTTCACATTCTGTCTACTCGATTCTTAAAATGTTAAATGTTGTATTATCATATTGTATCTGCTGATACAATATTACATACAGAGTTGTTACTCGGCGCAATGAAGATGCAACCTGCGATCTGCTATCTAAACTGACGATCAGATCGGATCATACTCAAAGATCCAGTTTAGAAACAGACGATTTCTTTTATACTAAATCTCTAAAGCGATTGAGAAGGCTACGTCTAGAAATATCATTATAAAACACTATCTATCTTATTCATTCCCTGTCTAAGTCTGTCTACGTCTGTCCACATGCATGCTTATGGTGTGCGCATGTTTGCGTCTATGGCTGTCTGTCTACCCACGTGTCCTACGTCAGAATTTAGATATTCAAAATATATAAACGCTTGTGGTTGAACTAAGCTTCACTCAGTCTTAATTAGCCACGCACACAAACAGATGGACGACAACTCAGGCTCACCTATCTATGACTCTACCTCTTAATCTGTTCGACTCTCTGTCTAAGTCCTCCCATCTGTCCCTCTCGTACTACGCTCGTGCTTAACCTAGAAACCTAGTATATAGTCTCTGTTTTCCCCTCTCAGTGTATTTTCCCCACGTCATTCTTATTCTCGTCTGTTCCTGCCATTCTGCCTGCTTGCCTGCCATGATAAGCCCCGCCTGCTCCCCCTGTGCAGCCGCCTGTCGCCTACACTCTCCTAACCACCTATCCCTCGCCTGCTTAGTTCTTGTAACAATATACCCCTTTTTACTCCTTATAAGGACTGTCAACGTCTTCTATGCTGTCTTGCTATTGCCCAATCTGACCAATCACAATCTTGCCCGTTTGGCTCCTTCTCAAGCGACGCCTCTCTTCTCCTCAGTCTGTCTCTATCCGTCTCTGTCCTTCTTTGTCTGTCTCTTAAACCTAGCCTATTCCATGGTTTAAGCAAAGCCCTCACAGACCCCCCAACTACGGAAGTTTGTGGCCCCTGCCACATATAATAACTAATTAATTACCTAATTACACTACCAACTACTTAACTTAATTACTTAACTTATTCCTTAACCAATTAAATAACTAATCTGACTGGCAGTATGTGATACAAAAACCAGGAAAGATGGTCTCGAACAAAATTGTGCTGAAATGCGTTGCCAAAGTGCCTGTCTGTCTATTTGTCCGTGTCGCTATCTATCTGTCTCTGTTTGTCTCTATATCATTGCTCTCATGGTATCCCAGTTGCAGTCCGGTTGATCACGTGACCTCACATGAATGCAAGTAAATTATTTATAGATACGAAAACAACCCAAAAGCGAAACTGCTACACAGAAATACATGAATGTAAGGTAACCATGCGTAACCGAGGAACGGTATACATATATGTACTGCACGATGAAATGTTTGACCAACGGACGCGTGTAAAGTCCAACAGCTTGACTGTCTGGTATTAGAGTGACTACCTTACTTGAAAGAAAGACCCTAACGACTTATTCATGAAATATTACTAATTGTAATCTGGTGCAAGAGTTAGGCTTATCTTGTCGTAGTGTCGAAGGCAACCGTCTCCCTATAGAACAATGTAGGGAACTACCCGATTTAATTAAGTCTTTCTTAAGTTAATCTACATGTTACATGGTAAAGTAATAAACTTATGTGTCTGTTTTCTTACTCTGTCCAGGGTTTCTACGTGTACCAAAACTGTGAGGGGGCAGAGTCATCCGATATCGTGGAGGGAGGGATGTATTCGTCGTCGACGTGGGTCTGTCGAATGACACCTTGGAAGCATTCCTCTGTCGGTCGCTTAATGTACTTCGTATCTCGGCCACTGGAGTAGGGCATGAAGCGGGGGAGTTTTACAGCTGTTATAAGATGGGAGGAAGCGTCTTAATGGGCGCATCCGGGATGAATTAGTGTCGGATTAAGTTCAAAAGCGTCGGGAGTGTCGTTCCTTAATTCTGATTAATAGGTACGATAAGAGACTGTCGGCAAACTCTCTTCTCCTCTCTTCGGCCCACAGAGTGTGTGTCATCTACGATCCTCTATACCAGCTCGCTTAACCTATTACAAAATATTTAACTAATAAGCACTAACATGCACAATGATTATATCGTGATTAAACAATGCGTTTACTACATAGATTGTTCGGATAAAACATTGACTCAGTATAAACGTTGAGTGAATGATACACTAATGTCGCAGCATATTTAGTCGTTCTAGAACAATGAATAATAGTTTTGAAGTACTGATAGTGTTAGACAACTCTGGAACTACGAATTGAGTATAACTAGATGTATCTAAACCATATACACTGTAAGTCATTGGCTATCCTGCACATTCTAAGTCACAATGCGATTAATACATTGTCAAGGCATAATAGACTGTGCCGGCAAGCAATCAGCTTGAGATGAACATCGACTAAATGAGATATAAATATCTCAGTGTACCAAGTTGTTTTTGAAACAATAAACCATAGCAGTACAGTATATCTAGTGCTAGAAAAACCTTTAGTTTTAAAATGAATGTCACTCTATGTACGCAACGTTATCAGCAAATCATATAAGCCATTGTCAACGATGTACAGAATAATCTCGCGAGCAAATATACTTTTTGGTCTCGACAATTAAAAATTATGCCATATAATGAGCCAAAATATACAGAAACTTATGCAATTGGAAAGAAGACGCTACATGTATTATTGGGTAACATCGTATAATGAACAAAACACTGACTGTTATATATGTCTATATTTATATATGGGCGAAGTGTATACGTGTCACCGTCGGCAATAATATTCTATATTATATATATCTGCGTGCTCTGCTGTGCATTTCCCCGCGTGGTAGGGGTAAGACCATTTAGGTATCTAATAGGTATCTAATGTGGTAGGTAATGTGGTATTGGTATTAAGAGCGAACTCTCGCTGCTGCGTACTCTGTCAATGGACTCGTAAATCAGTGTCGTACCCCCCTACCCATAGGGCGAGGCTATGTTGACAGACGACAGCAATGCCTCTGCCGAGCGGTTGTGTGGGGGGAAGTTGGAGGGAAGCTATCGGAACCAGTCCGAAGAACAGTGTCCTATTTGGAAGACATTGGGTCATATGAGTGTGCTTCCGTGTATGCCTGTGTATGTGTTTGTGCGTGTCTTTGTATACCTCGGAAGCTGTGACTATACTGTGCATATAATACTAGGCTGTGTCTGCGTCAAAATGGTGAACGTTCGATACACTGTTCTACACAAACAATGCCTAACCGTAAAATAACAGTTGGAAAGCCAATTGATGTCCGTACGTTTTCACTTTATAAAGGTGTGAAATTGAAAGAAAGAGTGTTCAACGTCAGATACATTATTTTACAGGATTGACTTTCACTTTATTACATTGTATCGTTTTAATCCTGTTTCTATTTCAACACGTATTAAAACCCATGCAAATAATCGCAATCAATTGAACAGTAATACATGCAAATCAACGAAGGGTACATGTAGGTTGATTATAATATTTACCTAGCAATTGAACTAAGTATATAGTAGACATTCACACTAGCTATGTCTATATATATATAGATTGTGATATTTAAACCGTCGATCGTACTAAGTATATGGGATAAGCTGCAATATACATAGACATCCTTTTGTGGGTTGGAGCTTTTGGCCAATCATGAACTGGGGTTTGGATCTGAGTGACTTGTCCGCTAGCACTGATGTGGGCGGGATTTAAGTATGCAGGCGGGTTGTGACGGGCGGTGGGGTACATACCCTCACTGGTCTTAGTAAGGCCAGCGGGCCAGGGTAGGCGTGGTTTACCCTGATGGAAAGCCGGAGAGTTTTTGTTTAAAGACGGGCTCATAATCTATCGCCCCCATACGACAGAAAGATTTTTAAACTGATTATACTATTATGATTAAACGTAATGCACTGGAAAGATAATCTGTTATGTGGTTTTACCCTAATCTCGGAAAGCATTGGTTATAATTGCTTCCCGATTTTAGAGTGACGCTATGTGATGAATATCATCAATGAGTTAGATAAACTTCGGTATTCTCTGTTAGGCCTATGATTTGACGACGGCTCTTCAGAAACATCACTGAGAATTCTAGGACGGCTGTCTATCTTGATCCTTGTAAAAGGCAAGTTATTGGCGTTTCCCCTCTTAATCACTGCACAGTCATGGCTGCATTACGTCTAAGGGGCACTAACAGTTAACAGGTTAAAAAAAAACTCATTGCGTAAATGCTTAACATGACATGTATGACAAATACAGTGTACGTCACTCAAACTTTGAGAATGCAATGCGAAAAATACGTTTTGCAATTATACGACTAAGCTTAAACGATTAATATAGCACATTTTCGTTAACATGTATGTACATTGTAATACCGGAAACTTCGCACCATCATTTTAGACTGAAATAGCAACAAAAGTATGCATACAATTATGGTTACATTCAACAAAGTAGCGTTATTAAAATACAATGAAAACGTGAAAAGAAAATGCGCTCACTACTAAGACGTGATTAACATAATACTAAATACCAACGACAGTATGAACGCTAGAGATAACAGTGGTAAACGCTCTTTTATAGTCTTTCTAAGCTTGGAATAATCGGTAATCATTGCCTTAGTTAATCAATGTAGATTGAGCGCATAGGTCATGTACTTATGTTTCAAAAAGGTGGGTCGGCTCTGTTCACTTGCGATGTGTATTTTGTTTGCTATTCATAAAATGAAGACTGTGGCTTTCTAATCATTCTGGCATGCGTATATTTCGTGGCTGTGTCAAAAGTCGTGCTGTAACAGAATTTTGCGATGTTCGGCGTTCCAGCAGCACCCATGGCATGTGATTATTTATTGGCATGCCTGTATGCTGCGGTTCACGGAACATGGCATATTGCACCCCTTAATGACATAACTAATTGCTGCTTAAACTACATAATTATGCTGGCCATAAGACATATCCATAATTCAGTCCATAAGTCGTGTGAGTGTAAGTGTCGACTGTTGGTCTGATGCTCTGAGCTTACAGTCTTATTTACCTGGTCTGATGATTTTGCCTATATGCTTTTTGTATATAATCATGTAGGCATTTCATCAAACCGGTACGTGAGATGTAACGACGCTTAAGTGTCATCACCACCACGTCCATCTAGCGTGTAGCGAAGAAACTAAGTGAGCCGCATGAAGAATATGAAAATAACTTTGAATGGAACATTTATGGCGTGGCCATCTGGTGAACTGATTCGTTATTTAGTAAAACCAATTGACCTTCCACAAAACAGAAAGTATAATTGTCAGAAATTGCAGAATTGAGCCTGAAGTTGATGTTGTGGCCTTATGCTAATTGGACATTGAATCATGCTACCTTACAGAAGCCTATGTTTGAAAGATTGAGAACATCGATCGATGTCCCTTTGTTTCTCTATATTTTCTCTGGGCCACGAGCTATGATATGTCTGAATTAGACTACCATATCATGCTCCTCTCCCAGGGAAGGTATGGTGAAAGTCACTGAAGTTTCTGTACTGGTTAGTCGCATATATTATGTCATACCGTTGTCTACGGTCCGAGTTTCGTGCTATGTGATGAAACTAACACGCACGATCCTCGTGTCCTACACTAGGGTATGAATGGCATGAGCAATGGCATTCTGATGTGTGGTTTAGCGTTCACCTAAAGTGCAAAGCCTAAGTGCGTAATCTGGAATGCTACCGACATGTATATTTTGCTGTATGTAACAAGGTACTGGTGACGGATATGTGTGTCTATTGTGGCGCCAACTGGTGAATGGTGCGGCATTCTATTTGTGCGTCAACTCTCTATCGAGGACGTGTTAGATATTGGGTAGGTTTGAAATTTACCGATACACTTGTGAACTAAGTGCATTTCATCCTGTCATCTCTTGCTGTCTTTCTTGTCTTATTAGTATCTAACTATATCTGCTAGTTAACGTTCAAACTTCCGTATCTAAGTAAATAGTTTATTGTTTATCGGAATGAAAAATATGTGACTGTATGGATGTGCTTCGTTCCTGATGTGATCTTAAAAAAAAAAAAAATAAAAAAATAAAAATAAAAAAGTAATAATGCATGTTTTGTTTTTGATAGCCTGTTGTAAGCACGAACTCAATATACAGAAGACGAAAGATTAGTTATGAATCTCGACTAGGCTACCTAGCGACTAGCTGTTAAACTGGAAGTAGGATAGAAGGATGTTGATCTTTTTAAAGATGAGACTAGGATGATCTCAAGGTTTTAGCTTCTTTTTAAGATGTACCTTTATGATTAGTGTTCATTAGTCTACAGGAATCTGGACAATCGTCTCTGGAGATTAAAAGGTAAGTCCGCTTTCCAAGAAGACTCCGAGATCTGAGGACATGTCGACCCTTTCTCGGAAATAATCCCTAGAAAAGTTCTTCATTTCATTACGCCGTGTCCTGTAGGCTACAGCACGCCTTGGGTGTGTTAATGAATATTCATTCGAGGCTGCTGTATCCTACATGACGTGGCGAACTTATCGTCGTGTTGCTGTCTGTTCCTCTGCTTAGTCTTACATAGGCCCATTTCATTATATGTTTCAGTAGATTGCTAATATGAGTCTTTATTACTTCTTTGGCTCCTATTCTTGACTTAACCTATTGTAATATCAGCAAAACAGTAGATGTGCCTTAAAGTAGAGCTTCTACGAAATATACCTTTAACTCAGTATTCTATGCTGATATGAGCGCTTTACCTCATTGGGAACAACCTATGTCACGGTATTTTTACTGCTCAGACGCCTTAGCCTTGGTCCTTAATGTACCTGTGACTATATGATGCGCAAACGGGTGCGTTTTTATAGTATCCACTGGAAGAGATCCTCTGTCTTACAAACGAGCCAATGTCATCTTCGCTTATTTATAGTCGCTGGAAGCAGAATGTCTGCGCACCTATGTTAATTATAGCTTCTCAAGCGAATCAGCTCCACGATGATGATATCCCAATACCTGGTCCTTACTTAACTAGCAGACTATATGTTATCCTTATCGCTGGCGTGGTCCAGTCTTAGTATATGAGTCCTAGAACGCACCCTTTACCTCATTCTTATCTAACTGGCCATTGTAACAACTTATTAATATAATAATCAGAATCGATATAGGCTATTTCAGTACCTACACTAGTACCTATCTAAGTTCAATGGTCTCTTTTACCACCTAGGCCCAACTATGGAAGTAGCCTACTATTATATGAATGGCGTTCCTTCTGTGGTCGTTAACAGAAGTATAATATTGTATGTTTATGTGTGTTGTATAGTGTCTGTGGCAATCAGTCCTTTTCATTATTGTAGAGCCTATATCAGCGTCCAGTACTAATATATAATCGAAGCATCATCTAGTATGGTCTATATTTACTGCGCCTTCCAATCCGTACAGGTTCACGATGCTGATATTTTATGTAGGAACTCTGTCCACTTTGCGGAATAGAACCTAAGCTTATCTCTATCATTTGCAGGTCCAAGAAAATGAGCGCTATGAGTTTTAATCTCAGTGCAATAATTATTGTCGTATTGCTTATCCACTAAGTTAATCCCCAGATGGCGTGACCATGAATTCAGCATACTGTCTATATCAGTGACTATATGAGTGCTTTCATTTCTGTAAGTAGTTAAGTGTAATAAGCAATTAAGAATTAAGCCTATACAATATACTCTTTCTTGGTTGAATTACAAAAGAAAATACTGTCTTATTGTGTGTTCATGTTTCATTGACTTCCTTTCAGGGGTACAAGTAAGTTATAGACTCGTGATTCCAGGTGGGTTTCCAACAACGAACAACTCGTCGACTGTAATTAACTTAGCTTAATAAACTCTGTTATTACCATATAGTGCCTTTTGAGTAATTAATTCTGTCAGTCTATGAGCGTAGCCGATATATGTAAATGACTAGATATTATTTTACTATGCATGAACCATAATATATCTGTTCTCAGTATTCTTGATGCGCATTGCAGTGTAATTATCTTCGATAAGCCTACCTTGGATTTAGCCTGAGACCTGTTATCCTTAGCTTGCATGTCATAGTGCTCGGGAAAGATAATCGATCGAATCTTACGTACGAGACAAGCCTTAAACGTTATTCTAATTAGTACGGTAATCAAGGAAAGCTACATAACTAAAATTGATGAAGGAAGAGTGATCAATTTCTGGCTATGTCTGAAAATGTGTTCCAGAATTTGATAGTTATTGAAAAGTTTAACTTGTAATCAAGTAAATTCCACAAGCTATGATATCCCTGAAAGTAAACTTGAAGCATTTTGACATATCATGCCTTTTCGCGGTTTGCACTAGGGACTTTCACGTCTGCATATAAGAATGCAATTCTGGTTAATATCCTCAATGCTGGCCATATATAAACGCGCTATTCTGGCCGTGTGGCCAGATGTTGGTCACTCTTCCCCACTATATATTAGCACAAGATTATTTATATAGAAGCGATAGGCTAGCGACTACTATAATCTATGGAAGCAACTACACGGTAAGTTCAAACATCTCGTCGTATACGTTTACGTCATTAACCTAATGGTTAATATAATCATTCAATGTGATTCTATGTCGTTTTATCTCTGTGTATCCGTAATCATTCGTCGTATCTTGGTTCAGTGTCTTTAGGCCTTAATTAACTCACGATTAATTCTGTATCGTCATGGCTGTGTTTATTCGTAAGCATTTGACATATCTTAGTTCATTGTCTCTGGGCCTCGATTAACTTCTATCAAAACGCTGTAGGTTCATTCGCGCATCATGTATTGCCTGTCGAGTACTCTGTATAAGGTTGGTCTTTTAACGTTGCTCAGTTCATTCGTTACTATTCGTTGCTTGTCTTCACGCTTCGTTACTCATATTAGTTCAGCTTTACTCAGCTTTCCTCTTCGTCATGCTGTCGTAACCTGTTAATACCTCTAAGCAGGCTTAGGCTCTCTTTGATTCGTTACCTGTTAATACCTCTACAGGCGAGACCTATCGTTCTCGTTGATTGCTCTTTAGGGGGGGGTGGAATCGGCATTTTATTAACTATGCTTTACGAGACATTACTGTTCCCACTCTTTGTCCCTCTAAAGAAGTAATATCAGCATTTATTTTCGACTATGCTTTACGAGAATTACAGCACTGGCTAGGCTAGGAATTTATGCTCAATTCCTTTTCGAGTCGTCTCAGCACTACGATCGTGCCCTTATGTGTCAGTGTTCTCCCAACTTCATGACCCATTAGCTTTTACTTTGCTTACTGTCCACTGAAGTTCTCTATGCTCCTATTCACTTACTTCCGTTTCATTAACTGCACTTCTCACTCTAAGTATTCACTGTACGTAATCTATATCAGTAGTAAAGATAAGCTGATTTCCGATCAGTCGTCTGACGTCATAATCACGTGTACTCTATTCGTGTGCGTTCCTAGCACTTCTCCGATACTCAGCTGTCCGTAACGAATCTCGAAGGCGTTTGTCTCCTGCGCAACTTACCCGTCAACGTGCGTTTGATATGAAATTCTTGTCTTAATGCTGGGGCAATGTCTCCTTCCCATACCCAACTGGGTTTCATTCCTTTGTCTTTCCAAACGACCCGGTAATGGCGTCGCTTGTTTATTAACTTCAGGTTGGTTATTCTGTCGACCTCTGCGTAGGCGTTTTGCACTGCTACGGGCACTGGAGGTGTGGTTTGACTTGTAGTCTTCGTCGGTGTGCTCGGTAGGTGTCCAGCTAGAGGTGGTTTCGCATAGTCAAGTCTGTCGTGATACGGTCGAAGTCTATCTGCATTCACAGGGTGACTCATTAGTTTGTTTGTTTCCACGCTTCGAAGCCTGTACGTTGAGTCTCGGATCTTCTCTGTTACGTAGAATGGACCAAGGAAACTTCGGTACAGTTTATTTTTCAGTCCAATCGGTGTGACTGGGCTATCCATCATGACTATATCTCCAATGGCGTAAGTAGGTGGTTTACTGTTCCTGTCATAATATGCTTTATTTTTGGCTTGTAAGTCGATTGTATTTTGCGTAATGTCGTCTCGAGTATTTTTGAAGATCTTAGCCATTCGTTGAGTATAAGATGAACTGTCAGGATCCTCATTCGTTTCCTCTTCATCCTCTGGAACATTCAACTGACAATCTATCGGCTGTCTAGGCGGTCGGCCAAACAATGTATAATACGGTGAGTAAGTAAGATGTTGACTTGTCGTTGTCCTGTATGCAAGAAGTATGGCAGGTAATTTCTCGACCCAATTATGTTGTTCTCTGCCGCTAGTGAATCGTAAGGCAGACCATAAGGTAGAATGGAATCTCTCAGCTGAGCTATTCGCTTTAGGATTAGCTGAGGATGTAAAAATGCGATGAATTCCAAATGTATTAGCCAGCTGTTGGACTATGGCGCTACGGAAGTTCGCGCCGCGGTCACTCATAAAAGAATGCGGGCAAGAATATCGTGAAATCACTTCGGTGAAAAGTGCCCGGGCTATCGACCCGGACGTCTGGTCCTTCAGTGGAATCGCTTCAACCCAACGGCTGAAGGAGTCTATGCATGTTAGTATATATTTGTAGCCATCTGTGCTCTTAGGCATGTTCAATATGTCTATATGCCACCGAGAAAACAATCCAGCCGGCGGAATAGGCTGTAGGGGAGCTCTTTTTATGTTCGTTTTCAATTTGTACTGTTGACATTTGAAACAAGATTCAATGTGACCTTGAATCTGACGATGCATTCCACACCAAAAGTATTTCTGTCTTATGCTTAGAAAACAACGGTGGAAACCTGGATGTGAACATTTGTCGTGGTAAGCTTCGATGATCTGTTGTTGTAGACTGGTCGGTACTACGACTTGATTTATGTAAGAGCGATTCGTATTTTTGGTTCTCGGCTGAAGGTAATGGTACAATATGTCGTCATGTATTGCAAATTCAGTCGATTGTAACACTATCCTTCGTGCTTCTTTGTCATCCTCGGGTAGTAGTCCTGACTCAAGATATCTTATCATGGGTAGACTCTGCGGACATCGTCTCTGCTGTTGTGCAATATCAATCAACTGCGTTTCTTCTTCCTGCGGTTCGGTCAACTCTTCAGAGAAAATAATGTTAAGATCTTCGTCAGGTGTCGCTATTTGAATGTTAGCGAACATTTTGTCCTCTACTGTATCTGATTCTGTCTTTTCATTTTGAGGATAATTTATGCGTGAAACACAGTCAGCATTAGTATGTTTACGGCCTGGTTTAAAGATTATCTCGAAATCATATTCTTGCAATATTATGGACCACCTGAAAATTCTACTATTCGTTGAACTTTTAAAGGTGTGTAAGTACTTGAGACTTATGTGATCGGTGTATATTTTAAATCTCATATTGCAGAGGAGGGAATGATTACTCTTTATCGCCGAAATGAGACTTAGGGCTTCTTTTTCAGTTGTACAGTAATTGCGTTCCGCTTGAGTTAAACTTCTACCCCCATAGGAGATAGGATGCTCTAAATTGTCTTTACCAAGTTGAGATACCACCCAACCTATGGCATAACCACTGGCATCGCAATGTATGATAAATGGCTTTGATGTATCAGCATAGGCTAAAACTGGAGCTTCTGTTAAAGCTTGTTTTAATTTGAGGAAAGCTTCCTCAGCCTCATGGTTCCAGTAAAACTCCGCATCTTTTCTAAGAAGGCGACTCAATGGATTAGCAATGATTGCATACGATTTTATGTGTTTACGGTAGTATCCACTAAGGCCTAAGAATGACCTTACGTCTTTTTGTGATTGAGGGCGTGGATAGTCGTTGATGACCTTGACCTTGTCCTTGTCCGGGGCAATGCCCTCAGCAGATAGAATATGTCCCAAATAGACAAGCTTAGATAAGGCAAAATGACATTTCGATGGGTTTAATTTCAAGTTGGCCATCTTTAATTTCGTTAGTACCTGTTGCAAATGGTCTAGGTGTTGTTCGAACGTTCTACTATACACTAATAGATCATCGATATAACATATGACGAATTTGAAGTGAATGTTCTGGAAAATGGATGACATTAACCGCTGAAAGGAAGCCGGTGCATTGCAGAGTCCAAAAGGCATTTTTAGGAATTCAAAGAGACCCTGATGAGTGACAAAGGCCGCTTTTTCACGTGTCTCGGGATCCATGGTGATCTGGTGAAAACCACTCCTAAAATCCAAAAGAGTAAAATGTTTCGGTTTTTCCTGGGCTAGAGCGTCAGTAATATCACACATCAAAGGCACCGGGAAGTTCATTTTTTTCGTGACGTCATTTAAGCGCCGGTAGTCAATGCAAAATCTCAGTGAGCCATTAGCCTTCTTGACCAAAACAACGGGGGAAGCCCAAGGACTCTCTGAATGCTGAATGATTTTTGCATCTAACATGTCGTTTACTTGTTTTTCAATCTCTAATTTCGCCTGTGGTGAGTGTCTATACGCCCTCTGTCGAATAGGTGGAACATTTTCTGTGTAGATGGTATGCTTCACTCCCGGAGCCGCTTTTAAATCATGTATCGACTTAGAGAAAACATTTACGTTGTTTTGTAATAAAGTTTTCAGTTGTTCATTTTGTGTTTCGTTTAAATCTGGACTCACATATTGAACACCTAACGAATCTAGTGTACTAGTGTCACTGTTCTTCTTGCTAGTGTTTGTTGTGTCATCCGTATGTTGTTGTGTCTCTATCTGTCGTGCTGTATTCTCCTCATTGAACATAGTAATTATCTGTGGCTGCACTGTTTCTAAGGTTGCCACCATTTTGTTTTTCTTCAACCAGATACACTTGTCTGTAGGATTCAGTATTTTGCATGCTGCAATGTTTTGTGCATTATCTACAAGAGCTCTCGAACAAAGGAATTTGTCATATTGTCGGCCTATAATAGGTTCGCATAGAATTTGGTTATGTGCTCGAATTTTCGGGAGCCTTACTGAAACAATGTTTTCTGACTTCGGTGGTAAGACTGTTGTTTTTAACAAACAAATTGCGCTTTCTCTTGATGCTGCGTTTAGATTAGTCAGATGGGCAGCGGTTAGGCAGTTATGGAAAGATACTATGCCGTTTGCAAAATCAATGTTTACTTTATTTTCTTTCAAGAAATTCATTCCCAAAATGACTTGATATCCAATTTGGTTTGAGATCAGAAATTCGCAAGGCATAGCTAAACCACTGATTTTTAGAGTTAGTTCAATTTTGCCTAAAATTGGTAGGGGGCGGCCGTCTGCGACCGTGACCTTGAGGTTTTCATGACTTGCTAAATGATGGATAGGTATGTTCAATTTCTGTAAAGTTTGTAACGCAAGAATCGAGTGGCAAGCTCCACTGTCCAAAAGGGCTTGAAATGACTTGTTTATAATTTTGATGGCTATGGTATTGTATGTCAATGTCGTCTGTGATTTGTCATTGCAATTTAACCCACCCGCTGCATGATTTTTACGGGCAGGTGCGAATCCCTATTGTGCTCTTGGTGGTGCTGCGCGTGCAGACCTGCAAAAGCGCTGCAGATGACCTAATTTGGCACAGTTGTGGCATATTACATTGCTTGCTCTACAATATGCATTGGTGGCATGCTTGCCCCCGCAATTATAACAAAAGTACCTAGGTATGTTATTGTTAACTGGCCTGTAACCGTAGTAGCTGTTCGTTCCTTGTTGTTGGTTTCCGCTGTTGAATGTCGGCTGGTAGTTGGTCCTGTAGTAGTAGCTGTCGGTCTGGCGCTGCTGATGAGGATCGTCTGTCGCGGAGTATGGACGGCGTGGTGGAGTGTAAGAACGTTGCGGCGGCCGTTGTGATTGGTTGAATCCGTTTGGTTGATGGTAGTCGGACTGCGGTGACGGTGACCTTGGCCTGCGTTGCGCGTACGTGTCTGATGGTGGTGTCTGGTTCCATTGCACTGTGTCCTCGAAGCGGACATGTTGACGCTCAGGGTCGATATTGCGAGGCGTAGAAAGAGTTGATAGTGATGTCGCTTGGAGTTGTTTGAGGAGCGTTTTAACCTGTGCGAGCTCCTCGACCGTGTTCTTCATGTGGGTCTCTGTGGCTGGATAGTTGCCCTGAGCGGTCTCCGTGATACGCGCCCATTTCTGGAGATCCGCGACGGTTTGCGGATCGTGCTGTATCACGTGAGATCGAAGAGACGGGCGGAGACCATTGAGGATTACGTGAAAGATCTGGTCCTCTGGCACTTGCAGTTGTTGAGAAGCGTGTATCACCGACGTAATGAAATCGTCTGCAGACTGAGATTCAGCCTGCTGCATCAGCCAAAGATTTGCTGAACGTCGCCAGGACTCAGTTATGTTTGGACGATACCTCTGGAGAAGGGCTTCTTTTAGGTCTTCGTAATCGTTTTGGATGGCTCGTGGCTGCGTATTATACCATACCGCTGCCCCTGCCTTCAATAAGAGAGGCAACGCCGCGAGACTCGATTCATTATTCATCCTACGGAACACCGTCCATAGTTCGAAATTCTTTATGAACTCCAGCACATCGTCACTTGGCTGACCAGTGAAGGAAGCGGGAAGGAGAGAGTTAGAAGATGTCATGTCTGGTTGGTTTTCAGTATCAGAGTCAGAATCGGGTGGAGGAGTAACAGATGGAAATAGTTCTCGCCTGGATTGTCTGATAGGACGGCGTTGATGTGTTGGTATGGGTGAGAGTGAAAGATGACGGGATCGAGTTGCGGAAGTAGGACTTGCGGTGTTGGTGAGTGTAGAAGAGTTTGAAACTGACCTGGGTCTGCTGCTACGGAGATTATAGCGCCCGGTCATGGATGGTCTCTCTGGTTGTCGGCTGGTCTCGTCGTCTGCTCCTTATTGTCGGTATTCTCGTAAATGAGAAGTCCCGCGATTATATTTATGTAGTTTCTTGAAAAGTTCGATCGTCGGCTGGTCCTCTCCGGTGTGGTCGCAGGTCTGTAGATGGTCGTCGCGTCCTCTCTCCACCGCTGGTGTCCGAAGTAAGATCTTGGGTGTCGAGCCCGGTTCTAGCACCACCTATACGGTCTCTTCCCTCGGAGGTTATGGTTATTGTACCTTTTGTTGGGAACCGTATTGTTCTTTCTGGTCTGGGAACTAGTCTAACGTTTTCTGTATAAATGGTTCTTCTTTATTGACACACGGTGTATTTTCGTTGTAAGACTTTATTGCAGGTGACACACGTTCAACTCTTTGATCAACCAGTTCACATTCTGTCTACTCGATTCTTAAAATGTTAAATGTTGTATTATCATATTGTATCTGCTGATACAATATTACATACAGAGTTGTTACTCGGCGCAATGAAGATGCAACCTGCGATCTGCTATCTAAACTGACGATCAGATCGGATCATACTCAAAGATCCAGTTTAGAAACAGACGATTTCTTTTATACTAAATCTCTAAAGCGATTGAGAAGGCTACGTCTAGAAATATCATTATAAAACACTATCTATCTTATTCATTCCCTGTCTAAGTCTGTCTACGTCTGTCCACATGCATGCTTATGGTGTGCGCATGTTTGCGTCTATGGCTGTCTGTCTACCCACGTGTCCTACGTCAGAATTTAGATATTCAAAATATATAAACGCTTGTGGTTGAACTAAGCTTCACTCAGTCTTAATTAGCCACGCACACAAACAGATGGACGACAACTCAGGCTCACCTATCTATGACTCTACCTCTTAATCTGTTCGACTCTCTGTCTAAGTCCTCCCATCTGTCCCTCTCGTACTACGCTCGTGCTTAACCTAGAAACCTAGTATATAGTCTCTGTTTTCCCCTCTCAGTGTATTTTCCCCACGTCATTCTTATTCTCGTCTGTTCCTGCCATTCTGCCTGCTTGCCTGCCATGATAAGCCCCGCCTGCTCCCCCTGTGCAGCCGCCTGTCGCCTACACTCTCCTAACCACCTATCCCTCGCCTGCTTAGTTCTTGTAACAATATACCCCTTTTTACTCCTTATAAGGACTGTCAACGTCTTCTATGCTGTCTTGCTATTGCCCAATCTGACCAATCACAATCTTGCCCGTTTGGCTCCTTCTCAAGCGACGCCTCTCTTCTCCTCAGTCTGTCTCTATCCGTCTCTGTCCTTCTTTGTCTGTCTCTTAAACCTAGCCTATTCCATGGTTTAAGCAAAGCCCTCACAATTAAGTGGGGCAAAGTGGCCTTGCATGCAGAATTGCAATCGACAGGAATATTCCTTCAACACATACAGCGAGTCAGCGCATTTCTATCGTTTCTAGGTTGATATAAACGATGAAGGATGTGGGTAAGTGCATGCGTGAAAGGACTTGTGAAAGACGCGAATATCAAGATAATACAAATGAGCACGTTTACATTATATACAATATATATATATAATATATAATATATAATATATAATATATATATATGTATATAGCAACAGTTCAAATGATCTTGACCGTTCTCAGTTTTTCAATGAATTATTGACCGCGGGCAAGATCTTTCACGACCGCTGTCCCTTTGAATTGGTGCCGCGCAGTTTAAGGTCTCCACCATGCATGGATACGGAGTAACGGCGTTACTCACGGACAGTGATAGCACTACATGTAGATTTAAGGCTCTGAAATAAGCTATAGAATCGGGAATCTACTCGCAAGATCTCGTATACGCAGAGGAGTAGGTCCTACCGGTAGGCTATACGCTATGGGACTCGGCTTAGGCCTATGCTCTAGCCAATCCGGCGCAGTTCGGGTCTTGATGCAAAATTAACGAATAGGTTTTTAAAAGAAATCTGGCGGATTTGGTGACTCGGCGCACCGTCTTATATATAATTATATCGGGCTCCTAAAATCAGCGACCGGCTGACGTTGAGTTTCGTTAAAAACAAGCAGAAGCATTAAAGGCTTTGAAAATTGACGTGATGTTTTGACCGAACCGTTCAGACTGCTATTAAATTGCTGCAGCTCCGTTTTCTGAATAAATCGGCGTGCCTGCATTATTTTGCTGCTGCGCAATTTGCGTCTTTTTGCGTCTTTTTGTGCACCGGGTGCAAGGAACTGCGAACATGCACGTGCAAGACTCAATCCATGTTTTAAAACAATGAACCGAGAAATAATTTTTATACAAAAACAGTACGAACAGGGTAATTTTCTTTAAAAACCCAGTAGATCTATAACTTGTACCGCATACCGATGTTCTATGGAATCTATGCATACTCTGCTGTTGGAGTGGGGGATAACTGCAGAGCGATGGGAAGGGTACGTATACGGTATAACCACGAATGCGGATTACAAGAGCAACGATTCCAAAGTAGGTCACATGTTTTTTCGGACGTCCTTAATCGAAGACCAGGAAGTGCTATCACATTATCATCTGACGTGTTCAATATTTGTCTGCCATGTCTCTTCTCTTCATTCCATTTTCCAACCCCCGTTCCCCTGTATCTTCGGCTGCCAATCAACGTCAATATAATATCTTCATCAGCAGCGTCTTCTTCTTGACATCTTCAGACTACTTCTTCTCGATGATTTCTTCTTTATTATCGCCGGCATTCTTCGTTTTCTCCTCTGTGTCCACTTTCTCCTCTCCATCAAATTCGTCAACTGTATACCTCTTTCATTTCTTTCGGTTACTTCCTACTTCCTACTTCCTGTATGTATACCCTGCCTTTCGTTCTTGTCCTCTCTTCCACTGTGTTCCTCTTTTTTGTCTTCGTCCGTATCTCTTTGTCCTTCTCTTCCTCCTCCTCCTCTCTCCTCCATTTCCTCTTCCTCCTTATTCTCTTCTTCCTCCTCCTTCTCTTCTTCCAATACTCCTCGTTCTCCAATTTTTGTCTTCCCCTTATTCTCTTCTTCTTCATCCTCCTCCTCCTCTTCTTCTTTCTCCTTCTTATTCTCTTCCTCCTTATATTCTCCTCTTCTTCCTCCTCTTTTTCTCCTCTTTTCTCCCCTTTTTCTCCTCCTCCTTCCCTCCTCCTTCTCTTCCTCCTTCTATCCGACGAGGTCGTTCAATTTTCCATTTGCCACCAATCGGCCAACGAAAGTAAACAGTGAAATCAAATTTAGACGGAACAGAAACCAGAAATATAGAAATATACAAATACACGAAATTAATATACATGTACGTTCATCGAGTCATGCCTGTAGTGTTAAGTGGAAACACAAATCACACACATGCACAAATCACACAAGTCATACACACACCTACATGCACATACACAAATCACACGCATGCACAAATCACACACACACATAAATCTCAAACACACGCATGAATCACACACACGCTCGCACAAATCACACACACACACACACACACACACACAACAAATCACACACATGCACGCAGACACATGCGCTCATATACCCACGCACGCGCACACGCTCACTCACCCACACGCGCACACACACACACATGCTGATCCGCATAGACAATTCTTTATTAATAATTTGACGGAATGATGTAGATCGAGTGTGGCAAAGGGGAAACAGATCAGTCAATTCGAGTTTTCTTTAAGCACCAGCATATAATATTTCATTTTATGAGAAAGGAGGAAATGCGTTGCCCGATGTGCACAGCCTCACGTGGACTAAGTATAGACCGACTCTATATAGCAGGCCTACATGTACAGGGTGTG
This sequence comes from Lumbricus rubellus, assembly GCA_945859605.1. Taxonomy (NCBI): domain Eukaryota; kingdom Metazoa; phylum Annelida; class Clitellata; order Crassiclitellata; family Lumbricidae; genus Lumbricus; species Lumbricus rubellus. Next base: position 23,716,720 of record OX243823.1, on the reverse strand, counting down.
CCATAAAAAGTAACCCCCTACGGTTTTTAGCCCATATTTAGGCCAAACATAAGAATTTTTAACTGGAACTTTACAGTTTTAAAGGCAATTCATGTTTACGTACAATTGTAAAATTTCAACAAAATATTTCAAACAGAACAAAATTTATACCACTTTTAGTGAGGCCACCCACCGTTTTTTGACGATTCAAAAACGAAACGCAAAAAATTAGGTTTTTTGCAAATATCATGGCCCGAAGTAGGAATTTCAAAATGAATCTTTACAGGTTTAAAGACAATTCATATTTACACATGATGGCCAGATTTCATGAAAATATTTCAAACACAACAAAAATATACCACTTTTAGTGAGGTCACCCACCGTTTTTGACGATTCATAAACGAAACGCAACAAAAGTAGCAAAAACACGATTTTATTAAGTCTCGTCTTAAATAACTGGTGTCAAATGAACTTGGTAGTGTTTCACAACTTGTGTTCAATGTGTCCACCACCAGTGCCAAAACTTCTTTTGAGTCTCTTTGCAAAGTTCTTGATGGACCTGTTGCTTAAGCTGACAGATTCCTTATTTACCAATTTGATTGTCATCTTGCTATGTGACTTCTCAGTGACGTGCAGCTACGCTGGTACCCTGCTTCTTTTTTAAATAGTAATAATAATGATCACCTATACTATCCTATAGCAATATCAATGCTATTTGATAACAAATATTTGAGATGAGACTTAATAAAATTGTGTTTTTGCTACTTTTTGTTGCGTTACCCTAGTGAATCGTCAAAAAACAGTGGGTGGCCTCCTTAAAAGTGGTGCAACTTTTGTTCTTTGAAATATTTTGATGAAATCTGGCCATCGTGTGTAGATATGAATTGTCTTTAAGTGTAAAAAATTTCATTTCGATTTTCTTACTTACGACCAAGATATTGGCCAGAATAATTAAATTGGTTTTTGCAACTTTTTCTTGCGTCGCGTTTTTGAATCGTCAAAAAACGGTGGGTGACCCCCCCTAAAAGTGGCATAACTTTTGATCTGTTTGAAATATTTTGATGAAATTTGGCCATCATGTGTAAATATGAATTGTCTTTAAGTCTGTAAAATTTCATTTCGAAATTATTACTTTTGGCCAAGATATGGGCAAAAAACCGTAGGGGGTTACTTTTTTATGGCCCACCCTGTATATACAATATTGCAGTTCGCTGTTTATGTTGTGGTTTTACATGTCCGCATATTATGTGCTATATATAGGCTGAGCTTTTTTAATTTCTCGCATTTGCTATTAGTCCGTTCAATCTATCTATATTCAGAGGCACCCCCGATAACAGCGCGGACACTGCATCGGAGTTTCACGCCGAAGCGCACGAGCAATTGCAAGTGAAGGACTTGCTCAAGGTCCATATACGCGGCGGCTTGAAGTGAATTCGAACCTGTAACCCTCCGGTTCCAAGACACCGAATTTTTTACCACTAGCCTATCTATGCACCACCACGCCCCGCAAATACGCATGAATAGCGATAATTGCTCATCAGTTACAATGACAGTCGGCCGAAGACTGATATAGAATAATAGATTATTGCGAATATTTAGTCTCCGGCTGCAATGTGTCCATTTTTGAAATTTTCTTCTCTTTTCTTTCCTCTTCCTCCTCCTTCTACTCCTCCATCTCCTCCTCCTTCTCCTCTTTCTCCTCCTTCTTCTCTCCTTCTTCTCCTTCTTTTTCTTCTCCTCCTCCGTCTCCTCTTTCTCCTCCTTCTCCTCCTCCTTCTCCTTCTTTTCCTCCTTTTCCTCCTCCTTCTTCTCCTCCTTTTTCTTCTCCTGCTCCGTCTCCTCCTCCTTCTCCTATTCCTTCTTCTTCTTCTCCTCCTCCTTCTTCTCCTCCTCCTCCTCCTCCTTCTCCTTTTCCTCCTCCTTTTCCTCCTCCTTCTCCTCCTCCTTTTTCTTCTCCTCCTCCGTCTCCTCCTCCTTCTCCTATTCCTTCTTCTTCTCCTCCTTCTCCTCCTCATTCTTCTTCTTCTACTCCTCCTCCTTAGAATAATAATGATGGGTATCAAGTCCTGTCAGAAATTTCAGATGTTGCTGGACATGGTTGTTCCAAGAAAATAATCATTGTTAACAAGAATTGCTGGAATTGCCAAGGTCACATTTTTCGGAGGACCTGAACACGTGGGCTTAGTGAAAATAGCATTCTCAAGTTCGCAACAATTACATCTGCAAGTAATTTTATTCTTCAGAATGAAGGTCAAATTCAATTATTCATCGTGTATACTGACGCATAGGCTGGAGTCCATTACTTTCGTCAGGCCATAAATAATAATATGTAAGAATATACCATGACGATTAGATCATCATTAGAGCACGTTCAGCATTGGCATTGGAAAGACCTATACACTCCTACAGACATGGACAATTGCTTCCTGACTTCGGCCTTGGGCTATAAATAGGACCTAAATTATGTAGCGCTGGAGAGGCATAAGTGGGTCTTTTTGAACGCTGTATACGTACAAACGTTGTATTCTTGACTACATGTATAATATTAATTTTTAACTTGTGGTCGTCCAAAAAATAATGTGTTTTATTTCCAATTCAGCGGCAATGCCCACGTTAATTGAGGTAAGTAAATTATTGTCCAATGTGCACGTCAATGACAACCAAGGTCAATGGCGTGCAAAGCGCAAAGTTCAATAGTGTCCCCGAGGTCAAAGGTGTCCAGGGCCAATTGTCTCCAGGGTCAATGGTGTCCAAGATAAATTAAAGCCAAGTTCAATGGTTTCCAAAGCCAATAATTATAGCAAGGTCAATGGTATCCAACGCCGGAAGAAAAGTTCGACCCTTCCTCCTCAAGGCGCTTCTATCGAGTTGGATTAACCTGCTACAATGTTACATGTGCGCATGCAGAATGTCTATAATTATTAATTAAAATTTATTGTCAATTAAATTGAAGTATCGAGGTCGTAACTGCATTCGATAAGCGACTAAACCGGTTAATTAAGTCGAACATCAATGGAATTTAGGGAGTAAATTTCTATAAATATCCGCTTCCATTAAAATGGAAAAAAATTTATGGAAAATCGACGCTTGCCGAATGAGAAAGGTGCTGGAAAACTCCAGAACTCTGAGGTCTCCAGTAAATGTAGCTTCAGCTTAAGCAGATCAATGCCGAATTCAATAGAATTTTTAAAGAGTCTCATCAAATAGGCTACATACCGTATAATAGGCTACTGCAGACGAAATCGATGCATAATTTTATTAGTCGAATTTAATTAGACAGCCGTTAATAGGAGGAACTAAGCTACAGGTGTCGATCATGACTTATTAATTAGGATTTATTTTCGGCTCCGATCACACATTATTATTATCTATATATATAAAAATGAAACTTTCCAATAGTTTGTGTAAAGTGTTCTCGAAACGTACCGCACAGATTGTTTTGAAAATTTCACAAAACCTTCCATTCCTATCAGAGAGTTTCCAACTTTTTTTTTCTCCGAATAAACGCAATATTTTCCACAAAAAGTGAACTTTGCATTCCGCTCCACCGCCATTTGCAAATTAAAAACCGCACGTTGCCAGATTCACAAACGCCTTGACAGTGACTGCGACCATGCAAACGAAACATGAATGAGGTTGCGTCCCATGACGTCATAAGCGATTCGCATAATTATTTTGCGGCCTTCTTGGTTGAAGGAGGAAAGGAGCGGAGGGGGCGGGACGGAGGGGAAGGGGAGGGAGGCGGCGGGGGAGGGGGAGCGGGACGGAGGGGGAGGGGAAAGGAAAGGGGGAGAGGAGGGGCAGGGAAGGGAGGGGAGAGGGGGAGGGGGAGGGGCAGGGAGAGGGGAGGGGGAGTGGAGGGAGAGAGGGAAAGGGAGAAGGGGAGGGGGAGGGGAGGGGGAGGGGGAGAAGGAGGAGGAGGGGGAGGGAGAGGGGGAGGGGGAGGGGGAGGGGGAGAGGGAGGGGGAGAGGGAGGAGAGGGAGGGGGAGGGGGAGGGGGAGGGGGAAGGGGAGAAGAGGGGAGGGGAGGGGGAGAGGGAGGAGGAGAGGGAGGGGGAGGGGGAGGGGAGGGGAGGGGGAGGTGAGGGCAGGGCAGGGCAGGGCAAGGCAGGGGAGGGGAGGGGAGGAGGGGAGAGTCTTTTCTGCCACAGCAACGCGTGGCCGGGTACAGCTAGTATTGCATATAATTATAGTAAGGGCAGGTGCAAAAGTATTAGCGAGAGCAGTCTCCTGTTGTTCGATAATGCAGGAATTATTTGCAGGAATTATCTGATTGCACCAGTGACCAAAACAAAGCATCTTCTTAATTAAATACGGATTGTTGTTAATTTCTGAAGAGCTGAATCCCCAAGGGATCAGGATAGTTCTAAGTAACTATACAATAACAGACGGACGGACAAACGGAAGGACAGAGAGAGGGAGAGACAGAGAGAGACAGCGAGAGAGAGTGAGACGGAGAGTAAAACAGAGAGACAGAAAGATAGTGGGGCAGAGAGAAGCAGATTGAGAGTGAGAGGGAGAAAGAGAGATACACAGAGACAAAGAAAATATAGATAGATTGACATAGAGAGAGCGACAGAGAGAGACAAAGAGACAGACAGACAGAGACAGAGAGAGACAGACAGAGAGCAAGAGAGAGACAGAGACATGCAGAGACAGACAGACAAAGACACAATACCTGACGTGATTGCACATACATAAACAATCCATTGCTAATGCAACAGGCGACCACATCATTAAATTAACGACCGATTGCAGGAGCTACACAACTAAACATGACGACACAAACAAAAGGATCGAGTCTGTGTCTTTCTTTACTGAAACCTTCTCGCTTAATTTGCATAACCGATCTAAACCGCCTTCGACAGCACGCTCACCCAATTTATTCAAAATTATTAGCCTTTTCACCACAGTATACAACCTCTGCCTCGATCTACTTCGGCCATTTTCTGATACATATGCCTACCTTGTGTCTTCTCTCCATCGATTCCTTCGTCTCCCTTCAGCGTCTTCACTTCCTCAAAGCATCGATCTGAGCCATTTACCTTTCTCGTCATTGTCTTCTTCGTAACCGTGCGCTGACGTCGAGCTCTGACGAAAGACAAAAGAACCGATGGAACCGCCGTCCATGGAACCGCTGAGGCGGTGACGCTTATTCTATCGATGCTTCTTTGATGACCACCAGCGCCCACGCATCTCCGTTTACCTGTAGGATTTCTTTATTATGGTTATTGAAATTGCTGCTGCTTCATGTACAATGTATCATGCGTATAATTTATACGCTATAATGAGTAATTCTGGACCCCCGAAATCTCTCCCTGCAAATTAACGTTGGACGTTCAGTCTGTTGTAAGGCTATGCTATCCATGCACGTTAATTTAGGAACATGGTCTTGTGTCATTGCCTTTGTATAATAGTTGTGCTGTGTGAGCAAAAGCAATACTCTCATTTACCCAAAACAGAACAAAGACTAGGCCCTAATTTCACCGATCTGTATTAGCCAATAATTTCTTACATCCGTCTTGGGTTCGGAAGTCTGCTATTTGGCCTATACCCATGTGCAATTCATTCGTTCGTTCATTCATTCGTTCAAGAATTTATATAGCGCTTCTTCAAGGGGACTACTCAGAAGCGCTCCCGACTCTATCACGGCAAAAAGGACAGTTTTGAGTTCAATTTTTTTAAATGTTTCAGTAATAACCCCAGAAAGTAGACTTAGCTCATGTGGGAGCCCATTCCAGACAACTGGGTCGATCACAGAAAAGGCTTTAGGGCCTATTCTGCATCGTTGCAGTTCATGCGAATGGGACCAAGAGCAATCCCTTCTGTGCAGAACGGTGGCCTTGGGTACTCGTGGAGCAACAGAGCTCTTGCAATTTAGTCTGGGGAAAATTCCAAGCTGACATTGGCTAACTAGAGCAGCGATCCTAAATTCAATGCGCTGCCGAGTAGGAAGCCAGTGTAGTGTCTCCAGCATCAGTGGCGTAGCAATAGGTTGTGCAGCTTGTGCAGTGCACAAGAGCCCCCGGATGTCAAGGGCCCCTGGGGTCAGAGTAAATTTTGTACTTTTAAATATATTCAGAATGTATTCAAACCTAAATGTAGGCCTACAGCGTACACAGCACACACTCAATAATTTTTGGGGCTTACCTGGAAATTGTATACTTTTAAATTATCGTACGGCACTCTCTTTCTGTCCCCCAAGTTATGTCTAAGTCTTATTTAAGTGGCGCTGCTAAGCGTCAAGCACGAGAAGAACGTGTAAAGACCGCCAAAATAAAAAAATCCGGATTTATGCCTGCCGAGAGCGAGCTTGAAGGCTTGTACCGATGACTACATGGGGGCAGTAGCGTAGCAATAGGTCGTGCAGCAAACATGGAATGATGGAATAACCCCTCAGGCTGTTCACCACCTCTTGCCATCTTTCCCGCCTTATTAAATACCTAATTAACATTCAAGCCACGCTTGGCGCGTACAACTACGAACGTTCTGTTCACAAAAGTACATCTACGTACACTCCCTCACCTACGAAAATAAATTCAAAATCTCGTTTAAAACTTACCACGGCTTTTAAAATTTCTTCGAACGTCCAAAACATATTTTATTTAGTATCTTAAACGTCCTCGACTAGTTTTCACCCTTAAATAATGCTGCTTTATTAATTTAGGAGATACATCTGTGTTGGAAGCGTTCTTCGCATTCGCTAGATGGCAGAGCAGTTTCTTAAACTGTCCACAAAAGGACCTGAAATTGATCTAACTGCATTCGGCGATGGTGAGACTGAAAAACACCGTAAAGCGACAAAATCTGTTCAAAGTGAATCTTACACAGCACGTGTTTATCACGATTTCAACAAATTTAATCGAAAATAAGACTCGATATGAACTTACCGCTTTACGAAAACATCTACCGTCGTCGGAAATCAGGTAATCCATGACTTTACCCTCGTACGTTCAACCTTATCTCCATACATTGACCAACTGTTTGCATGTGTCCAACCCTGTGTAACGTGAAATGCCAACTCAGCCAAAAACGTCTTGCTGAAAACGAATGTTCTAAAAATTCCTTTAAAACAGCCCTGACTTACTTCATGCATAAATGTATATAATATTGTATATATGCTAAAATTGCAATTGGCACTCCACATAGGCCTATACAGAACATAATTATATATTCTGTTAAATTATATTCTCTATAATATTAGGCCTATATTATTGAGACCATATTGGGTTCATATATTATAGGCCTATAAGGCTACAGCTGTTTGTGGGTGTAGGTAGATCTACTCGGAGTAGGCCTATTGGCCGCATGGAACTAATAAGCTGACTTCGGGCACGATGTGGCCGGTGTTTCGACAAAGTATCGGTCATAGCATAGAGTCGCCATAAATATAGAATTAGGCCTATGACATAGTCAGCAGATTTTAAATTGCAGCCTGCAGCTGTGCAATTATAGGACTGTGCAAAGCACGTCAGAAATCGGATTTCCTAATAAGACATAATAGTATGACTAGGCCTACGTATGAAGCTGGAGCCTAGACAGACGAATTTTGGACCATCATTTTGCCTTGTAGTTGTAGGCCTAGGCTGTTTTAACTTCTGAGTTAATTGACACCATCCGCCTATCGATTTTTCTTTTATGAGGCATCTGCAGGCCTATAAACTGCGACTTAGTCTTCTTTAGGTGCTGTTGAAAATCATTTTATTGAGGTAACGTGATCAAAACGATTGCAAAATTGTTCTGGTAGGTAATGCAGTAGAATATTTTAATCTTACTCGACCAGGTGCGATGTTGGCGTTCTTGGCGTATGGCGGATGTATACACGCTGGTGACTATTTTCAAAATGGCGATTGTGGATGATTTGTGTTGTTATTTTTTCCGATTTTTCTGCTTTTTTAACTGAATCGAATTGAAAATTCGAGCGTGTGCTGTTTCTGGACTATTGCTTTAGCGAAGAACTTGTAAGTTTTTCATCGTAAATGAACCTGATTATTCGCAAGGTGTCTGAACTCGAATGTGCAGTTTGAATGACGCTATAGGATTCTAGATCGTAAAGTGGGTTACGCGGTGATCCATTATAAATCAAATTTGTGTAGTATGATGTTTTGTTTAAAATGTACACTATGAGACTGAAATATTAGCATTTCAATACTTGTTAAATTTTATCACCAGCCCGAAGGCAAATAAACGATAAACGGTGTAACTGGTCCAGACTCGAATAACAGTGCGCTAAGCCATCCGCTGTACCCGTTGAGTAAGCAAGTAAGCAAAGAATAGCAAACGCAATTCGAAGTATAGGCCTACACAAATAATGAGAAGATGAAAATGAAGCGAATCTGATTCATGGTATTCAGCTCTCTGGGACCGTAATATTGCTTTAGTCGTCTCGTAGTTATTACATTTAAAAAAATGATTATGTTTGTCTTTTAGATCTTATTGATGCCTCCATTTGGTATGATATGAGATTGTAATTTAGATCTTGTGTCTTGACCATTAATCCATTGTCTTGTGATTCATTGTCTTGTGTTTACTGACAACTGTTGATTTAATCTAAAGCACAGAATTTTTTTTCATGATTCACACATTGCAGTAAACGTTAGAAAAATGAGCCAAAAAACCGCCCTTTTCACAGAACGTAGGGGATGACAGCATAGCTGTCGGAGATAAATTGGGACAAAGCTCGACAACATTGCCATATCAGAGTGCAGCTACTTTGCCACCTTAATACCTCTAACACCTCCATATGCTGGCAGCTGCTATTTAGACGATGGTTTCGAAAATAATGAGACTGGTCATGTACTTAATAAATTCTGGACATTGTTGCTCTTTTTCAGTTGTTCAAGAATGTTGACGTGTCGAGCTGCTTTTTCGAACTGAACCGGTTACGTTTTTCTTCTGTTTACCTGAGAATATCATTCAACATGTCAACGCCGAAAGTCAACACGTGGTCCGCAAAGTGCCAGAGTTCTAACGGCTTAAAGGTGACGCTGGTCAAGAAGCGAAAGTCTTCTCCCGAACAAAGCGATGTTGGTGGTGAACTGACAGAGGGAAAGCAGAATCAGACGGTGGGACTCGCCGGTCCCAGATGGACGATTGAGAGCAACAGGAATCCATGCAAGCTGGTGATTAAGCGACGCAAGACAAACGATTATCCAGACGGTGGTAAAGATGGTGGTAAAGATGGTGGTAAAGATGGTGGTAAGGATGGTTGTAAGGATGGTTTTAAAGACGGTGGTAAGGACACTCGCGGTTCCGGTGAACCCAGCCTGAAAATGCGAATCGTTGCATCCACGAAGAAGACGAGCCAGGACTCGGAGACCAAGTTCTTGAGAGTGAAGAATTGGTGCAAACAGCAGATCCCGAATTCAGCGTCCATGGCACTGTGCGATAATTACGCGGCCGCTGACCTACAATCCTCGCAGCCATCCCCGAAGTGCAGCGGACTCGAGGGTTGTCTGGCCGCAGAACTCTTTCACCTGCAGCCTTCGCCAAAGGACAGTGGAATCGACGTCAGCTCGCCGCCAAGGAGGCTCGACGAAATTCACCTTGCGGACGTCAGCGGCTGCGTTGCCATGGCTACGATTTCTGACAGTGCCGCGGCAACGCTTTCGACTGCTACGTCGATGGTGGTGTCCGACGTTGTCATGGCGATGTTTTCGAATGCAGAGTGTGCAAGTCAGGATGGTCTGCTCCATGCGGTGAAGCATGATGCGGGCAAGACTGCTTTGAAAGCAGGCGAAGCCGCGTCTTGTGGTGGTGACGTTGTAAACCGGTTGAGTGGAAGAACTACAAGACGATTATCCAATCTGCAGTCGCTCTGCAGTTATGCATCACCAAAGGCGCCCTCTGTTGCCGAAGAGGATCGCATCACGCTCCGGTTTCCATCGTCCATGTTCCGTGCAGCCGTTGCACGAGATACAAGAGCCAGAAAATCACCTGCTTCCGGCGTTGCTGCTGTAGGTGTCCGTTCCAGCAGACGAATCGGATCAGGTACCGTCGTCACGGCGACAGACTCCAGCAGCCCAGGTGCTCTGGACATCGTTAAAAAGACAGGCAACATCTGTCAGGTTGGGCAAAGTCTCGCTTCAGTTATTTCCTCCAAAGATGATTCAGATGGTCCAAAAATCACTGGAGCTGCAAGGAGTGACAATCCAACGGGTCCCATTGCTGTTCGAAAAAGTAGGAGTAAAACGAAGACTAGTCCAGTGGTAGATGGTGAAGCAACCTCCAAAGATCCAGTTGTTGCTGAACAATTGAACAGCATGAACCAAACTGATTCAGAAGACACAAGAGTTGTGGCCGCCAAGAGTTCAAGGTTCACAAAGGAGAAGAGAAGCAAGTTCCAAATCGGTTCAAACGTCGCTGGAAGCAATGGAATTGCGGCCAAAATTTATCCAGACATCTCCGTAAGAAATGGTTGCATGGATGAAACTGATCCAAGTATTGCTGAAAAGGATGAAAGCAAGACCAAACCAAATGGAAGCATTTTGGAAGCAGATAGAAGTAAGGACCAAATTGATCCAAGCATTACTAAAAAGGATAAAAGCAAGGCCAAACTAAATGCAAGCATTATTTATACAGATGGAAACATGGACCAAATTTATCCAATTATTACTAAAAAGAACAAAAGCAGGGCCAAACCAAATGGAAGCATTATTGAAACAGATGGAAGCAAGGACCTAATTCATTCAAGCATGACTAAAAAGAATAAAAGCAAGGCCAAACCAAATGCAAACTTTATTGAAACAGATATAAGTAAAGGCCAAATTGATCCAAGTGTTACTAATGAGGACAAAAGCAAGGCCAACCAAAATGCAAGCATTGAGGCTGATGGTTGCAAGGACCAAACTGATTCAACCATTTCTCAAAAGGATTTGAGCAAGGCCAAGCTAAATGGAAGCATTATTGAAGCAGATAGAAACAAGGATGAAGTTGTTTCAAGCATTGCTAAAAAAGGTAAAAGGAAGGCCAAACCTTATGCAAGCATTAGTAAAAAGGACAAAAGTAAGGCCAACCCAAATGCAAGCATTGAAACAGATGGAAGCATGGATCTAACTGATTCAAGCATGACTGAAATCGATGAAATCATGGCCAAACCAAGCATTCTTGAAACAGATGAAAGCACGGTCCTAATTCATCCAAGCATTACTAAAAAGGACAAAAGCAAGACCAAACCAAATGGAAGCATTGAAACAGATGGAAGCATGGACCTAACTGATTCAAGCATTGCTAAAAACGATGAAAGCAAGGCTAAACCAAGCATTCTTGAAACTGATGGAAGCACGGTCCTAATTCATCCAAGCATTACTAAAAAGGACAAAAGCAAGACCAAACCAAATGGAAGCATTGAAACAGATGGAAGCATGGACCTAACTGATTCAAGCATTGCTAAAAACGATGAAAGCAAGGCTAAACCAAGCATTCTTGAAACTGATGGAAGCACGGTCCTAATTCATCCAAGCATTACTAAAAAGGACAAAAGCAAGACCAAACCAAATGGAAGCATTGAAACAGATGGAAGCATGGACCTAACTGATTCAAGCATGACTGAAATCGATGAAATCATGGCCAAACCAAGCATTCTTGAAACAGATGAAAGCACGGTCCTAATTCATCCAAGCATTACTAAAAAGGACAAAAGCAAGACCAAACCAAATGGAAGCATTGAAACAGATGGAAGCATGGACCTAACTGATTCAAGCATTGCTAAAAACGATGAAAGCAAGGCTAAACCAAGCATTCTTGAAACTGATGGAAGCACGGTCCTAATTCATCCAAGCATTACTAAAAAGGACAAAAGCAAGACCAAACCAAATGGAAGCATTGAAACAGATGGAAGCATGGACCTAACTGATTCAAGCATTGCTAAAAACGATGAAAGCAAGGCTAAACCAAGCATTCTTGAAACTGATGGAAGCACGGTCCTAATTCATCCAAGCATTACTAAAAAAGGTAAAAACAGGGCCAGAGCAAATGGAAGCATTATTGAAACAGATAGAAGCGATGACCAACTTGATCCAAGCGTTACTAAAAAGGATGAAAGCAAGGCAAAACCAAATGCAAGCATTCATGAAGCAGATGGAAGCACGGACCTAATTCATCCAAGCATCACTAAGAAGAATAAACGCAAGGCCAAACCAAAAGCAGGCATTATTGAAACAAATAGAAGCCAGGACCAAACTGATCCAAGTGGTACTGAAAAGGATGGCAGCAAGGACCAAACTGATCCAAGTGGTACTGAAAAGGATGACAGCAAGGACCAAACTGATCAAAGTGGTACTGAAAAGGATGGCAGCAAGGACCAAACTGATCCATGCATCACTGAGGAGGAGGATAGATTCTCGGAGAAAACTGCTCTCAGCATAACTTCGAGGAGTAGAATCAGAGGCCAAATTGGCCCAAGCATGATTGGAATGGAGGGAAGCAAGACTTATGTTGGTACAAGCAAGGTGAAAAGACAGAAGCACGTGGTTCTTCCAACTGACCTTGCAGCAATGGACATTAAGGTTCCTGCTGAACCGAGTCGTGCTGGAAAGAAAAGAAGCAAATGCCAAACTCATTCGATTCTTTTGGAAAATGTGAAAACCATAAGCCATAATTTTCCGATCAGCGAAGATACGAATTCAAAAGACTCGGCCGCCGTCTGTGACGAGATACAAAGTAAAAACCAGTTTGGTCAGAAAGTTGTTGCTACTTCGGTGATGAACAAAAATTATCAAACCTGTGCAGGAATCTCTGGAACGACCAGATGCAACAGCCACACTGATGCAAAAACCGACACTGAAATCAGAAACAAAGATCATAGTGTTCCAGTTACTGTTGAGGAAGCGAGAAAGAGTAGCGTAAATTGTTCGGTCAGAAAGAGAGAAACGAAAAGCAGCAACAAAATTTGTACGAGTACTGCGAAGGAAACGAGTACTGTGAAGGAAACGAGTACTGCGAAGGAAACGAGTACTGCGAAGGAAACGAGTACTGCGAAGGAAACGAGTGCTGCGAAGGAAACGAGTACTGCGAAGGAAACAAGTACTGCGAAGGAAACGAACTTGATGGACACAATTGGTGCAGTTGACGCTAAACAGTTGAAATGCGAGAACGAAACGAGCCCTGTTGATACACTGCAGGTGGAATCGAAGGTGCACGCTTCCTCGGGCTGTTCCAGTACGAGAAAAAACAGTGAGTGTAGCTTTGGGTCTTCTTTAGAGTTAGACACCATCAGCCAAACAATTGAAAGCATTGTTTCTAAGGCCAGCACTACCGAAATACAGGGCGTTGATGAAATTGCAAAGTCTATGAAACGAAAGTCGAGTACCGAAGGTTGCGAGCTGATACCAGAGAGACAGCCTAAGCGTAACAACGCGGCTCTTCAGGCGAGGAAGTGGCACGCCGGATCAAGGAACTCTGCCAGCCGAAGATCCTACGGCCGTCTCTGCCACGCCCCCGAACTTCCGCCACCCCTGTTGACCGCTGCGTGCAACGACCCGTTAAGGTCAATGGAAAGTTCGGCTGAATCCGGGCAGACCATCCCCTTTCTCAGCAGGCCGCATCTGTTAAAGGAAAGGCGGCAGTCTGGCTTAACCGCATCGCTTGCTAAAGACGAACGTTTGAAAGCCGTTGCAAAGTCGTTGAGTGTTGATAACGGACTCGATCAACAGTTGTCCAGTCTTTACGACTTCGAAGACGATTCGCCTCCAGTTTTAGACTTCATCAACACGTCGGTGAACGGCCGGAGTATTTTTCCTCATCGCTCTCGTTTGCCGTGGAAGGGAAAGTCGGTTGGCGGTTTAGGTTCTTCGTCGGGTCCTGTTGATACATCTACTGATCTGAACGCTTCGAAATCGGTCGGTGTAATGCCAACGTTGGTTCAGTCTAGCCTTATAAATGCTGTTGATCTTCCCGTAGTAGAGGCCAATGGGTCACAGTCGAGGAGCGAACTAAGGCTAAAAACAATAGCTAAGGCCGCAGGCAGTTATATGAGTGAGTTTGCAAGTTATGTCAGCAGTCGGCAGTCAAAGACTGATGACGTGGAAGAGTGTGCTCATATTTTAAGTGCTTCAAGTGCAGTTAAAGAAGCTAAGGTTGATAAAGCGGAGACACCAAATGTGGGGAACAAACGCCTTCCAGCGAGTGGTGCATTATTGACAGTTGCAACTGAAAAGCCGTCCAAGTTTATGACTTCCCTGAGGCAAGTGCGAAAACCTAGAAGTAGAGGCAGCGCAATGTCGAAATGTAGAGATCTTTCTAAACCAACTCTGTCGGACTTGCAAGCAACATCTCAGATCAGCTGTGCATCTGAAGTTCAAGATATTTGTCAGGCAGTGACGCAAGTTGACGAATCTTGCTCAACTACTTCTAAAGAGAAGCACATTGAAAGCGCAAGTCCGTTAGGCAATGATGCGCTGCTTGCAAGTGCGTTAGGCTTGCGTCCAAATACGCCGCACCGAACAGTTACATATCACAAACCGGTTTCCGAAGACGCAAGCGAAATTTCAGAAACTTGCGTTGATCCGGAAAAATTCGATATCAGCTTGTTTGTTACGGGACAGAAAAGCCTGGCGCGCCTGCAGGACAAAGCTACAAGACTTCTGCGAACTGTTTGTCCGGGCATCGCTGATCTGTACAAACAGCTCGACATCCGAGTGGTCTGCAAGTTACTCGATCAGTTGCTGGACGAGATGGCTTGCAGTAGGACTGAAGGCGAGGCTACGAGTCACGCTGAAACGTGCTGCCGTGATTGCGAGGTAAGCCTGTGCCGAAGGCCAACCGAGTGCCTGAGAGTGTTCGAGAGAAAAGTCTTGGGCCTCCTGCGAATTCTTCTTCCATCGGCCGACCTTGAAGGTGTCGCGTCTGCCGACATAGAACTTCTCGTGGACGCTGTAACCGTGGCGAACGCACCCCGTGACGACGAGCACACCCCGAGTGACACGTGTAGCAGCAGTTGCCTTGGTGACAGTCATGTCCCCAAAACAGTGAACGCCACCAACAGTGAGGAGCACTGTTGTAGCAGTGCATGTATATGCTGCTGCTCCCAGGACGGCCAGAAGGACTTGTGTTGCGGTGAGCACAGTCATGACAGCCTGAACTTTGCTGACGATTTGCAATATCCTGCCGACCTCGCTTCGATGTGCAGTGACGATTTACTGTTGAAATCGAATGTAAGCTGTATCAACAGGTGATGATGCAAGTAGGTTGGTTGGTCCATCTGTATGCGGAACATTTTGCAGATCTTGTATTTAGCGTTTTCTGTTCTCACGTTAAGGTGCGTAAACTCCCGAATATATTCGGTTAATGCTAGAGGGATCTGTAATATGCTGGAGACATTACACTGGCTTCCTACCTGGCAGCACATTGAGTACAGGATAGCTCTTCTGGTTCGGTGATGTCAGGTTGGCATTGCCCCAGGCTATACCTGCGAGAACTATGTTGGTCCACGACATCCAGGGCCACCGTCCCCTTTGTTCTGCGCCGAACGGAATGCTCTTGGTTCCATTCGCACGAACCACAACCATGCAGAATAGAGCCTTTTCGGTGGTGGGCCCAGTTGTCTGGAATGGGCTTCCACAGGAGCTGTGACTGGTTCCCGGGGCTCGTACTGAGGCATTTTTTTATTAAGCTCAAAGCTGTGCTTTTATTCCGTGCTGGAGCCGGGAGCGCTTCTGAATAGCCCCCTTGAAGAAGCACTAGTTATTTAAATTCTGGAATTAATGAATGAATCTTGGATTGTTGAATTTTAAGTGGTTAATTTCTGGCTCTTTTCATTTCTTATGCAGTGACTGAATAATTTGTGAAAATGAGAGAGCTCACGATATGTGATCGTTGTTTAGTGGTTTATCTGCCTTGTAATGCTGGATGCAGTGGTTTGAACATCCTTCAAATCGACATTCACACACTAGGATCTTGAGCAAATTCTTTATAATTTTGCTTCGTGTCATAATATTGTTGTCTACGTTTGACCTCGACTGAGAAAAAAGTATCACTTGTCGTTTTCTAGATCAGCCGGGAAATTGGATTTTCATCTAAAATCATAATTATTGATTTTTGCGTTTGTTTAAAGCAACTGCGCCTTTGGCTCACTGTTTTTGCAATCTGTATTTGTGCCACTTGATGTATCAAGGCCAAAATTTGATTTTTGCATCAGCTAGAGACAGATTGAAGTTTTGTGATTTCTCGGTAAATGATTTTTTCCCCCATTTAAAGCCGATTTTAAAACGATTTTAAACACTTGGTGTTGAAGCTTGTTATAATTATTGTGTATGACAATCTGTAGTCATTGGTTTAGGTTTTTGCGATGTTTTTATTTTCATTTTGGACATGAGTCTATTTAATTTAGGTTTTAGTACAAGAGAAAAATTTTCTTTTTACAGGTTTGCAACTTTGCATAAGTGTAGCTTTAAGCAGGAACAGGTAGAAATTTTTATTTTGAACAGATAACTATTTTAAGTTATTTGCACCTCTGCTGTGAGAAGCACTTTACTCATGTTCGCCCCAATTTACCTCCGAGAGCTATGCAGCTTTACATTGGGTGTCCATGGACATCGTCAGCTACACTCTGCTGATAAGGGAGTCCTCTTGGTTCCTTTTGGTCACTTAAATAACTAAGCTACTGATTTTTCCCATGAACTTCAGTTTCTTTAACAAATTGTCATAAATGAAATTTGACTGCGAGGCTAATTATACTTGCTTGAAATTCTTGATGACTGTTGATGATATGCTGTATTCAAGATTAGGACACTGTGAAATTATTATTTGCTGCGACCATACTCATCTACTACTGCTGCTATCTGAAGGTTTGGCTCTATATAAATGTTGGCTTTATTATGTTGGGTTTCAGGCATGTTTCTGAATGAGTGTATAAGATTTGCTTCTACATGTATGTGCGATCAAAGTGTTACATTTTTGGTAGATTTTAGGATCTGTACGACCTCAAATTGTTTCTGAGCTCTGGTGTATGCTGTATAAGTTTGTTATTCATCATCCAAGTTGTGGCAATTTGTTAAGAATCATGTGAGATTGAGGTTTTGTGAAGAAATCATATGCAAGCAAGTCTTCAGAATGTTTTAGCAAGGCGTTCGTTTTGTTTTGTGCGTGAGGCTGTTCTACAGCATGCAGTGATAATGGTGATTTATGGCAAGGACTATGAAGACAGGCATGGCGATGATATTGAGGTTGATAGAAATTTATTAGTAAAGAATGCTTATGGTTGAAATGAGCAATTTTTATTTGTGTTATTTAATGTGTTGCATAATTAATTAGTCTTATATGCTGAGAAAGTTCAACCGTGCTTTGCCTGTTCAATAGGAAATGTGCATACCAGTGGGTGTTTATTGCATTGGGTGATACATGTATGTAAGACTTGATGAATCCATACACACGTTTAATCTTTAAGCAATAATTAAACTATTTCTTAAATTCTGTAATTTGTACTCAGAATGTGCACTATTCGTTTATTTAAAGTAATTCACTGTAGTAAACACGTGGAGCAATGATGTGCAGATTACTCCTGAGAAAAGTGTAGTTGAATTGCAGAAAATTGCTAAGTTGGAACATGTTATCATATTTAAGATTTCCAATACATAGGAAAACGTGATCAAGTTACAAATAAATATTATGTAATTTCAATTTTTTATTTATTTCAGTAACTGGTCATTACTGATGTGAGGCATGCATTCAGAATTTAAGAATGCTTTTGAATAAGTGAAGGCATTTTTAAAAAATCATTTATGCGCCATTGCTTCAAGAATAAGAATAGACAAAAATTCATGCTTCTTACTATTTGAAAGGCAGGAAGAGATTTTGTCATGTTCAACAAATTCTTATAGGCTGTTGGTGTTTTTGTGGAACTTTGCCTACAGACAATGTTGTGAAAACTAAAAAAAATACTGGATAATTTTGATGCATGTTTTTGACTGTTCACCATAGCTAGCTGAATTTACGTGTTAACGTGATTTCTATTTAAAGTATAGTGAACTGTCCGAATTGTGAAGATTTATTTATTTTTCGTTCCTCAAAATAGGTTGCACTAACTATTTACGAAGGGGTTTGTGAAAGAGATTTGGTGTTTAATCTGTTCCATCCATTGAACCTTTGTGAAATTTTGTGCGGTTTCATTGAAATTAAGCTTACAAATGATACAGTCATGTTTCAGAATGTCAAGTGAGTAACCATGCAACTGGTAAAAGTTCTTCAATTACTTAGCATTTTCGAGCTACTCATATTTTCCAATTTATATGTACTCGCTGGGATATCTGTTGATGAATATGGTTATTATTCCGAACTGATTGGCAAAAGGATTAATTTTATAAATAATAGAAGTAGAAGCGTAACTTTGAGACCATGGCTACATTTTTCCCCTTGAGAAATGGGAAAGACAAGGCCTGCTTAAATGATAAGCAACCAATGGGCAGAGAGAGACCCATTTGAGTAATCTTGTGGAAAGCCCAAAATTAGCAGAATTATGCCACTGAATAATTATAATGCTAATAGTAATAATAACTAATTTTTTAATGAGATTGAAATTGCCTGTCTGGAGTAAATATAATGAATTATTATGTTTTATTATTAATATTTTTGCTATTATATGTGTACAACTTTTGCATGAGGATATTTATAATATACGAGAAGCAAGAAATTATGATAGTTGCCGCTAATATTATTATTAGAAAATCAAGCTATATTGTCAACGGATGAATGAATATTATCGTATTCTTGTTTCTTTTTATTGTTGATATCCAGAATTTTTCTTGTGTTTTCATTGTTAATAATCCTGTATCCAGAAAACTGTCTACTGTAAACAGTCCATAACGTTAAATTAAGAAATTCGCATTTCTTGCGCTCAGTTTTGTTGTCTAAGTCAGGTATGTACTCCGTACCGTTTGAAATTACAGTCGAGCATAGCTCCGGTGTATGAGTCAAACGATACGATATGATGATTTGTTAGTTATTTAAGCTAGTTATTTTGCAGAAACTGTATCACGACACGGTTTCAATATGATTGTTTGTACAATGTACATGTAGTTCAGAGAATAATGTTCATTTTATATTTGTAATGATTTTCAATGTTTGAATTTAATTACGTTCTATTTGAGAGGATGTTCTAGAATTCTGAACTCGTTGATTTGTCTGGGTGTAGTGCAGACTGTCTGACCATTACGTTGTTAAAGTCTTTGAGAGTTGCGTGACAGTTTGTCTTATGTTGCAACCTTTCACCATGTTTTCAATCTGGAAATTAATTATTGATAGGTCTTTTAAGTTGAGGCATGCAATTTTTTAAGGAGTATTTATTTATTGCTATAATTATTGGATTGTTGTTATTGCCTATTGCCATGTCTTGATTGCATACTCAGCTCTGCATGACTTAAAAGATACTAGATCAGAAAATGACTCTGCCTGAAGTTGTGCTTAATTTCTGGGTAGAAGTGGGTAGAGTATATACTGATGAATTATACTGAATTTATGAGCTACTCAGAACAGTGAGTAATTTTTAATGGAAACGGTGTACAGATGTGTCTTAAGTTGCCGTTTATACCTGTTGTAGTATTGAACAATTTAAAGTAGAGGAGGCTATCAGTTGCAAACTTAGCTAGCCAGTGTGGCTAAATAGAGATAGTGATGTGCACCGCCTTTGTCATGTTGCAAACGGTCGTAATGTATTTAAATTTCTATGCTGCCTGAGATGACGTTTCAGACAGTGTTAAACTGCTAATAATTATTGCATGGAAAAAACAAGCCGTACAATTAGAGTTTGCCGTAATTAACGAGTAATTTGGAAGTTGTAGCTCGTTCAGAATGGCTGATGGTGAATTCGAAACTGCTTGTATGCGTACTTTTGTGGAAATTATTTTTGTTAATCGGACCGATTATGACAGTAGTACTGAGTAGTTGGTTATATATGTATATTGGTTCCAAATGGTGGACTGACCTATTGGCTATGATGTTGTTCAGCTCTAATATCGCTGCTATTAGCACAGTCATAATAGAGGTTTGATTTTAAGTTTTACATGTGGTTTGGACTTTAGGACAAGGTAAAGTTAATGGACTTGATGGATTTGTTGAAATTCCCTTGGATGTGTTTTGGGGTAATATATTTTATGACTGGAGCTCACCATGCAGCAGTTCAACAGGAACCTCTCCTTAGAAGTAGTCTAAGACATATTAAATATGATGGTGCAAGTAAATTTAGAAATGATTAAATATGACTGCAATAATAAAATTTTAATTGCGTGCGTGAGAATGTTAATGTTGGTAGTCGGAGGTGAACTGTTATTGTGTTTCAGCAAGCTATGCAACTGTTCATTTTGTGGCGTCGTTAATGAAACGTAGGCGAAGACAATGTACATATATGCAGGTTGTTGATCAAAAGGAGTCTGGATTGTTCTACTCGTTGCGTGTGTCTTTGTCCTGTTCTGTTTCAATTGTAAACTGAAGTATTTTGTAAAGTTATTTATTATTATTGGTGATGTAGCATAGGATTCATAAATAATAATCTGTGAATAAATTTGTTACTGATTATAAATTAAAATGTGCAAATTGTAGCTTGTTGTTTTATGTGTTTGTGTTACAACAGAGTTTTGTTGGTTACAGCCATTTCTGGGAAAATGTGTGGGCAATAATTTGTTTTCAAACCCTTTAAAATACGTTTGAACAGGGTTTTTGAATGAGTTTTCAATAGAGTGAACGATTCAGAAGCACTCCAAGTGCACAAAGCCCCACGAGAAGAAGCAGATTTTGGGAAGAGAACAGGAAGGAGGCTGACAGACACTCCGAAACCCGAATTCGCTCCTCATGGCAGAGGGACTAGATTAAACATTGCATATGTTGCCTCACCGCCAAGAGTGCCTGAAGAGGATGGACTAGGGCAGGGGTTCTCAAACTTTATTTTTATTGTACCCCCAAGTAGAAAAATCTAATGGTGGCGTACCCCCAGCAAAGTCAGGTAAGAAACAAAACATAGGCCTATATCCCATTGCATAGGCCTAGTCCCCATTGCAGTGACAACTAAAAGTCCATTTAATCATGGCATGGTGTGGCCTATTAGAGTCGTAGGCCTATAGCCTACATACAGGGAGCAAAATTGAAAATACGCAAATTTTTCATCATGCAATCATATCAACAAAAAGGGGAAATTGGTCTATAGGGCCTATAATCCCTGTAAGAAAGAGCCAACCTATATAGTGTTATATTGCTGTGTGCTTGTTTTGACTAGCACAAATTTAAAATGAAAAAATTACGTGGTTTAATATTTGTCAACTTCAAACTCAAATTTATCCCATATTTATTTTTGGTAACAAGAATATACAGTTTAAAAACTAGCTTCAAAAAGGTTTCTAATTATATGACGTGTTGAAAAGAATCGCACATTTTAAAGCTCGACCAAAAATTAATCCTTAGGACAGCTATACTTTTTTGAGCTCTATAAATAGCCTATTATATCCTACGCTGAGAATTTCTGGCTTTGATTCTTTCAACCATTTGTAGCCTAGGCCTACATTATTTCGTTTCAAATTTATAGCGACATAAACATTTTGTATACACTAGGCCTATATAATAATTTTTACAAGCTTAGCATGTGAGTCAAATCATTTATTGTGAAAGAAAGAAATGACGATGCTGTTACATGAAACAACGTTACAAATCATTGCTAATCATGGAAAAATGGGCAAAAAGTCCATAAACTCAAAGAAAAATTTATATTTCTGGACATTTTCGCGTACCCCTTACCGGCGCCTGGCGTACCCCTAGGGGTACGCGTACCACAGTTTGAAAACCTCTGGACTAGGGAAACCAAATGATCATAAGCAAATCGCAAATGATCTTCCACCTTTCAACTCTAGACCTAAGTGCCACGCCCGCCTTAGCCTAACAGAGCTATACTCTGCCTGGTCTGCCACTGGCTTCCAATCCTCTGGTAACCGGACTACAAGTACCTCGAGATCCTTCGGAATCACTGCTTCGGACTACTCTTTTGGACAACCCTTGTGACTAAACACCGCGCTCGTGAGTAAGCTGGTGCCCGCGCTTGGCTTTTGAGTGGCACTACAGAAATTTAAGATTATGCTTAGCCTGCCTTTGACAGCAACGTTCATTGGGCTGATGTAGGCCAGGGGTTCTCAAACTTTATTTTTATTGTACCCCCAAGTAAAAAAATCGAATGTTGGCGTACCCCCAGGAAAGTCACATCAGAAACAAAATGCCATTGCTATAGTCCCCATTGCAGTGACAACTAAAAAGTCCTTTTAATAATTGTATGCTGTAGCCTATAAGAGTCCTATAGCCTATACACTCCCCCTACAGGGAGCAAAATTTTAAATATGCAAAGTTTCAATCATGCAATCCTATCCACAAAAAGGGGAAATTGATCTATATATAATTCCTGTAAGAAAGAGCTATCATATAGCGTTGTATTGAGGTGTGCATGTTTTGACTAGTACAGATTTAAAAAAATTACCTGGTTTAATATTTGTCAATTTCAAACTCAAATTTATCCCATATTTATTTTTGATAGGCTAGCAAGAATATATAGTTTAAAAACTAGTTTCAAACAGATATATAATTATACGACGTGCTGAAAGGAATCACAAATTATAAAGCTGGACCCTGCAGAAATTAATCCTTAGAACAATTTATTCAGCTATCCTTTTTTAGCTCTATAGGCCTAGGCCTAATAGCCTACGCTGAGGATTTCTGGCTTTGGTTCTTTCAACCAAAAATACATTATTTATTTTTGTTTCAACCTTCAAATTTATAGTGACATGTTGCATGCACTGAAATAATATTATAAGCTTAGTGGCCTATGTGAGTCTATTCACATGTGAAAGAAAGATGCTGTTACATGACGCAACGTTAAAAATCATTGCTAATCAAGGAAAATTGGAAACTAAGTCCATAAACTCCCAAAAAATTATATTTCCGAAAATTCTCTCGTACCCCTTACCGGCGCCTGGCGTACCCCTTGGGGTACGCGTACCACAGTTTGAGAACCTCTGATGTAGGCACATATGGCTATCCGCTGGTTGCATGTTTGTGGCTCACTGCGAAACACTGTTGTTAGCCTGTGTTTTTTTATTACAAGCCCAATGATCGTGAATGAAGACATTATTTAAATGGGTCCTTACTCTTCAGAAATACTTCAATAGGTCGACTACATACAAATACACACAACGATTTAAATATTGGTTCAAGTCTTAACTTAAATTTACTATTTTATTGTCGATTTTATTCATCTCAGGCAAGCAAATGGAAATTCAATTAATATTCAAGAAGTAATTAATATTAATTAAGCAACATAGTATAAGGCATATGCATATAATTATGGCATGAAAATAAGCGATAAGGATAGAAAGATTTAAATATACAAAACAATAATATCGATGTGGGATACACAAGTGGAATATCATTCCTCCAGTCTGCAGTCAAAGGGTGTTGTATGGAATTAGACTTAGGTCGTATACGTAGGCCTACAGCATGTGGGCCTATACATGGTCAAACTTATAAGAACATACCAACATAATATCTGTCTGCCCATTCGTCTTTATAATTACAGTAATAAATAATAATATTATTTGTCTTGACCAAATTCACCATACCATTGCCTAGTCCGTGCCAGAATATCAGTGGGCATAATAATAATAAGATGATACTCATTATGGCTCTTTATGGGTTATATAATAAATTATAAGTGGACAATACAAGTCATGTAGATAGAGACCATTATAATTATGGGCTCTATATAAGCCTATTATACCGGGAAGGTAAGTGGATTAAAATTAATGGGCTTCACATGAGCATGCTGGCAACTTGGCAAGACTCTTGATCAGGTAGGCTATGTTGTCTTGTTGAATTAGTTGCGCATTGGAGATATGCGTAGCCTATACACAAATCCATAGGTTTAACGAACGACGAGCATTGCAGAAGCGTTGTTATAAAAACGTCTTTTTGTATGTTTTCTATATCGTCAAGGCAGACTCTTCAAGACTTCCTCTACGAACAGAAGCACGAATCCTCTGGAGTTTCAACATCAACAGGCAGCCAGTGCTTTTCTGAGTCGTAGATTTGGGAGAAGCACTGATATAAGAAGACAGCTTTGCGTGATGTATACACTGTTTCAGTTCCCTAGGCTGTTGGTCGTATCCTGAGATATGGATGAGAAGATATCTTGGCATGGATGCTTTATTAGCCAATGGATCCTCTCAGTAGAGCCATGCGCCGACTTGAGAGTGCCGGCGGCGCGCCGGTCATTTTTGGTCGGCGGCGGCGGCGCGCCGACCAACAAAAATCGGCGGCGGCGGTGCCCTCGACCTCTCAGACAGATCGAGACCATTTTTGCTGACCATTCGAAGCATTTCACTGTGTATATCTTGGTGTCAGAACCGGATAAAGTTTGCCACGCACCATTTGGGTTTCGTATCTCTGAACTTGGAGCGACGAGGAACTTTTTGAACTTGTCTCCTTCTTGACATGTAACGCTGCCAGTTAATTACTACTGTTAGCGATTTCCTGATTGATTCAACGAAAATCTACAGATAATGATTTTCGATCTTCATCGGAATTTTGGCGACTATCAGGTCCTGATCGACGACGTTGAAGCCAACAGACGAGGAGGAGGAACCAGGGCAGAGTAGAAGCGCACCCTTCGGAGTCCCAACTTCCTCTTGTCCAGCCGCATCCCTCTGACCTCCTTCCTCTCCCTCCGCTGCCGACTCAAACGTGACGGAGCAGGCAGATCGCCTGAACTCGCGATTTCCCTGCGGTTCCCTGCTCGACGGAGGAACCCTGGACCAGTCTCCAGCTCCTCCAACAGGGCTCTCCTGGTCGGCTGCAGTCGGTGGTACCCTGGTGGCCTGGTGGTGGTATTGTTGAGCGGCGGAGGTGGCGGTGGTGCAGTGATGGTGCATTGGTGGAAAGGCGTGCTGCATTCGACTGAGTAGTAGTCGCTCGTCGAAGATTGGACACTCGTAGGAATGTTCTAGGCGTCCCATCAACGTCTTTGCCTGCAGCCGGGCGTCTTCAGGGGACTTGTAGGGGTCGGCAGGGCTACCGACGACGTCCTCCCGGTCGACCCCTCCACCACCCATGGGACCAGACGACATCGGCAGCTGGGTGTTGCGAAGTTCCCAGACGTGAGTGTAGCCGTAGTCGCCTGTTGGAATGCGATGGACCTTGCAGATGTGCTCAGGATGGTCAGACCCCATCGTCGTCTGACCTGTCGTCGTCATCAGCTCGATGTTGTGACCGTAGCGATTTGGAGAATTCGGAACATTCTGCCTGTGAATCAGCACACAGATGAAAGAAAACAGATATGCAGGTTAGGAGGTTGCGTTAAGTCAGAGGGGTAACGGCCAAATGGAGATGCAATCTCGGCTTGCCAAAAAAATAGACAGACAGAGATATGATATAGATAGATGAATGGATGGATAGATGATGGATGGATAGATGATGGATGGATGGATGGAAGGATGGGTGGGTGGATGGATGGATGGATGGACGGACGGACGGGCGGACAGACAGGCAGGCAGACAGACAGTGACAAGTGACAGAGATAGAGATAGATATAGAGAGAAAGAATAGTCAAGGGGGGCTGCTAGGGTGATTTTTAGATCGGAAACAACCGGACGGTTGGAAAGCTGGAAGACTGGAAGGATGAAGGTAAGAATCGCCCATTATTGAGAGGTTCAACCCCTAATCTTAACTAGAACGCAATAGGAAAGTCTTCATTGCGCACTCAAGTTCATGCAAATCAACGTCTCATGACCCCAAGTTATCTTTCTACAATTCTCATACTGGAGAGGAGACCCTGAAGTTTCGATCAACCCACCACCTACTAAGAGACGATGATGTTGATTTGAAATATGCAGCATATGTTATTTTCTTACCTGCGACACCAGAGCACCAGCGCCAGTAGAAGGAAGCCACAGAAGGCACCAACGAAGATGCCAATGATGACAGCGATTGCCAAACCTATACATTGCATCAAGACAACTTCACATTCACTCGCTATAGGAGCGCCACTTCAGCAGACGTTTGCTTAAATTAATTGCAAAATAGATTCATGTAGTTGTAGGCCTAATGATTTTATTATTAAATGCCTCAGTGCATAAAAATGCTCAGTTTACTATAGGCTACCGGGGGTGTAGAAGCACTGAAAGCAGAAATCATTATATAGACGGTCTTTACGACTACGTAGGCCTACCTTAACAAGGCCACGCGTAACATAGACTATCTAGGCCTAAAGATCCGATAAGACTCATTAACCCCATAGCCTAAATCATATTTATTAATTCTCTGCTGATTTCTTAATTAATAAAATAATCTGTCAATTCAGCCAATGCAGAAATCTCTTACCGTAGCTTGGAAACGTGGCGTCATCGACCACCTTGTCTCCGAATGGAACACCTAATGAAGAACACAATCTTACGATTATAACTGCAGTGCGCAATAAGTTCCTTTAAGGTTGCATGGCGAATTGTGCCAAAGCTTCACTCACACGCACTTATTTATGTTTGTCTCCAGCCGTACATAGGCCTACTCTAAAACCAATAGAAGTAGCTCCATTTTCAACTCTAAACATCATCTACTGTAATTATAGCCGTCTGACTCTCCGTATCTTGACCCCTGCCTATCGATTTTGTTTTGATTGAGCGCTTGTGAATAAGCTGGACCCAAGATTTGGCTTTGAGGGCGCTGTAGGAGCTCCGAGTTCACCATTAAGATAACGATAGCTAGGAAATCGTGAGTGTTGTTAAGAATCTCGTGAACTGCGACTGAATGAGTGAGTGAGTAAGTTATTGTGAGTGAGTGAGTGAGCGAGTTTAGTATGACAGGCTGACAGTACCTTGACTGTGGCAGTCTGCTGTCTGTCCAATCCAGACGGTGTCTTTGCAGACAAGATGCCACGACTGACCGGAATCGTTGCAACGGATCGTGATCCGGTCACCGGATCTCTCCACATACGAATTGCGCGGAGGAAGCGGATCCGGACAGCCGAAAACTAAAACACAGCCATCGTCAGCATCAACATCATCATTGTCGTTGTCGTAGTCATCATCATCGTCATCATCATCGTCGTCGTCATCATCATCATCATCATCATCATCATCATCATCATCATCATCATCATCATCATCATCATCATCGTCGTCGTCGTCGTCATCACCACCACCACCACCACCACCACCACCACCACCACCACCACCACCATTATTAACATCATCATCATCATCCTCGTCGTCGTCGTCGTCATCGTCGTCATCATCATCATCGACGTCGTCGTCGTCGTCGTCATCATCATCATCATCATCATCATCCTCATCATCATCATCATCATCATCATCATCATCATCATCATCATCATCATCATCATCATCATCAAGGACTGACTTTGATGAGATGTAGGATTGAATGCGATAGATAGGTTACGAAGAGATAAGACAAGACGAGATTAAGTAGCCTATGGTATAAAAAAAATGCGGCGCTTGCGGGAATCGGACCCGCTAGCCCCGTTTTTTCGATAGGCATCGTTTCTATGGTTTTTACGATTAGGCCTATAGCAACTCAACTGCAGACCTGAAACATTGACACAGATCTCGTCTAACTCTTTCTCGCATTTTCTTCACTCCGTATGTCCTTGTTAAATGCGATATTCACTTCGTGGTCTCACCAAAGTTTATCTTGCGAATATCCAAATATGATGTCTAAAATTAATCTGCACAATGCGACACCGCGCTCAAGCATCGGTCGATCCCATAACAATCTATTAACAGAAAAGATCTTCTAATCACAAATCAATAACCCGACTTAACATATTTCACTGGCAACAGATAGAGAACTTTCTGCTCTGTTGAGGCTGCAATAATTATTGCAGAGAATAATCGACACTGTCATGCCGAGCCCAGAGAAGGGCAAATACAGGTCTGCATGGTAGGAGAAGAATGGGGCAGTGAAACGCATCGGGCAGGAGGGCCATCGAGGGTGAAATGGATCATAGGGAGAAATGATGGAAAGCATAAATCCATCGTCTGCGCGAACAAAGACACGAGGACTCATGGTGACATGGAGGCATAGTGGGAGCGACAACGAGAGACACGGAGAGATACGGACAGAGGGAGGAAGTGGGGCGGAGAGCGCCACTGGTGTCCGATTAGTGAACCATATTTGAAGACAATTTCCCGGTTGGCCTCGTTTCCGATCGCCACGCATCAATCACTCAATCGCTATAACTGTACAGAACCAAACTCGATCACTCTCAGACCTATTGTGTGCCTTCCTATTATTGTCTACTTCTTAGACCTATACAGCTATCCATCTTTCTACCTCTTTCTCTCTGTCTCCGTCTCTCTCCATCCTTCCGCCTGTCTGTCTGTTTGCCTATCTGTCTGCCTGTCTATTTGTCTGTCTGTCCGTCTGTCCGTCTATCTGTCTGTATGTCCGTCTGTCTCTCTCCATACTTCCATCCATCCTTCCGCCTGTATATCTGTCTATCTATCTTATAGGCCCCATAACGGCTGACACTTCGACTATAATAACAGCATCAGAAGATACCGCAAGAGCAAACACAGACCCCCTTGAGGAGCAATTCCAGGAGACCTACCCATCGACACGCAGAAGGACCAACGCAGACACGAACAGACACACAGGTACAAAGAAACAGAGACAGACAGACAAACAGGCAGGCAAACAGACAAACAGACAGACAAACAGACAGACAGACGGACGGATGGACAGACGGACGGACGGACAAATAGACAAACTGACAAACAGACAGACAGACAAACAGACAGACGGACGGACGAACGGACTGATAAGCAAACGGATCGATTAGACATGTCAGAGTTTCTTGACACTCGTAAATCAGACCGAACCCTTAAACTGCTCAAAGCGCGAAACTGCATTAAGGCGCGTTAGAAGACACATCAGCCAGAATCTCACCGACTTTGCCTCCGATTTGCGCCTGGCTCTACATAAATTAGACGGCCTCAGAGTGTCGACCTCTAAAGACACCCACTCACCATTGATGCCTATACGTAGCATGCATTTCAAACCTTTCTCACAGCAATAGTTTTAAACAAATTAAACATCAAATAAATTAAACAATTTAAACAATACTTTAACAGTTTAACGAATTAAACTGAACTTATAGCCTGATCCGAAGTGTGCCAAACTCAGCGCGAGAATTGTGGATAAATAACTGGGGGGCTGGACTATGATCCATTTGGTCACTTGGAATTTCGGTGTGAAAAACAGACTTTACTACGGAACTTTAGCTAAGAAAGACTGGGGTTTGAAACCACAACTCCCGGCAATTCTCACCCTGCACAACTAACCTAAACTTTAATTGCTTCGCAAAGCTGAAAAGGTTTAGATTGAACTTAAAGTTTTATTTGATTAGATCTAAGTGATTGTTCACTTTTATAGTCGAAGACTTCTTTTGTTCGAACTGCTGCAGCTGAGCAACATTATTTCCCTTCTTTTCAGCATTTGAGAGGTTTCGGAAAAGTGACTGAAAATATAGGCCTACAATAGGCCTATTATATATTTGTGTTTATATAATATATTAGGCCCTATATACAATATATGTTTTCATGAAGCATAGTTCTTCTATAGTCTATGTTGAATTATATTATGGATCTATGCAGTTTTATACATAAAATACTATTTATCTATGCATCTGAACATTCATACAGCGCATTTTTAGCTTCATAAAGCATGGAGCCAAAACATTGCCATCGAAATGGCCATCTATATTGTGCAGTGTGCATGGATTGAACAATCTAGCGTCGACCGATGTATTCCACTAGGGATGCTGTACGGTCTGTACCCTAACCTATTTATTTGGACGATAGAGTTACATGCGACCGTCTTATGATAAATTCGGCTTTGGCCTATACCCAAGCGAATGTGTTTCTACCGACCGAAACTATCAACTCAATGTTGGAGGAGGGTTTTCGCTGGTTAGCCATCACATGGCCATTGGACCATCATCTGTGAGTTGTGGGGACCCGCACATAGGGGAAAAGATAAGGCACTTGCCACTGAAAAATTTACACCTATTTTCTTCAACTAAGTCTATTATAAGGCGATTACTTTTAGGCTTTAAACATTTTCTTCTTTAATTTCTTTAACTGTAATTTCTACGAGTAATTCACAATTTCACATCTATAAAGTTTAGTGAAAAATGTCCATGTTCTTAATTTATTGCTTTGCATTTTTCTGGCTCTTGTAACCTTAATTAGCCATTGTGTTTTGCCCCTTCTGTTGACCAAATTGACCAAAGAGAGGCGTTACAACTAATCGCTCAGATACCAGTAAAAGAAAGCTAATCTATAACTGTAATCGGCCACAGTGAACGCATCGTTTGGGGGCCGACGTATAGGCCTATAATCCTGGAGTTCCGAAGATCTGTGGGATGCAATGATCGAGGACTTTACTATGGGGGGAGCCTAAGAAGAAAGACCAGGGTTGGGGTTGAACCCCTCAACCCCCTGCCCCACGGCAATTCTCCTCCTGACCTTACCGACGAACTTGATGATGAAGCTGATGGACAGATCGGTGAGCACAGTGTCCGACAGTTCGATGGTCAGCGTATTCGTCGTCGACGTGTAGACTAGCCTTTCGTGCGACTTATCCGCACAGATGTTCACTCTCTCAGTCTGCTTCTCGTCCTCAGACACGGTGGCGTAGATGTGACAGTAGTCCACCATCGCCCTCTTCCACTCGCCTGGGTCAGGCTCCGGTTGGTAGCGCAGCACGGCCGAGAAGTCGAGAACGGACAGCTTGACCCGTTGACCAGGGCGGCCGTGGATGACCCAGGGACAGGCCGACGTGCCGTGGCCGTTCGTCTGGGCAAGGTGGCTGGCTAGGTAGCCCTCCGCCTGGATGAGACGAATCGAACCGGACTCGAGACAGGCCTTAGGATCGACGTCGCTGACTATAAAGACAAGAAGCAGAGACACATTTTAAAATTATTGCTCTCAAACAATTCAATCGTACAGGGTGAGAATTGCCTGCTGGGGGTTAGGAGGGTTTCAACCCCAGTCTTTCTTTGAGCCCCATATAGTAAAGTCTGTCTTTCACACCTCTATTTAAAGTGGATAATGGATCATGGTCTACCCCCTCCCAGCTATTTTTCCACAATTCTCACACTGCAATCGTATACAAGACAATTTTAAGCAATTGAGAACAACAAATGTGAACAGTGAAACTGAACATGCTGTAGGCTACATTGCTGTATGTACACATTCGTCAATTCGCTTATTTCCACCAAAAAACAGGCAAAACGCTGTAGCTGTACAATGTAGCCTACATTAACGTACAATACACATTAACGTACAATATATATTAACGTACAATATACATTAACGTACCATTTACATTAATGTACATTAACGTACAATATAAATGAACACAACTGACATTGAGCGCCTCGTATGACTGATCAGAGGCGGATCCAGGGGAGGACAATCCGGCCATGACCCCCCCATTTAAAACTGCCATGAGACGTGGCCCCCCATTTGGTCCGAAATTGGCAATATGAATATGGGTTAATGGTATGTTGGCCCCCCCTCTTCTGAAATTCGTACGGGGCGTGGTTCCCCCCATTCGGTTTTTAAGTGGGGGACAACAAAATTCATCAACTTTTTCGGCGGATGAAAAGTACTTTTTCCTCAGCCGAACCGAAGACCGATTTGGGGGGGGGGACCAAGAACGAAAATTCGAAAAAATTCACATGTCCCGTCCCAAGATCTAAGAGTTTGCCCCCCCCCCCTTGGAACAGTTCTGGATCCGCCACTGTGACTGATCAACTCCTTTTTAGCACTTATGGTTGAGTTTCTTAGTAGATGTTTTTAAATAGCATTCTTGGAATAAAGTTCATCGTGTTCTTTACTGGGAAGGTGAAATTGTGAGTCCTTTGCCGAAAGCCGTGCAACGTATCTGGTTGCAGTGAGAAAGAGGTTCCGCAATCCGCAGGACATGAAGCTCTCTTCCCTGAACATCCCTATAATAGTCTAAACAGCGCGCGACAACCTCTGCTATCAGCCGTAATAGAACTGTAGAAAAACGCAACCGTAGGCCTATAGTTACTGTACGCATTTTCAGCGTCACACAAACGTATAAAAGATGCCCGCCAATTCTCACCCTGGCGCCAGGTCATTATCGGGGGGGGGGGGCAGAAGCGGATACAGAAACTTTGGACGGGGGGGATTCTTGGACCTGGTCTGGAAATTTTTAGTATCCGCCAAAATATACCATTTTGTCCGCCAAAAAAGTTGATGACCTTATTTCAGTCATCGCCGACTTTTCGAGAAAATATACCATTTTGGCGGCCAAAAAGTGTATGACCTTCTTAAAAATAAATGGGGGGCACGATGCATGGGCATTTCTAAATTGGGAAGGGGCATGGCCGGATTGACCGTCCTGGATCCGCCCTTGTGGGGGGGGGGAGTCAAGCCAAGAGGACACGATGCTGCCGTTTAAACTGCGGTAGTCGAAATCGGATCCAGAAAAAGGGGGAGTGGTGATAGATTGAAAAATCTTGAATGAAATGCTGCAGCAGATAAGGTAAGCAGAAGAACTGAGAGCGGAGATGACCTAGGGGTCATACCGTAATGTGTCGTATTTTATCCCCCATAAAGAACGCGCGGCAGGGCAGCGCATTCATACGATCATTGACGAGGCTACTTCTGCGCTTCTCTGCGGATGAATACGAGATAACGACGACGACGACGCTAGTCTGAAGCACCGCCCTTCGACTTTCGGATAATTATTTATATAGCGCTGTCGTAACGTTAGGCGCAAGGTGGCGCTTTCAAAGGCTTCATCGTTGGGGTCGGAATTAGAATAATGAACGTTGAAAAGATTGATTCAGAAACGCCAGATGATCTTGCTCCGGTCAAGATGGATGGATGGATAGATGGATAGATGGATGGATAGATGGATGGATGGATGGATGGATGGATAGATGGATGGATGGATGGATAGATGGATGGATGGATGGATGTATTGTAGTCGGCGTAATCGAATGCAGTACACAAGATCTTCACAAAGAACTCGCATCTTGTTTCGTAAGACGATAATAACAACGTTCAACGAAGTTGTCGGTTCACACAGGATGAATGAACTGAACTGATAGAAGAAAACAGGTCAAGAGAAGACAAGAAAGGACAAAGAAAGGACAAGAATTGATTAGAATGGATAAGAATGGATTGGAATGAATAAGAATGGATAAGAAATAGCAAGAAAGAACAGGAATGGACAAGAAGGGACAAAGAAAGGACAAAAAATACAAGAAAGGACAAGAAAGAGCAAGGAAGGACAGGAAATGACTAGAAATGACAGGAAGGGACGAAAAATGACAAGAATGGACAAGAAAGGAGAGTCGTGAATTTCAAGAGATGAAAGCTCAGAAGAGAAAAGCAGAGCATTGAAAGACGAGTACTAGGAGAGAGAGACTCTTAGAGGAACAGCAATGATGAGAAGAGAGCAGGAGAGGATATGACAGAATAGAATATAGCAAGAGAAGATTATGACAAGATAGGATATGGAAACAGAGAAAAAGACAGGAGGGAAAATGACTGCGGAAATTGAAGGACAGGCAATAACATGAGAGAAAATGACAGGAAAGGAAATGGCAAGAGATGATATGGCATGAGCGGATATGGCAAGAGAGGATACAGCAGGAATGAAAGTAGCAAGAGAAAAACGGCAGGAGAGGAGGAGGTGGGAGGGAAAATATGATAACGGAAGTGGAGGAAATAACTGGAGAAGAAGAAAAATTGATGCAGGAAAATGGATAATTATGGCATAAGAGAAAATATCAGAACCAGACAGAATTTGCGAGGGGGTATATAGATCACGTCTCATCTCTCAGTTATATTTCTATAATAATTTCAATACTGGGGGCGATGGATACAAGACACTGAACTAGTGGAATTAAATGACCAGAAGGCGTGATATGAGAATAATTATGAAAAACCGAACATACAGAAAGTACAGCAAGAGGAGAAAGACCAGAAGAAGATAATCTGAGTGACGAGAGAACAGAAGAGAACAAAGACGTATACTCAACCATACAGAGAAGCACACGCACGTATACAGTGTCTCTTTTCCCTCCATTATGCATTCATAAAACTATGGAATTAGTGCTTGATACGGCTGTGCTTCTCACTCTAGCGGATCTCGAGATAATTCTCTCTCAGCATCATGCAGGACAATCCATCATTCCGGCGATATTTTTCACGCCAGACTGCCGCCAAGTCCCGGGCGCCACCGCACCATGAACGATATAGCCGACGGCTCTCAGCCTCCAATGAACGAGGTAATTAATTAGCAGAATCAAAGCTAATTAGGCTACGACAGCCATAATGGGCCCTGAGCTTAGTCGGTTATCGCTAACCTTCAAGAATCACAGTGAACAGTCTAACTGCTCCTATAGGCCAACAGTAAGGGCCTAATTCAAGTTAGGACCAAGTTGCCCGACTAAGGTTGTAAACGTGTTATCGT
Source organism: Lumbricus rubellus (assembly GCA_945859605.1). NCBI lineage: Eukaryota > Metazoa > Annelida > Clitellata > Crassiclitellata > Lumbricidae > Lumbricus > Lumbricus rubellus. The sequence goes on along the minus strand of OX243823.1, from coordinate 23,682,253 downwards.
TTAAGAGGCACAGTATAAGTCCTCCTGAATGTATGCCTACTATTGAAATGAAAGGGGTAGGCCTATGTCCAGAAGCTTTTTAGGCCTACATGTCAAGCCTCCGTAAGGATTTTCACATTGACGCTAAGTGGATCAAGACGTCGAAATAAATGAATGATGATATTTTCTGTGAATTTTTGATTTCTTGCTGAAAGGCAGAAGTCAAACTGTACAGTACTGTAACAGTGTACATGTATGTCCTCTGGTCGGCTGTGTTATCTTCCAGGCAGAACATTGCAATCGTAGCCTATAGCCTACAACTGACCATTGCGCTTCGCTTCAAGTAAGTTATTATACTCTTGAAACAGACTATTTTAAAAACCTCACCAGAGCATTACACATACATGTATCAATCACATCAATCGCATAAATTTATATAGCGCCCATTCAAGATCTTTGCTCAGAGGTGCTTTCTAACGCTTGTACATGTATATACAGGGCTTGCTCATAGCAGCGTTAATGTTAGTCAAGAACAAAGAAAATATACCTACATGTACAAAAATAGTGCTCTAAAATGTCATAACTGACTGGGTATCGCACACACGCAGAGCCCAACGAGGCCTAAAATTCACCATAAATCGCACTGGCATTCAGACCTATATCTGAATAGGCCTATCTAACTGAGCTCTACCTGGCCGCCTGGCGCTCTTCATGTTCACATTTCTCTGACTCTACCCGCAATACAATTGTCTGAAGGACTATAAGGCCACAGTTATGACACAATCCATCAGAGTCCTCTTTTGACTCTCTGGTGAATGGCAATATTGTCCCATCCTGCCAGGTTTTTAATGCAAATTTCGGCTTGAACACAATAATGCATCATTTCTATTTCTGAACGTGCTTGCACACCGAAGTCTCTCTTTTGTGTTACCCGAACATAGAATCTAAAGAGTATCTCGAGCTGTCATTTTATTCTCCCAGAGGATCGAGTCTATAAATTCTAATCACACTGAATCGATCATCAGGTAACGCCTCTGGCTCTGGCTGGTAGACCTCTACTGATTTTAAAAACTAATCGATTTAATATCCAAAAACCGACTTTAAAAAGGTAGGCCTAGCCTACTCAGGGTTGACGATGGAAATTCCGGGCCCCTGGACCTAGCAGTCACGGGCACCTATAAGACCATCTTTAAGGTTTTATGAGAAAACGCTTTAGAGAAACATATATTGAAATAATAAAAGTGCATCAAATAAATTATGAACCACGATTTTAAACTGGCATGTATACCAGCATAGGGCCTACACTATGAACTTATTCAGTTGTTAACTTGAAGTTTAAACTGATTGCAGTTAATTCCTTGTGATATAATATTTTAAAAGGCATAAATCATTTTTGTGTTTTCTGTACATGATTTCTGAACTCAATTACCTAGACCCAAGCTTAGTTTTTAAAAAGAAAATGTTATGTTATTTCTATTAATATGAGTAGATTCCATTACACGCAATGACCAATTTCGCATTCGAATCCCCGACGCAGTAGCGAATCACGGGAACCTATCACTCAGCTCGATAACCACATGCAGAGATGAAACATTATTGTTTCTCTTTCTTCCTCCTCTTCCTTTCTCCTTCGTCTGCTTCCCACGCAAATTTAATGTCATCGTCTTCAAACAATAATTATTTTATCTTTCTATAAGCATTCGACAAGCGATGTAATAAAAATGTTCGTCTATATCACTATGTGCACATAATATTACAAAGAAATCCATAAATCCTGAGTCGTGATATTTTGTTCTCGGTGTGGCATTCATCTGCGCACTTTGCACCCAGCCTTCAAAGTGAGAAAGGTTCCGGCTGCGTTATTTTTTCTTGCGACACCCAAGCGCTGTTACGATCAATCCCCGCCGCCGCCGCCAGGGTAACGGAAGCGGAGGGAGGCGGCGGATACACCAGACGACCGGATGTATTAAGAGCTGAGCGAAGACGACGATGATGATGATGATGATGACGACGACGACGATGGTTGTCTTGTCTGTCCGCTGTGGCTATCAGTTGACTGTTTTGAAGAAACCTTCTTAGCTCTGTGGCTGTCCTATAGAGCACGTCTTATCTCAGTCCCAATAACATCCGCTTAGCACCCCATTCGCACCTTCTGTCTTTCTTTCTCTGTCTCTGTCTTTGTCTCTCTGTCTGCATCTCTCTCTCTCTCTCTCTCTCTCTCTCTCTCTCTCTCTGCATCTCTCTCTCTCTCTCTCTCTCTCTCTCTCTCTCTCTCTCTCTCAGCCTCCGACTTCCGTTCATATCTCTCTTTCTCTGTCCCTCTCTATCCCACAGGATCTCAATTCTCCAGGTGATCGTAATTCTTGCACGGTATTTGGCACATGATATAACATAACATAACATAACATGATATGATATTGAATGATAAATATGCTATAAGTCTTAGAACATTCCTAGATAGCTAGTGGAAAGAACGTCGGCCTAATTTAATCTGAAGCGCTTCATTATCCATCCTTCCTATATACATGTACATGTAGCTTCAGCTTGAGCACTGTGATAGTTTTATCATTCAAACCTTTCTACAAGTGACAATTCTTGTACTAAAGAAATTCCGCCACACTGTCGCTTTTAGTTTCGTAAATAATTTACGAAAATAAATAATAAATAATATAGGCTTAAATAATTTACGCCTATATCCTCTACTTGCTTGATTCTAATCCAAAGACCCCACCAACTGCACGCCTCCTTTCCACTGAAACTTTTATCAGCTTCCGATAGTTCTCCTCTGTTCCTTTTCTTTAATTTTTCTATAGCTCACACCTTTTAAACTTTTATTAAGCTTTGCGGACCAGAACAGATCTTGCAAGTAGGCTATAGCTCGAGATATAATCGGCAGTTGTTCTGTGTAGATATTTACTGAGAATAAAGATATCGAGGCTAACAAAGAGTTAGAAAGCAGCGTGGCAGAAAGATTGTTGATGATAGTATTGGCTAGGCTACATTCACTGTGTGTCTATATGTAGGCGTAGCCTGTAATATAATGTATGAATATATGTAAATAATTATATATAGTTTATATATATAATAGCTTAATAAGATAAAAGCGGATATAGCGCTTAACACGATAGCTGTACTGTAACACATGCATGAGGAAGGCTGAACGATTGGTGGTCAGAAGTATCATGATAGTCCTTCCAATGCAACACCCTGTATATGATTTCTAACACGTGAAGCTCCGCATTAATCTTTCAAACGTTGAACGACAGATGCGAACGCCTTATGAATTTAATGCGGTCTCTCCATGGCAGCAGCATATGAGGAGGAGAAGGACCTGCAGCTGCAGCTTGTCTCATCTGTTCAGTGAGAACTGAGTCATATTTAATTCGTCACATCGGCCTCCTCCTATCACTAAAGCATCGCTTCACAACACTTGCACGGCAGCAGCAGCATATACATTGACTCCATCGAACTGTGTAATAACAAGGACAGATGCGAGACCCACCGACCGACCGACCCACCGACCGACCGACCGACCGTGGAAGGTCTCCTCCTCCCATCGACAATTCATCCGTCTGCGCATCGATCCACCGAGATAATAAACCGAGTCCAACCCACCGGACCACGAAACCAAACCCTCTGGGACCCCGACTATATCACGAGGGACCCGTTGAAAAACCGGCCCATCTCATATTATACAGCCCTGTATAGGCTACGTATATACGTATGTTCGTCGGCTGGACGCTTGGGCGCAGAAATTGTTTAAAAACCTGTTGTGTGGCAGGCGTGGAACGCCATAAATAATGAATGGCAAAACTCGGCAATTCTGTAGGCGCTTAACGACCACGCCTCTGCTCTGCAGTGCTCTCCGGTCTGTCAATTATCCAGCAACATATGCCAGTCGTTCCACGAGAGGTCTTCGTTCTTTACGCTCGTCCGAGTCAGCCATGGCTATCAACAAAACTGTCCATTGCTGGAGGCAAAACTCTCTGAAATCCGCCGACGTTATCTGTCTTCGGAATGGCTGGATCCGTGTCGGAAAAACGGGTGGAAGTGCTGGAGATGAGATGGATGGATGCGATACATGGATGGAGTCGCCCGATTATATCGGTCCGTAGATCAGATCATATCTCGTCCGTTCCTGCAGTCCTCCTATCGTCTCATGCCAGAAATCGGTCCGCGGAACTGTTCTACTCAATTTGGAACCGTTATACATAATATAGAACTGTTCCACTCAATTCGGAACCTTTATACATGATATAGAACTGTTCCACTCAATAAAATAAATTATTCGGAACCTTTATACTACTGCATAATATAGAATTGTTCCAATCTGCTCGGAACTGTATCTCGGTCAATTTCAGTCGTCGCATACAAAGGAATGGGATTAAAGTAGGCATACTATAGGATTGGAAGCTCGATCTTTCCCATTTTTTATATACGTTGTATATATCCCACTTTATAGGAGGTCTGGCCTTCCATTCACTTCGGTTGAACTATATAATCTACTGTAGTCACTAGATCAAAACCTTTTATAGATACATGTAGTCGTGTGGTAGGCCTACTGGAGTTATGCACGGAAATAAAGTTAACGGATATTCTGCTATTTATCAAGAAGACTGCGATTTATTCATAAATGCCTTTCTCATGACATTTTTATTTATTTTTATCATTTATTTAATTCTCACATTTTCTGTAGCGCCGCATTTGCGCCCATTCAAGACATTGATACTGCAAGATTTCCATTGTAGGCCTATTTGTCTGTAATACCGTAAAAGCTGGATATCTTTTTGTGCGCCACCATTGTTTGGTTAATTAAGAATATCTTCTGAAGCAACTCATTGTCAACTGGAAATCACAAAAAGTAGTTTGAAAACAAAAGTGAGTTTGAAAATGAGTTTTGATCATCGAGACCACCTAATGCATGAGCCACTGAGCCATTGAGCCATTGACTCAACGAGCCATTGACTCAATGAGCCATTGAGCCATTGCCTCAATGAGCCATTGAGCTATTGACTCATTGAGCCATTGCCTCAATGAGCCATCGAGCCATTGACTCAATGAACCATTGAGCCATTGAATAATTGACTCAATGAGCCATTGAGCCATGGACTCAATGAGCCATTGAGCCATTGACTCAATGAGCCATTGAGCCATTGACTCAATGAGCCATTGACTCAATGAGCCATTGAGCCACTGACTCAATGAGCCATTGAGCCATATAGTCGCCATAGACTGCTGTAAAACCGCGACGCATATACTAATACCTGTCTGGATTGAGATCATTTCAGACGATGGTTTTATAAGCTGCTATATAAATAAACTGACAAGCATCTAAGCTCAGCCTCCTGTGAAAACGTAATCAATTTATGCGTTCATTCAGTTCGAGAATTTGTATAGCGCTTTGCAAGAGATCTACTCATTTGTTACACAGTTGTTCGGCATATGATATGAGGCGTGTGGCGTAGGGGTGTAGTGGTGTAGTGGGTACGTTCGTCACCTTGCAGCCGGAGGGTTGTAGGTTCGAATCCACCCCAAGTCGCCGCGTATAGACCTTGAGCAAATCCTTCACTCTCAATTGCTCAGCGCTTCAAGGCACTGATGCCAAAACTGCACCACAACAACCCACAAATAACATAATATCATTATATTACAGGATCCGACGACGACGACGACGACGATGATGATGACGATAGTAAGACGATGCATACTTACTCGGTATGCACGAATAGCTGGCCTCGAGGTAAGCGAGTAGATCGCGGTTGCACGGCTGTATGTGTTGAAGGGTTTGATCAGGTAGATGGATGTGGCAGCTGGGTCGACCAGAGCACCGTCCGTCCAGCTGAGGTAGGACGTCCGTAGAACATCCGATCTGGTAGTCCGTGTCGATACATCGGCCGAGTCGCATTCGTCCGTACTGTGCGGAGTTCATGACGACGAGGGATCCTGAGGGACAGGTGGCGTTGAAGTACTCCCACGGACAGTACTCGTGATCTGGAACAGAACAGAGGAAAGGAGGAACAAAGTAGTCTGAGTGATTGGTTGATTGATCATTGCATAATAATTAGTTGGCTTAATCAAATTATGGTCGACTAATTATTGTATATAATTGTATGGCATCTTTGCTAGTTCATTGATTATACTTGACTAATTAATCCATTGATTCGTTAATTAATCAATTAATCAACTAATCAACTAGGTCTAATCATCACAATTGTACAATTGTTCAATTAATTGATTAATTGATTGATTGATTCATTCATTAATTCATTAATTCATTTGGTTGCAATTATTCAATGATCTATTGTTTTAATTAATTGGTTCATTCAATCATTCATTCAGTCAATCATTCATTCAGTCAATCATTCATTCAGTCAATCATTCATTCAGTCAATCATTCATTCAGTCAATCATTCATACATTCCCTCGTTTATTCGTTCATCTGTTTGCTTATCTTTTTTCTTATTTCTTTCATTTGCCCTTTCACTAGGCTAATTGATTCTTTCTTTCATTCATTTATTCATTCATTTGGTAGGTCGATCGTTCGTTCGCTCATTCATTTATTTATTCATTCATTTGTTCATTTATTTATTCATTCATTTGTCCATTCATGCACTCATTCATTCACTCACTCATTTATTCATTCGTTCGTTCATTCATTCATTCATTCATTCATTCATTCATTCATTCGTTCGTTCGTTCGTTTGCTTGCTTGTTTCTTCTTTCCGTCATTCATTCATTCATTCATTCATTCAGTCGTTCTCTCCATTCGTCCATTCCTTCAGAACACTTCCATGTTGCTCTGAACTTCGTCCGTTGGTTATTGGACCTCACAAGTGTGTCACAAGTGGGTAGATGGATGGATGGATAGTCAATCTTGCGAATCATCGACCCGGTCACTGAATCTATCGACCTCGATGAATCATCGCATATATTCACCCGTCGATTTGTCCCTTCACTTATCTATATACTTTTTCATTCCTCTGCTTTAAATGAAATCCGCATTATTGCACAGCATCGAGATTATTTTATGAGTTGCTGCGCTATAGAAACGTCTACTCTAGCACGCATACCTAACCTCTGAACTATAACCTTTTTGATAGAGGTCAGAGACTCGTC
>OX243823.1:23615158-23670158 GCA_945859605.1 Lumbricus rubellus | reverse complement strand
ATCATCATCATCATCATCATCATCATCATCATCATCATCATAATAATCATCATCATCATCATCATCATCATCATCATCATCATCATCATCATCATCATCATCATCGTCATCATCATCATCATCATCATCATCATCATCATCATCATCATCATCATTATCATCAAAATCATCATCATCGTCATCAACATCATCGTCGTCGTCGTCGTCATCATCATAATCATCATCATCATCAACAACAACAACATCATCATCATCATCATCATCATCATCATCATCATCATCATCATCATCATCATCATCATCATTCAACAACAACAACAGCAACATCATCATCATCATCATCATCATCATCATCATCCAACAACAACAACTACATCATCATCATCATTTTCGTCGTCATCATCGTCATCATCATCATCCAACAACAACATCAACCTCTTCCCCTCCCCATCCTTCGTTCCCATCGCTATTAAATGCCTGGCATCGTCAAATGCATGACATTGGCCAATGCATCTATGGTCTGCAACGGCATCATCGTCGTCGTCGTCGTCGTCATCTCCGCCAATCTATTCAGTCGCAGCAGCAGCTGCTGCAACTCTGTCGTCGTCGTTGGTGGCGCCACTTGCAGCCAACAAGTCTGCAACCTCTGAAGCAGACCAACCCACCCATCCACCCAGCCACCCATCTACCCCACTCATCCACCCATCCATCCACCCACCCACCCATCCCACACAACTACCTACCCACGCCGTTCACATGAATAATATAGCGTGCCTTATATTAATATATGTGTTCACTTGCGTGTTGTGTATATATATATATATATATAATTATATATATATATACAGTGCAGAATATCATTATATATGATATGTGGTAAAGTGTAAAGGAATGCAATTTTGTCTTATATATATACATGTATATAGTTCGTGTATGTTCGTGTGTGCACGTATGTGTATATACACAAGTGATACATGGAATAGATGAGAAACGATAGAAATGGATATATAATTATATATATACAATGTATATACATTGTGTGTATATATATATATATATATATGCAGGTATACCCCATAATGTGTGCATCGACTGTAGAACTATACGCAAGTATTTGATACGTAATATATACGTGCACGGGTGTCTAACTGTCTATATATATAATGGATATAAATAGATATAATTAGATGTATATAGATGTATATATAACTATAATATAAAGTTACATATATATATATTATATCTAGTGAACCGTGATATCGCTGCGGTCTATGCATAATATTTGCTGTGTTGAATATTGGATTCCTTCGAATATGCTTCGAATCGTCGCTCGTGATGTCTCAGCGATTAGTTTTCTCTGCTGCTTTTATGGTCAGCGCTGGGAAACATTTTGCTGGCCGTTTGGGACTGGGCATGGGGGGGGGGATGGTTGGCAAGGGAGACCTCGGTTGTCATGATCTTCCGGTTACGACCCTCGTCGCTAGGCAACCACAAGGCCCCTCTGTGTTGGGGTGGGTATATGCGGAGCAGGGAGTAGATATTGTTTAGAATTTTTTATCGTGTTGTAGTATCTTGGCGCTATAAAAATGTCTCTCTCGACATTTGTTCTTCCATCCACTTATTTTTCATTAAGTTCTTCCTGACTTTTTTACTGTGTGATTATTTTGACGTCATTTTATTGCATTTCAGCTGCAGGTCAGATGCCCTGTTTCAGTTTCACTATAGCTTCTTTTTTAACCCAGATGCTCGCTTACTCACTCACTCACTCACTCACTCACTCACTCACTCACTCACTCACTCACTCACTCACTCACTCACTCACTCACTCACTCACTCACTCACTCACTCACTCACTCACTCACTCACTCACTCACTCACTCACTCACTCACTCACTCACTAACTCACTCACTCACTCTCTCACTCACAATGCAATACAATACAATACAATGCAATACATTACAAAACTACAATACAATACAATCCAATGCGATGCAATGCACTGCAATACAACACAATGCAACACAACGCATTCAATGCAATACAATACAACACAATACAACACAACACAATGCAATGCAATACAATACAATACAATGCAATGCAATGCAATGCAATACAGTTTACAGAATTACAGTACCGTATACAAGCCAACTGCATGCAATTTGATATCGCTCATCTTACAAAGCTCAGAAGTGCGCGCGCAATAATGCAGAGCATTTACTTAGCGCCCCTTAAGAAACTACTCAGAGGCGCTCCCAGCCCAACCACGACCAAAGAAAAAAGACTTGAGAGACTTGTAGAACCAATCCGGATGGACCACAAGTAGAGACCACAAGCGTACTCAACTCATTGGATCACTCAACACTCAAATCCACCTATTCTCTAATTTCTCTTACACGCACTCATACTCATTCATTTTCCCAAACCAACAGATTAAATCACAGTATCACACACTAGCTCATCCATAAAACCACCCCACCCATTGACACACTCATTCACTCACTCACCTACCCAAACCCAATCAACCAACCTATTCGCTTACTCAGTCTTTGGGGGGGGGGTAACCAGGTGCATTTTACTCATCTCAAATCCCATTCGACATAATGGTTATCCCGCATATCATAATCGTCCACAGGGTTTTTCCATCTCAACCAACCCCAACGAACCACTCGTTTCCCGCCAAAGCCGGAAAGTGACAGGCTCTTCTTCACGGTCTCTGGCAGACCGGAAATTACACGTCGACAAGTCACTAGATGTCCTACCCCTGGAGGCCCATCGCGCATGCGCGTAATGACGACATTAGCAGATGTATCTTTATAAAACGGTCGTTAATTCGACCGATATTCCGATGATATTGCGCCTGGAATTCGGCCGTCAAGGACTCGTATACACCGGAACGACTGTAATTCATCCCCCGGATATATAAGAGCGGCGGTCAGAGGAGGGTTTTAGGGGAAAGATGGATTGCCGACGGATGGAAACGAAGGATATAGAAACGGATGGAAAAGAAGTGATTGAAAAGAATTCTGGAATGAAACAGAAATGGAAGAGACTGCAGGGAAGATCGAGTTATCCTATCTCTATCGACAGCGTTGAATGTTGCGAGTCAAGGTTGAATGTGACAGTCGGTTAAATGGAACATACATGGATGCATACATGGAAGATAAACGGGTAAAGGCGTTGGGGATAGAGTCTGCAATCGAGTCTCCACCAAGAATCATAGATCATCATAACTCTGCTGGACACGGTAGTCGAATGGTTAAAGCACTCGCCTTGTGGCAAGAAGCGCACCGGTTCGAGTCTCCTACGGGACCGTTAAGCAAGTCCACTCACGATTGTTGAGTTTCATCTTTCTCCGGCAGCGAACTGACCTAATTGTTGGTTCCCTGGAATTTCCTGCATGGCATAGGTCCTCATAATAACTCGGTTTATAACGCACACATTGATTAAGCTTACACAGAACATGCATATTGTGTCAAATTCTTGCTTAAGTCTGCGTGCCGGGCTTGGTGCTACACGCTTCCACGTGCAGAGAACAATGCAGTTCAGAGCGTGAAGGTACTGGGCTATTTTAAGTTATGCATTTTATGTTGATAGACAAAATATAGCTTGCCCTCCGATCCAGTTCAATACCGAACCGAAGAACCAACGAATACTTTGTCCGGCTTAAATTTGTTTCTTTGTCGAACAAGCTGTAGACCTATTAGGGCATCTAAAATAATATTGATGTAGGCCTAGACATGCGAAACTTATCATCAATCGTTGGGCGCGGTGGTGTAGTGACTGTAGTGGTGCCGTCGTTGCTTTGGAGCCGGAAGGTTCGAGGTTCGAATCCACGTCGCCGCGTAAGGACCTTGGACAAGTCCTTCACTCACAATTGCTCAGCGCTTCGGCGTGAAACTCCGATGCAGTGTCCGCTCTGCATTCGGGAGCGCTTCTGAGTATAGTGAGAACTTGAAGGGGTGCTATAACAAGTGCACATACAAACAAACCTTGATGAGTGCAATCGAGATACGAATCGAGAAACGAAGATTGAAAAACGAAGACGATGTCATAAACGCGATTCTAAAACGTCGGAAGGCCGCAGTAAAACGCGCATTCAGCGAAGGACACTGAAAGTGATTTAAAGAAAATTCGAGCAATTGACCAGAGAAGGTTTCGAAAGAATTCGATCAGCGCAAAAGAAATCGAACTCGATTAAGAAATTGAAAGGATCCGCCGAGACAATAAGCGGTGATCGGCGAAACGGATCATTAAGGATCCTTAGCGGAACAGAGCGGAACAGAGCGGAACAGAGCGGACCTGAGCGGACCAGAGCGGAACCGAGCGGAACAGTAATAGCGCAGAAGGAAACAAGATTGCCGCTATATGTGCAATCAACAAGACCGATCCAGGCGAGCAGACGACAGCGAACAAGTGGCACTTTAATGGAAATGCCAATCATAAAAAGGCGCTAAAGGAATCTGCGAGGATCAGCGTCGCCAGAGGAAGACAAAACAACTCTGGAAGACAACAGCAGCAGTCGCAAAATTTAATCGTTCCAGAGAGATAGAGGGAGAGAGTGAGAGAGTTAGAGAGGAAGAGAGGAAGAGAGAGAGGGAGGGAGGGAGAGAGAGGAAGTGGGGAAGAGAGAGGAAGGGCAAGAAGAAGAGAGAGAGAAAGTGAGAGAGAAAGAGATGGAGAGAGGGAGAGATATAAAGAGAGACAGACAGACAGAGACAAAGAGAGACAAAGATAAAGAGAAAGAGAAAGAGAAAAGAAGACAGGTAGACAGAGAGAAAGAGAGAGAAGGATGCTGAATTATATGGAAGACAAACATGTAGTAAGAGAGAGACAAACAAACAGACAGAGGCAGGTAGAGACACAAACAGACAGACAGTCAGAGAAAGATAGACAGAGGGGGAGAGAGGGAGAGAGAGAAAAACAGAGAGAGACAGAAAGAGACAGTCAGATGGAGGCAGAGACAGAGAGACCGACAGAGAGATAAACTGAGAGAATAAGAGACAGACAGAGGCAGAGAAAGTGAGAGAGAGACACACAGAGAGAGAGAGAGAGAGAGAGAGAGAGAGAGAGAGAGAGAGAGAGAGAAAGATACAGAGAGAGAGAGAGACAGACAGACAGACAAAGAGAAAGATACAGACAGAGAGAAAGACACAGAGAGAGAGGGAGACAGAGAGAGGTAGAGATACAGAGACGGACGCAGACAGACAACGATAAAGACACACACACACACACACATTATATTATAGAGGATGGATTAAGACGCTGAAGAGACTGATCGGCCGTCGTCGTCTTCTTATTCATATTCCTGTCAGACGATGACGTGGCAATTCCGACTCTTGTTCATAATATTTAATTCCGGATCCGGTTTCGCTTCGCCAGCCATCCGGTTCCGGATCGGTCCAAAGACGATTCTCATTGCCATTATTATGTCCACATTGCCTCTAAACATCATTGCCAATTTTACCCATTGCCACGATAATATGTCAATCGTCGTTATGTCCATTTGAATGACCGCAAGCTTATGATATATACTGGAAATTATATACACTGGATAATCTCTCTGCTAAGGACTTCCATCTTTATGTATGCCAATCCACCTCTTCAACGCCAGCATTAATGCGAGCAATATAAATACAACATAATATGTTATATATGTATTTATAGATATAAATATACCGAATATTATATTATATATGTATATTATATAATATATATAAATAATTTTATATAATTATTATGTGCTCATTTGTCCAAATATTATACCCGTCATTGTCTATGAGCACAGCGGTTATTTTTTCAATTATGTCTCTATTTATAAACTTGCACTGGTTTCCATCAATGTCCATTTTTATATAAGCTTGCACTATGCACTTCACATCTGCTTTCCATCCTTCCTCCTATATACACCATGCAGTCGCACTTCCTTCTCAATGAATGTCTCCAGCTGCTGGCTCTTATGTCATTGTCATCCGCGTTTGAACCTGTCTTCCTTCAGCAATCTTCATCTCTTCCTGACTCTCTGTCTCTCTGTGTCTCTCTCTGTGTCTCTCTCTTTCTCTTTCTCTTTCTCTTCTCTCTCTCTCTCTCTCTCTCTCTCTCTCTCTCTTTATTTTTCCTCTAATAATCTGTCTCTGTCTCCCCTGATTCTCTCTCTTTCTCTTTCTCTTTCTTTCTCTTTCTCTCTCTCTCTCTCCCCTCTCGATCCTCTCTCTGTCTTTGTCTCTGCCTTCCTCCCTCTCTGTATGTCTGTCTCTTTTTGATTGCCTCTATTTCTGTCTCTGTCTCTGTCTCTGTCTCTGTCTCTGTATCTGTCTCTCTCTCTCTTATATATTGTATTTCTCTCTCTTTCTCTGATTGTCTTCTGGTCGTTTCCTGTCCCTCTCTTCTGAACTCACTCACCGACTTCTCTTAATCTGCCCTTTACACGATTCTCTTTGAAGCGCTGCTATAATGTATCACAATCCGCTCAAGGGATCATCCCCGGAATACCATGCATGGATCAATAATAATAATCAATCAACTGATCATCCTTTAATCAATTCTTCCATACATAGGCCCACTTTGATCTAATCAATGATTACACCGTTGATCCGATTATTGATAAATCCATTCATCGATCAATACGCGTTTACAACCCTTCGATCCGGTAATCAATCAAATCCTTCGATCCATCGGTTAATCCACTCAGTGATTACATCATTGATCCTATGATCGATCAATCCAACCAACCATCAATGCATCCGTTGACAGATCCATTCATCGTTGATGCTTTCATCAATGCATCCGTTGACAAATCCATTCATCGATCCATCGATCCATCCATCCATCAGTCCAGCCATCCATCCATCAGTCCTGCCTTTGATTCATCCATCAATTTGCGATGTTTACTGTCGTCCATCCCTTCATCTCTTAGTACTACGTCCGACCGTATATGTATAGCCTATCCTGCAGTATATTCGTGATTCTCGTGTTGGTCTTTTATTTCAATTCCCAGAAGTCGACTGATAAGAAGCTACGTAGACCTTTTCTTCCGTCACTCAACACTATTTATAGTTCCGTTATAAGCCACATGTAGCCTAAGTACATGTACCAAGGACTCTCTTTTATGCATGACGGGAAGCTTCTGAACGTTTTATGTACATTCATTTCCTTCTCAACCATAGATGTCGCCCTACTTAAAATTCCGTTTCTATAAATTATGTTTTCTGTCTTCAAAGCAAATTTTGTTACTTTGCAAACATAATTATTCGTCAAAGTGCCTTCATAAATGTAATTAATTGAATGCTTTTATTAATTTGGAAAACAGGATGTGACATTTTCCGTTACACTGATAATCGTCCAAATAACTTGCGCAACGACGTCAAATAAGAAGATTCCAATCCTTGGCAATATGGTTCCTTACTCTGCATTTTCAAGGTTTTGCTAAGGAAATAGTAGCAATCATTATTTGTGTTTTGCACCACCTGAAAAATATTCGCCGCAATCCGCGGTCGCCCATGGACGATTCCACTACGTTCGTGTGTTAAAGCCGCGATGTTACGACTCTCATAATTATATACCACTGGTGTACTTCATTATTCTTAATCGTTGTTATCATTATCCAGTTGTCTGGAATGGGCTCCCATAGGAGCTACGTCTAACTTCTGGGCTTATTACTGAAACATTTTTTTGGGATTAAACTCAAAACTGTCCCTTTTCGCCGTGCTAGAGTTGGGAGCGCTTCTGAGTACTGTAGTCCCCCTTGAAGAAGCGCTATATAAATTCTCGAATGAATGAACTGCACTAAGTATGTGACACTAGGTGAACGATCCAGCGGACGAACGATCGTCATCAAAGAAACTGATAGCAGAATCCAACACACTCCATATCCGGTTGCCGGAAGGCGATGAAGAACTTGTAGAGTGTCATCAACCACCTGGAAAGGCATCTCCATTTCGATCGTCACTTCTCCACGACGATTTTTGAAGATTTTTAACACTTTAGCGACGAACTGGATACGTTTCCAGTCACTTCTATAGTAGATGCTTGTCGCTAAAGCGTTAAACACGTTTCCCGTTTGCGCTGTGGACAACTATGGATAAAATTCAAATCCAACAGCGTTGTCTTATTTAGCAATCAAGTATCACGTGTAATTTTCGAAAGCATTGTCGTCCGCTGCTTCCTGTTGTTTGGTAGACAGTACTTAAACCGTGAACACACTTAGTCAAAGATGAGATATAGATGCAGCGCTACCCGGTATCAAACGCGCCTAGAAAAACTGTACATTTCAATAGTTGTGACGTCTGTAAGTTGTTTTTGGTTTTAGCACAGTGGGGGCCTGGGGGAATAGACTGTAATAGTAGTAGTCATCTCTAAATGTCTAAACCGCCAATTGAAAGCAAAGCGCAGGGCACCAGCTTATTCACGAGCGCTATAGAGTCAACACCAACTGTTTCGACACGGTTGACTTTTCTGCAGCTGTCATGAAATTCTAATAGAGCACCTGCTTCGGCGGTTAAGCCACGAAGCATGATAAGTTTGATAACCCCTCTCTGCCATCAACCACCTGTTCCTGCTCATCTTTATGGCATAAGAGATCCACTGCATGCATCAGCCGCCGCACATGCATATCCTTCCGCCACATGAGCCTCATCACGACCGTCGCTAAGCCAGCTCTGCATCCGCGCTGCATCCTAGATTTCAATTATTTACCAATGACTGCTGCAGTAGAATACGACGGGGATACTTTTCCACGAGGGACAGATTTACATGCGACACCTGGGACCAGCATGAACGAAATGAAAGTCGACATCGGCAGCACCATGCAGAAGGAAAGACCTGCGTGGAAGAACAAAGAGGTGAAGCAAAATCTTCGACACGTCACGCCATTGGCGCTGGGAAAATGGCGCCAACTCTAATCAGGTCGGACGGAAATGACATCAGCGGCATGCCACGGCGGCGGCGGCAGACGGCGTGCAGGACCAACTGCAGACGTTCCAGAACATCACAGCTGCATGCAGTTGTACAAGAAACGCTATAATTAACAGTGACTGAATTGCTAATTGCTTAACCGGATATAATTATAAACTATAAATATGCATGAGTCTTTATAAGGTTGTATTGCATACATAATGTATTACATATACACGTAGGCCTGCATAATAGACACTATACTCGTGTAGGCCCATGTATATAGGCTGCAATATATAGGCAGGGTTTTTAAAGTATTGGTTTAGATTCGCCATAATCATTATAAAATATTCGTTATAAAATAGACTTCCCTGCAACAAGTCGAAGGCCATCATGTCCAAGAAAATCGGCTACAATGTTACAGAAAATCGGCCACCATGTCCCAGAAATTCGGCTATCATTTCCCAGAAAATCGGCCACCATGTCCCAGAAATTCGGCTATCATTTCCCAGAAAATCGGGCACCATGTTCCAGAAAATTGGCCACCATGTCCCAGAAAAGTGGCCACCATGTCCCAGAAAATTGGCCACCATGTCCCGGAAAATCTGTTACCATGTCACCTATGGTTAATACATGTAGCTACTGTAGCTCAGGGTCAACACTGTCTCTGTTTCATTATTTTGTTGAATCTCCGAAAGCAGAGAACACATTCGCCCGCCAATTCGCGCAAAGCAGCGAACACCGATTCTCGCAATCAGATAAGCTTACATCTCGTCGCTCTGTAATAATTATCCGTTTCGTATTTCACTTTCTGTTCCATCGCATGAAACCGTGTATACCAGTGGTTCCCAACCTTTTTGACTTTAGAACCACCTTTTCTTATTTGAAGGACAAGTGGGGCCACTAGGTATACTATTTTATTTTATATTTAATTGCTTATTTTATGCTTAATTTTTTTGACTAGTGATTTACTAAAGCCATTATAAAATTGTTAAAATTGAATCAAAATCGTTTTTTGATGTTAGTTAGAAACGTGTGAATTAAAAACAGTTCTAAATGAAAATAATTAGATCTCTGCATTCTATCCTGTCCAAAGTGTCAATTGTTGCATAGCCTATATTTTGTTAGTTCTTTTAAGACGTCGAGGGCCATTTTTAACACCTGATGGGTCATTTTTGCCCGTGGGCTACGAGCTGAGAACCACTGGTGCATAAATTATGATTGTATATGACATCATCCCTCCCATGGACATTATCCCATGACAGACTCGTTCAGTCGAATATCATTTTATAACCACGCAATTTCTTGCTTGCGCGCTGTTGGTCGTTTTGCGTGTACGATTCATTTACACATTCAAACAAATATCGTTTGATTAATTGATTATTTGTCTGACTTTGTTGATTGATGGACGCAATTGAGCCATCATTAATTTATTCATTCCTTCGTTTGCGCAGTCATCCATTAAGCCATTTATGCAGAGCCATTGCATCGTCAAATCGATATTCTTATTCTGGAAGTATATCGAGAACATGGAACAGAAGTTCCGAGACAACATTTGCCAGATGCACTTTGTCTACAAGCATAATTGTTTTCCAATTGTCTTCTTGGCATATATATATATATATATATATATGGCATATATATATATATATATATATATATATATCGGAGAGCGAGCTATTTGTCGATCAGCATATATATATTATATTTAATCTTATTTTTTAAATTTTCGATTATTAAACAATCCGGTTGATAGACCGCAACCGGTTACAGTGTGCAATATGCAGTTAAAACACAATTTTTTATGCAGAAGGCCAGTCTCCGATTTATCTTATGGGACTTTGTGTATACCGGTGCAATCTGTTCCAGACCTGGTTGTCCCATGGCTCGAACTTCCACAGTACTGCTTAGAAGCTCCGTTATATTATGGCTGGTCCATATTTCTTGTATAAGTTACATAGCAGTCTTCGAAATGAACTTCTTGGATTTTCCCTGCCATTTTGCGCAAACGTTTGAAAAGCATTCTCTTTGATCATGGTTTGGTGATATATCAGGTCGGAGCGCCTCTGAGGAGTTTCTCTCGAAGTGGCGCCATATAAATTCACGATTACAATTAGGATTAATAATCGATCGTATTTTAATGATCGGAATCATTCACGCCATGGCCTGCAGCCTCTGGCGCTTCCTGTCATCATTAGTAATTGACTCGATCTCTATCTTATAAGGTCTGTAGCCTATCTCTCTTTCTCTCGCTCTCAAAGATATCCATTGACACATATGCGAACACATACATAAACACTGTTGTTGTTGTTGTTGTTGTTGTTGTTGTTGTTGTTGTTGTTGTTGTCTTTTCTCATTCTCAAACATCTTTCTTTCCCGCACTTATATCAAAACGATCTTTAATTTTTCCCCATTTCTCTTCCAATCCTGTTTGCTTGCATGCCAGTAAAACATTTCATGACCAATTCACTCCTATGTCATTCTGTCGCCTCAGCTGCTTCCATTCTCTCCAAACTCATTCCCTCTCTTCTCTCTACCCCATTCCATTCTCTTTCCACCCACTCCAATTCCATTCTCTTTCCCTTCCTCGCTCTACTTTCACTCACTTCTCCACTACTAAACTCTTTTCGAAAACCGCCTACACACAATGCCCGTCTGGACCAACAATGTCACAGTAATTAGCAATCGGTTTGCTATGCCAAGTTTGATCGCAGGCAGGCGCCCATCGGTCTACGGCGGCACCGTTGACGTTCCGACTACAGACGAACCCGCGTCTTCAGGTGGCGCCAGAGAACATTCGGTGGGCAGACTCATTAAAACAATTCGCAACAGAAATGAATGGAAGCCACGGTGGCTAATGAGCTGACCGGGCCATACCTTCAGTGCCGTCGGCAATTACTGCACCTGGTGCGATAAGAAATTTCATCAACAGATTATCGGGCTTATGCGTAGGGGTGGGGTAACTCTAACAGTGTCTAACATCAGATAGGTCTACTAGAGCATAATAAATGTAAATGTAGCTCGATGTCTAACCACAAAACCTCAGACAGCTCATCGTGTTGCTCTGCGCGCTAATTATTTTCGATTCTAAATTGAGAGACGAGAGACAATGGAAATGGAAGACAAAACCGAGGAACAAAAGAACTGGATGACAAAACGGAATTATTGGCGTCGTGGTTCCACCCACGACAGAGGAGGAGGAGGAGGAGGAGGAAGAGGAGGAGGAGGAGGAGGAGAGACAACAGCAGAGGAGGAGCGAACAGACGGCGAGCGGAAAGAGGAAGAGAGACAGACAGACAGTCAGATAGATAGACAGACAGAGACAGACAGACAGATAGAGACAGAGAGAGAGACAGACAGACAGAGACACAGACAGGCAACAGAGAGACAGAGACAGAGAGAGACAGACAGACACAGATACAGAGACATAGATAGATACATAGATAGATACAGAAACAGAGACAGAGAGATGCGAAACTACAAAGACACAGAGAGAGATAGACATACACAGAGACAGACAGACAGAGAGACAGAGAAAGAGAAAGACAGAGAGACTGAGAGACAGAGACAGACAGACACAGATACATAGACAGAGACATAGATAGAGACATAGATAGAGACACAAACAGATACAGAGACAGACAAAAAAGAAGTGGACACACACAAGTTGTCAAACAAAGAATGAACGACGCTGCAGTGTGTAAATATGAGGATGAGGAGGAGAAGCAGCCTGCATGCATGGCGTTGTACGTGTTTCCTTTGTCTCCCCATCCACCAATCCAATTAAAACGAACGGACGAAATTTGATGACCGGCCATTTCCCATGGCTACCATTGCAACGGCCAACGTCGCCAACCATCACCACCCCCGCCCCTCGGCCCCCTCCACCCCCTCCGTCCACCTCAATGGCATACAATGCATATGTTTCCATTGTATACCTGGATAAGAGGGATATATGGTGCTTCATACATGTAGCTGTAAATATGTAGATATATATATATATGTATTAAGTATATGCATAGTCGTATGTGTATAGTCTGTATATGAAGTGGCGATATACATTATATATACATATATATATATATAATATATCAAACATGTCAACATAGATCTTGCGCAAAAATGTATATTGCACGAGAATACGCAATAGATGTTGTTAGAGAAAACCATTTACGAGTGGCATACAAACATATATGTATATAATATAATATATGTGGGTATATGTGTATATAATATATACATGATACGTATATGCATTATATGCATTTATACTATCGCCAGCACACTTGCAAAGATGCAAATATGAACCAAGTCATTTAATATAGCCTTTTTTAAGTACGTGCCAAAAGAGCTGCATACACACGTAGCCACGTCACTATAATCTAAAGACAGTTTGAAATGCCCGCTGCTCGAGGGGGGAGGGGTCCACCTTGATGCAACAGTACGTAAATGCAATTGAAGAATATAATTATAGCATCAAGCTGGAGGTTAGTCCATTGCAATAAGAATTCACGATGGGCTCAAGTTGGTAAAGTGGAGCGCGGAACATGCATATCTCCACCGGTTGAAGAGCGCAATGACCATTTATAACCTGTTGACTTAAACCGCCTATAGACCAGAGATTTTCATGCATATAAATTATTATGCCGAGGCCTTAAATACGGACAAGGGAGAAATGTGTCAACAAGATGTCTTAAGAGCAATTCTCTCAACAACAGAGGAGCAGTGATGTAGAGGTATAGGCTCTATATTCGGTGACTTAATTGGAGCCGGACAGTTGCGGGTTTGAATCCAACTCAAGCCGCCGCGCGTAAAGGGGCCCTGAGCAAGTCCTTCACTCGCAATTGCTCATGAACTTCGGCGCGAAACTCAACTTCAGTGTCCGCGATGTGGTAGCTAGGGAGCGCCTCTGAGTCGATTCATTGAAGGGGCGCTACAGCAAGTTCTTTTTTAAACAGGGAACCAGCCTAACGTTTCTCGTGTTTTTCATCTATTTCTTTCTTTCTTGCATTTGGAATAGCGCCCTTTCAAGCTTTCTACTCGTATAGGCGACTACACTGCATCTGAGTTACACGCTGAAGCGCACGAGCAGTTGCGAGTGAAACCATTGAGCAAAGAATCGATTTTATTTTTAAGTTCACAAAGTACGACATTTTAATCAAGCGACGTAAAAGCATCTGCTCCACGTTCAGACCCCAGAACTACAGATAATTTGCAGTTGATCAATGAATGATGTAACTTTTCATGTACTCCGCCGCCATGGCATTACACACGAACAGCGTTCGGCAGTGTCCGGCTCTCCTCGGGCTTTCACGATCAGTGGTATACGACTCATACGAGGATTTGCATTTGCTGTTCAATTAATTTCATTCAGCTAATTCCTTGATGGCATTTTTCAGGTTTATAATAAGTACTTAAGGCTCACCTCTTTCATCTTACTCACCAACCGCATAATAAGACATTGTCTTCTGGTTTCTCTTGGTTTCGTAAAGGGTTATACGATCTGTCAGCATGCTTCCAAATACCAATGGATAATAATTATGACTTTGGTTCAATTGGTTGCCAATCCATTCTTATGAATAACTAGCTGAACCCGGCCACGCGTTGCTGTGGCTAAAAAGAGGCTCTCCCCTCCCTCTCCCTCTCCTCCTCCCCTCCCCCCTCCCCCCAGCCCCCTCCCCCTCCCCTCCCCCTCCCTTCTCCCTTCCCTTCCCCTCCTTCTCGCTCCCCCTCCCTCCCCTCCCCTCCCTCCCCCTCCGCCTCCCTCCCCCGCCCCTCCCCTTCCCCTTCCCCCTCCCCCTCGACCTCCACCTCCCCTCCCCCACCGCTCTCTCCCCACCGTCTTCGTCCCGCTCCCTCCGCTCCTTTCCTCCGTCACGCCGTGAAGGCCGCTTTGGGGAAAGGCCTCCCTCTCCCCGCCCCACCCCTCCCCTTCCCCCTCCCCCTCCGCTCCCTCCCCACCGTCTTCGTGCCGCTCCCTCCGCTGCTTTCCTCCGTCACGCCGTGAAGGCCGCTTAAATTTTGAATCGCTTATGACGTCACAGGACGCGACATCATACATGTTTCGTCTGCTGTGTTTGGAGACAGCCTTTCTGAAATCTGGCAACCGTGTGGGACGTGTTGAATTTGGAAATGGCGGACGAACGGATTGCAAAGTTCACTTTTTGTGGAAACGATTGCATTTTTTCGGGTGAAAAAATCTTAAGACACGGTGCTATTTGAATGGAAGGTTTTGGTAAATTTTCACAACAATCGGTGCGTCAGTTTCGGCGTGGTGTTAACAGGAACTATTGGAAAGTTTCATTTTTATTTATATAGATATTGGGATAAATAAATATTATTTATATATATTATTACATGTAAATATAAATAATAATATACCTACAAACGAGGCGCATACTATACAATATATACACACAATGTATAATATAAGGCGCTAAATTTATATAGCGACCGTCAACTGAGATGTCTTCCAAGTTCCACCGTTATGAAACGGGCGCTTTAGAAGTCAAGTTGCCCGTATTGACCATGGGCATTGGGCAAGTCCTTCACTCGCAATAGCTCATCGCTTCGGCGTGAAACACCGATGCAGTGTCCGCGCTGCATTCGGTCGGGACTCGGGAGCGTATCTGCGCAGAGAGCTTAAAGTGGCGCTGTATAAGCAAGTGCACATACAAGGCTTGCTAGACAGCTGCTTACATTCATCTGCTTATGTACGACGTTGTACATGAGTGTATACGTGTGCTAGACAAGTGTAGCAAAGGTGACGTTGGTGAGAGTGTTGTTGATTTGTCTAATGGCGTCGGTGTGTTAAGTCCAAGTCGACGTCCTTTAGTCCTTTAGTCCTTTCGTCCGTCCGTCCGTCCTTTCGTCCGACGCTCAGGAAGCATTCGTCGATGCGAGTAATGGTGATTAATAGCCTGATCCGGAACCTAAGCGCGCTGGAACAGCAGGAACGCCGGAACAAGTCCATCGTTATCCTTATGCGCTCGCGATTAGACTCGGGACTCGTGGCTGTCGCGACAGAGCCTCGCAGCAGACTGGAGACGATGATGTATGCACGTGGTGGTGGTGGTGGTGGTAGTGGTGGTTGTTGGTGGGGGTGGTGGTGGTGGTGGTGGTTGTGGTGGTGGCGGTGGTGGTGGTGAGGTGGTGGTGATGGTGGTGGTGGTGAGGTGGTGGTGATGGTGGTGTGGTGGTGGTGGTGGTGGCGGTTGTAGTGGTGGTGGTGTCGTTGGTGGTGGTGGTGTGGTGGTGGTGGTTTTGGTGGTAGTGGTGGTGGTGGTGGTGTGGTGGTGGTGTGGTGGTGAGGTGGTGGTGATGGTGGTGGTGGTTTTGGTGGTGGTGGCGGTTGTAGTGGTGGTGGTGGTGGTGGTGGTGTCGTTGGTGGTGGTGTGGTGGTGGTGGTGGTTTTGGTGGTAGTGGTGGTGGTGATGGTGGTGGTGGTGGTGGTGGTGGTGGTGGTGGTGGTGGTGGTAGACCTATAGCTGTTCTTTCGTCCATTCGTTTGCTCAATCCTTCTGCTATTAATTACTCAGTCGCTTAGTCGATCGGGGGAACATTAAGAGACTCTAATTAGATAATGCTCATTGCTCATTGGCGTTTGCTTGCTGATTATCAGTAAACGACAACGACGACGACGATGGTGATGACGACGATGTAATGATGATCATGTTGTTGTTGTTGATGATTGTGATGATGATTGCAATTTGTGATGATGATGCTGATGCTGACGCTGATGCTGATGATGATGATGATGATGATGATGACGATGATGATGATGATGCTGATGATGATGATGATGATGATGATGACGATGATGATGATGATGATGATGATGATGATGATGATGATGATGATGATGATGAAGGTGTGCAGTGTGAATATGGTCCTAAAACTGACGCTGATGATGATGACGAAAATAACAACAGCAACAACGATGATAATAATGAGCATAAATAAACCATCGACGATTTTGTCAAGGAATCCATTCTAGGAAGATGTGCAGCAGATGAGGTTTACATTGCGATTCAGTTCTATGGTCATAAGTTTAGTATAGCCTACTCAGAGTCAGAGGCGCTCCCGACTACAGAGCGGACACTGCATCGGAGTTTCACACCGACGCGCTGAACAATTGCGAGTGAAAGACTTGCTCTTGGAAGGTCCCTATACGAGGCGGCTTGAGGTGGATTCGAACCTGCAACCCTTCGGCTGCAAGGCAACGAACATAAGTCTTACCCACTACACCACCAGCGCCCCACTGTTTGCTATGGTAAACATGTGATTTCTCAAAGTGGCTGAACGTTAATGGTTAAGATTTTATTTTTATGGTCCAATGGAGGTTTCCTGCGGATTGTGCACAATCACTGCGATTCTCCAGTAGAGTGGAAATAATTGTTTACTCCTATTGCAATCAGTTGAATTAATTTAACCGTCGACCGATGTGTTGGCATCATATTAATGGCGCTATAAAAATCATCAGATTAGATTCACAAGACTTACTTCCGGTCTCCAAAACGGTTCCTCTTATTGTCGACGAAATGGTCAGCGACAGCCATATTGTCACGTGACTCACAGCGAAATGGTGACGTAACATCGTGAAAGCCGCCTAGCGACAACTGTTTGAAATCACTGAGAGTTATCTGCCTAAAAGGAAATGGGCATCATAAATATAGGATATGCCATAAAAATAGTATGACGTTTAAATGAAATAGGTTTGTCACATAAGCAATATTGGGGCCCAAAGCTTTCTAAGCTATCATAGGCTTAAAATGTCATAATGTATAACATAACATAACATACCGGGTAAGTAAAAAAGTGACTCTGACCGTCGGGGGACCTGTTCCCTGTGTTCAGCCGGGGCCCTGTTCAGCCGGGGGCCCTGTTCAGCCTTTGTGCACGTGCTGCAAGCCCTATTGCTAGTTTGCTACGCCACTGCTAATGATGTGTTTAGTTACAGTATGACAATGCAATCGCTTTCGTACCTGTTCAGTAGTTGGGTAACACAGAAATGTCTGATTCTACCAAGTAAGACCATAATTTTATAACGTTCAATGTAAAATATCTCTTCATTTTAAAGCTCTCAATTTAGCCATTTCACTCTATTTTATATGATGTAACACTATTTTTTCATTCAAAAAAGCTCGACCAAAACTTAAAATTTTAAATAGTGGTTAAGGAAGTCTTAGATGAAAGGCTGCTTCATCTAGGTTTACAATACATTGTTAGATTATTAGCCATAGCCTATTATTAGAAATAAGTTAGCCTACGGAGTGGCAAATGCAACGCCTAATAATTTTTTGTGTTGCTGTATTTTTAAAGTTTCGTTCAAGGTAGCCTATAGGTTTAAATGGTCATCGTCCCTAAAGAATCTAAAATAAATTTAAATCATATTGCTCAACTTCTACGTATTGGTTGCAATAGTTTCAATCGAGAGTAATCAGCAGCCGTTAGGGAGGAGGTTTCCTCTGCTCTTAAATGTCTGACCTAAATGAATTAAATTCCAAATAATAAAGTCGGCTTTTTCGAGAACATCTTGTGTACGGTTGATCATTAATTTCCAAAACAAATTTACTTAGCCATTTAAAGTGAATTTTCTATCCTTGTCGAATTAAAAAACACTTGCCCACTCATCGTTTTTAGAGAACATCTTTTGTACAGTTGAGTTGATCATTGATAATTTCCAAAACAAATTTCCTTAGCCATTTTAAATCGGATTTTCTATCCTTGTCGATTTAAGAAACACTTAACAACTCATCGTTTTTAGAGAACATCTTTTGTAGGCCTGTATACAATTGATCATTAATTTCCAAAACAAATTATTCCTTAGCCATTTTAAAGCGGATTTTCTCTCCTTGTCAATTAAATGTTCTGTCGAATTAAGAAACACTTACCCACTCACGACTTCGCATGCGGCGGTGGCGGTGATGGCAGCGGCATGAAAGTCGTCTAATCGCCTGACGTGACTGGTCGAGCCTTTGATGTGATAGAAAATCCTAGTCTAACGACGAATGGAGCACAGAAATCCTGGCTATGCATCGAACACAGACCGCCGCTGTGTAGCAATTGCAAGGAGAACGGCGATGCGCGGACAAGTGCTCTCGCTGCCTGGGGCGATCGGCGCACCGACTGAGTATGTCGCCGTCGTCGTGGTGGTAGTCATAGGCGCCGAGTTGACCCGAGAAGTGGGGGTGCCCAAAATAATAAGAAAATACGCGCGCGTGAGCGCGCGAAAAATTTTTTGAACCTTTTTTATAGGAGACTTATTGAAATCACCACTGTTCATAGGCAAAGACTTGGTCCTGGTTTGAAGGGACGAACTTGCGGCCAAAGGATGATCGCCGAGAAGCACAGCACCGAGCAGGGAAGGGATTTGGGAAGAAATGTGCTCCTCTCCTTTTTCGATTTTTTATTGCCACACTGCGATGGTAGCATCTTAGGCTATCATTTTGACACCATGGCATCCTTGTCAAAATTTCCTATTATCTCAATTATTATCTTAAAGACAAGATTTAAGACTTCGATAAAATAATGTTCCTCCTAATTTAAATTTTTTGATCATTCTATGCATTTCATGTAGCCTACTTCTCTTGGAATCCGCACAGAAGAAAAGCACAATCTTCGTATGCATGGGCGTCTTAGAGCACTCTCTCCTAATTAGGTCAACAGACTCAAATTTTGCACAAGAAATCAAACAATTGGCTACTATTTAGTGAGCCAATATTAACACTGTGGAATAGTTTTTACAGTCTTTCAAATAGTTTTGAAAGACAATTTAGTCAAGGCTGATTTGTTAACGCATAGCCTACAAAAAATATCCCGCTTTTATGATGCTGGGAGGTGACTCTCGAGCAGTGATGAACATTATTGAGCATGTATATTGTATACAATATAGGCCTAAAGAAACAATGTCATTCAAATCGTCGCCTTCCTCCGTAATAAAAGAATTTAAGGAAGCGGATCGAATAAGAAGGATTTCGGGGTTTCCTCGTAGGCCTACATTGTAATTGTATTCGCTGATCGGCTGAGAAGCAATGGAGTTCAGAGTATACCAGTTGGGGTAAAACTGGAGTAATTGTAAGGTAGAAAAATTATTAACTAAGATTTTTAAAACTATATTAAAGAAGGAATGATTTTTATACGGTAGATAAGCAATCGCAACAGAGAAAAATATCTTAAAAGCACATCTTGCCGGCTGATTTCAGGTGGTGCCCATGCATGGGCGGGCCTCGCGTGGCCAATTTCTGGTGGTGCTGAGCACTCACGGGCCTCGCAGAGTCGGCGCCCATGGTGGTAGTAGTGGTGGTGGTGGTAGTAGTGGTGGTGGTAGCAGTGGTGGTAGTAGTAGTGGTGGTCGTGAGATCGCCCGCTGTCTCACTCCACTCCAACACCAGCACAAGAACCACAGTCGAGTGACTGACGAAAGACTGCAGGACATTGGCATCGGTTGAGGCAGAGGCAGCAACCAACAGCCTCTTGGACTAGAGTAGTAGCATCGATGGAGGAATCTCACAAGCAGAAGTGAAACAACTGAGAGCAGTAATTAAAAAAATAGTTTATTTAAGGCAATTGCTGTAGCACTGCAGCGCTCTTAAACCAGCTTGTTAGAGATGAAACGGCTAAGGACAGTTAATCCGGTTTATTAGAAAAAGTGAAACAGCTGAGGCCGGTCAGACAATTTTATTTCAGGCAGCTTGAAGCATAATTCAAACGGAATATAATTATTATATATATCGGCCATGGCTTGCCTTATTGCTGTTTAACGTAACTGCCATTTCAAAGATGATTAGTGACGCCCTCCTACTTTACCAAGGGACGTCAGAGTACAAACAGTGGTGGCGTTTAAAGTAGGCAGCACGAACAGACTCAATATAAATTAATATAGGGAATCGGGTACGGCCAAAATGTCATGTACCTACACTGTCATGCAAGTCAGATTCCGTGTTGTTCGTGCCAACGTCCAATAGCATCTGGCTATCTTCTTCCGCCACAGATATTCGTGCGTTAAACAACTTATCTAACGGTCGTTATTCGCGTTGTTCGATCATGCAGCCCGGGCGGCATGGACTCCGCCATGGCAGTCTATAAGGCTGTTTCAACTCCACAATTCTGATGATAAAGACGATGCAGATTATTAGATCTATTAGTGTAAGCACAAGGAAGGGCAATATCGTAAGCGTAATCGTGAATTTATATAGCGCTACTTCAAGAGAAACTCCTCAGAGGCGCCCCCCGATCTGTCAGTATAGCCTACCAAACAGCGATCGAAGAGAATGGACTTCAGACTATTGGGGGAAAGTTGCAAAGAAAGACAAAGAAGTTCATTATGTATGAGAATCGGGAGTCAGACATTGAATTACGTACATGGAGTTGGGGAGTGCAATAAAGACTTTACTATGCCATGGGCTCTTAAAAAGTGGGGGCGTTGAGTCCCACAGGCCCAAAAAATTTCACTCTGAGGTCGTGTGCGAACCTCAAGTTTGTAAAGGTCTCCATGTTTAACTGGTCATCATGCATAGGCCTAATTGTGATTCGTTTGCACTGTATTTTTCGTATACAGTTATAATATTAGCGGCCTCAAGTAACATAGCGCCGGTGTCACGAAACAGAGTATCCCATTACGATCCTATCCCCTCAGATGAAGAGAAGTTGAAGATACTTCTGCGCGTGTTTATTTTTTTGCAACTAACTTCCATTTGCTGGTTTTGAACAATTACATTAACAGGTATGTTTATTACTACTATAGATAATGTTTTGGTTCGCTTTTAAAACATTTAGGAACATTTGGAACACTTATAACATTTCGAGTCACTAACAAAACTCCAATCAAATTGCTCTGAACATTGCTTCAGACACTTAAAAAACAGGGCTATAACTTTAAAATTTCGATTATACAGCTTGTCGACGATTGGGACTTGTATCTTTATGGTTTGAAGGCACACGCGAGGATGCAAATCATTTTCTTTTAAACCAATCTCTCGAGAATCTTTTGATCTGAGTATTGACTTACCGAGATCTGAAAGCATCTTTTGTCAGCATGCAGAACTGGAGAACGAAAGGAAAGGCAAGGATGGATGTCTGAACCTTGGCGACGCCGAGTCTTAAAAAATGCAGAAGGCGGAAGTCACCGCATTTAAATCTTTGTTCCACGCATATCGATCTATCAAACCAACAAACATTTCGATCAATCACTGTAGGATATACACCGTGGCTTTTTGTACCTCGAATTATATATAGTCTATATTTGTATGTGCACTTGTTATAGCGCCCATTCAAGCTCACTACTCAGAGGCGCCCCCGACTACAGGGCGGACACTGCATCGGAGTTTCACGTCGAAGTGCTGAGCAATTGTGAGTGAAGGACAAGCCGTAATTGAATTACATAGGCGATACAACAATGGGTTGATTAAAAATAGCCTAAGTAACTAAATAGAAGAGAAAATGTGTTGATTGTAAATGCACGGAGAAGAGTTTTAAAAAGGTAAAAACTGAGACAGGTCGAATAAATAGAATAAATGGGTAAACAGGCTTACGTTGGTCCATATTAAGGGAACTTGATATCTGCATCGAGAATTAGAGCAAAAGAATTATAATGATCAAAACAACTACAGATTAATTGACTATAAAAATGTTCAGGTATCTCTTCAGTAGATTGCCTCATCGTTAGTTTCTTGATTGCAGCCCAATTATCGCACGGTTTTTTCGCTCCTTAAGAAGCCCAAATGAGATGCGCTAATTAAGTCACACGGGAATGAAGAATATTATTATTGAAGGATAACTTCTGTATATATATATATATATATATATATATATTATATGTTTAAGGCACACCTTCTCATCATTTAATACAGGTGAACAAATGTTCATCTGTAATATCTCATAATCATTATTATGTTCATTTATGGTCTGACATTTTGTGGTTTATACTAAACAGTACTGTTATTGAGAATGATCAGCATGTCGTCTAAAATAATTAGGGCCTACACAAAAGTAAAAAATGGATATGTCCGTAGTGCATAAAATCTACTGATAGTAAATTAGTAGGTCCTATTGTATAAAGCAGCGATAAAAATCTTAGAGCAGGTGATTGTATAGGCTAATTCAATGTGCCTTTAGTTGTACATATCCTATATTTATATAAGCTTAGGCCCTATATAGGCCTAATGTCCATTACCCACTAATATATACATAACACGAGATTATAAAAGCAGGTGAATGTGCCTTTAGTTTTTTTAATAAATATAAATAAATATATATATATATATATGTCATATAGGCATAATCTCCACTAATATATACTTTACAGGAGATTATACAAATCTTAGAGCAGGTGATTGTACACGAATGTGCCTTTAGTTTGATTATATATAAATATATACTATGTTCACTATTAGCCTATATACATAAGATTTAGTTTTATTATATATATATAAATATATATATATATATATATAATTTACTAATATATACATAAGAGGAGATTTTTCAGTAGAAGCAGGCATCGTGAGACATCATCGACGAGGAAGTTGTTTGGGTTCAGAATCGGTCGTCCGGGGTTAATGGAAAGGACGGACTTGCTTAGACCGGACGTCCATCCATCGTCCACGCTTACCGATGACAGGAACACTCCAGCCGATGACCACAGCCGTTGACCACAACCGTTGACCACAGCGGCTGAGGAAAGGTAAACAGACCGCGCCTCGACGACTACATCTTCAGGCAAATGCTCGCTTATTTATCGCCCATCGGTCCCAACTCTCGCATTAATTCGTTTAAATCTCGCCTGCCAACCACGATCTCTGAATAGATCGTATGCGTAAGCTGTTTTGCAGCCTACTTCATTCTAGGAATAAGACTGTCTAATAGCGGCGTGGGCGGACCACTAGGAAGACAGATAATGTGCGAGAGGGTGTGCCATGGGATTGTAGCAAGACATGCTTAGATATAATTATAAAGTCGCGCAAGGAGTCGAGTAGTGGACGTGTCAGTAAATCGTACATGGCAGAAATATATAGACTGAGGAGATGGAGACAGAGAGAAAATGGGAGAAGCAGAGAAATAAGAGAAAGAGAAAGAGAGGGAAGGCAGACACAAGAGGAGGGAAAGAGATCACAAGCTTCCGCAGGTCTTGTTTCTCTGCTACCTCTTTTGAAAATTTCTACATAACTGTATACAAAAGATTATCGACGCACAACTAACGCTGGACCACTGTGTTTCAAAGCTACCTTTTCCTCGGTACTTTACTCTAT
This sequence comes from Lumbricus rubellus, assembly GCA_945859605.1. Lineage (NCBI taxonomy): Eukaryota > Metazoa > Annelida > Clitellata > Crassiclitellata > Lumbricidae > Lumbricus > Lumbricus rubellus. The sequence continues at coordinate 23,646,017 of OX243823.1, read as the reverse complement.
ATAGCCTATTTATATCCTGCTCTTTGAACATTATACATAGGCGTAGGGGACATTTCAGCAGTGGGGGACATTTCAGCAGTGGGGGGGGGGGGGGGGCCACAGATTTGACTTTTGCCGGAAAAATTCTGACGACCTTTTTCTTAGTTATCTGGCCGAAATCTTCATAAAATTTCCGTTAGGCCTACTTTTTTCCCGAAAATTATGACGACCTTTTTTAACCCGACAATTTTTAAATTTTTTTATTTTTCCGGGTCTATACTTGCCCAAAAATCAGACTTGTCCGAAATTTGGGGGCATTTGCCCCCCCCCTCTGAACCCACGTCTCCTACGCCTACGATTGTAGCCTATAGGCTAAACCAAAACATGGTCTTTCATTAATTTGGCCTTAAAAGTGTCCGAGATTGGATGTAGAAGTTCTCCAAAACCACACTTCCGGTAAGTTCTGTATACACAACACAAACGTTGCGAAATGTTTTTATTCTTTTAGACTTTCAATCTGCGGTTCTATACACTGTTCAGCTAGTTACGCGACACCTTCTGGATAAGTGTATTTTTCTAGGAGCTGTGAGATTTCAATGACACACCGACTGAAAATACGAGTAGAACTACGGATTATGTATTACTCCGTAAACGCGGACCGAAGGCCGTAGCTGGGAGGCAGCAACAGTTACTGCCCATCTTACCATATAAACTGCCATGCATGTGTATATGTATGTGCATATATATTATGTACTTATATAGAGGTATCATGTATGTATAGGCCTATATGCGATATTTGCAGGCAAATTGCTTTGCGAATTTCCATTTTGCGGTTGCGATCACGATTTGTGATGCAGTCCATACTGGACATGGTCTATTAGGCCTAAGTTCAGAGGTGAGGCCGGGCAACACTATCCGCACAGGTTGGAAATTTAATTAGCGCACAAACGTCAAGGTTCATTTACACCCGTTTCTGATGAGAGCTAGTGCATGTAAAGCACACAAGGCCGCGGATTCATAACAATAATAATCACTCAATCGATAATTAATCTGCCTGTGTCCTGACTATTCGGTCTTTCGTGAAGTCTTCAAAATTGAGTTCTACCGATGCAAAAGAGACGGTTTAAAGCCAAGGGAAATATTGACCTTAATTCTTAGGGTTTTTCATCATAATTTCATTTAATTACTTAGAAGATACAGGTCTAGCATTTTTCGTACTATCTCTATCGCGGTTTCGGCGCTGTTTGAAAGTAGAAGCATGCCGAAATATACAGAGTGAATAGCAATTTGTCTTGCGCTATTAGTTCATGCGCTCTGCGCTATAGACATTAGACACGGCCCATAATAGAAGTTTCTGATTAATATTATAGGCTAACTGATATAGGCGACAGGTTTTCACTTACTCCCTCCTGCACGCACTCCATCACATTACATGTATGATTAGCCATCGCATAAGGAACAACATCCTATGAGAACTGACCTTAACCTAAGCTTTCTTATAGTCATATGAGAGAGTATGCTCATAGAAGGGTCAATTACCCTAGTTCTTTAAACTGTGTCCACTGTCCATTGATGACAAACTCGTAAAGCAACAGCAGTGATTTGGCTACTCATACGTCTGCTACTTCTTTCAAACACGCTATTCAAGGCTGTCGAGGGAAATTCCGGGCCACTATAAACAGAGCAGTCACGGGCCCCTAAGCTCAAAGAGAAACAATTTTTTACAACCTACAAATTGATATTTACATATAAAATACGATTCTAGACTACATATTTAGTTGTTAACTTGAAGTTCAAACGATTGTAGTTAATTTTTCAATGTAGCCTAATATCTTATTTAAAAGGCATCAATCATAAAAGTTTCTATATTTAACTACCTAGGCCTATTTCAGTCTCATAGAAGTCACCGGGGTCCTGTGCATTTTCCCCATGCCCTCTCACAGCGGCACTCACACTGTGTGAGGAGGCATATAAGTGTGTATCACTCTTCTCAGTCACGTTTTCAGTATGTTTATTCGGAGCGAGAGTCTGAAGCCGATAGGAAGGAGTTTAGGAATCGCCAACGAAGCGCACTGGACACTTCTCCTGGAAATGGACGAGGAAAGATTAACGGAGCGAGGCGCGGCGAGGACGAAAGGATTATCCGTCGGCGCAGACAGCCGCTGTCTTGTGGGGGAAGTAGGGCCTACTGCCACCACCACCACCACCACCACCACCACCACCACCACCACCACCACCACCACCACCACCACCACCACCACCACCACCACCACCACCACCACCACCACCACCACCACCACCACCACCACCACCACCACCACCACCACCACCACCACCACCACCGCCGCCACCACCACCACCACCGTTGCTGCTGGTTGTCCTCGGTTACCCGTTAACGCTAAGCCCTCCGCTAATTCGCTGAGATAAAGCAAAAGGAAGAGAAGTACGGAATAGTTACTGACTGATATTTACAGACGTATAGGAAGGAAGGAAGGCAGGCAGGTTGGAAGGAAAAAAGGCAATGAGACATATAGAAATATGCATGCCGGTTAAGGGGAAGAAAAAAAGAGAGACTGCAAGGTCTTATGACTGCTGGCAAATCTATCTGTCTGATACATACGTCAGACGCTAGGAAGAAGTCAGTCATACAAAAATGACGACACAGGCAGACACACAAGATGACAAGCAAGCAGACAAGGATGAAGGTATGCAGCAAGCAGAACCGGAGGTAAAAAGGTAGACAGATTAGACTGATAGAAGCACATACAAGCAGTCAGTCAGGCATTGAGGCATTCGGTATAGGCCGACAAGCAGTGTGGCAAGCAAGCAGACAGGGATACCGGCTTACAGACAAGCAGAATAGGATGTAGACAGATTAGACTGAAAAAAACGAAGACAAGCAGTCATTCAAGCAAAGAGGGAATCATGGGCAGACAAACAGGACGGTATAGGCAGGCAGACAATAATGAAGGCATACATGCATGCAGGCAGGCAATACAGGATTCCCCATGTAGGCATATACAATGTAGAAGCACAAACAAGCAGTCAGTCAGTCATTCGAGGAGGTAGGCAAGTAGGCAGATAAAAGCACAGACAAGCAGTCAATCATTCGAGAAGGTAGGCACACTGACATGCAGGCAGGCATAGGGACAGAGAGAATCAATATTGCCGATGTCAGCTAATTTAATCAGTGCACGCCGATTGTCGTACAGCGACGTAAGTAGGCCAGGTGCAAATTGCCGCGCGGCGTCTGCACAGGTGATTGTCTGGACAGCACGTGACGTCTAGACGAGCGTACGTTAATTGTACAAGAAGGGAGTGGAAGTGAAGAAGGAGAGTTGCGTGTTGAGAGCCGTTGAGATAGGCTGTAATAGTTGTTGTTGAGTTGCGATAGAGTAGACTGATGAAGATAGTAGTCGTGTAGTTGTTATGATAACGCAAGTGTAGTCATTGTTGTGTTGTTGCTGATCGTTTTACTTTATATCGGATTTTGGAGTATAATAAGAAGAGTTAAACACGTCGTCGTTGTTGGTTAACAAAACAGTGAAAGACTGTAGATTCTTTAACCTAGCCATTTAGCTAATGAAACAGTTATCTAGGGATAGGCCTACGCTACCACGAACTTATACGAAGAAGCTTCCGAAGAGACTGAAGGTCACACGTAGAGAAGAAGAGGGAAAAGACTTGTGACATTTGGTGGCAGCGGTGGGATAACGATCCAAGTTGCAGGATAACGATCCAAGTTGCAGGAGAACGATCGTAGTTACGAACGGTGGGTCTACGTGCCAAGTAGGAACGGAGGGATTTTATCCAATCAACAGACGTTGCGGAGAAACGGACGCTGTGAATTTATCGAGGAGCCGAGCACACGGGAGAAGCAACGATACATCGAGCATCCGTACGACAGTGAGAAACGACAACACAACGACTACAAGGTAGAAAAACTTGCTTGTCTATTGAAGTGTGCATAAAGAATTGAAGTCAGTCAATTGCAAACATTTGAAGAGTAGTCTACTAATTTATCGAGCATCTGTAAAGTAAAGAAGTAAGATGGAGAAACTTACGGAGAAAAAGCAAGCAAATATTAAGAACATGTTTACTGATAGACTGATAAAACTGCTAATTGAAGCAGATCTAGACGCAGAAGAAGTCGAACAGATGTCTAGGGAAGAATTGATGAGAAATTTAGCCGAGGTTTGGGCTAAGAAAGAAGAAGAAGAAGAAGGTGCTGTCGGAGGCGTTGCGGAGAAGCCAGTGGAGAAGCCTGAGGCACCGATGTCTATAGAGGCGTTGCTACAATTCATGATGATGAGTAGACAAGAAGAGAAGCAGAAAGAAGAGCAGCGCAGACAAGAGGAGAAAGAGCGTAAACAAGAAGAAAAAGAGAAAGAAGAGCAGCGCAGACAGAAAGAGAAAGAACGTCGCCAAGAAGAGAAGGAGAAAGAAGAGCGACGGTGCCAAGAAGAGAAAGAACGTAAGCAAGAAGAGAAAGAACTGCGACAACAAGAGATAGAAAAAGCAGAAAGGATGAGACAGCAAGAGATAGATATGCAGAAGCAGCAGTTCCAGCTTCAGTTAGAACAAATGAAATTAGATCGTGACGAAGCAGAACGACGAAGGATGGAGTTAATGATAGAATACGAAAAAGCAAGAAAAAGCGATGAAGAAATACGAAAACAGCAGATCGAAGACAAAAAGGCTCGTGAGGAAGAAAAGGAAAAGATGCGTTTACAAGAACTGGAGAGAGCAGAAGAAATTCGTCAGGAAGAATTTCAAGCTGGAAAAGACAATTTGGAAAAAGCAGAAAGAGAAAGAGAAGAGCAGATGCAGTTAGAACAAAAGAAACTTGCTATCAAGGAGGCTCAACTTAAAGAAATGGCCATTGAAAAAGAAGAACGCAGAAAGCAGTTAGAACTGTTGCAGCAGAAGATAGAACAAGAAGAACTGCGGAGAATCGAAGATCAAGATCGACTGAAGAAGAGAGACGAAGATGATCGTAAGAGCCGAGAAGTGTCAGAACAGATTAGGCTCAGAGAAAGTGAGACAATGGTGTCCAAGATCAAGAAGATTGGTGATGCCATGAAGCATGTATTGCCTAAGATGCCGTATGATATGATGGAAGTGCCATTATATTTTGAGACCGTGGAGAATGCATTCAATAGCTTCGCTGTGGAAAAGCAGTACTGGGTGAAATTGTTGTTGCCATTGATGACCCCGAGAGCGCGAACGGTATTGAATCGATTATCATTTGAGAATTTAGATAAATACGATGCAGTGAAAGAGCACTTGTTGAAGGAATTCAAGTTAACAGCTCGTGAGTACAGGTCAAGGTTTGCAGATGCCAAGAAGACAGCCGAAGAAACGTATACGATGTTCACGGCTAGGCTGAAGAACCTGTTGAATTATTATGTCCGAAGTAGACGAGTGGACAAAGACTACGAGAAGCTGTTTGATTTGTTAGTGGCGGATAAGCTGAAAGAATGTTTACCACCAGGTCCACTGCAGTTCGTCTTAGCAAAAGAGGGCACAGAATGCTTGGAAGCTAGTAATGTTGCAGATCTCGCAGATATACATGTAAACAATCGGATTGGTGTGATGTTCCAAGACAAACCGAAATTTGAAGCATGGGACAATAGTCCAAAGCAACCCAAGTGGAACAAGGATAGCAAAGACACCGGAAGCCAAGCCAAGAGTAATGATGCAAAGAAAGATGATTATTCTGGAAAGCAGTGGTCGCAAGATAAACAACAGTCAACGTGGGACAGACAAGCCTACAATCGAACTCCGCCGCTGGGACGCCCAACAGAAAGTAATGCATCTTACACGCCGTACAACAAGTGGGAGAACAATGAGCAAAGAAGTTTTATAAAGAAACGTTGCCACAACTGTCATTCTGACAAACACCTAATAAAACATTGCCAAGCACCAGGAGCGGCAAATCTGAGGAAGAACTTTAGCAGAAGTGCAGAAAATCTTCGAGTAAACCAGATACAAGTGATAAATGCACCTCCTGGTTGGGAAGAACAATGCAACCAAGAAACAGAAGTAAAGTCAGTGATGAAGTGTACGCCGCAGTTCACCATACTGAAAGAAGCGATAAAGACTACTTCCATTGCAGAAAATTGTCGAGAAACAAAAAGTAAAGAGGAGTGTCAACGCATAAAGAAAATATCGTTGCAGCATGTAAATGTGGAGATACGTGGGACTGATGGGCAGCCTGTGCAAGTCGAGGCGTTGATTGACTCGGGGACCGAGATACCAGTAATCAACGAGGAACTACTGAAAGGAACGACAGTAGAAGAAATCGGCAGAGTTCATTTGCAATGTGTAGCTGGAGAGCCGATTCCAGCTAAGTTGGTGAAAATCGAAGTGCGGATGAGCGGTCGTAACGAAGGAACAGCTACAGAGGACAGGACAATAAATATCGCGCCATATTTAACTTTAGTGTGTGCCAGCATTTCAGCAGAACTGTGTAAAGAAAATCCAGAAAAGTTCCTGCTACATCCAGAGATAATTGCAGAACTGAAAGAGGTTCCACCAATCAGTATATTGCAAGGAGAGCTACAAGCGAATGTGACTACAAGAGCACAAAGTCGGAGAGCAGAAGTCGAAGACGGAGAAGATGAAACGATAAACGAAAGTTCGCAAGAAGATGACACGGAAAGCGAAGATGAACTCAGCATCCAAGATGACGAAAGAACAACATCTGAGAACAATGAAACTGAAGAAGAGATGGCTGCATGTGAACGAAATGATAGTGAAGATTCCGGAAGCGACGCTGAACTGGAGACAAGTATGAGGGACTTGTTCACAGAGAATTCGAACGATGAAAGACAGCTGGAAGATGCGAAGAAATTCGAGGAGCAGCAGAGAAATGACGAGTCACTGAAATCGTGGTGGAGGATCGCTGAAGACCAAGGATCAGAGTTTAGCGTGGTGAATGGATTGCTGTATAAGAAGCATCAAATGCTGGATCAGCTTGTGTATCAGTTGGTGTTACCGAAAGAGAGAAGAATTCAAGTAATGGAATTAGCTCACGAGTCAGTATTTGGCGGACACTTGGGAGAAGAGAAGACACGAGAGAGAATCAAGTTGTCCTTTGTCTGGCCAAAGATGCGTCGAGACGTGGTGAAATTTTGTAAGTCCTGTGAGAAGTGTCAGCTGAAGGCACGAAGTTTGGTGATGGATCGAGTGCCGATTACACCAATTCCAAGGGAAGATGTGCCATTCCGACGGATGACTATGGACGTGGTAGGCCCAATAGAACCGAAGTCAGCAGCTGGGCATAAGTATTGCTTGTGCATAGTGGATATGAATGAAAACGGCCGACGAATCGTCCATGCCAACAAAATGAGGAAGTTCATCGCAAGAACATTATCGTGTGGTCTCATCGTGGAAGAGGACGACGAATTCGGATCAGTGGTAGAGCTACCATTGAAAGAAGACCATGCAGAGACGACACAGAAATCGCTGCAATTGGACTATGAACAGATCGGACATCTTACGAGCGAGCAACAGAAACAGCTACTGGATGTACTGAACTGTTATGCAGACAGAGTTTCGGACAAACCTGGATTATGTACACTGGTAGAACAGGTAGTGGTGCTGAACCCAAAAATCCTAACACTTGCTAACTAATTGATTGATATTCTTTGGTTTCTACAGACAATTTATTTGTAATTTTGCTGAGATTGCTAAACCATTGACAGATTTAACTAGCAAGCAGACACCTGAGAACATTATTTGGACTGAGGACCACCAGAAATCTTTTGATTCTCTTAAAGAAATTGTTTTATCGAATGTTATTCTGTACATGTTCGAGGTTGGCAAACCATTTAATTTGTACTGTGATAGCAGTGATTTTGCTGTGGGGGCTGTGCTGTCACAAGTGGACGATGAGGGGATAGAACGTCCCGTTTCATTTATCAGCCCGAAGCTGACAGATACCCAGAGGAGATGGGCGACGATTGAGAAGGAAGCCTATGCAATCATATGGGCTTTAAACAAATTGAAAGAAATCATTATTGGTTCCAAGATTAATGTGTTCACTGATCATAATCCTTTAGTTTATTTGACTGAGTCAATGTCGAAGTCTGCTAAGTTAGTCAGATGGTCTTTATCATTGCAAAATTTTGACATTCTGTTAAACTATAAGAAAGGAAAGTTGAATGTAGTAGCAGACTGCTTATCGAGATTGTAGTATAAGGTATTTTGTGATTGCATTTAGTATAAGAATTGTTTGTATTTAGTTTAAGCATTATACGTTCGCTAATTTTTAAGATTAATTAGCTCTCTTCAAAAGAAAGGAAGGAGGTAATGTCAGCTAATTTAATCAGTGCACGCCGATTGTCGTACAGCGACGTAAGTAGGCCAGGTGCAAATTGCCGCGCGGCGTCTGCACAGGTGATTGTCTGGACAGCACGTGACGTCTAGACGAGCGTACGTTAATTGTACAAGAAGGGAGTGGAAGTGAAGAAGGAGAGTTGCGTGTTGAGAGCCGTTGAGATAGGCTGTAATAGTTGTTGTTGAGTTGCGATAGAGTAGACTGATGAAGATAGTAGTCGTGTAGTTGTTATGATAACGCAAGTGTAGTCATTGTTGTGTTGTTGCTGATCGTTTTACTTTATATCGGATTTTGGAGTATAATAAGAAGAGTTAAACACGTCGTCGTTGTTGGTTAACAAAACAGTGAAAGACTGTAGATTCTTTATCCTAGCCATTTAGCTAATGAAACAGTTATCTAGGGATAGGCCTACGCTACCACGAACTTATACGAAGAAGCTTCCGAAGAGACTGAAGGTCACACGTAGAGAAGAAGAGGGAAAAGACTTGTGACAGCCGACAAGTAGCCAATAGATTTTGTTCTGATTGTGTTCTCGTGACTTGCAATAGTTAGCGTCGCTGCCAATCTGACGTTCAAACAACCGACCATCGTATTATACACTGCATGGTCTGAAGGTCTTGTTGGTTCGCATGAACATTATTTAGTCAATGCAAGAGGACTATTAATCATCATGTGCCTAAGAAACCAACAATGTTACCATCATCATTATTTATGCACAACATCACGATAACGACGACAACGACGATGATGATCTTGTTGTCGTCATAAGAAATGTTATCATCGTCGTCGCTATAGGGCCTAATGATAATCATTGGTTCTTAGATAGTTATGGAGCTTCAGTGATACTGGATTTAGACTTGGCGAGGTTCTGAGCTATACAGAATGCTTGGTCTTTCCTTGTAAGGAAGCTAAGTCAATGAGTTTAAATAACTCGGAACCATACTAATTTACGCCGTTTAATTAATATACTTAGTGGCAGGGAATCTTATAAAGTGATGAAGATCTGTTGTAATTATAAAGACCAAATGAATGCAATAGCTGAATACATGTTAATCCTTTCGTTCACAGAACTAAGACTGCTCTTGAATAAGATCGAGAATTATGCAATCCTGACTGATTTCAATGCTATAATTCGAACGATGGACGGTTTTCGAGTGATTTTGAAAGCTTGGCGTGACTTTAAATGCGCCGCCACAAATCGTGATTACTGAGACTCGATACCCAGGAGCACACTGTTTTTGAGAAGCAGCTCAGAAATTTTGTGGCCGCGCAAACTCTGCCTTGAATAAGATCGAGAATGCTGCAGTCCTGACTGATTTCAATGCTATGTAATTCGAACGATGTGCAGTTTCCGAGTGATTTTGGCAGCTTGGCGTGACTTTTAAGGCGCCGCCACAAAATCCTGATTACTCGGACTGGATACCCAAGAGCATAGTGTTTTTGAGGAGCAGCTCAGAAATTTTGTGGCCGCGCAAAGTCTGCCTTGAATATGATCGAGAATGCTGCAATCCTGACCGATTTAAATGCTATGTAAATCGAATGATGGACCGTTTTCTAGTGATTTTGGAAGCTTGGCGTGACTTTTAAAGCGCCGCCACAAAATCGTGATTACTGGGTCTAGATACACAAGAGCACACTGTTTTTGAGGAGCAGCTCAGAAATTTTGTGGCTTCGCAAACTCTGCCTTGAATAAGATCGAGAATGCTGCAATTATGACTGATTTAAATGCTATGTAATTCGAACGATGGACGGTTTCCGAGTGATTTTGGAAGCTTGGCGTGACTTTTAAAGCGCCGCCACAAAATCGTGATTACTCGGACTGGATACCCAAGAGCACATTGTTTTTGAGGAGCAGCTCAGAAATTTTGTGGCCGCGCAAAGTCTGCCTTGAATAAGATCGAGAATGCTGCAATTATGACTGATTTAAATGCTATGTAATTCGAACGATGGACGGTTTTCGAGTGATTTTGGCAGCTTGGCGTGACTTTTAAAGCGCCGCCACAAAATCGTGATTACTCGGACTGGATACCCAAGAGCACATTGTTTTTGAGGAGCAGCTCAGAAATTTTGTGGCCGTGCAAAGTCTGCCTTGAATCAGGGGTTATTTTAACGTGCAGCTGGACACAAAGTGTGTAGCTGGAAAACGAATTTGTGCAGTTGAAAATCCGGTTTTGTGCAGTTATTTTTTTACACACAATCGCATAAGCAATGTAAGTAGCTAATATATTTTAATTAGGCCTAGGCCTAAACTGATTGTAACAAACAAGATTATAAGACATTTTTGCCGTGAATTTAACTTTAAATTTCTATTGACAACTCTAAGTAGTAAGTAGTAAGCCGTTTATTGACAAAGCATCAAACACGTACAAAAGAGCAGTAATCAGTACAAATTCAATGACTTTCGAGTGATCGGTGCATAAGTCAAAGGGTCAATCCAAAAAGGTCGTATGGACCCGCTGAGGCTGGATTGACCCTTCCTTTCTCAATAACATTTGGCTATTGTAAAAAAAACAGTGCAAAGCACAACATCTTACACATGAAACAAAAGTAAACTGAAATGAAATGACACACAGATTTCAAAACAAAACAAAAAACAAGAAAAAAACAAATTATGACCAATTGTTTAAATCTAGTAAACAGAGATTAAACAGTCTTTTAATTTTTTCTTAAACATGTTAATGGTGGGTATAAGTGTAATATATTTTGGGAGGTTATTCCATATCATAGGGCCAGAACATTTAATCGAAAATAATTTCATCCTAGTATGTGCAACATCGGTGCGGTAGTGTAACAGAGTTCTAGTGAAATGGTTATGTACAGCAATTCCCTGACAAAAATAACCATCAAATGTCCTAGGCAACAATTTGTGATGATAGCGAAACATGAACAAACTGATTTGAAACTTATATATATCTGATAATCGTAGTATGTTATAGGTTCGAAAAAATTGGTTTGGTACTGACAGACCAGCATAATAAGAAAATAGTTCGAATGGCACGTTTTTGCAAACTCTCCAATTTTTTTAAATAAAAACTATAAGTTGAGGCCCAGCAAATGTTACAATATGACAAGTATGGAAAAATTAAGGAATAGTATAAGCCTTGTAATGTAGCTTGAGAGAGACAGTGACGAATTCTTGATAGCACGCTAATATTTTTTGCTATTTTTTTAGATATCTGCTTAATGTGTTCTTTCCAGGTGAGGTGCTGGTCCAGATACACACCTAAAAATTTACACGATTCAGTCGGCATAATCATTTGACCATCTATTCTCTATTGGCATAAAATAGAAGAAAACAAGTCTAGAGATAAAGACATGGCATATTCAAACAAGCTGTCGGATGCAAGCCAAATAACCCTTAGCGAAACGAAATCAAATGCAAGATTTCCAGTTTGTAACAAAATAATGAGTTAAAAACGAAAGCCAGTGCCAAACAGGCAAAAGACGCAAACCATAGAAACTAGGACCGTGTCACGTGCTATGTACGGTGACTATACGGTGACCGGGATGGCCGGGAAGTTTCATTTTTCGACCTCTTGCCAGCAGTAGAGCGGCATTTCTCATTTTTAAAGTACATTATGGTGACCGATCGGCTAACAAAAAAAATTTAAAATGTAGGCCTAGTCGTACTCTTTGGACAGTGTTTAATCTAGACGTCTCTGGGGGGGGGAGTTCCCTCCCATGTTTAATCTAGACGTTTCTGGGGGGAGGGAAGTTCCCTCCCAGGATTGACATTCCCTCCCCCAGAAAAAGTTTACAAAATGATTTTGGTTTTTAGTTACTGTTTTCATCATTGTTTTACATGAAGTGTTATAATATACCGTGATTTTATTTACTATTATATGATTATAATGACATCATTTACTATTATTATAGGCCTATATGATTTCAGAAAGTACGTCCTGCATGGTCAGCAATTCAGGACCATCTTGGGAAATAGGGTTAAACCGTTAAACTGATCTAGTGCTGAAAAGTCAGCTTATATAGTCTACATTTATATTTATGTCTTCATTTATTCATTAGAATAACTCGGCAACTGGAGAACTGAGCTGCTGAACTCGATACATAAAGATATTTTTTATTGTAATTATAATCATAATTATGTAGGCCTAATAGCCTATATTGAATCCTCAAAACACTTTTTTTTATCAGTACCGAATAGTCTAATCCATGGAGTTATTTTGCTAAAATGGCACCTTTTAAGGTACCATTATAGTGTGGACATAACCCACCCCTAATATTTGTTAGTGTTGCTTAATATATGTTTTTTTATTGAAGTCTTAGCCCATTCGTATAAGCACTGAAAAGTACAGGTATTTTATTAAAATAACACCTTAAAATGCTACCATTGCAATGTGGAAATTCAAAAAGTTTTTGATGAGGCTCTGAAAAAGTAGAGGTATTTTGTTAAGATGACACCTTAAATGCTACCTGGTACCGTTGCAGTGTGGAAATTCAAAAAGTTTCTGATGAGGCTCTGAAAACGTACACGTATTTTGCTAAGATGACACCTTAAAATGCTACCATTGCAATGTGGAGATTCAAAAAGTTTTTGATGAGGCTCTGAAAAATTGCAGATATTTTTATTAAAATGACACCTTAAAATGCTACCACTGCAATGTGGAAATTCAAAAAGTTTTTGATGAGGCTCTGAAAAAGTAGAGGTATTTTGTTAAGATGACACCTTAAAATGCTACCTGGTACCGTTGCAGTGTGGAAATTCAAAAAGTTTCTGATGAGGCTCTGAAAACGTACACGTATTTTGCTAAGATGACACCTTAAAATGCTACCATTGCAATGTGGAGATTCAAAAAGTTTCTGATGGGGAGGGGCACATCCCCTCCCCATACCTCTCCCCTACCAGCCCCTCACGAGAGTCATTCGGACACTCGATTGGCTCCCCCTCAGAAACCTGATTTCCCCTCTCCAGCGGAGGGGGACTAGATTAAACACTGCTCTTTGGAGAAGTAGGTCTAGGTTTATAATGATGATGATAATAGTAATAATCAAATAATACTAAAATTATAATAATAATAAATTAATAATAGTAATATTAAATAATAAGAATAAGAATAATAATAAGAATAATTAGGCCCTAGTCTCAATAATGACCAATCTACCCGATGTAGGATGCTATTCTGATAATTATGTGCAGTTGAGAAATTTTCTTAAAATAACCCCTGCCTTGAATAAGATGGAGAATGCTGCAATACTGACTGATTTTGATGACTGGGACTCAATACCAACTAGCACACTGTTTTTGAGGAGCAGCTCAGAAATTTTGTGGCCGCGCAAAGTCTGCCTTGAATAAGATCGAGAATGCTGCAATCCTGACTGATTTAAATGCTATGTAATTCGAACGATGGACAGTTTTCGAGTGATTTTGGCAGCTTGGCGTGACTTTTAAAGCGCCGCCACAAAATCGTGATTAATCGGACTGGATACCCAAGAGCACATTGTTTTTGAGGAGCAGCTCAGAAATTTTGTGGCCGCGCAAAGTCTGCCTTGAATAAGATCGAGAATGCTGCAATTATGACTGATTTAAATGCTATGTAATTCGAACGATGGACAGTTTTTGAGTGATTTTGGAAGCTTGGCGTGACTTTTAAAGCGCCGCCACAAAATCGTGATTAGTATGATTTGATACCCAAGAGCATACTGTTTTTGAGAAGCAGCTCAGACATTTTGTGGCCGCGCAAACTCTGCCTTGAATAAGATCGAGAATGCTGCAATCCTGACTGATTTAAATGCTACGGTATATAGTTCGAACGATGGACGGTTTCCGAGTGATTTTGGAAGCTTGGTGTGACCTTTAAAGCGCCGCCACAAAATTGTGATTACTCGGACTGGATACCCAAGAGCATAGTGTTTTTGAGGAGCAGCTCAGAAATTTTGTGCTTTGAATAAGATGGAAAATGCTGCAATCATGACTGATTTCAATGCTATGTAATTCGAACGATGGACCGTTTTCGAGTGATTTTGGAAGCTTGGCGTGACTTCAAAAGCGCCGCCACAAAATCGTGATTACTCGGACTGGAATCACTGGATACCCAAGAGCACACTGTGTTTGAGGAGCAGCTCAGAAATTTTGTGACCGCGCAAAGTCTGCTTTGAATAAGATGGAAAATGCTGCAATCCTGACTGATTTTAATGCTATGTATAATTCGAACGATGGGCGGTTTCCGAGTGATTTTGGAAGCTTGGCGTGAATTTAAAAGCGCCGCCACAAAATGTTGATTACTGGGTCTAGATACCCAAGAGCACACCGTTTTTGAGGAGCAGTTCAGAAATTTTGTGGCCGCGCAAACTTTGCCTTGAATAAGATCAAGAATACTGCAATCCTGACTGATTTCAATGCTATGTAATTCGAACGATGGACGGTTTTCGAGTGATTTTGGAAGATTGGCGTGACTTTTAAACCAAAACTTTGTTATAGGCTACTACCGCACTAATGTTGCACATACACTGTATACGTACAATGAATTTATTCTCGATTTAACCCTCTTAGGTGAAAAACTTCCAATGTTAATTAGTAGGCCTACATGTCGTTGTCAACCTGTATAAACCAGCCTGTCATAATTAAAGAACAAATTAAAAGACTGTTTAATCTCTGTCTATTGTAGACTGAAACCATCGGTCATGTTTCAGCTCGTTTCAGTTGTAGGCCTATTCGTTTCAGACAGTAAGCCCACACGTTGTTTTTGCACTGTTGCCACTGATAAAATAATGTAATCCCGAACAGGTCAACATTTTCAGCCGAGCGGGTTCATGCATTCGACCCTTTTGTAACGATCATTTGACATTCTGCATCAGTCAATTGACAGTTTTTGAGTTTGAACTAACTGCTGTTATTTTGTGTTATTGATGATAGCCTACTCGAGTTTTTCCTGTATAACGGTCCAGCACTTTGGAATCCGCTCTCGCCATTAGCACGTTCTTCGTTTGTAATTGGTACCCGTGCACGGTGTGCTGTGCACTTTTATGCTGCAGTCTGTTATAATAGCGAAAGGACAGTCGAGTTTTCATAAAAAATTGCCATTTGTCACATTAGAAGCCACTATCTTGGAGGATGCATGTAAGTATTAGACACAAACTGAACCCAACAGAGACTTCAGAATTGTAAGGTTATTGCGTAATAAATGCACCACGTTTCTTATGTATAGGCTACATTCTTATGTCATTGTGCTTATGCTCTTACATGTATGTTTCTTACCATAACAAGGTTTTCGTTGTTTGGAATGTCTTGTGCCCAAACCATCAAGCCCTGCAACCTCAAAAAGGAAGCCATTGGGAAAAAGTTTTATGCAACGAGGCCTGAAAAGTGATGAAATAATGGTACAGAGGTCAAATGCTGCCAGCCACAATGAGTTACAGCTACATGGACGAGAGCAGGTAACACTGGAGTGGAACGTTTGGTAGCTGAACGCTATATTAGGGTTCAACTGATGAAGGACGCGACTGTTTTCCAGTTGCGGGGAATCAGATCCCGAGTTCCTTCATCTGACATCCGGTCCTTGACGGACAGACTGGACCAGCTGCTGCTGCTGCTTCTCCGCAGACGAGGAAGTACCCGTTCTCGTCGTGGAACCCGGGTGGCCATCGATTTCCGGTGTCCGGCTGTGGACGAAGTGAGTTCCAGTCTTCCAGAGAAGAAATGCATTTTTCAGATGCAGCCTCACGACGCCTTGGATTAGATTTCCTACTTAGAAGTGTACTCCTACAGAAAAATCAATAACAACCAACCAATCAATCAATCAACCAATCAATCAATCAACCAAGTGCCAGCTCTTTATTAGGCTTAATTTTGTCGTCGACTTTCTGTCTGCCTGTATGCATGGCTTAAATTATGACCGCACGGTCATGGACGGCGTCCGAACACTTATTCTGAAACCTGAACTCGGTCCTGCCACTCTTAGGCCATCAGCGCAGCGTGGAAAGTTAAGTGCCCAGGCAGTTCTTTTTCTACACTTTAATACTGCATGTGTGTAGGCCCTAATTATTCAATCCTCCACTTCTGCCTACAGGCTTGCCTGTTTGTCTGCCTACTGCTGCATGATCCTTTCTCCGTCTATTCGTCTTTCCTCTTATAATTTACTAGCTGGGGTACCCGGCGTTGCCCGGGAAATTTACGATTAGACCAGCTCAGGCCACAACCAAACCACACCCCACCTCCACCCCATCCCGTACACCACCCCTTCCATCCGCTCCCGCTTCACCCCTCCACCCCATCCTCACCACACCCCCACTTCCCCTCCAAAAAACCCCACCCCACCCCGTACACCCACCCCTCCACCCGCCCCCGCTTCACAGCTCCACCCCTCCACCTCACCCACCCCCACCCTCACCACACCCCGTTCACCCGGCCCATGCCACCCATTTCACCCACCCACACCTCCACCCCACCTCCACCCCACCTCGTACACCCCTTTCATCCGCCCCGCTTCACCCCTCCACGCCACCTTCACCCCATCCTCACCACACCCCCACCTCCACCCCAAAGCCCCCCACCCCACCCACACCCTGCACCCGCCCCGCTTCACACCTCCACCCCTCCACCTCACCCCACCCCCACCCTCACCACACCCCGTTCACCCGCCCCATGCCACCCATTTCACCCACCCCCACCTCCACCCCACCTCCACCCCACCTCCACCCCACCCCGTACACCCCACCTCTTCCATCCGCCCCCGCTTCACCCCTCTACGCCACCTCCACCCCATCCTCACCACACCCCCACCTCCACACCAAAGCCCCCACCCCCACCCACCCCCTCCACCCGCCCCGCTTCACACCTCCACCCCTCCACCTCACCCCACCCCAACCCTCACCACACCCCCACCTTCACCCCACCTCCACTTCTTCACCCCACCTCCACCCCACACTCTCACCACATTTCCACCTCCACCCCGAACCCCACCCCACCCCGTCCACCCCACCCCGTTCACCCGCCCCATCCCACCCCTTCCGCCCTCCACCTACCACCTCCACCCATCCTACACTCACCCCTACCTTCCACCCCACCACCCGAACCCCCAGCCCAAGCCATCTCCCACCCCACCCTACACCACACCCTCCACCAACACACCCCAAACTCACCCACCCGACAACACCCCACCACACTCTGACCTCTCCACCGGTACGCCACCCGTGAAATTAGGGTTTTCTGGGGAAAAAATTTTCACCCCATCCCCCCACAAAACCCCTCCGCACCCCAACCCCACTAACTCCGACCTCCATCGGTAGGCCAATTATAGTAGGACTTTACAGCAAAGTGGATTGGAACATCACTCACATCAGCTGCGTTTATATAATGGCCATGCAAGCGTTTAAAAAGGTGTTTAATAAACGTAGGGTTTTTGCCCCCACCCTGGCCCCCATGGTGGTAGAGATTAGCCAACCCCTTTACCGTGTGGTTCTGATGGTCCTCTGTCTGGGTAAAAAGTTTGAAAAAAATAGCTGCGTTTGTGTGAAAAAAATTTGGGGGGTTTCACCCCTCACCCTGACCCCCATGGTGGTGGAGAATCGCCAACCCCTCGACTTTGCGTCTCATGCCGAGACCTACAAATTAGTGAAGGTTTGGAGTGAAAAGGTCAAAAACTGTTGAAATGCATTCCGGTCAAACACACATACAGACAGACAGACAGACAGACACACAGACAGAATCCTCTCTTTATTAATATAGACTATATACATGTACATTGTAGGCCTATGCTCCGTCAGCCGCCTGTAACTCTGCCACTGATAGCACTCTGTCAGTGCCAGTCCCAAGCCTGGATAAAGGAGGAGGGTCACACTACCAACTGATCATCTTCGAGATGGCAGTGTCGTTGAACAGTAGGCTATAAGAAGTCAGTCGTCTGTAACTCACCGCTTATGGCAGGCGATGAAGAACGTGAGGAGAGAAACGCCGATCAGAACACCGAACAGTAATCCAACAAATACAGCAACAAAAATGCCTGAAGATACATGTAGAAACAATCTATAGTTAGAACGGAAAAACGGACCATTATGCGGGTTCAGTATTATAGGCTACAGACTATCATTATCATGTTTCAGGTTAAGAAATTTAAAAAGGAATGGCTTATAATTATGCAAGACAACTAACTACTGTGCACAGACCCACTTATACATATGTAGATCAAAGCTGATATAAGCGATCTAGGGTTCTAGACATCTATTCCATAGATTTTAACTCCACCAAAAAAATACCAAAATGAAATCCTGCTTCTGACATTATACGGAGAAAACACGCATCATAAGAAAAATGAAGAAGCTACGAAGAGAAAATGTTCATCCTTTGAATACATAGTCCGATATTCATGTATAGCTCGTTAAATAAACTGATGATCAAGGTTTTCGAATTTTATTCACGAAAGACTGACTATTATATGGTCTGAGACTCTTGAGTTACCCGCTGAATAGATGACAGTAGTCGACTTCAGACTCATGCCGGCTGAAGATGGTAACGTATCTGAAACAATACATGCAGACATCCTAATTATATCCTATTAAATGTATTCGTTTAATAAGAGTAAGGTTGATAAGCCGCAACAGGTTACGAGGTGAAGTGAAATTGGAATAGTTAGGCTAAGTAACCTTATGTGGATTAATTGTGTGGGGTCTATTTTTAAGCAAGCTTCTGTAGAGAGCCGTAGACCTATTATAATAATAGACTATACGCACAAAGTTCTTATCGTCCTTTTAAAAAATAAGTTAAGGCTGACAAATACATGGTTCAAGCAGCATCCTAGAAGGCTGTATGCATGGACGGCCCCGGGAAGACAGGCGAAGAATCAGATCGATTATATTGGTATGCATACGTGTAAGCTACTGCAAAACGTATCCTGGTGCTGACTGTGACTCGGATCACCAGCTGCTGGATAAGACTCAAAAAGAAAAAAACGAATGGAAATATAAGTGCAAGCAAGTATACATTACGTCTCTCAGCTCTTTACATTGCACTTACATACATGCTTGTCTAGCATGTTGTTGGTGGTACAATGGTAGGCCTAAGCTACATTGCTAATATCTTTCGCTTGTTTTTTTCTGTGCCTCACCAACGGTGCAGTTGTCAATGGTTCCAAACCAGGTGTTACTCTGGCAGACGATGTGCCAAGTCTGCGATGTGAAGTTGCATGAGATGGTTGCTTTGATGTTTGTTCGTCTCAGCCACGCTCCTCTTGGAACCAGCGGATCACCACATCCAGTCGCTATAGTCAAGACCAAAGACACATACAGTTCCATTATAACTGTCACAGTTTCACGTGGCTAACGTGTGGGACGTGAAGTGCCTGGATGTGCCCTACTTTTCCAGTCCGAGTGACTTATAAGTGGCAGACTTTCAGATTCGAATTAAGTGCCTGTAGGCTACGCCCCCTACCTTTCTAGTCTTTGCTAGCCTAGTAAGTGGTAAGATGGCACTCAGGTTTTAAAATAATTGCCTGGACGTCGTCTATCATCGTCCAGTCACACTTTGAGCCCTGAAGCAAAATCAGACAATGTACGGTAGGGCCTACAATGTAATGTTAGACGCGTGTTCTTTCCTGACTAGACAATTCGCCAGGTGATGCTTCATCGTAGCCCATTCCTCATAGCCTACAATCTCTAAACAAAATTAATGGTTCCAAAATAAGGTGGGTCTCAGCACGCAGTAGCAGTAGGCTAGGCCTATTCATACCGCGAATTTTCTGTCAATGTTAAATTTGCGTCCTTCAAAAGCATCATACATGAACGTGTTTCGGAGGGGCTACAAGCTCATACACCGAAATAGATAGTGTCTAAAAAATTGAAGACATGTACATTAGATGATTAGAAGCCCAAATCGAAACCCCCAGAAAATGTTTTATGAGTAAACGCCTATGACTGCATGTTATGGATAAGTAAGTAAGTATATATATGTTCTTCAATGGTCCAGCTGCCAGAACGCGTTTTGTTGTACGCACACCTTAAGAGCAATGAATATGTATCAGTTTGTACCGCATAATAATTATATAACCAACTTCTCCATGTCAGAGTGTTTCCATAATTGACACAAAAGCAAACAATCCTAAACACAGCAGACAGTGGATGAATCTTCTATGAAAAGACAAAGACCGTCGAAAAGGGCAGAGAGACACAGGAAGTGGATTTAAAAGAATTGGCACGAACTGAAATTAGGATGGGAAGGAAGTTATTAACCGAAGGGCAGACAGAGGGGTAGATGGAGACTGACAAACAAAGAGACAGACGGACGAACATGTGGTGATGGGGACGAAACTAAAGCCCCATCGATTTCATTAACTTCCTTTCCTCAATTTCTGATCCGATTTCTGTTTACCCTTCGATATTGCACCCACGCGAATACAGTCATGCCGCGGCTCAATCTAACTGGAAAGGCGTAGGCCTATTGGTCTATATATAATTATATAGGCCTATGCCTAAACTGTTCCCTCTCTCTGTTGACGTTTATTTGTGTGCTCGCACGCAGAGAACTGTTGTGGTTAATTTTGGAATTGCAAGTGACGTCGATATTTTTTAAGGCAAGAAGGTAATCTACTAGATTGCATATGCACAGACTTATACGTTTTTCTTATTATTTTATTTCCCGTATTTACTATAGCCTACTTCAGGTTCTCTGCTCAGAAGCGCTCCCGACTACAGCGCGGACATTACATCGGAGTTTCACGCCGAAGCGCAAGAGCAATTGAGATAGAAGGACTTCTCAGAGTCCCTACGAGGTCTGAGGTGGAGTCGAACCTGGAACCCTCCGGCTCCAAGGCACCGTACCCACCACTACATTACCGCACCCCACAGTAAAACGATACAACAAGCAAAGATAAACGCTCTCGATAAAATGGCTGAACGAACTCCAAGAAGAATATGGCATGTAGGCCTATAGTAGTTTAACTTGGGTGTAAAATCGGCTAAAATGGTTGCAGTTCTGCCTTATAAGCCAGCATGTGCAAAATGGCATCTAGGCCTATTAATAATTATTACTGTAAGCCGTAAGAGAAGGCATCTTGAAGGGGAGCTACGATATGCTATAGATTCCTGAAATGAATTAATAAAGAGGAATTCGAAAAACAATTCGAAGGTGATGATGACGACGATGACGACGATAATAAATTCGAAGAAGGAGGATGAATAGAAGGAAAAGGAGGCGGAGGATTAAAATAAGACGAATAAAGAGGAGGAAAAGATATAGCCGCATCAATTATTGTGACAATGACGATGATGGCTTGGTTAACAAAAGCGCTACAAAAGTATCCAGACATGTACAAGGCCTAATGTACAACCAATGAACCACTATAATAGTATTACCTTCGTACTTGAGTAGGAAGTAGATCTGTTCGTCCGTGAACCGAATGTTGGCTATTACGATCTCCACCCTCGGCGTCTGCGACAGATACACGTGCCGTTCCCTCGTCCGCCCTCCGCAGACTGTAAACTCCGACGGAGGGAGGTACGTCTCGCGGATCTTCGCGTAGACGTGACAGGTGTTGCGGGGTTCGGGGTAGCGCGTCGCCACCCCGAAGTCGACCAGGGTGACGTTGATGGTGCGGCCTTGGGCAACGCTGATCACCCAGGGGCAGCGGGTCGACCCGAACCCGTACTCGTCGGTGATGATGCTGGCCAGGTAGCCGGTCTCGTCGGGCACTGGCAGGCCACCGAGATGGTGGCATGGAAAGGGAGAGCGCGTCTGAACTGTATATATATATATATATATATATAAAGAAGAATTCGAAAAAGAATTCACAATGTATATATATATATATATATATATATATATATATATAGCACATGACGTTTCATATTCATTCATTCATTCATTCATTCATTTCAGACATTTATATAGCGCCTCTTCAAGAGTATCTACTCAGAAGCGCTCCCGACCCAACCACGGTTAAAGGGAACAGTC
The DNA here is from genome assembly GCA_945859605.1 of Lumbricus rubellus. Taxonomy (NCBI): domain Eukaryota; kingdom Metazoa; phylum Annelida; class Clitellata; order Crassiclitellata; family Lumbricidae; genus Lumbricus; species Lumbricus rubellus. Next base: position 23,623,797 of record OX243823.1, on the reverse strand, counting down.
GTAAGGGCAGAGTAGAACGCATTCTCAAATGCTTGAGGTTTTAGACGTAGTTCCACAGGGAGCCCATTCCAGGTTGCAAGGCCAACAACAGAAAAGGCACGGCGCTGTACAGTGCAATGAAATGCTTACTTCTAGTCAAAGCCACTTTCTTAATTATATGACAATGTTTATGTAGTCCAGTGGTTCCCAACCTTTTTTGACTTTAGGGCCACGTTTCCAAGTTGGGGGACACGAGGGCCACCTTTTCGTAGTTAAAAGACATTAGGGCGTTTAGTGGGCCACAATGCTAAAGTTTAATTAACTAAAAACATATAAAATTGTTATGATTAATTCAAAATAGGATGTTTGATGTTATTTATAGACGTCAAAATAAAATAATTTGTAATATAAAATAATTATATGTTCTATCCTGTACAAATTGTCAATTTTTTCATATATTTTTCTTAATTCTTTGAGAGATGAGGGCCATTTTCTGAGGCCTCGCGGGCCACTTTTGGCCCGCGGGCCACTTTTGGCCCGCGGGCCACGGGTTGGGAACCGCTGAATTGTAGTCTCTCAGCTTCGTTTAATGATGTAACGGTTGTAACCTATGCGCGGCCTGAACGACATCTTATGGTGGTGTTATGTTTATCCTACATGCTACATTTACTACTATAAAACATTCACTTCATGGATTTCTTACTTCATTAAAAAAACCATCCATTTCCACTAATAAGCACAAAAGTCATTTATCCAAAAATATTCATAATTGGGACTAAGTCAGAAATATATAGAGGGCCGATTTTTGAAGGGGGGTTGACTTTGTATCGTAGTGGCTAAGATTCTATTTCAATGGGGAGGGGTAGTTTTGTTCCGATCAAGCGTCTTCGGGGGGGAGAGACTCTGTATCAGCCTCTGTTTCAGAGAAGACTTCATAATTATCGTGAAATTACTTACTTTTCTGACATACATATTCCGATTCCAGGTAAGCCAGCATATCTTTCGGACACGGCTGAAGATTGTGAAGCACATTATCCGGGATCGTGATAAGACAGCGATGGCGTCCCGAGCATTTCCGGTCCACGTGACTAACGACGTCAGCCCAACAGCCCACGTGATAGTCCGTCGCCAGACAAAGACCTTTTCTCATTCGTCCGTAACGAGCTGACGTCATGATGATCACTTCGTCCTTGGCGCAGGACACGTTGAAGACATTCGGAAAGCAGTATTCGAGTAGCTCTATAATAATTATAGGTGAAGCAAAAAAAATACAGTTCTGCGCGAGTCGCTTTGTAAATATGCTACGTTATGTTGCGTGGCAGTCTGTTGTCAGGGCCGGATCAAGAAAAGTGGGGCCCTGTTCAACAAATTTTTGAGGGAACTTCGAGCGAAAAATCTGATGACCTTTTTTTTAGTCAAATCTCCAAAAAACCCAAAAACACATACTACTTTTCCGGTCCAAAAAGTTCATGACCTTTTTTTAGTCGTTTAATTGAAATTTCGTCAAAAAATAAAAATTTCTTCTAAATTTTTTCTCGTGTGTGGGGGCCCCATAAAGTGGGGGGGTTCCTGTTCGGCCGAACATGTTAAACATGCCTTAATCCGGCCCTGGCAGTTGTATTAAATTATATTGTATTTAAGCATTATAAAACGCATCCAGCGAGATAAACCATTCAGCACGTAAGGATACAGAAGTCACATCGGAAAGGCATGCCATAGGAAGCTTAGAAGGCGGAGAAGTTATGAAGAGCTAAAGGGTGACAGACGTGGGTACAAGATGCAGACGTAAAGGAGAGAGAAAGAGAATGAGAAAAAAGTGACAGACAGAAAGTGAGAAAATATGCAGTAGCAAGTATCAGAGAAGGAAAGAGACAGACAGACAGACAGACAGATAGACAGAAATACAAAGAGATAGACAGAGACTGTGATAACCTCCTTGTGATCACCTCCTCCTATCAGTCTCTTCGCAAGCTTCTTCGTATAAGTTCGTGGTAGCATAGGCCTATCCCTAGATAACTGTTTCATTAGCTAAATGGCTAGGTAAAGAATCTACAGACTTTCACTGTTTTGTAACCAACAACGACGACGTGTTTAAGTCTTCTTATTATACTCCAAAATCCGATGTAAAGTAAAACGATCAGCAACAACACAACAATGACTACACTTGCGTTATCATAACAACTACACGACTACTACCTTCATCAGTCTACTCTATCGCAACTCAACAACTATTACAGCCTATCTCAACGGCTCTCAGCACACAACACTCCTTCTTCACTTCCACTCCCTCCTTGTACACTCAACGTACGCTCGTCTAGACATCACGCGCTGTCCAGACAATCACCTGTCCAGACGCCGCGCGCCAATTTGCAGTTGGCCTACTTGCGTCGCTGTACGACAATCGTCGTGCACTGATTAAATTAGCTTACATTACCTCCTTCCTTTCTTTTGAAGAGAGCTAATTAATCTTAAAAATTAGCGAACGTATAATGCTTAAACTAAATACAAACAATTCCTATACTAAATGCAATCACAAAATATCTTATACTACAATCTCGATAAGCAGTCCGCTACTACATTCAGCTTTCCCTTCTTATAGTTCAACAGAATGTCAAAATTTTGCAATGATAAAGACCATCGGACTAACTTAGCAGACTTCGACATTGACTCAGTCAAATAAACTAAAGGATTATGGTCAGTGAACACATTAATCTTGGAACCAATAATAATTTCTTTCAATTTGTTTAAAGCCCATATGATTGCATAGGCTTCCTTCTCAATCGTCGCCCATCTCCTCTGGGTATCTGTCAGCTTCTGACTGATAAATGAAACGGGACGTTCTATCCCCTCATCGTCCACTTGTGACAGCACAGCCCCCACAGCAAAATCACTGCTATCACAGTACAAATTAAATGGTTTGCCAACCTCGAACATGTATAAAATCACATTTGATAAAACAATTTCTTTAAGAGAATCAAAAGACTTCTGGTGGTCCTCAGTCCAAACAATGTTCTCAGGTGTCTGCTTGTTAGTTAAATCTGTTAATGGTTTAGCAATTTCAGCAAAATTACAAATAAATTGTCTGTAGAAACCAAAAAATCCTAACACTTGCTTCACTTGCTTCTTCGTTTCAGGGTTTTTTAAATTATTCAAACTGTCAATCCTATCTGGATTCATCATCTTCTTCCCTGATCCTATGAGGTGACCGATGAATTTCACCTCACTTTTACCAAACACACATTTCTTCAAGTTCAAGGTTACATTATGCAGTCTTATTTGTTTCAAAAACAATTCTAAATGTTTCAAATGAATGTTCCAATCATCAGAATGTACTGCAATGTCATCAACATAGGGTTCAGTAAATGCATTAATCGGTTGCAAAATCATGTTTATTGCTTTTACAAAAGTCCGTCCAGAGTTAATCATGCCAAAAGGGACACGTGTAAATTCATACAGTCCATTATGGGTAACGAATGCGGTTTTCCATTGGTCGGATTTCTTCACAGGACAAGTCCAGTAAGCACTGCGACAGTCCAAAACGGAAATGAACTTGGATTTCCCGACTTTGCTCAGCACATCGTTGACGATCGGCATGGGATATCGACAATTTTCAGTATATGAATTCACGTACCTGTAGTCGCACGCGAGTCTCAAGGATCCGTCCTTCTTCTTGACGATGACCAGCGGACTTGCCATTCTGCTCGACGACGGTTGAATGATGTTTGCTTTCAGCATCTCTTGTATTTGTTTGTCCACTTCTGCGCGGTATATCAGCGGTATTCGATAAGCCATGAACTCTTTCTCTCGAAAGTCCGGTCTCAGCACCACTTCGTGTTCTACCAATGTACATAATCCAGGTTTGTCCGAAAATCTGTCTGCATAACGGTTCAGTACATCCAGTAGCTGTTTCTGTTGCTCGCACGTAAGATGTCCGATCTGTTCATAGTCCAATTGCAGCGATTTCTGTGTCGTCTCTGCATGGTCTTCTTTCAATGGTAGCTCTACCACTGATCCGAATTCGTCGTCCTCTTCCACGATGAGACCACACGATAATGTTCTTGCGATGAACTTCCTCATTTTGTTGGCATGGACGATTCGTCGGCCGTTTTCATTCATATCCACCAGATACGAATACTTGGATCTTCTTTGTAGCACTGTACATGGACCATGCCATCGTGAGATCAATTTATTGGTTGACGTTGGATACAGGACGATGACGTTTTCTCCTGGTTCGAATTCTTTATCCTTGGCCCTCTTGTTGTATTGACTGGCATATTGTTTTTGCTTTTCCTCTGCACAATTCTCAGCAAATATCAAAGCTCTCTCCATGTCTGCTCTTAAGTTCTTCAGGTACTTTGCTGGTTGTACTCCAATGTTTGGCGGTAGATTTATTTCTTTGGTCCAGCTTTCCTTTAAGATAGTTAATGGTCCTCTTGGCATTTTTCCATACACCAGCAGATATGGTGCCACTCCTGTCGTTGCGTTTGGAACTTCTCTCAATGCCCATACAGTAAACGGAATGATTTTATGCCACTGTCTTGGATTTTCCACAATGACATGATGTACCATCTTCTTGAACGTCTGATTCCATCTCTCGACTAATCCGGCTGCCTCTGGATGCCCTGGTGAATCGAATCGTGGACAGCATCCCATCAATTTCAAAAATTCCCTTGTAAGACTGGCTGTAAAATTCGTGCCTCTGTCGCTGGTGATCACAGATGGCACCCCCACGTCAATGAATAGCTTCATCAAAGCTTCGCACACAGCCTTAGCAGTCAATGACTTCAGCAAAAAGATTGTCGGCCATCTTGTACATGAATCCACTATGCACAAGCAATACTTATGCCCAGCTGCTGACTTCGGTTCTATTGGGCCTACCACGTCCATAGTCATCCGTCGGAATGGAACATCTTCCCTTGGAATTGGTGTAATCGGCACTCGATCCATCACCAAACTTCGTGCCTTCAGCTGACACTTCTCACAGGACCTACAAAATTTCACCACGTCTCGACGCATCTTTGGCCAGACAAAGGACAACTTGATTCTCTCTCGTGTCTTCTCTTCTCCCAAGTGTCCGCCAAATACTGACTCGTGAGCTAATTCCATTACTTGAATTCTTCTCTCTTTCGGTAACACCAACTGGTACACTAGCTGATCCAGCATTTGATGCTTCTTATACATCAATCCATTCACCACGCTAAACTCTGATCCTTTGTCTTCAGCGATCCTCCACCACGATTTCAGTGACTCGTCATTTCTCTGCTGCTCCTCGAATTTCTTCGCATCTTCCAGCTGTCTTTCATCGTTCGAATTCTCTGTGAACAAGTCCCTCATACTTGTCTCCAGTTCAGCGTCGCTTCCGGAATCTTCACTATCATTTCGTTCACATGCAGCCATCTCTTCTTCAGTTTCATTGTTCTCAGATGTTGTTCTTTCGTCATCTTGAATGCTGAGTTCATCTTCGCTGTCCATGTCATCTTCTTGCGAACTTTCGTTTATCGTTTAATCTTCTCCGCCTTCGACTTCTGCTCTCCGACTTTGTGCTCTTGTAGTCACATTCGCTTGTAGTTCCCCTTGCAATACACTCACTGGTGGAATCTCTTTCAATTCTGCAATTATCTCCGGATGTAGCAAGAACTTTTCCTTATTTTCTTTGCACAGATCCGCTGGAATGCTGGCACACACTAAAGTTAAATATGGCGCGATATTTATTGTCCTGTCCTCTGTAGCTGCTCCTTCGTTACGAGCGCTCATCCGCACTTCGATTTTCACCAACTTAGCTGGAATCGGCTCTCCAGCTACACATTGCAAATGAACTCTGCCGATTTCTTCTACTGTCGTTCCTTTCAGTAGTTCCTCGTTGATTACTGGTATCTCGGTCCCCGAGTCAATCAACGCCTCGACTTGCACAGGCTGCCCATCAGTCCCACGTATCTCCACATTTACATGCTGCAACGATATCTTCTTTATGCGTTGACACTCCTCTTTACTTTTTGTTTCTCGACAAATTTCTGCAATGGAAGGAGTCTTTATCGCTTCTTTCTGTATGGTGAACTGCGACGTACACTTCATTACCGACTTCACTTCTGTTTCACGATCGTCCGATTCTTCAAACTGGTCTGGTGCATTCATCACTTGTATCTGGTTTACTCGAAGATTTTCTGCACTTCTGCTAAAGTTCTTCCTCAAATTTGCCGCTCCTGGTGCTTGGCAATGTTTTATTAGGTGTTTGTCAGAATGACAGTTGTGGCAACGTTTCTTTATAAAACTTCTTTGCTCATTGTTCTCCCACTTGTTGTACGGCGTGTATGATGCATTACTTTCTGTTGGGCGTCCCAGCGGCGGAGTTCGATTGTAGGCTTGTCTGTCCCACGTTGACTCTTTCTTATCGTGCCAATACTGCTTTCCAGAATAATTATCTTTCTTTGCATCATTACTCTTGGCTTGGCTTCCGGTGTCTTTGCTATCCTTGTTCCACTTGAATGGCTTTGAGCTATTTCCCCATGCTTCAAATTTCGGTTTGTCTTGGAACATCACACCAATCCGATTGTTTACATGTATGTCTGCGAGGTCTGCAACATTACTAGCTTCCAAGCATTCTGTGCCCTCTTTTGCTAAGACAAACTGTAGTGGACCTGGTGGTAAACATTCTTTCAGCTTATCCGCCACTAACAAATCAAACAGCTTCTCGTAGTCTTTGTCCACTCGTCTACTCCGGACATAATAATTCAACAGGTTCTTCAGCCTAGCCGTGAACATCGTATACGTTTCTTCGGCTGTCTTCTTGGCATCTGCAAACCTTGACCTGTACTCACGAGCTGTTAACTTGAATTCCTTCAACAAATGCTCTTTCACTGCATCGTATTTATCTAAATTCTCAAATGACAATCGATTCAATACCGTTCGCGCTCTCGGGGTCATCAATGGCAACAACAATTTCACCCAATATTGCTTTTCCACAGCAAAGCTATTGAATGCATTTTCAACTGTTTCAAAATATAATGGCACTTCCATCATATCATACGGCATCTTCGGTAACACATGCTTCATTGCGTCACCTATCTTCTTAATCTTGGACACCATTGTCTCACTTTCTTTGAGCCTAATCTGTTCTGATACTTCCCGGCTCTTACGATCATCTTCGTCCCTCTTCTTCAGTCGATCTTGATCTTCGGTTCTCCGCAGTTCTTCCTGTTCTATCTTCTGTTGTAATAGTTCTAACTGCTTTCTGCGTTCTTCCTTTTCAATAGCCATTTCTTTAAGTTGAGCCTCCTTGATAGCAAGTTTCTTTTGTTCTAACTGCATCTGCTCTTCTCTTTCTCTTTCTGCTTTTTCCAAATTGTCTTTTTCAGCTTGCAATTCTTCCTGACGAATTTCTTCTGCTCTCTCCAGTTCTTGTAAACGCATCTTCTCTTTTTCTTCCTCACGAGCCTTTTTGTCTTCGATCTGCTGTTTTCGTATTTCTTCATCGCTTTTTCTTGCTTTTTCGTATTCTATCATTAACTCCATTCTTCGTCGTTCTGCTTCGTCACGATCTATTTTCATTTGTTCTAACTGAAGCTGGAACTGTTGCTTCTGCATGTCTATCTCTTGTTGTCTTATCCTTTCTAATGTTTCTGCTCTTTCCGCTCGTTGCTCCTCTTTCTCTTTCTTTTCTTGTTTACGCTCTTTCTCCTCTTGTCTGCGCTGCTCTTCTTTCTCTTTTTCTTCTTGTTTACGCTCTTTCTCCTCTTGTCTGCGCTGCTCTTCTTTCTCTTTCTCCTCTTGTTTACGCTCGTTCTCCTCTTGCCTGCGCCGCTCTTCTTTCTCCTTTTCCTCGTGTCTACGTTGTTCTTCTTTCTCTGCTCGTTGCTCCTCTCTCATCATCATGAATTGCAGCAACGCCTCCATAGACATCGGTGCCTGTGGCTTCTCAATTGGCTTTCCTTCAGCACCACCAACCGCACCTTCTTCTTCCGCGTCTTTCGCCCAAACCTCCGCCAAAGATCTCATCAAATGTTCCCTCGACATCTGTCCGACTTCTTCTGCGTCAAGGCCTGCTTCGATTAATAATTTCACTATTCTTTCGGAAGCCATCTTCTTAATAGCTGCTTGCTTTTGCTCTGTAAGTTTCTCCATCTTACTTCTTTACTTTACTGATGCTAGTCGATAAATAGTAGGCTACTCTTCAAATGTTTGCAATTGACTGACTTCAATTCTTTAAGCAAACTTCAATAGACAAGCAAGTTTTTCTACCTCGTAGTCGTTGTGTTGTCGTTTCTCACTGACGTACGGATGCTCGATGTATCGTTGCTTCTCCCGTGTGCTCGGCTCCTCGATAAATGCACAGCGTCCGTTCCTCCGCAACGTCTGTTGATTGGATCGAATCCCGCCGTTCGTAACTAGGATCGTTCTCCTGCAACTTGGATCGTTATCTCACCGCAACGACACCAAATGTGATAACCTCCTTGTGATCACCTCCTCCTATCAGTCTCTTCGGAAGCTTCTTCGTATAAGTTCGTGGTAGCATAGGCCTATCCCTAGATAACTGTTTCATTAGCTAAATGGCTAGGTAAAGAATCTACAGACTTTCACTGTTTTGTAACCAACAACGACGACGTGTTTAAGTCTTCTTATTATACTCCAAAATCCGATGTAAAGTAAAACGATCAGCAACAACA
>OX243823.1:23530158-23610158 GCA_945859605.1 Lumbricus rubellus | reverse complement strand
GATTGCAAAAATAAGGTAGCGTCATCATAATCAGCCTTGCCGTGCGAGCAAGCAGGCGCACCGTCCTGCTGAAAAATAAAACCACATGTTAGAGCATGGCCTACCTGGTCTTCAGTTAGTCTGGGTAAGAGAGTTCAGCGATGAGTTTGACATTTTATCCTACTGAATGGGATTAAATGCAGTCTTTTCTGGCACCCGTGACACAAACCAGCAAATCTGATGCTGAAACCACGATGTGCTTTGCAAACTTGACCCTTTCGATTACCAAGCGAATTTCTTGCAAATCGTACTTTTTCCATCAGACCAAGCGACCACTTCCTGCCTCACTTCCAACATCTGATCTTCGTTACATAAACGTGTTTACAGATAGCCTTCAATATGATCAGGCTCCACTTTTCACTGTATATTTTGCTATGATTACGCGATGTCCCAGTCTCTGTTCACGCAGCGTCCGAATTTCCATTTTATCTTCCGCAGAAACTTTGCCCATGACGTTCAGTAGGCTAATGGATTCATGAATTGAGTCCATAATCTATAAAATATCACTAAATACAAACAGTTTGCTGCATAAACAGCTTCTTTACAGCTCTTAGTGAGGTCGTAGGACATAGTCATCATTTCTTATGATGTAATTTGCAAAAAATCTTAATGAAATCACATTGTATTGGAACTTTATTCTCCGGATTTTCGAAAAAACCAAATTTTAAGTTTGAACAGCTGTATCTTTTGCAAACAAGACAATTTTCAAGTGAAACTTTCAGGGATTGTTGGAAATTCATTCCCCTACAAATTAGGAAATTTTCGGAGAAAAATGTCAATCGGTTGCGAGGTTATCGCATTTTATCCGGTGGTACATTTTTTTTGAGCCACCCTGTAGAATTGCCACACTTCTTTACGATTAATTTTTGCTTAACATTTTGGAGGCAATAAAATAACAATCATAATAATAAACTTATCATAATTGTCGTCGTCGTCATTATCATCGTTGTCGTCATCATCGTCATCATCATTATCATCATCATCATCATCATCATCATCAACAACATCATCATCATCAACAATGTTCAACATCATCATTATTATTCAACATTAATTTTAAAAATTAGTTACTGTTAATGAAACGCGTAAGTGGTTTAGGCCTATATGGGAATTACATGCAAGGTAAACACACACGCGGAATACGAATTGGGAGAGCGCTGTGATAATTCGCTGGTCAAGCTCCTTATGGTCGACGTAATCCTTCCGTCCTAATTTGTCTGTGCCAAGCTGGCAAAGGCATTTCCGTCCATACATGTAGTTTTGTATTGATGGAGGGTCATTTGTATTTATAGAGGATCAAACAGTCATTTCGCTGTTCTTATAAGACGCCAGTGCTGAAAACCGCTGATTTGGATACTCATCCCGGACTATACATGGCCTCATCCTCTGTTACCGTGTGACACAGTGGCAACGTGTTATCAACAAGCCCCAGTGCACTCTTTATTGCGTATCTACACTGTGTCCGGAAAAAAAACAACCAGTTTTGTAAATATGAAAATAAATAGTAAATATTCATCGATTTTCACAATTCAAACACCATTTTAATCCTGACATATTTCTCTAACAATTGTGAAAATATAAAAGTTCCAGTCCAAATAATGACGTCATAATGACGTCATTTGCACAAAAAGTCAAATTTAAGAGATAAATGCGCAAAATCATCCACAATTTCAATATTTTATCATGTAATTTATCAATAATAAATGTAAGTTTAATTTTATTTTTATATCTGAATTATGTCAGACTGCAATTTGTGGTCAAAGAGTACACCTTTGGCTTCAACATAAGCGTCAAAAGGGTCGCGCTAATACCCAACAGCAGCATCGATAACCAGCTTATCAAAACCTCCGAGGCGTTAACAATTCGCTTACGGAGTTCTGCAATGTCTCTTATCCTTGTCTTGTAGCCTGCACCTTCTCCTCCATCAATCTCCAACTCTTATTATCAGTGGGATTTAAGCGGGCGGCCGTTTTGCGGCCAAAGATTAAGATGAATGAATTCCGAGTCTTTTTAGTCAACAGATCAACAGATTCACGAACTCAGTGAGCTGAAGCGCTATTTTGTTGAAATGTGTGGGCTATTGTTCCGAATATTCTCGGATATCAGGCACCACTTTTTTATAGAGCAGACAATCCCTCTAATAAGCTGCATTTATTTTCCCTTCTGGTTCTATTAAATGGATTTCCGTTTTACCAAAAGCCAATAATACCAACCGAACCATGCATGAATGGCCGGCTATATGCATTTTGATGCAACTGACGTCATTATGACGTCATTATTTGGACTGGAACTTTTATATTTTCACAATTGTTAGAGAAATATGCCAGGATTAAAATGGTGTTTGAATTGTGAAAATCGATGAATATTTACTATTTATTTTCATATTTACAAAACTGGTTGTTTTTTTTCCGGACACAGTGTATAGCCGCGTGTTTACCGTAGAGTCAACCGCCCATTGAAGCGCCCCGTGTTTGTTAATAAGCCCGACAGAATTAACGATGGATGGACGAGGATTAGTGGAACTATCTCTGGTTGTTTAGCGTACATTGCTTATTAATCCACGGTGAAAGAATGATTAATTGCTTCATCTATACTATGGCAGGAACCGCTATGAACCCCTTCAATAAACTCCACTCTACGGTCTACCACACCAAATTGAATAAATGAAATTATTTTGAATAAAATGAATGGAAAACATGCAGCGCTTCAAAAGTAATGTCAGCCACACATGCTTAGGTCTACTCTTATCAGGGACTGTAAACTGAGACAGTGGAGCGCGGTGGTGTGGTGGAGGGTGAGGTGTCTTTGAGCCGGAGCGTTCCAGGTTCGAATCCACCTCAAGCCGCCGCGTATATGGGTCGTGAGCTTCACTTGCAATTGCTCGATTCAGTTTCAGCGATTTATTAGCGAACAAACTTCAGTTTTCAATAGACCTACCTATTTAAAGTGATGGAAATAACCGGTAGCCGCATTGAAGGGCTTAAAGCTCACTTACCTTTTAGACGGTCGATGCAGGTCTTCCCAGAAATTAGCTTTCTCCGCAAGAACTGTAGGCCCTAAACCTAGGCCTACAAGTCTCTTATATGACTTTTGAACACTAGGCCTTGTCTAATCTGTGAAAAATCACGCTGAGACGTTGACTTGTTTTGACGACTTCAATGATGGTAGGCCTTCATGTACATCCGCGCAGGTTATTCCGTTAAATGAATCCTTAATAAACAGGTCTACTATGCAATTGTTCAAAGAGCAAAAAAGGCTCAAAGATCTCGATGACAACGGCGGCAGCAGCTGATGATATATAATGAGCTAAATAAGTCAAAGCAGCTCCCTTAGGCTACATTAATACAATAATGAACAACGTACCAAATTAATTGGAAAATTTTGATCAAATTGGAATCTACTTACATGTAGGCCTACTCTCTTATCTATAGTGTAACTTGTTCTAGCGTTTAATGCATTGCCATTGCCATAGTCTAATAGTGGGGGGAAAGCAGCAATATAGGACTAAACCCGTATAACGCTTACAGAAGAGTAGACCTATACAATCTAGGACTAGGCCTACTGTACATGCAACGCTAAGGGAAAGAAGAGCACTGTGTAAGTTTAAGTCATACACGGTCCTTTAGTTCTTCTGTCCTTCTATGCTACATAATTATGACTCAGATAATTATGTCTGCATTCCGCCACAAGAACGTGTCCAATTACTAGACATTTTATGCCTAACAACCTAAGCTTCCTCTATAGCTGCATGCTGCCTCACTGATCAACATCGTCAGCCAAGTGTTCCTATAGCTTCTAACTCAGAGCTGCATTGAGTTCGAACACACTGCTCCTAGCTTCTTCTAAACTGAGGCATCCATCAACTGATAGCATTCGCATCATCCACCGATAGAGGCGTGCACGGTGCAAGCAACGTGCAATCGATGGCAAGCCGTGCTGCCGATAATTGGTGCGCTCCGTCGATGCCGCCATATGGCCGCTTAGAATTTAATTAAGCAGGACCAGGCGCCCCATAGAATAAGTTCCGCTCTCCTGTTACAGGCCTAAGCTATTGTGACAAAAGCTTAGTCGTAATAAGCTTAATTCAGCTGCTTGCACCATTTTTATTATAAGGTCCATGTCTTGCTAGAAATAGGCCTACCCTTAGGCTAAATCAGGAACGTAGCCAGGGAGCAATTGCGTGGAGCTTTAGTTTTTGGGTTCATATCGGATAAGGTCCTATTTTCTACATTTTTAGATTTTGATAATACTAATAGCAATAGGCCTACATTTGTTTACGGGTGGGTTTGAACACACGAAACAACTCATTGATAGACATAGCCTACGTCATAGTTGTAAAAAAGGTTTTTTCGTTTTTTATTCTCTCCCAAAAAACGTGGTTTTTTTCGTTTTTTATTTTTCCCGTCGTTTTTTATGTTTTTTTTTATTTTTTCATTATCTTTATTTATTAATTTACTTTCTGTTATTATTTTCCTTAATTTTCATTTTTTCTGATAGCCTATTTCTTATGTTGTCCGCCAACTCTAAAGGATTCAGCTAAATAAAGTCATTATTTCATCCTTTAACATCATCATTTAAGAAAAAGCCTGCGTGTAGTAGGTTCCTAATCAAGATTTTCAAGGTTAAAATGCGGTTTTAGATGTAGCCTAGCAAAGTCAAATTATTTTCCGTTATCGTTTTTTATCGTTTTTTTTGTCGTTTTTTATTTTTTCGAAAAAAACCACGTTTTTTTACCGTTTTTTATTTCGTTTCCATCGTTTTTTACATCTATGGCCTACGTCCATGTGCGCATGCACGCGTGTGTTTTCCATATTTTACAAAGTTTCAATTAGGTTACTGTGTATTTATTTATTTATTTATTTATTTCTCCCATTTGCTATAGCGCCCCTTCAATTGCTCCCTACTCAGAGGCGCTCCCGACATTATCGCGGACACGGGACACTGCATCGGAGTTTAACGAAGAAACGCACGAGCATTGGCGAGTGAAGGACTTGCTCAATGACCATATGCGGTGGCTTGAGGTGGAGTCGAACCTGGAACCCTTCGGCTCCAAGACACCGAACCCATCACCATCATCATCGGCTCGATTCACGATCAATCAATAGGCCTACGCTTAGGGCTTAAGAAGGCTAAGCCTTTCAGTTCACAATGAAATAGATCAATAACTCTTCTTTCGGATCGAACTATCAACCATATAATAATTTTCAGGACATAGCCTAAGAAGGTAGATTTACAAGAAACGGTTATAAATCTTAAGTAGGCAGTCCTTGCAAATTAGCCCACTCGAAGACATCTTGCATTATAGGCTACCATCTGATTTAGGCCTTTAACCTAGCCTATTATGAAAAAGCGCTAAGTTTATAGGTGTAAGCTACTCATCTACGCTGTTACTAGGCAGGGACTATTACATTATAGGCAGATGTGAGATAACTCGGCTGAGAAAAAACAAACGTCCATCACCCGACGTTTAGCCTACTACAGTAGGCCTACTAGACAGATGTATTTTCAAAAACGCAAAATAACCAAACACCAGAAATAATAAGCGGCAATAATTATTTCACGGACAATTAATTAAAGCGCTAATATTAATAATTAGGAGATCCATTTGATGAATCACGGATCGTAGTAAGCCCGAAACGAGGCGATGAAAATTTATCTATTTTTTCGTATTAGACTTTGTATAATACCGCCTGCTGACGTGCCTCGTCGAAACTGGGACGGGATTCACATCGCGTCCTTATGGCCGGCTTCTGTTCCAGCGGATATCATCTCCAATTTATCAGGATTTTCCCGACAATTTTCATAGTTTCATCGATATTCTCATTCGCTATCGTCGACGTTCGTCGCGTAAAGCGGATATGACGCCGCCTCGTTAGATATGGGACTATTTCGGCATGAGCGAAGGAAAGTAGTGCGTTCGCGGCGGCGGTATGAAAAGCGCAGCTGCAAATAATTATTCGGCAAATGACGTTTTTTGGTGGATTCATTTGCTGTTGACGTTATAACTATAGTGGTTGCATTTTTGTAGCTCCTGGTTATCTCACAAACAATTTTTCTCCAGGGGGAATGTTCCGTGTATAATATATCTGGGCATTCTTGGGGAAATGGTAGGCGCATACGTGGGTCTATATAGGCTACATGTAAACGACACCTCTCGAATTTTCTGGGGAATATCATTTCTGGGGACCCCATGGCAGAGACGTCTGGATTAAACACGGCGCAGTAGGCCTGCGAATTTTTAAGGGACCTAAGAAAGTCTGAAAATGAGCTATAGCCTATTGGCTATGTAAGTTTAATTATCGAATTTGAGCATTAGCACCAGTAGCCTATTAATGGCCCTATTATATAACCTTGGATCTATTTGCATGGATGTAGCTTTAATACCACTATTAAACATTAATATAATATAATATAATATAATATAATATAATATAATATAATATAATATAATATAGGCCTAATATAATATAATATAATATAATATAATATAATATAATATAATATAATATAATATAATATAATATAATATAATATAATATAATATAATATAATATAATATAATATAATATAATATAATATAATATAATATAATATAGTAAAATATAGTGCCGGTATTAGTATATGTAAGCTTACTGATATGTGTCTACACCGGCTGATGCAGCAGGCACAGCCAAAATGGCAGAGATTCTGTTTCTTCTCGTGTCATCACGTTTCCCTCGCCTCCTCCTCCTCCTTCTCCTCCTCCTTCTTCTCCTCCTCCTCCTTCTCCTCCTCCTCCTCCTCCTACCTCCTCCTCCTCCCTCCTCCTCCTCCTCCCTCCTCCTTCTTCTCCTCCTCCTCCTCCTCCTCCTCCTCCTCCTTTTCCTCCTCCTTCTCCCTCCTCCTCCTTCTCCGACACATCTTCCCCATTCGCTAGTGACGACACGACCGGAAGTGGTCTCCATAGAAACGGCATCCTCTGAAAGCTGCATGCTTTCGCGCGTAGACTAAATAGAACACGGATCATAATTGGAGCCGAATGCTGTGACAAGACGGCATCAGCGGCATGCAGGAGCATCAACGGCAGGAGCTGTAGCCTAGATATGAGAGACGAACGTGTAGCCTATTATATGGCAGAGTTCTCCTCACCAAGTCTCACTGGATATTGATAGAAATGGCTTTTCGTGGAAAGACTTCCGCATGTGAATATCAATTGACGAAAGCAGAATATGATAATTCGGCCATAACGATGCCCGTAGCCTACTCGTATACGATGATACAACGTAGGTCTACTATTAGGCTAGGCTATAATATGCTGTTACTTAAACGGAACTATAGGTCTAGTCAAGGCCGTAGCCAGTATTTCATTTCGGGGTGTTTACCAATATTTTTCAGCCAAATTGTCCGACCACCTTAATTTTTTAGTCGCCGCAATTTCTAATGACTTTTTAGTCAATCAATCAATCAATCGCATAAATTTATATAGCGCATCTTCGAGATATCTACTCAGAGGCGCTCCCAACCCAGGCCTGGTCAAAAAGAAAAGTCTTGAGAAGACAATAGAAAGAGCCAGCAGAGTCGCAGGATTTTCCACTCTGAAACCGTTCACCGCGACGTAAAACTATATAATTTCTAGTTTCATGTTTTTTCTTCTAAAATAGCGAACTTCTGCGGGTTCAGGTCGGCCAATACATTGCTAACCGTTCTTGCATTAAGCCTGTGTGCTAGTAAATGCATTATATTATTTTACAGTTTTGTTTTATATATTTCGGGTGTTCAAACACCCCAAACACCCCCTAGCTTGGGCCTAGCTATAGCAGTAAATGTTGTAGTATCTGATGATAAAATATAGAATGCCTACGTTTATCTTCAACAGTTCAAACCTGTCATAGCTATATTTATAATAGATCTATAGGCCAATATTCATTCATTCATTCATTTATTCATTCATTCATTCATTCAGGAACTTTTATATTCTCACCATTGTTCGACAAATATGTCAGGATTAAAATGGTGTTTGAATTGTAAAAATCGGTGAATATTTACTAGGCCTATTTATTTTCATATTTACAAAATGGGTCCCTTTTTCCGGACACAGTGTAGGCCCTATCCAGATATTTAGCATCCTTACACGACATGATGATATCATCAGATCTGTCAATAGGCCTACATCGGATACGTCGCACATTCATAGAAACTCAAGCAAACCTATAGGCCTATTTATTTATTTAATGAGAATTTGATATAGCGCTCCTTCAAGGTTACTACTCAGGAGCGCTCCCAGTCCAACCCCGGTCGAATAAGACAGTTTTGAGAAGAGAAAGAAATGAAGTAGAAGTTGAAAGGCTAATAGGTATTTGACGAAGGATAACAGGGAGCTCATTCCAGGTTGCAGGGCCAGCCACGGAGAAAGCACGGCGCTGCCTGATTGCAGTCCGAGAGAGTAGAACAATAAGTACCGCTTGTGCAGCTGAGCGGAGAGAGCAGCGGCGTTGTACATGCGTGGTCGAGCAACAGAGCTCCTGCAAGTATCAAGGAGCCAAACCCTCAAAGCAGCGCCGGACCAATACGGAAATTCTGTACGTAATGCGCTGTGGGTAAGGGAGCCAGTGGAGTACATCCCGCATGTACTCGGAGACTCGGCCAAATTTGGGGATGCGGCCTATGAGGCGGGCAGCAGTGCGCAGGACCCTATTTAGGGGCCCCACCCGAGAGGCTGGAAGTCCACCGTATATGGAACTGCAGTAGTCCAAGCGTGAAACTACAAATGCATGAACAAGTGTTGAGGCTGCACTAGGAGTCAAAGAGCGGGAAATGACCTTGAGCTGCCGAAGCTGGTAGTAACAGCTGCGACACAGAAGGTTAATGTGCCGCGTAAATGTGAGTTCCTGGTCAAGGATGACTCCCAAATTTCGGACAGAAGTGGAAAAAGTGAAATATGGATATTTCATAGAAAGGGAAGCTAAATCAATTTTGGAAAGCTGCTGGGGCGTTCCGAGCCAGATAAGCTGAGTCTTATTAGGGTTAAGGCGCAGGCGGTTTAAGCTGCTGGGGCGTTCCGAGCCAGATAAGCTGAGTCTTATTAGGGTTAAGGCGCAGGCGGTTTGAGGACATCCAGGACTGCAGGGTTACTATAGTCTGGCTTATTGTTCCAACCGCTGCGTCAGCATGAGCCGCCAGACAGTGGACATAAGCTTGCAGGTCGTCAGCATAAGATTGGCTGTGGACATCCATAGCTGTCAGCAGGGAGCCCAGATCGGCAGTGTAAATTATGTAAAGGAGGGGTCCAAGAACGGAACCTTGAGGCAAACCTATTGGAGCAGGGACCCATGAGGACTTAGTAGATCCATAAGCTACCATGAAGGAGCGGTCCTGCAAAAACGAAGCAAGCCAATCAAGTGCGTTACCAGAGAGGCCGAAAGAAATCGATAAGCGCTGCAAGAGGATGTCATGATCTACACTCTACAGTGTCAAATGCAGAGCTTACATCAAACAGTGAGAGGAGAGTAATCTGGGACCTATCGATAGCACCGTAGATGTCAGATAGAAGGCGGACAAGTAGAGTTTCTGTGGAATGGCCCTTGCGAAAGCCTGATTGGAAAATTGGGAGAAGGCTATTTTTTCCAGATAGTTCATAAGCTGTGTAGCAACAATTTTCTCAATTATTTTTGACATAAATGAAACATTTGCTATTGGCCTGAAATTGTTAGGCTCAGCATTATCAAGACCATTTGCCTTGATCACCGGAACGAGGATGGACCTCTTCTGAGTCACAGGAAGAACTCCTTCTTGAAGAGAGCGATTGCACAGAACTGTGAGAAATGGCAGAAGCGTGTCGATGCTCTCTTGGAGGAGAAACGATGGTAGTGGATCCAGCTTACAAGTCTTCGGTGCCGACGTTAGTATCAACCGACGCAACTCTTCACTGGTGACGGGCGTTAAGAAGGAGAGATCACAGTTCGTAGGCGAAAACGTCGGTGGTGGACAGCCAGCCGTGGCTTCTCGAACTGAGCGCCTATGTCTATAGTTGCTTCCACGAGAGTCGGTCATCTTGATCGTATTTGTCACTCCTCTCCGAAATTGCAATCATCCTTCGAGTCATAGGCGTACGGAAGATTTCAGCAGTGGGGGGGGGGCAAAATTTGAACTTCTGCCCGAAAAATATATCCGGCAAAAAAGTTGACGACTTTTTTAGTCGTCCGGGCTGTGTTTGCCCGAAAAACTAGACTTGCCCGAAAGTTGGGGGGGGGGCATTTGCCCCCTCTGGACCCCCGCCTCGTGCGCCTATGCTTCGAGTAAAGAACTGCATTCTTCCAGACGGCCGATTGCTGCCGGAAAACAAGTCGCAGACAACAGCCAGCACGCCATGTCAGACGCCAGAGTAGCAGTGCCAGCGACATGGTTTAAAGTGGGTGGGAACGCGTGGGAACGGCGTTCCCACTGCTCTTGAATTTATCTGCTTGCGTTCCCACTGCTCACCCTGCATGGAACCCTTGAAACATGGGCGTTCCCAATAAAACTTCATTTGCGTTCCAACTGCTCACACTTGGCGTTCCCACTGCTCACGCAATTATTAAACCACTTTAACCACTGGTCAACGACGACGGTGCCGGAGCTTCTGCATCGTTGCAACCCATTTACAGCAGACCAGATTAAGATTCGATTTTTGTCCTTCGTTCGTGTAGGCTACTTTGTCATTTGTAAAATTTTCCACCCTCAGCTCTTTTTGACAGTTTCTAGTTCACTAGGGGCGCCAGTGGAATAAAGGCACATCTTTTATAAAACTATATTTGATGAAATGCCGTTTTAAGGATGTGACTGCCACTGACTGGTCATGAGTCATGATCACGGTTGTTACCAGGGTGAGAATTGCTTGAAGTTGGGGCTTTCAACCGCCCAGTCTTTCTTAGGACCCCAAAGTTAAGTCTTCTTTGCACAACCCAACTTCAAGTGCATTATAGGCTAACCCCCAGTTACTTTTATACAATGATGTCATACTGGTTGTTGCATGTAGGATGATCTGCAGGTCTGTAATGCACTACTGATCACTACCGGACATCTACCCTGCCACATTTCTTTACTGGTTACGATTTATGCTTAAGAGGTCAGTGTTACTGTATATGGAAATAGTAATTATGAGAAAGAGGCGAAACTGCCCACTGAACAATATTGTGAACTACTGCAGCAAATGAACATGGCTGGTGACCAATTTGTTTATGAATTGAATAGAATTAAGGGCAAAAGGTGGGGATTCAAATCTTATCAACTAGACCAGTGGTTCCCAACCTTTTTTGACTCAGGGGCCACTTTTTCTAAGTTGGAGGACATGAGGGCCACTTTTTCTTAGTTGAAGGACATTAGGAGGCCACAAAGTTAAAAACTAAAACTAAAAGCATCTAAAAGCATCTAAAAAAAATTATAATTGAATCAAAATAGAATGTTTGATGTCATTCATAGACGTCAAAATGAAATAATTTGTAATAGAAAATAAATATGTGCTCTATCCCGTCCAAATTGTCAATTTTTCATGTATTAAAAAAAAATTCTTTGAGAGACGAGGGCCATTTTTTAAGGTTTGGCGGGCCACTTTTGGTCCGCGGGACACGGGTTGGGAACCACTGAGCTAGTTTATCGTGAACCACTACGAAAATTGAACACGATAATCGTCTCAAACCTTTCGAATTATTCAGCAGATGGCGTTGCTGAACTTTCCATCACAGTTCTAAGATGTGAAGACATTTCATGTGGGGCGCCGTGGTGTACTGGTGGCGTCAGTGCCTTGGAGCCAGAGGGTTCGAGGTTCGAATCCACCTCAAGCCGCAGCGTAGGGACCAGTGGCGGCGCCAGGAATTCAGGTTTGGGGGGCTGAAGCCCCAAGGTCGAGAAAAATGTTTTTTACCAAGCACCGAAGGCACGAAGCCCATACCGACTAGGGGGTCTGGGGGAGCGTCGTAAGCTCCCCCAGCAGGGTCTGGGGCGGAGCCCCAGCCATCAACGCATTTTTTTTAGCTCTGTTGACCTCAACTGGAGCCTTTTAGGCTCTTTTTGCCAGCTATTTATGAACGATAAAATCATGAAACCTTCAACAAGAACTCGCCGACTACCAGTATAAGAATGCATGGTTTTTTAAAGAAATTTTTTGAACTGCACAACTTCCTCCAGCCTCCAAGGCCGTAGCCAGGACTTGATTTCTGTAGTGTTTCTTCGGCGGAGTACTTCTGACGACGTTTTAGTCGTCAATATGTCTGAAAACACCTTTTTTAGTCGTAAAAATGTCTGAAGACACTTTTGATTAGGTGTCAAAATTTCTGAAGAAATCTTTTTTATTCGTCAAATTTTTAGATGGCACCTTACTTTAGTTTTCAAAATATTTGAATACATTTTTTTCTAGTTGTCAAAATTTCTGCAGACACCTTTTTTAGATGTTAAAATTTCTGAAGACAACGTTTTTAGTTGTCCAATTTTGTTTAAACCACCATTTCGGGCGTCTAAGGACATTTTTTTGATTCCAATGTAATCAACGATTTTTGGGTGTCTAAGGATATCATTTTCATTCCAATGTTATCAACGATTATTGGGTGTCTAAGGATATCATTTTGATTCCAGTATTACCAACGATTTTCGGGTGTCTAAGAACACCATTTTGATTATACAATGTAATGATGCATGCATTTATTTGCACAAGAGTTGACTATGGCAGTGCCATTTATGCGGGCTTAACTCTTTCACGCATTAACAAGTTACAATCTGTCCTTAATGCTGCAGCTCGCCTGATTGGTGGCATTCCAAAGTTTGGGCATATATCAAGTTTTATACGGGAGGAACTGCACTGGTTGCCTATGCAAAAACGTATTGAGTTTAAGATTCGAATGCTCATGCGTAATTGCCTAACAGGCCAAGCTCCTATCTATCTTATGGAACTTTGTGTGCCTGTGCTATCCATTCCAGGCCGTAGATTCCTTCGCTCTGCAACGCATGGTGACCTGGTTGTTCCTAGGGCTCGATCTTCCACAGTGCTGCATAGAAGTTTTGCTATGGTCGGTCCGTCTTTCTGGAATAAGTTACCTATTAGTCTCCGTAATGAACTTCTTTGTCTTTCTTTGCCCCTTTTCCGCAAGCGTTTGAAAACCATTCTCTTTGATTATGGTTTGGTGTCAGGACGGGAGCGCCTCTGAGGAGTTCCCTTGAAGTGGCGCTATATAAATGTTCAATTACAATTACAATTACAGTTATAAACGATTTTCGGGTGTCTAAAAACATCGTTTTGATTCCAGTGTTATCAACGATTTTCGGGTGTCTAAGAATATCATTTTGAATCTAGCATTACCAACAGAGTTTCGGGTGTCTAAGAACATCATTTTGATTATACTGTTGTCAACGATTTTCGTGTGTCTAAAAACATTGTTTTGATGCAAGTGTTATCAACGATTTCCAGGTGTCTAAGGATATCATTATGATTCCAGTAATACCAACGTGTTTCGGGTGTCTAAGAACATGATTTTGATTCCAGTGTTATCAACGATGTTCGGGTGTCTAAGGATATAATTTTAACTTCAGTGTTACCAACGATTTTTGGGTGTATAAGGACATCATTTTGATTATAATTGTTATCAACGATTTTCGAGTGCCGAAGAACATAATTTTGATTATAGTGTTATCAAAGCTTTTGGGGTGTCTAAGGACATTTTTTATTCCAGTCTTATCAACGATTTTCGGGTATCTAAGGATATCGTTTTGATTCCAGTATTACCAACGATATTTGGGTGTCTAAGAACATCATTTTGATCATACTGATAACAACCATTTTCGGGTGTCTAAAAACATCGTTTTGATTCCAGTGTTATCAACGATTTTCGGGTGTCTAAGGATATCATTTTGATTCCAGTATTACCAACGAGTTTCGGGTGTCTAAAAACATCGTTTTGATTCCAGTGTTATCAACGATTTTCGGGTGTCTAAGGATATCATTTTGATTCCAGTATTACCAACGAGTTTCGGGTGTCTAAGAACATCATTTTGATTCCAGTGTTATCAACGATTTTCGGGTGCCTAGCAATATAATTTTAACTTCAGTGTTACCAACGCTTTTCTGATGTCTAAGGACATAATTTTGATTATAGTGTTATCAACGATTTTCGAGTGTTTAAGGACATCATTTTGATTCCATTGTTATCAACGATTTTCTGGTGTCTTAGAATATCAATTTGATTCCAGTGCTACCAACGATTTTCGGGTGTCTAAGGACTTAATTT
Source organism: Lumbricus rubellus (assembly GCA_945859605.1). Lineage (NCBI taxonomy): Eukaryota > Metazoa > Annelida > Clitellata > Crassiclitellata > Lumbricidae > Lumbricus > Lumbricus rubellus. The sequence continues at coordinate 23,595,888 of OX243823.1, read as the reverse complement.
TGATTCCGGCGTTATCAACGATTTTCGAGTGTTTAAGGATATCAGTTTGATTCCAGTGTTGCAAACGATTGTTCGGTGTCAAAGGACTTTATTTTGATTCTAGTGTTATTAACGATATTCGAATATTATCATTTCGATTCTAGTGTTATCAACAATTTTCGGGTGTCTAAGGATATTTTTTTGATTTAGTGTTTCCAACGATTCTCCGGTGGGTAAGGTCATAATTTTGATTCTGGTCTTATCAATGACCTGCTGTTTTGAAGTTGACTTGACTATTATTATAATGGAGATCCGCGGAACATTGATTTAGCCCCCCCCCCCCCCCCCCCACCAGAGCTGAGACCAAACTCCGCCCATGAGTCTGCAAATAAAGCAAGTCACAACTACAGCGTAGGCCCTACATGCAGGCTGTAGGCCAGAGCTGAAAGTGAGCCAGGTCTGTCAGGGTTTGCGACCCGGCATTGATTTTCGTGACCTGCTGGTGCCGGGTATCAGCCGGGAAGCAAGTCTTAACAGTTTGTGGGCAAACAACTAAAAAAAAAAAAAAAATAGGTAAAAATGGTATGATTATAAAATTGCATGGGCAAACGACTAAAAAAAGGTCGTCAGGTACCAACAATGGGTGAAATTTGTTCAATTCTAGGCGTATGACCAAAACAAGATTTCTGAAAATGTTCGGTTCAAAGGCTTCGGCTCGTCCGCCAAAGTCATAACAGGCAACTTTTCAAACAACGTTCAGCCCTCGGCTAGACCTACTGATATAATTCACGTTTTCTAGAATATCAAAACCTTTGATATACAGTAGGCCAGCGGTTCCCAACCCGTGGCCCGCGGGCCAAAAGTGGCCCGCGAGGCCTCACAAAATGGCCCGCCAGGCCTCAACAATGGCACTCATCTCTCAAAGAATTAACAAAAATATATGAAGAAATGGACAATTTGGACAGAATAGAACATATAATTATTTTATATTACAAATTATGTTATTTTAAAGTCTATAAACATCAAACATTCTACTTTGAATTAATAATAACAATTTTTGTGTGCTTTTAGTTAATTAAATTTAGTATTGTGGCCCCCTAAATGCCCCCAATGTCCTTTAACTAAGAAAAAGTGGCCCTCGCGTCCTCCAACTTTGAAAAAGTGGCCCTACAGTCAAAAATGGTTGGGAACCACTGCAGTAGGCCTACGTACCATAATTATTGGCAAGAAATCAACTTCGAAAATGTTATGCTTGAGAACCCTTTTCAGAGAATCGCTTGCTGCCTTGGGCCCCGCACACCCTAGGGCCGGGCTTTACTACAAACTGTTAATTGAAAACCCCATTTCGTATGTGATTGTATAGGTATGTAACAGGTGTAGCCCTGAGCCGGCCGGCGGGTTACGTATGGTATACATAACCTCGTGACGGGTCTGGGGTGTGGGTTGGCAAAATATTATATGCGGTGGATTCTATTAAGATAGGCACTCTACGCTATGAATACATAGCTGATTTCATTGACGTTGGTCACTGTCTTGCTTTTTTAATCGAAGTTAGCAGTTGTAGAGATTTTCATCGTTTTGTTTGGGGGGGGGGGCTGAGCCGCCGATAGGGGGGGCTTAGCCCCCCTAGCCCCCCTGGCGCCGCCACTGGTAGGGACCTTGAGCAAGCCCTTCACTCGCAATTGATCGGGTGCTTCGGCGTGAAACTCTAATTCAGTGTCAGGGCTGTAGTCGGGAGCGTCTCTGAGTAGTGAGCTTGAAGGGCAATATAGAAATGGTGACATAAATAAATTAAATAAATTAAAATAATTCAAATTAATACATAATATTTAAGACAGAGTTGACATTGCCGTTGTACATGTTTCAAACTGCGTTTTTCTCCTTAACCATTTTTATTGTATTTCCTTGTAAAGTTACGGGCACAGGCATTTCATTTTAATTAAAACATGTCGTTCATTAGCATTTCATTCGAAAGACTCCCCTTGCTTGCTTGCTTCCTTTCAAACAGACAACATAGACAGCAGATATTTTATGTACAAACACTGTTATTTTCGAGTCAATTAATTTACCAAAAAGGCGACTGGAACTGAAAAAGCTATACAATGTACAACCATTTAAACATTCGTTAAATCATTAAATCCATTCGGAATCAAACACTTTCCTTTTCATCAATACCCTACAAAATTATCAAGTATTCAACACAATTGTCACAGCCAAAATCAAGTCGTTATGTCATGGAAAGTTCCTGTCTTTCAGTGGAATGTAACGTCACGTTTAAACTAGCTAAACAGGATCCTTCCACCAAAATTATTTACAGACCACGACACATGATCCTTGAGCAAAATAAAGAAAAACTCAGTTCTGCCGACCTCAGTTTTGCTGGAAAACCATTTTCCCTACATACATACGATAATAAAAGCAAGACAAACAGAGGCATCTGAATACATGCAAAGTAGCATCGTTGTAAATTAAGTTTTTGCACAACAGCAAACAAAACAATTCGCAAAAGGAAGATGCCATCCATTCAATCATATTTTGTCATTATTAACTCTTCGGATGAAGACACAAATCAGAGGTATGCAAGCATGTATGTATGTATGCATGTATGTATGTATGAACATGGACATTTTTAAAGCACATTTTAAGCAATCCCAAAAGTGTCAAGAGAGGTGGGAGGTAGCGATTATTATTATTAGATATTCTGCACAATTCGTAACAAGACAGAAAGATATAGCATCATTTCACTCTCGTATTTACTGCTGTCAAATTCTTACCTACATGTGTGGTGTCAAGGGACGATACATATCACCACAGACTACTCTCTCGGACAACCCTTCTAACTCGACGCATCGCTCGTGAATAAGCTGGTGCTCCGTGCTTGGCTTTCGAGTGGCGCTTTAGAAATTTCGAGTTTACGATTACGCTGCGCAATGTGACTTAAAATCTGGTGTCATCTATCACAGTTTTTAAATGTATGCAATCGTTTTACACAATGTAATGCATCTGCACTTGTCAAATGCAAAAAAGGCTACTTACTTACATAAGTGAACACAATGAGACAGACTGCAAAATTTGCTGACTATATTATACATATAATAAACAGATCTATTGGTAATAAAATGGTTTATCAATTAGTGTACAACGTTCATTTACAGAATTGTATCGTTCAAAACACATTTCGAGCCTCAAATGGAGAACGTGAAAAGAAGATGGATTATCCGCCTCACAATGTAAAATTCTGATGCAACTCTACGATGCATTTATAAGATTCTAGATTATGATAATGAAAGTATTAGGCTCAATAAAATGACAATTATATAAACAGATCAATCGTCATAGTCACAAGAATTTTGTTCCTCTGTGCGTGTTTTAGATGCCACAAAAATGAATAACAATGTTGCTCAATGATTTAAAACAATGAATAAATAACATGCTGAAATCAGTTACTTAAATTAATAGACAACACACGAAAGTCATGCAATGCAAAGTTTAAAAAACCTTAAAGCTCATCAACAGATGTGTCCGCTGTTCAACCTGCTGTTCACTCACAGACAGGCGCAGAGGTCAATGGTTAAGACTAACACCCGTTCCACTGTCAAGATAAGCCTACTGGATTCAGTGATCATGCAAACTTAACTTCCTCGTACCGGTAATTATTATTATTGCTGCTATATACCTGTCAAGGAGCCATCCATATATTACATATGCAAAGAAAATTGTATTTTTCGGGGCACTGACATTTCCCCCCTTGACAAAACCCCCCAGACAATTTTCCCCCAGGGATGGGGAGGGAATTGTCCAGGTTTTTTTTGTCCGGGGAGGTTTTTGTCCAGAGAGGAAATGTCCTACACTCATATTTTCTACCCCCACCTGTAAGCACCCATACATTTTTTTACCCCCTCCCCTATGCGTACGTGCAAATAAGCTTCTACCCTTTACGAAGGCTATTTAGTTATAGTCATCTATGAACAGTCAGTCGAGTGTAATCACTAACAAAAAAACTGTTATTTCTTAATAAATTTAACATAATAAGCGTAAATGGCCATTAAAAATGTTCGCATACAGCATCTCACCATTAAATAATTATATGTATGTTATGCGACATTCACGCATAACAATTATGAAAACAAGAAGTTAGAATTAAGAACAACCTCTGCTGGAGAAATTTCATCATCAAATAAAACAACTTTCGTTTCGGATTCCTACGAACTGATCGATTTCCAACGACCTGACGTACATTTTAAAGACCAGTGACGGCCAACTACGGCAAATGGATGCATGCTGGAGAAGCAGCAGCATTACAGCGAAATAACCGTCATGACATCACCTCAAACCCCTGCACTGTCTAAACACGTTAACGATGAGCGTCTTCCCAAAGTGACTGGTAAAAGTGACTGCTAAAAGTGACTGGTAAACCAAATGCAGATCATCGCTAACGTATATTACGTCCCAAAGTCACACAGGTCATAAGGACGTGGCTGAGAGAGAGTGTTATCCAACGCCATGACTTAATAGCCAGACCACGATGAAATGCTTTTCATGCACGTCCCATAAAGACGCATTCTGAAATAGACCCACACGCACAGACTTAGAGAGAATTAGAGAGACAGACGAAGAGACACGGTCGGTAAATACGCAGACCGCATTTACTACCAACTTCATCGCTCTACCATCAATAAACTCGCCAACCATCAAACTGTATAAATGAAAACATAAACTATTTCCTGTAACTGAAAATTCACGATTTAGTGCGGTCGAGGGTCGGCCTCATCCTCAAAGTGGAAACCGGGTAAAACCCAACGCCGCTCGGTGAGCGCTCGGCAAGAAGCGCGGCCGCTCGTTAAGGTCAGTAGATGGCGCAACTCGTCGCTGCTGCCATCTGTTGTTGAGGAAGTGTCATGAAAAAAGGCGCGTAACATCCGAAGCGTCTCTACGACGACAACAACAAAGCGCACGACGGGAACACTGTCCAGAAAAGCACGACGCAGGCTGCGAGAAAGGTCAACGATGGTTGAACGGATGAAGCAGCGTTTCGAGAGTGCGGAACTGAAACGAAGGATAATACCAATTTGTTAGCGGACGACAGAAATAACGAACGTCATAATTATTAGGCAGACGTATACTCTCTCGATGGACTTGCACATTGCACGGATAGATAATGGACACAATAGGGAGACAGAAATAAACCTCCATGTGGCCCTCTGCTGAACTGTTTCAACTTCATTGCTGCTGCATTTGACATTTAGACTGTGAGATCTTGTTAGAGCCGCTATGTGCTTCGGTTGTTTGGACTGGTGCTTTTAATGAATGAACAACCTCTTTCCTCCATGAGTGTTTCCTCTCCACTGTCCCTATTGGAAAGACGCTTGTTACTTGCCATGGCCCAACACCGTGCCTTTGCCATTGTAGGCCCTTCTATGTGGAATGACCTTCCTCCCACTCTCCGTAGTAAGATCTTATTGGGGGTGTCATCTTCAGCCCTTCGCTACTTGAAGTATTTGTTATTTTCTCGAGTCTGTCACGCTGAGAGCGCCTCTGAATAGCTAGTCTGTAAGAGGCTCTTTATAAATGCTCATATACCATACTTAGGTTTGACTCAGCAATGTTTTACAGGCTCCTTAAACCTTTATATCACTGTGGTTGGACTGGAAGCGCCTCTGAGTAGCCTTCATGAAGGAGCGCTATATAAATTCTCGAAATGAATGAATGAATGAGTATTGTAACCTGGTCTGTGTTTTGGACCTTGAGGATTGTTTCGGCCATCGATCGACTGTCCAGGATGCCGCAGTTGCTGCTGCTCTGATGTGGAGGCACTCTTTCTCAACAGCAGCTGGTAGGTGGCGCTACCAATGTCATTTGTAGCCTTGAGTGTGTAGGTCGTGAAATGGTGTTCCCTCACGTGGACTATGGTCAACGTTGCTTCATTCGAGTCCCTCTCAACAGGCTAACGTAACACATGTCAACAATGCTAATGTAACACATGCCAACAGGCTAACGTAACACATGTCAACAATGCACGAAAATGTAACAACGATAAAACTTTATGGCACATAATAAAACAGAAAGACTTATTCTAAGAATATGAAGTTAAACGCAATTGCTGAATGTATAATAATTTCACTCAATTTGTTGGGCAACCATGTAAAACAAGCCAGAAATGGGCTCAAATTCTGAAGCAAGTTAGGCATATTTCCAATAGAGAGAATACTGCATTCCATTCTGAATGTCCAATGTGCACACTGTTAAAAAAAAGTTATGTACGCCGCTGAAGTTGTCTTGCAATGTCGTGAAGTTGAGAGAAAAAAGAAATCAATCCCAGATATGAGGCTGCAATAATTTCTGCTTACACTGATTATAACAAATTCATCAATAATAATAAATTCGTCAATTTGAAATCTAAGAACTGATTCTAATGTTATAACTTTCAATTCGAAAAAAATTTAATCCATGACAATACAAGAATACAGTTCAGCAACAATTTTCATAAGAAATCATCACAGTATCGAAAAGTACTTTAAATCATTTTAATAAGCACTAAAAATCACTAAACCACTTTAAGATGGATAATTAATCGGCAACAAAAGTTAGTTGGTAAATTGAGATCAGGAAAGATGAGTGCAAAACTCAAAAACATTGAACAACTAGCAAAAAGTGCAATAAAGTGGTACAAAAATGAGTTGTGTCTACAAAGATTTGAACAGAACTTATGACAGGTTGCCAAGGCGTAAACTAACAACATTACCAACAACATGGGCTGGAAACGCCTCTGAGCAGATTTCTTGAAGAGGCGCTATATAAATTCTCAAAATGAATGAATGAATTAGAGAGAAGAAAGAGCAGAGGAGACCAAATTCAAGCCTGTAAGGCTATAAATGGAAAGGAGGCACAGCGTAGTGGGGGGACCTTCTTTGAATTAATTATCACCAATCAAGGTGACTTGAGGACAATGACATAAATTAATATATCAGGAAACGGAATGAACAATAGAGCACAAACTCTTCAGCACAAGAGTTATGGGAAAATGTCCTAATAATTAAACCGGACATCTCGGTTCTTTCACCATCACCATTGACAAATCTGTGACAGAAATTGAGAAAAAGGAATAAAAAATGCTCAGGTAATTGCTGAAAATAAGCCCAGAAGCATTTCACGAAAGCAATTACAATGGCCGAGATAAAAATGAATTGCAAAAGGATGTAGCTATTTTCCGTAAAGGGAAGCTGATTCTCACGGGACCAAAATCTGAGTGCTTTGCATTAGACGCTGTAATCCATGATGGGATTTATCATCAGCAATCATCATTGCATGTCTACAATGTTGAGTACTTCACGATCTGCACCCGAGATTAGAACATCCAGCCTCAAGATGGTTGAGAAAGTATATCGGGAAGACTATGGCTGACTTGGGTTTATGTGTGATCTGTGTAGGCCTACATGGAGTAAAATATATTGTCATGGGAATAGACAAGCAAAGAAAAAAAATTATAAAGTTCGAATGAACGAAGTTGGTAGATCTATAATTAATTAGTGGTGTTTCAGTTTCCTTTGTGCAGAGTCATAATCAAGTTTCCCCACAACAGTTCATTAATTACATTAGATTTAGTTATAGTTTTAAAATATATAAGTGCAGAATCATGCACATGCTAAAGCAACAAACATGTTCTACGTATCATTACTCTCTTTCACTATAATTTTTATGTAATGTCCATACTAAATGTGTTCACAATTATATCCTAAAATCTGCACCTTTCTGCTTTAAAAGTACTTCCAAAATTTAGCTCTCTTCAGATATCCATGAATTCGCCATTAAAGCATAATATACAAAGGTTTTTCCAAAGTCAACATGACCCACAGTCTATGACTATGCAGAACAATAGTGTAAAATTTTGTTTATCTGTATCATGTGCTCACAGAAAAGCAAGATGGCTGATACGGAAGATAAAATGGCATAAAAACTCCAATATGTTATGCAGAGTTTTTCCCAAAAAGATGGTCATTTACGTGCTGCTCGCATGCAGTCTCATAACTGGACAGGTCTCAATGGATTTCCAACGCCATAACCATAAAGAACATACTTCTCTGGTGGGTTCAGAGATTGCCTTTCAAGATACAGCAGAAATGAGAAAATCAGTCTTTGTGCAGGCTACATGGCAATGCTAGTAGGGCACACAAGTGATGCAAGTGATGCACGTATTTCCGAGCACGCATAATGCAAGAAAGTGGTTCAAGATTTCAGGGCAAGGTCATATTGTATGTTTATCCCTGTTACTTTCATTTATGTTCTAATTGATTAATTAAGTATTAATACCAACTTGCACTATATAAATAGTCATGGAGCTAGAGGTTAGGACTGTATAAGCTGCAAGCTTTTTCTGATTCCTTTTGCACTCTGTTTAGTGAGTCATGTTTATTCTGTTTGACTTGCGCGTGCGCAATAAACAAACAAATCAAATCAAACTCTGATAGCTAAATCCTATGGTCAAAACCTTTACACAACTCGCATAGCTGGAAACAACTTTCGCAATCCAATTCTACTTCTGCACATTGCCTCATTTCCGAGCACGCATAATGCAAGAAAGTGGTTCAAGATTACTCACGGCGCAAGGTCAGTTTCACAATAATTTGCTCCACGTAATTCCCGATCTTCCTACGCATTCCTCCTCGGGTCTCTATCCATCTATCCTTCTCTATCCATCGTGGCACATCTATCTCCGCAGCCCCAATTACCGTCCTCTGTTTACTCGCGGTCCCTAGACCATCTTCGCCTATTTCCTCCCATTAGATCTCGTATTTCTTGGCTCCATTACTTCCACCAAATGGCATGGCGGCGCTGATAGAGGCACATATTCAAACAGATAGCAGTCCATCTCCTGAACAGCAGACAAATGATCTGAAGCCAAACCCTTCATCAACTGCGGAGAGAGAATTTGTTCTGTGCACTGACCGATGAGTGAGTCAGTAAGCACGTCAGAGACCTCCTTACTGAACTGCATTAATGCATGTGAATTGTGCATTGACCAGCATTAGCAAAGGCAGACCATGCGGTGCACTGAATGAATTAATGCAGGCACTAAATGCTGCACTGAAAGCTAAATGCTGCACTGAAAGCTAAATGCTGCACATGCTAAATGCTGTACCGAAAGCTAAATGCTGCACATGTTAAATGCCGCACTGAATGCCAAATGCTGCTCATGTTAAATGCTGCACATGTTAAATGCTGCACTGAATGCCAAATGCTGCTCATGTTAAATGCTGCACATGTTAAATGCTGCACTGAATGCCAAATGCTGCTCATGTTAAATGCTGCACATGTTAAATGCTGCACTGAATGCCAAATGCTGCTCATGTTAAATGCTGCACATGTTAAATGCTGCACTGAATGCCAAATGCTGCTCATGTTAAATGCTGCACATGTTAAATGCTGCACTGAATGCCAAATGCTGCTCATGTTAAATGCTGCACATGTTAAATGCTGCACTGAATGCCAAACGCTGCACATGTGCTAAACGCTGCACTGTAATGAATTAATGTTGGCATGATATAGTCAGCAACCAGGAGAATATCCAGCAAGGTACACAAGTGCTGGAAAGCCAGGGAGTAATATGAGTTCTGGCAACTGAGTATGTCTCTTAAAGGTGTGTGCTATATAGGTCCTTAGATAGGCATAGGTTGCATATCCTCACTAGCACTTGTTGCCATCTTTGCATCAGCTGGAATAATTCTTTTCTCCTGCAAAATAACACTGGATGGCTTTCTGGCACTAACCTAAAATGGTGTTGGCTGAGTCTGGGGGGGCATTAACTAAGAAAATTCCAGACCCCCATAAACAGACACAGTTTGGGACCCTGCACTCATTAGCCTGGCAAACCTCGTGATCTCACGCCAACGCTGAAAACCATGAAACCAGAATTAAGACAGACTTTTCATCAGCACACTTGGTAGCAGCTGGCAGTTATTATTAATTAGCAAATTCAATCACGCATCCAAACCATACCATACAATGCTTGCAGCTTGAGATTAAACGACAGAAGCTGGGTGTACTGTGACATGTCTGAGATTTAGAGTTGGCTGTTGCACCAATCATGAAAGCCCCTAAGATGCTACAGTCATTTGGGAAGGCTTTCATAACATTACAGTACGTAGAATAGGGTTTTACATGGTTCAGAAAACTGTTTATTAGCTCAATTTTTCTAGTTTCCTCTTGAAAGCTGTGATAGAGTCCACTGCAACAGTGCCATCGTCCAACCACTTCACATTGCACTGAAGAAGAATTCCTGCCCTAATGTTCCCTTTCAGCTTTCTTAAATAATTCATACCAACGTCCTTCAGTTGAGTCATTAGGTGCTAATTCAAGGAACCGTTCCCCCCACTCCTTCCCCCCTCACTCCAGTGATTCCTTTCAAACGATAATCTCTCGTAATCTTCGATTAGATCTCCTCTGCTCCTCTTTCTTCTCCCCAACGTTGTTACTCCACATCTTTTCTACCTGAGAAAGAGCAAAGAAGAGCCACAAAAAAAATTTGTGACTACATGGATTTATGATAATGATAGCACAAATCTTTGTAGCAGCAAATAATTTTTGTAGCTCTTCTCTGCATTTTCTCCAGTTTTCCAAGCCCTGTTTCGTGCATGGATTTCATAATCTGACATGTCATTTGCAGTACGTGCTGGCAGAGTCCTAGAACATGAAAAAATTCCAAAAGCTTGTTTACCAACAAGAATCATCAGTAGGATGGATTGGAGGCTTGGAACAAATTGGTTTTGGTCCAATGATACAACTGCTTCATTCAATTCAATTAAATTCAATTATATATTGGTCTGTTTGCAACAAACAATTTACAACTGTTGCTGGACTGTAGCAAAAGGGATGAGCCAATAAAGATTGGAACTCTGGTACACTCATAATATTGTGATCAATCAAAGTAACAATCCTTCAAATGACAATGAAATGCACAATAACATGGATCCCTGCATCATTGTGACAGTTTCTGAATTGGCAAGCCACAGAAGATTTTTAAAATTTTCTACTTAAAAGTTTGCTCGAGTGTGCACTGTGCAGCAAAGTTGACACAGGAGTCCTTAAACGTTTTAAACGTTCTGTTTAGCGGCAGAACTTCACATTTCGATAGACTATCAAATCTATCAGTGCTCTATGCCAATTTTTTCTGTTGTCCCCCGGCTAGTATATATATGGTTGACGCAGCCGGGGACGACAGAAAAAAATATGGGAGGACGTGATACAACAGGACCTGAAGCTGCTCAAAATGAAGAAAGAAGACACTGGAAACAGAGACAAGTGGAGGAGAAGGATTCGAGTGGCTGACCCCCTCACCAGAGGGAATAATTTTAACCTGAAGGGAAAGAAGATCAAATCTATCAGTGCACTAGTAGCAACTGCAGGAGGCGCCTGTGAGAGTAGAAGAATGCTCATTCACAGCACTACCATTTAGCCACTATGGTTTATCAATCCTACAACCACTAAAAGCCGACAAACATGCTGTACGGATCACAATATTTTGGTCATCGTTAGAAAATTTACACGAGTTAGAACTCTGATCAGGATTGTCTGTTCACAGGCTGAGATTGTTCCAAACAATGGCATAATTCTATTATGCGTGCAGCTGTGAGACCTGCATAAAAATTGGCCCAGAGGGACCAGGTCGCAGCCTTATGAAGCATAAATGAAACATAAAATGGCTTATTAGAGCAATATTCTGAGATCATTGGCCCGCAGTCATTCCGGATTTTCGAAATTAATCAACAGCAGAATCCTCACAGCGGCATAAAAAGCGAATTGGAAGAATGAAGAGACCTGATAAAAATAGAACTAGAGTTGAATGGCCGATATCTACCGTAATCAGACACTACTCGAGAGGACTGGTTTGCACTGTCGATGATGCAGTATGGATCACAATACTCTTTACGTCCACATTCACACAACCCTGTAATTCCACGTTCTGACTTTCTCACTAGAAAGGGCTTCATTACTAGAATGCTTTAAACTTCATTTATGTTTGTTTTGCATTACTTTTAATTTCTATTACTATACTTTATTATTACTTCTATGTGTTATGATTGCATTATTTCTCGCCGTCCTATAAGTGCATTTGCAAATGTAGTAATGAAGGCTATGCTTACTGACTTACTTAAATGGCCCTCTGCTGAAATCTACTGTAATCAGACACTCACTACTCAGAGGACAGACAGACTTGCCTTATCGTTGCCACCCAGAGGACGGATAGACTTGCCTTTTCGTTACTACTCAGAAGACAGACCGACTTGCCTTGTCGATACTACTTAAAGGACAGACAGACTTGCCTTTTCATTACTACTCAGAGGACAGACAGACTTGCCTTGTTGTTACTACTCAGAGGACAGACAGGCAGACTTGCCCAGTTGTTACTACTCAGAGGACGTGCTGCCTTATCGGTGCTAGTCAGAGTCAGAGGACAGACAGACTTGCCTTCTCATTACTACTTATAGGACAGACAGACTTGCCCTTTCATTACTACTTAGAGGACAGACAGACTTGCCTTTTCATTACCACTCAAAGGACAAACAGACTTGCCTTGCCGATACTACTCAGAGGACAGACAGACTTGCCTTGTCGTTGATGTAGCATTCGTCCTTTCCATTTGTAATCAACTTCTTCAGTCCTCCGTTTGTCCATCGCAACTGACTGCCAGGGTTGGACTGAATACGGCAGACGAACGAAGCATTGCTCCCCAGCCTTGCCTCCACGTTATCGTCATTGCAGCCGACCCGTGGAGCATCTGCAGAAAAGGCAATAACAGCAAAATGTCATTCTTTTCAATTAATTCGACCTCGGTTCAACTTTTATCAGACCTCCGTTCGTGACGCCATAATGCAGCGTGTGACCGTCGTAAATGGTTTTCTTTCGACTCCTAAAGACGCATTTTTCAGCTGTTTGTTAACCACGTGCTGAGCATTTCTCGGAGAGGCTGGCTGTCAAGTGGTGCTTTATGAATGTCCTGTTATGTTACATTACATTACGGGGGGGGGGGGGGCGGCGGTAGAGTAATGGTTAACACGCTGGCCAAGAGTGTGAGAGGTAGCAGGTTCGAGCCCCCGTTGGGCGGATTTGATTTGTAGGCTGCTAGTAGCGCCATGTAATTGCAAAGCTGTCTGCTCAGTTAGTATAGTTAAGTTTAATTAAGATTACTGCATAACTTGTAAATGTAAAGCGCAGTGCGTCTTGCAGGCGTTTCATTAAAGAAAAGATTATTATTATTATTATTATTATTATTATTATTATTACCTGCGTCACACCAATTTGAGAAATACAAATGGTTGAGTCTTCATTTATACATAAATGTGGCTGGGCTGGGAGCGACTCTGAGTAGTTTTCTTGAAGGGTGCTATAAATCCATATAATGAATGAATGAATAGGCCACATTCTTTTCATCATGACACTGGGTCTTTGCTAGTTAGTTACTGCTTAGCAAAATGTCTTAACAACTTTAGATGATAGCCACCGTTGCCCTCCTCCTTTATCCAGGCTTCTGACTGGCACCACCACAGATAGAGTAGTGGCATAGTAAAACGGGGTTTTGTTACAAGCACTGGTAATTTGTACTAGCTCAACTATGTTCAGAAACTATCACTTAAACTAAACCATTTGTCATGGTTGGGAAATCCAAAAGGGACTACTGTACAGAGTCACCACTCAAAGATTCCACATAACTGCCAGTTAAGATAAGCATCTGCTATGTTCCAGTTTCTCGAAAAGGCATTTAACAGCTAGTCACGTTGTATATAATATTATACCGTGCAGTTAAAGTCACTCACATCTGATGGAGAGTGGAGCCGAAGCCACAACCCGTTCGAAGCCGCTCAAAATGGCCGTGCATTTGAGGTCCTTTCCGTTGAAGTTCACGTTCGGCTTACGCGTCACCATCTTCAGCTTTAGCTCGCTCTGTAAGCTGCTCAGCCCGGACTCCATCATCACGGACCACGTCTTGTTCGAGACGACAAACGCTCCGGTTTCGTCGTCGCCGGCAACCGTGATCTCGACGTCCGGGAGGATGGAACCTCCGTCGATGACGACGACGCAGCCGACGCCGAGCTGCGTGTTCTCCTCAAGGTGAAGGTCGCTGTCGTTGCCCTCCAGACGCTTCTCGGCGTTGCCCGAAATGGAGATGATGTAAACTTCCTTCACTGGAACTGCAATATTATAATAATAATCTTTTGTTTAATGAAACGCCTGCAAGACGCACTGCGCTTTACATTTACAAGTTATGCAGTAATCTTAATTAAACTTAACTACCAACTGAGCAGACAGCTTTGCAATTACAATGGCGCTAATAGCAGCCTACAAATCAAATCCGCCTAACGGGGGCTCGAACTCACTACCTCTCGCACTCTACGCCAGCGTGTTATCCATTGCGCTACCGGAACTGCATTCGTATAAAGATCAATCAATCGAATTTATGAAAAAGATAATTTTACTTTTAAAAGATTTGTTGCACAGTGGGCTTCCAACAATCAGGTTTCAGATGAGAACAGAGTGTTATTCTGTAGACAGTAAGTAGCCTTTTAATAATTCTTGAAAGCCAGACGCTTCACATTTGACAAAATAAACAGTTGATCTTCAATGTCACTGTTGCTGAATCAGGATTAGCCAACACATTATTAACAGCTACAATGAGCACTTACTGGCGCTTGTATATGAAGCGCCCTAGTAAGCGCCATGACTGTGTTACGGCGCCATATAAACTGTCATTGTTACTGTTATTATTATTATTATTGCGCCACGATGGTGAACTGATGGAAGAATGGCAAGTTCATTGGCAGCCTCAACGTAACAACTGGTTAATTAACAAATAGTCCCCAATGAGAATATGGTATTACCAAAACGATTAAGGCAACGTTTGTAGTAAATTTGAAGTAGTAGTTAGGAGTAATTTTAGTTTAACGATAATGCGTGATAACAAAGATCATTAGCATCACCCTCCTCCTTTATCCAGGCTTTGGACTGACACTGCCAGAGTGCGAGCAGTGGCAGAGTTTGCAAATTTGAAGAGGAGGATGATGATAATGAACATAATAGGAAGATCAACACTTGAACCAATAATATTGCAACGATGAAACAATAACTCAAATGTTACGCTGACAAATAGCGATGATGATGACTCTGCCTTCTGAGATCACCCTAGTTTCTCCATTTCTAATCCAGCAATTCGCCCACAACCCGCATCCCGCAGGAACCCCCGATCAGCACGGCGATTCCCACAGCTTAACCTAAAGCCAATTCAATCTACACTTATGTAAGCCAGCTTCCAATCCAGTCGTAACCTTATTTCAAAGTCTCTTCGTAATCGCCATCGCGGGGGATGCAAGCGCGGCTGGACGCAAGACGGAGTGGCCCGAGATCGCATTTGCCCGGATTACCGAACAAAAAGTATTGTCCGCTGGTGGCTCTCAACCGGTGGTTTCCGCTGATCAATCGACGGAAGTTCTCAATTGATTGGTCGAAATTTACAAGAAATTGATGGATGTACCGTTGCGGAGAGAGAAGGAGAGAGAATTGCCTTTACCGTGTCGATGCTGTGCAAGATAGAGCGGCAAGCACGAAAACAATAGGCTTTAATTGAGAGCTAAAACAGATAGCAATGCAGCTGTGATTGATGACAATTGATTATTTATTCAGCACCAGCGCCATTACGTCCACCCACGATTGCTATTCTGCAGCTGCACAAACTGCTGCCGCAACACAACGCCAACAAGAATCAGACTTTTAATCTGTCAATTCCTAATCTCTCCGTCTTCAGCATTTTTCTCTTTTTTTGTTTCACCAAAATTCAAATCCGGTTAAAATAACGATTTGTTTTGGCAAGAAAGCAATAAAAATGGGAAAAGTCTGTTTGGTAAGTAGAGAAGGGTTATCGAAATTCACTTTTATTACACTAGTGTGCACGTATTTTGTGAATTTGATCGGTGATTCAGGAAAGTGCATAGAAACAATTTCTCCATTGCTGTTACACGGAGTCGGTTCAGTACACTCAAACTTGCAATCACTGCATTGCAGACACAATGCACTAGGCCTAACCAATGTGGTGAAACTAAGATCCCGCTTGAACAGAAATTTGAATCGAAACGCTGGACATAGTTGACATAGAACAATCCAATCTGCGCAACTTCTGGTAATGTTTAATATGTCAAATACTTTGACTGAGAGGTTTTCACTGGACTGTGAAGAAATTAATTTCCTCATTATTTCAGTAATTTTACACAATCCGAATCGTATTATTTTGTAACAAAGAGGAAGGTAGTCGAAACAATGAATCTCAGCAAGATGGACATTAGCGGAACATCAGTCATTGACTTTTTATCCAACTGACCAATTAGTTGACCCAAATGACCAAACAAGAAAACAGAATGCTTGACCCAGTTAACCAAACTGAACAGTCATGGACCTACAATGAACCAATCAATGACTCTCTCACTGACCCAATTAAACGACCAATCAATGACTCTCTCATTGACCCAATTAAATGACCAATCAAGACTCTCTCATTGACCCTATTAAACGACCAATCAATGACTCTCTCACAAAGGGGGATACAGAAACTTTGGATGGTGGGGCCAAAAATAATTGGCCTTGGGTGCGAATTTTTTCATATGGATCCACCAAAAAACTGAATGACTTTTTTTGGTCGTCCAGTCCAAATGTCCCTGTTTATACATTGTTCGAAAACTTGTTGAAACCAAATGGGGGGGCCACGATCTATGGACAGTTCCAAATAAAGGGGGGCATGGCCGGATTGTCCCCCCCCCGGATACGCCCTTGCTCTCTCATTGAACTAAAAAACAGATAAAAATGATCCTTATATTGATTAAACTAACCAATCAGTAACCTTCTAAGTGATCTAGCTGACCAATCAGCCCATCAATTAATTAGGTCAATATTTTTTAAACCAAAAATAAGATTATGTCCCTTACTTACAGTACAGGCAGCTAAGATATTTACCCTAAATGCAAGAGGGCAAAAACAGAATTGCAATTATAAAACAAATTTATTTTAATGCAACCTGAAGGAGCTCAAAGCATGATGGAAATCAATCTTTAGCACTGAGCTTGATATTAGAATTTCACTTGTGTGTCTTCTCAGGCACAGGCCAAGCCATAGAAATGAAGACATCTGAACTAAGCAATATATAAATTATGTGCTACATATGCAAAGGAACATAACCAGTCACTCAACCAGACGAACAATCTTCCAGTGACTCTGCGATTGAATAACCATATAAATTATTGACTCATGTGCATATATATATATATATATACACACACACATATATATATATATATATATACATATATATATATATATATATATATATATGCGCGCAAGGCATTAATTTACATGGTTATTCAATATATATATATATATATATATATAATTATATATACAGCAGCGGTTCCCAACCCGTGGCCCGCGGGCCAAAAGTGGCCCGCCAGGCCTAAAAAAATGGCCCGCCTGGCCTCAAAAAAGGCCCTCATCTCTCGAAGAATAAACAAAAATTTATGAAAAATTGACAACTTTGACAGGATAGAACACATAATTATTTTCTATTACATATTATTTTATTTTGACGTCTATAAATAACATCAAACATTCTATTTTGAATCAATTATAACAATTTTATATGCTTTTAGTTATGTAAATTTTAGCATTGTGGCCCCCTAATGTCTTTTAACTAAGAAAGAGTGGCCCGCTTGTCCTCCAACTTAGAAAAAGTGGCCCTAGGGTCCAAAAAGGTTGGGAACCACTGTATACAGCAATGTACAACATTTCGATCATAAGCACGATCTGCAAACAGTGAGAGTGGAAACAGCAGCCACGACAGATGCCACCCTCCACCCACGTGGGCCACCCTCCACCCACGTGGGCCACCTTCCACCCATGTGGGCCACCCTCCCACCCAACATGGACCACCCTCCCACCCAACGAGGGCCACCCTCCACCCACGTGGGCCACCCTCCACCCACGTGGACCACCCTCCCACCCAACGTGGGCCACCCTCCCACCCAACGAGGGCCACCCTCCACCCAACGTGGAAACCGCGAGACGCTTCATCGAGTGTCACAACTAATTGACCAACATCGCTGCAGCTCGCAGCGTGCGAAATGACGGACAGAAAGACGCTTCAAGTGTAAAATCCAATCGGCCGCCGAGCAGAAGACATCAAAAGCCTGATGGTGGAATCTGAGTGATATGTGTCACGAAAAACCGAGCATCAAAAAGGCGAGCACCGAACAGTAGATCAGGCAACGGCATCGGTGGGGGGTTGGGTTGGGTTGGGGGGGGAGGGGGAGAAACGTAAGGACACTCGATAGAGGCGATAGTTCTCACACGATGAAAATAATGCCTCAAGCAGCGACGAATCACGTCTCGATACGGCATAAGAAGTCGGTAATTTATAATGCCAGGAAACTTGCTGCAAGAGCTTACGGTTCTGTTGTTCGTAATTATGTGTTGGCATAATGGAAACATGTTCCGAGACAATTCGGAGCCGGACAATTCGGAGCCAGACAATTCGGAGCCAGACAATTTGGAGCCGGACAATTCGGAGCCGGACAATTCGGAGCCGGACAGTTCGGAGCCGGACAATTCGGAGCGGACAGTTCGGAGCAGACAATATGAAGCAGCCAAGAATGACTTTCATCAACCCAACATCCATTGGAGCAATAATTACTTCTATCAATCCATCTTCTATTGAAGCATCAATTGCTTCCATAAATCCAAATTCTACTGAATCAAGAATAATTTCCATCAATCCAACTTCTGTTGAAACAAGAATGATTTCCATAAATCCAAGAATTTCTTTTCAGTCCAACTTCTATATAAGCAACAATATCATCCAACTTTTATTTCAGCCAAAAAATTCATCGATCTGTTCTGAATTGTCCACTCCAAATTGTCTGGCTCCGAATTGTATGCTCCAAATTGTCTGGCTCCGAATTGTCCGGCTCTGAACTGTCCAGACACCTTGGATAAATGGTAGGAAAATGATTCTTCAACATTCTCTCAGTTTCAGTTCACAATTCATCATGAATTAAGACATTACTATGAAATTCTCTGTTCACAGTTTCTCTGTTCCAGCCCGAAACTTTTAATAAAAGCCCAAGAAAATAATGCTTAAGAGGAAACAGATTAGGCAATGCGCTATTGCAGCGACTCAATTGTACCATGAAGAAACATGAGTCTCATTGGACATACATTCTGATAGACAAGTACTGAAAGATGCACAGCAAGTACACTTACCAAGTACCTTCATTTAGCAGTCTGATAGGTGATTTGCTACTGATTTAGAACCCACTTTAAGTAATAAGTAGTTATTACACTTTAAAACTTATTAAACCACGAAGTACAGTTATGTGGCTGAAACTTATGGATAGGCAAGTATTGAAATTTATATTACACAGCAAGTACACTTACCAAGTACCTTGACGGTGACAAAGCTCGTACTGTCCTTTTCTTCACCAAGCTTTTGACATCCAAGTGTTCCACTGTCTTCCCCTTGAATTCCTAAAATGGTATCATGAGAGTGATAAATAAATCATTGACATCGTTTTAATTTCAGTTAGGATAGAATTGTTCCATAATTACACTGAGAACATTAATGAAAAAATTTTGATTAACCATAAATGCAGGTCAATTTTAAACTCAACAATATTTTTAGCAGCAACAAAAGACTATTTTTTTAGAGTCATAGTGCATTCGGAGTAATGATAAAACTGATGAGTCCGACTGGGTCAGGCTTATTTCCACGTTCAAATCCAAAGGTCAAGGAGCAAATGCAAGCAAAGCT
Source organism: Lumbricus rubellus (assembly GCA_945859605.1). Taxonomy (NCBI): domain Eukaryota; kingdom Metazoa; phylum Annelida; class Clitellata; order Crassiclitellata; family Lumbricidae; genus Lumbricus; species Lumbricus rubellus. The sequence continues at coordinate 23,576,075 of OX243823.1, read as the reverse complement.
GTATCTATACACACTGCTGTACAGGAAATTATGTATATCAATAATTAATAATTAATACATAATTAATATAAATCAGACTCATGAAAGACTCTCTCAACAAGAATGACACAATGTGGGTTTAAAGATGTGACCATTATATATATATATATATATATATATATATATATATATATATATATATAATACATATATTAAAAATAAGTTCAAACGACATAATTATTCAGATTTTTAACATTACAGTTAAATACAAACAGCACACTCAAATAAAACTTACTAGAAAGTAAACTGTGGAAACCAACAATAACATCAAAACAACAATCTACCTGCAATCTACCTAAAAGGTGCTAGATTTAAGTGTCAAGATAAATACACGGTGTCCCAATTGAACTGATACCCTTTTTAATTTGGCGATATACTGGGCAATTCTAAATGATACTCTATAAAATTTCAGAGAATGCAAGAGGGATAAATTATCAATGTATCCTGAAAATCTTATCCAATTTTGCCCACAGAATCCGAAGTTATGCACATTCAAGTTTGGGCAACGGAAATTTTAAGTTTCCAACATGTAAAAGATATGAAATTATTTTTTGCAACTGCGAGCCTTACTTTCTAAATGAATAAACGTGACGTCATATTTCCGTCATTTCCATGTTAGGGGACAATAATAAAAATTGTTTTCAGCAAAGATGACTTGAGTTTAATAAAAAAATTAATAGAAGAAAAACATTACGGTGCAAAAGGTTTTAAAGGAATTTCCTAACAGAAACTGGCTCATCGCAGCCTTATGAAACTCGCATACGTGACGTTGACCAGTGACCACTTCAAACAGCGGAAATGTGGAAGAATGGAATCGTTTTAATCAAGGGATTTTTGACAATGCAATCAATGAATGGCGAAAGCGCTTTAGAGCATGCATTCTAGCTAATGGAGGACATTTTGAACATCAGCTTTGAAGAACAGCGCTAACACTATAATTTCCTATCTTTTACATGCTGGAAACTGAAAATTTTCTTTGCCCAAATTTGAACATGCATAACTTCGGACTCTGTTCGCACAATTTGATAAGATTTTCAGAAAACATTGATAATTTATTCCTCTTACATTCTTTGAAATTTTATAGAGTTTCATTAGAATTGGCAAGTATAGCGCCAAAACAAAAAGGGTATCAGTTCAATTGGGACACCGTGTATATAAATGCCAGTACATAATTTTTTACATACATATTCTACATACATACATATTTCTACATATATAAATACATAATACATACATGCATACATACAAACATACATACATGCATGCATACATACATACATACATACATACATACATACATACACACACACACATGCATATCATGCAAAAAGGCTCAGTTCTGTATATTGAATTTAACAGCTGAATATACAGAAAGTAACAACAATGCCTAGCAGACAAATAGCCTTGTCAAATAAGTAAGTGTTCAGACGACTTTACATGCTGATTGAGCAAGCTGATGTATGGCTAAACTTGGTGTATTTTCGAAGGTTACCCAGTGCTCCCGCCGTTCTCTGATAAATAGTTTTACTAAGGAGGCCGTAAATCAATATCTGGCGACCGTCGTTCGCCGGAATAGATGGTTCAGTAAATTGCACTTGGAAAGAGAGCCGTAAAATCACACTTGGCGTCTCTCGCACAATAACATGGTTAAACCTCTCCCATCGCTCAGCAGAGATTTCCAGAATATAAAGCAGACTTCACGGCGTATCTTGATTGCACAGAGGCCGAGCGAGCATGGAAGCAGCGTTTGATCAATGCAGCAAGGAAACAGATTGCAACAAGTGATCGACTGTAAAAACATCGACGATTTCAACAATTTCTTTTCACCACAGACATATACGGAATGCATGTATGCAGTTTTGTTCGAAGATTTCTTTTCTCCACAGACGTGTACTGTATGTATGCAGTTTTGTAAATGTAGTTTACATCTCATAATTGCGACACAGGGCCTCAAAAACCATCACATATTGGTTTTCTGCGAAGCAGGACGTTTTGGCGCCGCCGTTTTGGCGCCGGACGTTTTGGCGCCGCCGTTTTGGCGCGACCGTTTTGGCGCCGGACGTTTTGGCGCCGGAATTTTTTTCACCATCGTTCCAGAGTATAAAAATTATGATATTGTAGGTAATCGTAGGAGGTTCATTTACGCACATTTTGAGGTAAATTTGGTAATGATATTCCACGCCATTCAAAAGTTATGCCCGAAATAGCTAAGAATGTATGTATAAGACATGCGTCGTGAGGGTCGGTTAGGGTCAGGTTAGGCGTCGAGATGGTCGGTTAGGGTTAGGTATAGGGTTGTTGTAGTCATTTGGTCCCGTATAGGGTACAGATTACAGTTAATTATTACACCGCTGAATGAAACTTGAGAAATAAATATTACACTTCGTACTGATGTATTTGTAAACTGAACCGAAAATAAGCTGCTAAGATCAATTTTTATATGGGCGCCAAAACGGCGGCGCCAAAACGGTCGCGCCAAAACGGCGGCGCCAAAACGGTCGCGCCAAAACGGCGGCGCCAAAACGGTCGCGCCAAAACGGCGGCGCCAAAACGTCACGTACCGGGTTTTCTGACCTTTTTCATTCAGTCATAATTATGCTGCAGTGGTTCTGCTTTAAAATACATTTAAGAGAGTGAAGCTAGCTTCTCTGTAACTGAAGTTATAATCATTTGATTCTTTCATTAGTAACTTAGGAAATCGTCAATGGATTATTCTGCAATTTTACTGGACAATAAAGGAATATATGCTGAATAAAATAACGCAACCAGCATCAGAAATGGGCAACTACTTCGCGAATTATGGAGAATTTGTAGAATTGAATATGAATTGAAGAATCTTCTATATTCTTATATTCTTGACCATCTCGCCTGTTTCGGGCTCTAAGCCATTCATGTGTACATTATGACCAGTGAAACCCACCGTAATTTAATAAAGTCACTGATAATATAATTATTACAAGGTCCTTAAGGCTGCTTTACATTTGCACATCAAGGAATATCATTTCTAGCTCACAGCTTGTCCACTGTCCAGTTTGTATACCACCAGTGCAACTTGGTAAACACCAAATAAATTGCTCTGTCCAATAACCAGCAAGTCAATACTAATATACTGATACATGTATCCTACAACTGCAATATCAATGTTTGCCCAATGTCTAATGAAAGTATACGGCCTCCTAATGGGCTCATTTATAAAACACCCAAAGATTAACGGTAATCTTCTCTTCCTTGGGTGGCTGAGCACTCCAGAGTTAATTGCAATCAGAGAAATTTTATTTATGCAATAAGCCCTGGCAAGGAATACAGTTGGTAAAAAGTGGCCATTTTGTGTAGTCCATTTCCGATCATGTAACCAAGCAGCAAAGCATGTGAGTCAGCAAGCAAACACAAATAAGGTAATCTGTTATTATGGAAATGTTGGATTGAGATATTCATCAAGGCAATGACGTTAAAGAAACATACAACAGCTGAAGCACCATTGGACTAAATGGCACAGGCAAACAGTCACTATAGCAGTGTAAACATGACTGCTTCAATTAGTTGCATCATCTCTAAGCAGATTCATCGGCGATAGCCCAAAGTTTTGCAGAAAAGCACCAGGCGTATGGATATGCAATGCTATGCAAGCATAATATTCTTGTACCAAAAGGCAATTTTTTCATGTATCCTTGGGTTTTCTTCGTACAAATGACTATTTTTACATATAATTTAGAGTAAACACTGGTCAGGATTTATCCAAGCAAATGAATCAAATTGAGAAGCAAAAAATCATGAACATGAAAGAGTAGTTGAAAGGATTGAAAGCAAGCAAATTTATATAAATGAATTTTTTAAATCTGCTTGATTAGAGGCCCAAGCCCAATCATGGCAAACACAATTCTAGCCTGGACTCCTTTAAAGTGGGTGGACGGGCTAGAAGTACTATCGTGACGCCTGTCTAAGCTAGATATCAGAGCACAACACTTATAAATTGCTTCCTCGAACATGCTCTGATCTTGACAAAAATAATCAAGTCGGTTAACACTTATTGACAAGCATGCATTTTTAGATTTTAGCACACACTAAACACGTCTCGGACATTGAAGGCGGCTCGTCGTAAAACTCTTCATTGCTTTTTTCCTTCCTCCGCTTTTATCTCCGCAGGTCAATCTCGAAAGCTAAATCAATTATTGATCCCTAAGTTATTGCCGGACTTACATCAAGCAATCGCCCGCATAAATCTTTCGTCGCGAAATAAATATTCAGGAAGTATAAAAAGAAGGAAACAAATAAATGTCTCACCGTTATAGGAGATCGAAAGGGTCGCCAGATCGCCGTTGTAGTCGTAGTGAACGATGTATCGCGGGATCCGCGAGTACGGAACCTTGACGTTGGCATTGTCGGACAGGGTGCGAGCAGTCGCGCCTTGCGTATGCGTCACTCGAAGGACGTCGAAGAAGTGGAGACCGGCGATGGAGCAAGTGACGGTCAGGTTGTCGCCCTGCTTTATCACGACGTTGCGGCTGTTGTCCCAGATCGCAGAGCGATGCAAATCAAAATTTGCAGCGATAACTGAAATTGACAAAAGAAGACGACTCTAGAAATCCCATAATACCCAGGCAGCATCATTCAAAGATAAGTTTGCAAGCACTTAACTGCTCGAGAAACATGTATGGCTGCCATAAAGAAAATCTGTACAGAAACTGGAAAACGTTCTCAGTCCAGGCAGACATAATTCCTCCTCTTCCATGTCCTCCGGAGTACTCCTTTTTATTCTGTATGTACCTAAACATCTATGTACTGCCCGCACAACATCTCAAATGGAACATGACCATATAACAGTTCGAATAAGGCACGTGTATCTTGAGTCTCGATGAAAATGAGCATTACAAATGCCAGGGCTGTTTTAAGGAATTTTTAGAACTGCACAACCTCTTCTTTCCTTTCCCATCCTCCATGGTAAATTTACTTCCAATCGAATAATGACCTTTTTGCTAGTTTTAAATGTACAGAAGTGCTCTTACAACTGCACACATCCATTCATTTAGAACTGCACATTTTGTGCACAACTGCACGTTAAAAAAGCCCTGATAAATTAATTGCTCTGAAGGAGAGCTTCTGGAACTGGCGACAATCGCCTGTGGATTCAGGCTCTCGACAATTACACAGAATCCAAAATGCTACAGGGCTAGACTGGTTTATGTGCCCGTCAGGGCCGTCACGCATGCACTTGTGGTGTGACGGATCCACGAGGACGATGACGACGGCTGACGTGACCTGTCACGCAACCTTAGACCAGGTTGTACTGAAATAACTGCTGACAGACGTGCCTTATTAAGGGACATCATCATCTAGCATCGAAACGCAACTTTAGCCGACTTCCCAGCGACAAGCAACCAACTGGACTTAACCCTTTAATGCCAGAGGGTATAGGATTTCCCATACCATTTACTACCATATCGGCATTAAAGGGTTAATGGTCTGACGGGAAACGTTCAGATGGCGTGACATTCGTGTCGTTCACAGACACCGTTCCTCGGATACCAGTTATTGACACCCTGGAGAGGAATCATACCCCCAAATCAGTCTGCAGGGTGGGGCAAAAAATACCCCCTACGGTTTTGCCAATATCTCCTGGCCAGAAGTGAGAAAATTTCTTAAATCAAGTTTTGCGGGCTTAAAGGTAATTCATATGTACATACAACTGCCAAGTTTCACCAAAAACTTCCAAATAGAACAAAAGTTACATTACTTTTAGTGACCCCACCCACTGTTTTTACGACGACCAATAAACATAGAGCAAAGTTTTTTATAACAATTTTATTAAGTTGCATCTCAAATGATAGTAATTATTGAATGAACTTGGAGGTACTTTTCTGGTCCACACTATGGATCCTGGGTACTGCGTAGGTACTGCTGGAACTGCAGACAAGCACGAAAATGTCTAATACACTGACATTCATTATCGTATCGCTTGCACTCTAGGCGTTAAAACTTTCGACCGAAAAAAATCCAAATGGTTTTGAGCATATCCACCTCATCGTGTACTGCTTCAACTACCATTTTGCTAATATATCGGGAGTTATTTGGGACGCTACTTTGAAATCTTCCTTCATCAACTAAGCCGCTCTGCGGCCGTAACAGACCGAGTTAAGAAGCCACTGCAGGCACACATCAATGCCCGTAAATCTAAAGTTACTGTTACATCTAAGCCTGAAGAAGACCACCGCAATCTCAAATAATTGAAGCCAAACTGACCAAACACTATTCCCAAACCACGTGTTAATCAACGAGGGAATTACGAAAACTGAAAAATCATAAAAGCCAGCGGCTCCGAGATGAGTATTTGTGGTCGTGCTGGATGGACCACCGCGGGGCAGACTGCGCAGTCGTCGGTCAGTAGCATCTGGCCCATTGTCCTCAACCACCAGCACGGCATAATTTGATTTACTGTTTGAACAAGACGCATGTAATTTGTATTCAGACATCAGAAGCTACGGACAGACGGACGGACGAACGGACGAGAGCCGTACATTCCGGTGCCCAGCAACACCGGACGGCCCCGGAAGGACTCGTGCAACCGATATATCCGCCAAATGCCGTGCTACATTCTTGTTTAGCAAAGCAGCCGCGCCGGTCTTCAAAGCAGCGGAGGACAGGCCTACCCCAACCCAACCAAATCATCGATGGTTGGGGTGGCACGTACACAGCCACCTTCGAAAGCTCCTTCTCGGCTGCAGGCGCAGTTATCAGTAAAAGTCGGCGGAGTATGTAAATTAGACGTCGATACTCTTAATGATGGTTTGCTCGAATGTGACCGCAATTAGGGTTCTATTAATGGGAGGAGTGTTTCCTGGTCTATCGATGCCATACAAAAATCATAAAAGTAGGTCATAGATGCGCTGTGCCATAATTAATACCATGCAGATAATTTATAATGAAAGAGGATATCGTGTGTGTTTTCTACGTATGATAAGTAATTGACTAACAGTCTCAATTACACATGAACAACTGATGAATAATTAATTTATCCTAGTAATGAGAGACTGGTCTGCACCCTTTTGTGTAATAAGCCAATAGGAATGGCACTCTATAGTCAATTAAATCCTTATTTCTCCAATAGTCAATTAATTTCAAATTTCTTATTGCTATCTGTAAATGCAGACCAATTTTCAAATCAGAAAAGGTTTTAATATTTAAATTTGTTTCTAAAAAATTCTCTCATGAAGTCTAAAGAAAGTACAAGAGCCCGTGTGACTGCTCTACCTAGGGGCCCGGTATTTCTCAATCTACACACACAAATGATATATGCCTAATAATGTATCTCACATTTTATCTAAACAATATGGAACATGGCATTGCTGGAAGAAGTGCTTGACATCTTAACTCAGAAATTGTATGTAAGTGAAAGATGTGATTTGCAGTTGTAGCGAAATTCGGTGTGCTGTATCTGCTTGACATGATGCATATATAATTCTATGTTATTTGTCTATTTATGTCCCACCTTGCTGTTTGCGTATTCAGGTCCCTCTGTTATCTGCCTAGTCAGGTCCCCTCTTGGCTATTTGCCTAGTCAGGTCCCCTTTGCTATATACAAAGTCAAGTTCCCCTGTTATTTGTCTAGTCACATCCCATAAATTTGCTATTTATCTAGTCAAGTGCTCTTCCTATGTATCTAGTCAAGTCCCCGTTATCTGTCTAGTCAAGTCCCTGTTATCTGTCTAGTCAAGAGCCCTTTCACTGTCACTAGACTTTCCTACCTATGGAATGAACTACCCATTTGGAATGGGCTTCCTCCATTAGTTCGCCCTGTCATCCTCTCTGGTGGTCTTTCCTCATCTCTCACTTGCCTCAAACCTGCCTTTACTCTCTCGGGAGCTGCATTTTCTTTGTATGTGCACCTGTTATAGCGCCCCTTCAAGTTCTTTCTACTTAGAGGCGCTCCCGAATGCAGAGCGGACACTGCATCGGAGTTTCACGCCGAAGCGCTGAGCAATTGTGAGTGAAGGACTTGCCCAAGGTCCTTACGCGGCAAGGTGGATTCAAACCTCGAACCTTCCGGCTCCAAGGCAACGACGCCACCACTATACCACCGTGCCTCACAAAGACCACTGAATTCCAGTGAAATAAAAACCTTATAAGCTCAAATGGTGAAAAATACTTTCATTTCTGAACCAACCAAAATGATTAAAGGATCCGGCACCAGAAAGCAGGCAACACATAAATTCGCAAAAGCCAAAACAACTCGGTTCCATCTAAATCCAACGATTTCGATAATTCATCAGTTTATGGACTTTGCACTCCGCTTGGTTTCTCATTTAATTCTCCCTATATATTTCATTGACCTGCGAGCTTCCCCGATCTGGCAGGAATAATGACCCCAAGCCGAAACCCCGCATCAACTCCGGCTGCGGCGAAATGGTCGGATACGTTCGAATAGACCGCATCCACGCAGCGAGCGAACACTTGGCAAAACCCAGTCTATTGATTGCACGGGCTTAACTATATTCCTTGCCAGAATAGTTGCCGGGTAACGTCCCACCAGGGAAGGATATATCAAATTTCATTTCAATGGGTTTGTTTACAGATCTATGCAATTTCGTTTCATAGATGGGTGCAACGAGAAAAATTATAATAACTTCATATATGCATCAAACAAAAAAGGACAGATAATCAATACGCGTGCTTTTATGATGGCTGGGAGGGTGTACGTTAGCCTCAAATACATCCCGCAAGGGATGGCTAAACGTGGCAAAGGAGGCATTGTTATTTGGCAATTTTGTAACCTATCACCTTCGCCATACGAACCATCTTTCTGATACCGACGGCTAGATTGCTCTAGAATGAGATTGCAAATTTCTCAAGAGATTACTACACCATTGCTCTTTTGAATTTATCATCCGGGTTTCTCTATGGTGAGAGCTTTTAGATAGAGTGCAAATTTGAAAGGAAATACAGAATTTAAGCAAATAAAGTACGGTAGTGGGCCAACTTGGTCGGAATGCAAATGTGAAGCACCGAACTTCTGATCAAACTTGAATAAATTAAAAGAAATAATACAGCAATGTAAGTCTTTATCGTTGTTATTATGCTGCTTAATTTATTTACCACCCCATAAAAAATCAGAAGCATTTAATAATTAGACTGTTAAAGTACAAGAATACTAATATCTATAATTTCATAAGTTGTACACAAGTTGATAAGTTCATAGCTCATCATAATGCCGTACGAAAGCGAAATCAAGAATAACCTCATAATGAGGCGGTGTTAAGGTGAGCCAATTTTCCAGGATTGTATGCAAGACTCAAAACTTCAATACCAAGACAAGACCAAGAAGTTTAGTCCCAAGACCGAGGCAGTGGAACACCAAGACCAAGACACTAGGTCCAAGACAATTCAGGACAGTTTAAGACTGAGGTTTCTCAGTATTTATTCAATATGGAAGTGCTCAGAGATTACAGAAGAAACAATAAAACACCATGAACCACATAGCGTCACAGATTACCATTATTGTATACATATACCTTACTTCATGTAAAGTAATATAATAATAATAATACAACTCTAAAGCTAGCTTAATCTAACATAGTTCTTGACAACGCTCACCACTACAAAAATTACTTTCTTACCACTTCATCACTTAATACATGTATAAAAATGGTAATATCATCATCAGTCTCATGTCTTGTACTGGAATTTCCTCCCAAACGCCATCACAAGCTCATCAGGACAGATAAGCATAAATTTATTATAACACTGGCATCCAGAATCAACAGAAGATTGCTGCTTGTCTGGTGTCCACAAGTTGAATGGCGCAACTTTGACACTGCATCCTGTTTCTTGTTGTTTTCTGCCGGGTCATGTCGGATCCATTCGCAAGCCAATAAATCTGGTCAAGACTGTACAGTGGGTACTAAAGATGCCAATCTATTTCCCTAGCTCTCTGCCTCGAATAGTTGATGTGACATCAGATAAACTCAGTGAGGGCAATATGTCTTGTTTCAAGACGTGCCATCAACTGTACTCGAATGTACTTTCCAGTTCACTGTACAATGTACACAGCTCTGATGCACATACATGTTGAACATCGGATAATTTCGATAGGTCATCTGATAAAGAAACAAAGTGTCATCATAAAAGCTCTCTTCCCTTTGAGTTCAAATGTAATGCAACAACTTGTGTAGTGTCTTTCATGCACCTCCAAAAAGTAATTACTGATAGCATTGCCACATATCTGGGCAACTTAATTTCAGAGAGATATGTGAAATAATTTTTTAAACCTTAGTATAGAATTACTTAATCGTAATCGTAAACTCGGAACACCTACAGCGCCCACACAAGCTAAGTCACGAGAACCAGCTTATTCACGCTTGATCAAAACAAAGTCAATAGGCAGGGGTCAAGATAGTCAGGCGGAGTACGACAGACGGCTAGGGTGGATGATGTTTATGGTTAAACAGATTCAAAGCAAGTGAACTGGAACCTGCTGATTTGCATTAAATTCATTTTGGTACAGCTGTAGCAGACTTGGTAATTGATTCAAAGATATAGACTTAGAAATGATGTTTTTCACTTGCTATGTTAGAATATCTTTTAGACGTCAACCATGCTTGGTCGGTTGTGGGGAATTATGACAATAAACAGTTCATAAATGGGCTTACAAATTATACTCTGGTAGCTGAAAAAAACCGATCTCATACATTCTTGGGGGGGGGGGGGTGGAGTGGGGGGGGGGGGGTGAGCCACAGATATAGGCCAATGCCTTCCATTGACTCTTGACAACATATTCATTCATGGCTTTTCCAATCTACTGCACAATCATATTCTAAATTCAAATTTGTTGCCGACAAAACTTCTCTTGAGGTTTCTTAATGTGCATATTTTTAATATATTTATGTGTCTGAATTAACAAATCTCAAGAGATGTTTATCATTATAGACATAACATAATACATATATATATATATATATTCTCTGTGTGTGTGCATATATATATAATATATACATAACATACATTTTGTACAATGACTTGCTAAGTCAATATATATATAATACATAATATATATATAATATATATATTATAATATATAACTGAGTCAGCATATTATAATAATGTTTAAAATGTACTGAACTGACTCAGTAAAAGAATATTATTTAAGTATGTGCACAGTAATAAACTAGTTCTGATGCTAATAGAGGCATAGGGCCCAGCATCATCCATTATGCTTAAGTTAAAAGCATGGATAAGTAAATTAGAGGTCCTAGAGTGTGGCAACATCCATAGATTGAGTATTCGAATATTATGAATATTAAGATTTTCAAATATTCACGAATATTAACGAATATTAAAACTGCCAACTTAATATTCATAATATTCAAAAAATTATTTATTCTTGTTCTTTCAAGAAATTCCTAATTCCTAATTCTTATTTATTTATTTATGAAAATGTTTAACTTTTACTTAATGAATTGTACAAAATTGAGTTAGTCTACGCATAGACCTATACCAGTAGGCTAAGTGACAATAACTTTAATAGATTTTATTGTAAAAAACCTTCAAGGTCTCTGCTGAGTCTGGTCAATGTGGCCATGCGGCATTCATATCACATTCAATACTTAATGTAAGTCAAACTTTGTCTGACTTCTGCACCCCGAACTGCCTCACCGATGGCAGTTGGAAAGACTAGTAGCAGCAATGGTAGGCTAAATTATAAATAAACTTTAACTGCCTATTATGCCTATAAGCTTAATAGTAACTGTATATTGATAAAGTAGTTTTATATCAGTGTAGCAGGATGAGTAAATATAAATGCCAACGCAGAAAATAATAGTGCCAGATTACAAGCAAAATGTATCCTGATCTCAGCATATTAAGCGCAATGCATTTTTTAATTCAACCGTGCCCTGGATGCGAGTGAATGTCATAGAGACATACAGAAGCTTAAACTGCTTAATACAGAGTAACATTGCGGTTTCGATCGTTCACCTTAATTCGTTAACGAATATTTACGAATATTTACGAATATTAAAAAATCTTAATATTCACGAATATTTACGAATATTAAAACCTAAAGTCACGAATATTCAATCTATGGCAACATCCCATGCCGTTCGTGCTACACTTGAAGAGCTAATACACACATAGTCTTCAAGCTCAAACATTGTTAGCAAATGCACAGCAAATTTCAGGAAAAAAACCCTCCACATCTCTAAAGATTGCAATAAACCTCATTCACAGAGCTGCAAGTCTTAGGTGTAAGATTTCTGTTTTGCTGGCCATTCTACAATATACCATATACAATACAATTAGTCATTTATACCACGCTTTAACAAAAACAAGTCTTGCACAAGAGTGCGCTTCATCACAAATCTAGTTATAGTGCAATGAAAACAAATGAGTTTTTAACTTTGATTTAAACTCTGCAATAGATGAGCACTGGCGAATGGAGGTCGGAAGACTGTTCCATTCTTTAGGTCCTGAAATTGAAAAGGAACGACTACCAAACTTCCGGTTTGTGCGAAGTGTGGCAAAATCACTTCGCGAGGACGAACAATAATGGACTTTAATTTGTGTGAGTAGTAGTTAGTATTTTAAAAATGGATATAAACGTACGAAGTCATTCTTCATTTAGCAGTGCTGACCTTACTACAGGTCCAGGAGTGTAGTACTGCATTTAAGCTCTGTTCAATGTTTCTCTGTAGCCAAAGCTGTCTACTGTTCTTCCTATGCTGTTCTTTCTCTATTTACTTGGTCATAAACAGTTTCATTCCTATTTGTGCTTTTCTTCATGGCATTGTGGCAAGTACCATTGCGACTCATTGTGACAGTACCGCTGCTACTCATAACAATTAGTTTTGCCAAAATATTCCTTCAGCAAGTATACACTGAAGGAATACGTGTACAAAAACGACTACCGGTAAATGTTGAAAAAATTTCAGGCTGCAATATGGTGTAGATCAGCGGTTCCCAACCCGCGGCCCGCGGGCCAAAAGTGGCCCGCCAAGCCTAAAAAAATGGCCCGCCATGCCTCAAAGTGGCCCTTACCTATCAAAGAATTAACCAAAATATTTGAAAAAAGTGACAATTTTTACAGGATAGAACACACAATTATTTTATATTACAAATTATTTTATTTTGACGTCTATAAATAACATCAAATATTCTATTTTGAATCAATCATAACAATTTTATATGCTTTTAGCTAATTAAATTTTAGCATTGTGGCCCCCTAATGTTCTTTAACTATGAAAAAGTGGCCCTCTTGTCCTCCAACTTAGAAAAAGTGGCCCTAAGGTCAAAAAAGGTTGGGAACCACTGGTGTAGATATATAAAATGATGCAATAGATCCTTTGCATTATTAACTATAGCAAATGTAGAAAGTAACAAATTTATGATTTGCATACAACAGAAATCCACTTAAAGTTGATCGATGGCTAGATCGCAGTCAGCAGCCGAAGATGAGCCACTACCAATTTTGCAGAGAGATTGGAGCTCAGCATAAGTGCGCAACCATAAACCTCATTTCAACCATCATCTGGTCCGTTATGATGGAACAAAAGCTCTGGCAGAATGTAGTGATGTAGATACCAGCCTTGAAGGTCTCCAAGCTTTTATGCTGGAAAATATATCTAAACACGAGGAGCATTTTTTATTACTTAAGATCACATACTTAACCATCTAGAAGTAAAAACTTGAATTACCATACACGAGCACAGTTCAGCATCCAGACTTGCAGCATAACATGCTGACACAGCTGCAGCAAATTACAGTGCACAGGGTGTGCTTTAAAACATATCAAACCACTTTTAATGTCGCAGCTTTGGCCTCAACGGATTTCAAAATTTCATGTATGATAATCCTAGTTATACACAAATCGAATCATTCAAGTAACCTGCTCTCAACCAGCAATGTTTTTGCTCTCAGCAATTTCATATCATTTCCGTCATCGTCGCCGTCATCATCATCGTCGTCGTCATCATCAGTTCCTGAGAACAACCATTTCATGAGGAATCGTCGAAGATGTGTGCAAATAAATGATCTCCATTGTCTGCAGTAATTTGTCAACTTGTCCAATGCTCCTGAATCGTCTCCAAAGTGTCATCCCAAGTGATATTATGTCCTCATTTATGATGTCTATCCATTTCGTACACTGCTAGGCTATTTATGGCGTCACAGACAGCCAACACTTAAAATATATCGCAAACTTCATGATAGTACTTTAAAGTAGCACTTCAATAATAATTGATTATAATCAATCAATCCATTGAACATCTCTTTAATCAGGTAGCACTGTGAGAGATGCTTAGTTATAATTCGTAACCACAAAAAATTACAAATTTTGATTCTTTTGCATATAATACCACATTGAATCCACACATTAACTCTTTGAACCCTGGGCAACCGTAACTCTATGGATAACGAGCTGGAAAACCGGCCCGTCGGGTCCAACGCACAATTACGGAAAAATTACTCCAAGCAGATTTTTTAAATTTGGAAATTAGCATAATTTTTCAACATCTCAATTCCGTTGTTGACACTAAAATACTTCTCCATAGTCATGGTAGCATGAACCACAAAGAACAGCAAATTACTATTACCATACCATCTTCAAGGTCATTTAAACTAAGCTAATGAACAATGCCTATAATAGAGAACAATACTTATAAATATAGAACAATCATGGCGGCTGAAAGTACAAATGGTCAAACCAAAGAAAAAAGAATATGTCTGTTTGTTTGTACCACACTTTTATTAAGTACTTGCAGAAATGACTTTTAAGCCGTAACTTCAGAATCGGGTGAAATTTGTGTTAAGGTACATGTAAGTCATCCTGACACACTCTATCGCAATAAACTAAATGGCCTCTTTAGCCGAGGTTGAGTCGGGAGCGCTCCTGAGTAGCAACGTTGAAGGGACGCTATATAAATCCTTCTAATGAACGAATGAATGAATAATGCAAGTTTACAGACGTCAAGGCCATCAAAAGTACTGTTACCATATGCAAGGCCTACAAAATGTCAAATTGCATCTGGGAAAAGGAGTCAAGGAAACGGGTTGCGATGTCTCATTGCAGATGCAGTTGTCGTGAATTGTGTTCACATCAAGGCATCACAGCTGACTAGCCAAGTATGCACAAGTATGCACTTGCACGACAGACTGAAAGCGGACTCTCAACTGACCGATAAAACATACGACAACCTTTGCCACGACTTCATCTTTCAAGCGTGCAGTGAGCACGAGCATAACCAAACACAAATCATCTATTTCTGCTTATGAAGTTCCCCGTCGCATCCGATAAGGCGTAACAAAAAAATTGTTGTGTTTCCGGTAACCCGACCGACGCATTTTTACGGCCGCGACCCAAATATTTTTGTAAAAAAATTTTATTAAAAAAAAAATTTTAAAAAAAAAAAAAATTTAAATTTAAATTTTTTTTCAAAAAATATTTTTTTTACATTTGTATTGACATAACATAAGAGACGTCAACAAATTGAAATTAATAGGACTGTTTCTAGAGCAGTTTTAGGTGCAGACAGTCAGGAAATAGGCAGTTTATACTTGCTTAGAACACGTACTTTGTTTCAGCGTGCAAAAAAGACTAGTGGGGTATACTTTTTCGGATAGGCCTAATTCACAAATAATAATTTTTAAAAAAAATAATAATAGTAAATAAGCAACAAAGAATAACAGCACTTTTTTGCCAAGGATAGCATCAACAAAGATCAGCTTTCGAAAAAAAATGCTATCCCAATTTTTTAAGAAATCATGAGGTATAATATGTACCTGTAAAATAAAACAACAACAGCAAGAGTAGCAGCAGCAGTACTAGTTATAATAATAACATAATAATAATAATATTAGCTCAGCCAGAGCTAGGGGAGATTTAATAGTGGCACTTTTATCATCATTTAGAACAATGACTACCGCTTCTCTTGTTTATCGTACTATATGTATCTGATGTTGTTTGTTGAAGATATTAAAAAGATAATAATAAAAAATAAACAAATAAAATAAATTATATTAAATAATAATAATGATATTGTAATAATAATAATGATATTATAATATTACCTGGGTATTGCAATAATAATAATAATCTGTTTTTAGTTAATATTTAAGTCCCTGAGGAATCATACCTCAGGGCAATTTAAAAATAAAAATAATAATAACAATAATAAAAACCACAAGACACTGTTGTGCAGAACTGAAGGTTTTAATAAGTTCTATGTGGACGCTCATCTGAGAAGAAAAGGGCTTTGAAAATGTCAGCAAAGCTCGCAAGCCATGCCTCCTTTATGGTCAAATGTAGCTAATTTAAGTACCCACTTCTGGTCACGGCTAATGGAAGACGATGGTTAAAAGCCCACAGACAAGAGTGCCAAGAAACGGCTGAAGGAGGCGAGCTCGAAAGAAGAGGACAAAAAGTTCACAAATGAAGGTCGCCCTGAGAATACCGTTACAGGCGGACGACCAAGCAACTTCAATGACTCTTCTTGTTTGGCGTTCATACTCGGTGTTCAACTCCCCCGACGCACTTCCCCCTGTCATGTTTTATTAGCTTCCAGTGTCGGTAAACATGGCTCTATGCGCACCCTCAAAAACACATAATCGCATTATGCCGTGACAAATCTCCCGGCACGACAGGCCTGATGATAACAAAAACTGATCTGAAATAGCCTTGTTTCTTCTGTATGCTAAAAACACCGAGAGGAAAGATGGTAAAGAGCAAATGAGGCAGGCGATATGTCATCATTAACATCCAATAACATTTCAAGACACTGTTAAGTGCATACTTAGTACAAGAAAATGAGAAACATGGCATGACGTTGTGGATAAAGGTCTTTTTGGTTTAAATGGAGACATGAGAACAATGCTTTGGTGACACTTTCCCTTGTAAGTTGTATTGCTGAAAATGAATTGTCCAATTCACATTGTGTACAGGGATTGTTCAGCAGATACATAAATAGGATGAAACATAATCTAAAAGACTGCCTTAATGAGTACCAACTGGAACATAATAAACTCATGAGATCTAGAAATCACTCAATATTATGTATTGTATCTGACCATTTATAAAGTATGGCCCTACTTAGTACTATAGGGTACTACTTGGTGGATTGGTATATCCAATTACTTTTTTCAATTGTACGTAGAAACACTTGGCTGCAATCTCTCAGCACTTAAAGCAATAATTTAGACTCAAACTCATCCAATCTACGTTTTAAAAATCTGCACTGTCAGACTTCCACAAAGTCTCTGTAACAATACCAAATAACTGTGAATTCTGAATTGATTAACAATTCAATTCCTTGCTATGTTGGAAATTCATCTACAGCAAACTTTGATGCAAGCTGCCCCTATCTTCAGCTACAAGCATCACTTTTATTTAAAAAATAGTCACAGTAATAATAATTTTATTAGGCCTACTATTGCAGGCCTGCCAAAGGTCAAAATTCGCTAGCTTCGATTGGTCATTAACTGCAATGTCCAGGTCAATCCGCCCAAAATAATTCTTGCAAGTTTCAGGCCACATGTGAAAAACATTGCACTGGCTTCTTCTGCCTTAGGATCAAATTCAAATTGTGGGGCGCGGTGGTGTAGTTGTGGCGTCATTGCCCTGGAGCCGGAAGGTTCGAGGTTCAAATCCACCTAGCCGCGTAAGGACCTTGGGCAAGTCCTTCACTCACAATTGCTCAGCGCTTCGCGTGAAACTCCGATGCAGTGTCTGCTCTCCATTCGGGAGCGCCTCTGAGTAGAGAGAGAGAGCTTGAAGGGGCGCTTTAACAAATGCACATACAATACAAACATACAAACAAATTCAATTGCAGGCAAGATCCTCCAAAGGCAATTTTCATCACCTGCTTCAGTGCTTCTGCATCAGACACACACATCAATAAATGGATCAATTGAAGTCAGTCTATGACTTTGTGTTGTCAGTTCATGCCACTAGATAAGACATGATCTACGGATCCAAAAGTTGTGCCGTCAGTGATATTCTGTACGCAATCCCTGTTTCGTACCACATTCCCATGTACATTATACACAAAAACTTCTCTGCACTCAATTACTTCGTGCAGCCTGCTCTCTATTCCTGCAATCTGCCAACCCACTCATTTGTTTTGTTGGCAGTCCGTGATACTTCCGTGAAGAATCCACTGCCGTCCAATTAATTTAAAATGTCTCATCCGCCTTTTTATCGTCTCTTTTATGCTTCCGTTCTGTGTTCCCACAGTGCGTTTGCAGGTGGTTCAACAAGTACATTCTTTTTTCTTTTTCTTTTTTAACTTCACGCATTTTCCATACCCCTTCAAGCTCTCTACTCAGAGACGCCACCAACTACAGCACGGACACTGCATCTTCAAGGTTCCTACGCAGCGGTTTGAGGTGGATTCGAACCTGGAACCCTCCAACCCTCCAGCTTCAAGGCACCGAACCCCTCACTACACCACCATGCACCACAACTTTACTCTTTAATCAAATAATCTGGGTAAAGGTTTTCTGTAATAACATTACTGAAATGTTAAAAAGGAAATAAATGGTCATTGCTGCAGATGAAGCAAAAATCTTAATCCACTGAAGTCGTCTGATTTAATCCTCGCAATTATATCAACCAATTGTACTGCCTTCAAGCATTTACTTGTGAAATGTTTATTTTTATAATTCGCATTTTTATTAGCTGTCATTCACAATCTTCATGCCATTCCAGGATATGAGTTAAAAATCTTGAGACATTCGGTTTCGGGTACAATGTTACTTCCCACTTTCACTAAGCTGGCATTGATAATCATTAAATTTTGTCATATCAGGATATGATCTAAATATCTTGAGACATTCTGTTCCAGCACTGGAATTCCTTTGAACTCTGAGTATTAGCTGCACAAGTAGGCTATATTCTTTATCAATCCAAGTTCTTCAATTTCACTCTTTAATATACATAATATCAGACAGGATAACTACTGCTTTAGCTAAAGTGTGCAATTGAAGCTAATAGTTGAACACTACAGATTTTATGGCCCTATTTCGTATAACCTGTACCTGTAATCATTCTGCGGTTTGTCAGATTGAAAGTTAATAAATGAATATTATTAATTGATGCAACAATTCTACTACAGCAAACTCCCAGTTATCAATTTCACCACTTTCACCCACAACGTCGTAAGCACCGCACCATAGGTGAAAACTGAGCCCACTTGAAAGTCGATCCAAATACATTATGCATCCAAGGTGCCACCAAGGACTTAGGCAACCTACTAGCAGCATCGTCCTGACAGAACTTGGAATGAGACCTCATCGGATCGATGAAACTGACTTCGTTCCTGTCCTCCTCCGCCTCTGATTATCTTCTGCGCCGCGCCGCTGCTGGTCACTTGGGACGGTAGAGGCGTCGGCGTCTCGGAGACTTTTCCGTTGCCGGGAATCACTGATGGTATTGCTTTTCGGATGGGCGTTGCATTGTCCCACCGCTGTCCAGATCGAAGCCGAGATGGCAGCACAGGACGCTGCTGCCGTGATTTTATTAATGCGTTATTTGTTTGGGCGTTCGCTCCTCGGAGTATTGGGAAGCAACGCCTGTTGCATATATGAAGTTATACTTGCCTCTCGATGTTGCTTCTAAAAGATATAGCGGCGGCATTACTCGGTCGGAAATAAACATGAGCCTGCTCAAAAATAGATATGGCATTCAAGTTATTTATTGGAATTGCGTTCGGTTTTGGATTTGCATGTATGTGGATGCCGACAAGCCAGGTCTAATATTTATAAAGTTTGGACACAATTCGGCTTGCTTTTGGCTTCACTTTTTGCTGATTCGTTTTAATGTTTCTTTTTACCATGTATGGTTAGCGAACGTACGTTACTGATGCCGTATTGTAAACTGTAACAACAGCAGCAGCATGTCTAAATATTTTTTCTCTAATCCAGCACTAGTAATTTATTGGGAGCTGTTGTCAGCTACGATAATTATTCAGTTGAATCCTCAAACTTTAAATAATGTTTTTGTGGCAGCTCTACGAAAAAGAACTTAGGATTATACTAGAGGTCTAAGAATTTCCCCCCTATAACAATAACACAACAGCCGATACTCAATGCTCAAACTTACATGTAAACTTGAACACTGTTCAGTTGATGTTCACCAAGAAAGCTGTGTTTCAGAAATGATGTGAAGACATGTCAGACAGAACTTACAGCAGGGTTGCTACAGATAATTATTTGCAGCAGGCAGAAATTAGTTTCTGCAAGGAATTATACCCCATAAAAAGAAGAAAAATGTTATTAACGTCATCAATAAAGATGGCCCAAAGATGGCAACGGTATGAGTGATGAAAAAATGATCGATGAATGATGACGGGAAGTGAACTCAGCAGATACGGAGCCTGCTATATGTCCTCGTAATATATTTCTGTGACAACAACATTCGAGAACCGTGTTAGCACTGTCAATAAACATTGCCTGCAAGTTGTTTCCGAAATAAGATTCAGTCGAACCACGAAGAGCAAACGCCACGGTATATACGCGGTATATACATATACCCGTATATACATTACGCCACAGTATATACATATATACATGCATATATTGGTCAGCACAAGCTCAATGTTTTTTGCAATGAGGCTTCAGCGCAATTTCTCCAATGCCCAGCGTTGCACGCACATATTTACCATAAAACATGAGCAGAAATGCTGACTTCATTTTCTATACAATACTGTTTTTTATGCATAAAACAGTTTCCATGTTAGCTTTGTTGCAGCTATGCTGAATAAGCCCATGCACCAAGTAGAGTTTTTGCAGAGTATTTGCCAATAATTTTCAATATAATCTTCAGTTGTATTTAGCTGTACATAAGTGACTTTAAAATAAATTAAATTATAAGTAGTCACAAGACTTTTTCGGATTCAAACAGTCTTTCAAAAATGCTATTTATAGTCTGCAAAAAAGAGTTTTTAAAAACCGTACTGGTGTACAAGGCTCTCTTCTGCTTCCCTGACTCAAGGAACAATTTCAACGTAAGTAGCACATTTCCAGAAGTCCAACATAAATGCACATGCTAAATTCAACTAAGAGCATCTGATCTAATAACCACAGAAAAAAATCAGCAAAAATCTATTTAGGCTTTAAAATCTGTGCAACCAAACTCACTCAAATATTCAATCTGTTAATTAAGTATCTAGACTGGGATACCGAACTAAGAGGAGCAGAAATTATTCAATACAGGATCTGACACAAGCAACATTTCCAATGTCAGTCCTTGAATCTATCATTCATGAATATTTTATCCCTTCCTTCTTCCCTTCTAGGTCTTTTTTAATAAACAGTGTCCTTCTCCAAGTCCCACTCTCTAATATTCCACGTCTGGTTGGACAGCTATCTGCCTCAGTCTGAATGTCTATTGCCCAGCCCAGCCTCACATGCTTCCTACGGCCATTTAATCAACGGGCATCTTGATTCAAGAAACTAGATGTGCAGATCCGCCCGCAAAGGGTTAAAATGTTCGGGTCTGAGTGCAGTGGTTCATTAGAATGCCCGTGCAATGATCCATCAATCCATGACAAATAGACAGAAAAAAACACAAACAAGCTGTCGAAATTGCAAATACACAAATACCCACAGACACAGCCACACTCACCCAACACCCCTCCCAAACACACGCCCACACTCACACATACAGCTACACAAGTCGCACACATCACGATTGCTTTAAAATGAAATACGCAGAACACACACAATTATTTTTTATTTTATTTATGAAATGTAATTATTTATTTATGAAATTTATATAGCGCCTCTTCAAGGTAGGCTACTCAGAAGCGCTCCCGGCCCAACCACGACTAAATAAAACAGTTTTTAGGTTCTTAAGGAACAGAGAATTAATCCCTTATTAACATTTAATTCCGTATATCCACACAAAAAGACACTGATAATGCTCAAAACACATTTTACAAACAATTTATTAAATACCAACACCCAACGAACAGGCAAACACTGAGGTAGAGGAAAAATTCTATTGAAATTACTTTTTCACAAAGAAATAAAACTCATCAACTCTACTCGATCAAAGGACTAATAGCCCTCTTTTAAATGCATTGCTCAGAGCCTCAGACCCTGTAAGAAGATGCATACCAACACAGAACTTTATTCTTAGACAGGTGACCCTGAAAATAAAGATCATTACCTCAATTTTGCCATATTTCATCCCTATTGCTGCATTCGATTGCATCCCTATTGCTACATTCCATCGTATCCCTATTGCTACATTCCATTGCATCCCTATTGCCGCATTCAATTGCATCCCTACTGCTACATTCCTTTGCATCCCTATGATTGCTACATTCCATTGCAGCCCTATTGCTACATTCCATTGCAGCCCTATTGCTACATTCCACAGACAATATCTCTATATCTTCTATGTAAGACCATTGCCTCTAAACTTCTAAACTGCACATGAAGAGCAATCTCAGTCTCTTGTCTTCGTGCCATATTCTATTTCGCCAGCCGTTGTTGCTCCCTCCTTACCATGATCCGACTCTGCGCAGACCAGTGGTCAGTGAAACCTTACACAATGACTTTGACAAATTAGGATTGCTCTGGTTGACAACTGGTTAGGGCTTTGTCCTGATGACATGTCTGTGTTGGCAGCCTGAAGCTCTAGTGGGTTCAGACTGACAACCAATTTCTAGCAAATACCTGCATATACAATCAGACAAAACTTGACCTTTATCAATTCATGGCTTGGCATCACATTCCATCTTTCATTTTATAATGCATCTTCTAAGTTTAGTTTTAACTGTTTCCACAGTTCATAAGTTCCAAAGAGAGAAAATTAAATGTTTACCCCGCCGGGCCCTACCCATACCATAAATCGTCACTGTTGTTCTATCCCCGCAACGAAGAGAAAGAACCCCTGAAAGAAAATTGCACCAGGCAATTTAAATTTCACTTTACTACATCATGGACCTGTCAAAGAGCAGAACCGTGGGCCACTTTAACCACCCACAATGTTTCTGGTCTGTGGCGACTTGTCTAAAGACTACACAATTTGGAAATACGATACACACACACGCACACACACACGCACACACACACGCTTACAGACTCTGTATGAAAAATTCCATATCTTGAGCATTTCCCAGCGTTTGTCACGTGAACTGAAGCAATTGTTTTCGCTTGCCTTCCCATAGGACGACCTCAAATTGAAGATGTCTCTGATGAACGTGCCGAGTCTTCGGCTTCCATCTTACAAACAATTCTTCTCAATAGCTTCGCTGCTTCACGAGGCATAACCAATTCTGATGAAGATCGAAGTCCGTACGAAAGTCGCTGATCAAAAGTCGACGCGTGTCACACGACATGCAAATCGTCCCCAAAATGATGAATTCATGTGTCTAAGTGAATGTTATTGTTTGCATGCGAATTTCCTTTAGATGCTTTCACAAACGTTTGACATCTCGATCAATTTGCAGCGCATGATTACGCGCGGTCATGACAAGTTGTTCAACTAACAAATCTAGAAGTCTTTCGATAGGCTCTGCTATGCGAACTGGATTTATTATATGTACCGGGTATGTATGTACAGTATGTATAGCACTATAGCACCTTACATTAACCTCAAAAAGGCATTTAGCATAGCTAACCGATCTAAATCCAGATCTAAACAAGTGCAACTTAAGTGACTTTGAGAATGTTTCATGAGATATATATTATTTGTATATAATATATTTATATACATATAATATACAGGGTGGGCCAAAAGTATTTGTTCAACTTTGAAGGCCTATAACTTAGGCAGTTTAGCAAGTAAGTGTATGCTTAATGCATCAAATTAAAGGTCGTTATATCAGCTATAAGTCCGACAAATTTCATTACGGTAGCTTGCACTACGCGCCATATAATTATTGTGTACCGCACCTACCTTGTTTTCTGACGTAAACAATAATTTCATCATTGCGCCGTTAACAGAAAATGACAGGACTTTGATTCGAATTTTAAAATTGAAAAAACATTTAAATGCATACCAAATGATGAATGAATTTCCTGCTAGAAACTGGAGTGAAAACAATCTCAACCGATTAATTAGACAAATTGACGCGAGTGCAAGTTCTAAACGTAAACCTGTTACTGGCCGTCCTCGTTCGGCACGTACCGCTGACAACATCGCTCGTCATACCGTGGAGTTTTTGAACGCGAACGTTCTTGAGTTCATCGAACCACATAACTGGCCGCCTAATAGCCATGACTTAAACCCCGTTGATTACTCAATCTGGGTTGCTTTGCAGCAACGGGTTTATTGTGAACGGATAGTACACGTCGAGCATCTGAAGCGCGTCATCACTCGTTGCTGGACTGAGATCAGCCAGGAACTCATCAATGGAGCCATAGATCAATGGGCACGTCGCATTCATGCAGTCATTCGAGCTCGTGGAAGACACATTGAATATTTATTTGACTAAATAATTCTTGGATTTCTTAATGGC
Source organism: Lumbricus rubellus (assembly GCA_945859605.1). Taxonomy (NCBI): domain Eukaryota; kingdom Metazoa; phylum Annelida; class Clitellata; order Crassiclitellata; family Lumbricidae; genus Lumbricus; species Lumbricus rubellus. The sequence goes on along the minus strand of OX243823.1, from coordinate 23,551,590 downwards.
TATCAATAATGCAAACTTGCAAAGACTAATTTTCCAAGTATTGTGTTTTGCAAGATAGACGAATTAAAATCATTGTAAACTGATACATATTCAGTACAGTAGTTTTACGCAATTATTATTAAAGCAAAAAATGTAAATTTTTGACCAGTTGTAGCTGATATAACGACCTTTAATTTGATGCATTAAGCATACACTTGCTTGCTAAACTGCCTAAGTTATAGGCTTTCAAAGCTGTCATCTTCTGTTAACGGCGCAATGATGAAATTATTGTTTACGTCAGAAAACAAGGTAGGTGCGGTACACAATAATTATAGGGCGCGTAGTGCAAGCTACCGTAATGAAATTTGTCGGACTTATAGCTGATATAACGACCTTTAATTTGATGCATTAAGCATACACTTACTTGCTAAACTGCCTAAGTTATAGGCCTTCAAAGTTGAACAAATACTTTTGGCCCACCCTGTATATGATGTGAGATGGCTTAGTGTATATGTTTATGTATAATAATAATAATAATAAGACGATTTATATAGCGCCGTAGCTCAGCCGAGGCCGAAGGAAAGGGCGCTGTACACAGGATAACATGTTAGCCTACTGTCAGTTAAATATACGATTGTTTGAATAGGTAAGTTTTGAGACTGGATTTAAATGTCTCCACAGATGGTGCCATCTTCACGTGGGCAGGAAGACTGTTCCATGCAGTTGGTCCCGACACAGAGAACGAGCTTTCACCAAACCTCGTGGTTGACCTTGGTACATGCAGCAGGCCCCTCGCCGACGATCGTAACCTATTGTCTGCGATTGGAATGCAGAAATCGGCGATGTATTGAGGCATGAGGTTGTGTAATGACTTGTATGTAATTAGGCAGAGCTTGTATTGAATACGCTGGGGGACTCGCAGCCAGTGCAGGTTGTCACGCAGCAGGTCAGTCACATGATCGGATGGTGTGCAACCGTATATAATGCGTGCAGCGGAGTTGAGCACCGACTGGATCCGCTCCAGCTGACAAGCCGGAAGACCCGCCAGTACGCTGTTGCAGTAGTCAACCCTGGAGACAATGAAGCTGTTGACCAATATGACGGCCGTTGAGGTTGGGACGAATCTGCGGATGGCTTTGATTCGTCGCAGTTGGTAGAAACAACCTCGAACGAGTTGACTCACGTGGGCCGTCATCGTCATACAGCTGTCAAATTGAACTCCAAGGTTGCGAACGGTGTCAGCTGGGTGAACTTCTGAGTCACCGATGTTGAAAGTACTGCCATCAAGTAGATGACGGCGTCGGAAGGTAGTGCACCATATGAACTCCGACTTGGAGGGATTGAGCTTTAGACGGTTGGATGCCATCCACTTCGAAATTTGTTCAATACACAGCAGCACTCTCTGTTTCAGTTCTGCTGTTTGTGATGGTTTGCAGAAGAAGTAAAGCTGTGTATCGTCCGCATAGCAGTGGTGGAGCAATCCATGTACTTCTATGATCCTCTCCAAGTCGGCCGTATACAGTACAAAGAGGAGAGGCCCGAGCACTGATCCTTGTGGAACACCGCAGGTGACCAGCCTGGGTTCGGTCTCCTCTCCTGCCAAATGGACTGATTGGGTACGTCCTCTTATGTAGGATTCAAGCCAAGTGTTAGTCCAGTTGTGTCATTTATCCAAACAATATCACAAATTGTTAATGGAAGACTTTTCCAGTATGAAGGTCCAATACACGAGAAGGCACAATGGGTCCACACTGGCGTACGCGAGTGCAGTACACTATCAAGTTCCCACTAGTCGCAGATTGCACGGACATTTGCTTTGATCCAAGTTTCACTTCGATCGAAACTGTAAAACTGAATAAATCTCAATTAACATTTTGCCATGCTTCGTAAAACTCACTTGCTAGCTCACACACCCAATGACCCATCATACAAATCTCAATTAAAATGTTTCTCAGCTCCCCGTTTTACACGTTCTTTGCACAGAACCCAACATCCAATCCTAACATTTCATATCCTGTGGTTACTACATCGGCACGCCCACACTGAGCCCTCATGGGACCCATTTGGAGCTCATAGAGGGGCCATATAATGAACATATAAATGCCGACAGGGATGTTTGGATATGCATTAATACTGGCAATTATATAGATACAATCACTCATGTACACGCAACCCTAGTCCAGCATCATAGAATTTATACAAATCAAGCGTTTAATCTAACATGTAGATAAAAGTGAATACAAGTACCGGTAGAATTGATGTATATATAAAATAATATATTATACATATAATATAATTAATATACAATTTTTATACATATATAATTATATGTGTATTATATATATGATGTGAGATGGTTCAACCTAAATGTTCATCTATAGTTAAGTGTTAGTCAAGTTGTATCATTTATCCTCCATTAATAAGTTTCTTCCATGTTTATATAATTTGTGTTCAGACTGCAATTTATTTATTTATTTATTTATTTATTTATTTACTGAGAACTTGATATAGCGCTCCTTCAAGGTTACTACTCAGGAGCGCTCCCAGTCCAACCCCGGTCGAATAAGACAGTCTTGAAAAGAGAAAGAAATGAAGTAGAAGTAGAAAGGCTAATAGGTATTTGACGAAGGATAACAGGTAGCTCATTCCAGGTCGCAGGGCCAGCCACGGAGAAAGCACGGCGCTGCCTGATTGCAGTCCGTGAGCGTGGAACAATAAGTTCCACTTGTGCAGCTGAGCGGAGAGAGCAGCGGCGTTGAACAAGCGTGGTCGAGCAACAGAGCTCCTGCAAGTATAAAGGAGCCAAACCCTCAAAGCAGCGCCGGACCAAGACGGAAATTCTGTATGTAATGCGCTGTGGGTAAGGGAGCCAGTGGAGTACATCCCTCATGTATTCGGAGACTCGGCCAAACTTGGGAATGCGGCCTATGAGACGGGCAGCAGTGCGCAAGACCCTATTTAGGGGCCCAACCCGACAGGCTGGAAGTCCAACGTATATGGAACTGCAGTAGTCCAAGCGTGAAACTACAAACGCATGGACAAGTGTTGCGGCTGCGCTAGAAGTCAAAGAGCGGGAAATGACCTTGAGCTGCCGAAGCTGGTAGTAACAGCTGCGACACAGAAGGTTAATGTGCCGCGTAAATGTGAGTTCCTGGTCAAGGATGACTCCCAGATTCCGGACTGAAGTGGAAAAAGTGAAATGTGGATATTTCAAGGATAGGGAAGCTAAATCAATTTTAGACAGCTGCTGGGGCGTTCCAAGCCAGATAAGCTGAGTCTTATTAGGATTAAGGCGCAGGCGGTTTGAGGACATCCAGGTCTGCAGGGTTACTATAGTCTGGCTGATTGTTCCAACCGCTGCGTCATATATAAACTGGCAGTCATACATTGCCATTGTGCTTTATATTTGAATGATTACAGGGTGCCATATCTGGAACTCCCTTGATAACCACAAATAATGCTCAATATTATTGTTCACTGCCCAAACTGTTTATGTGGTCGATTCAGGAACTAAATTGAATTGAATATCACAAGTTGGAGCAATCTCTACATATATACAATACACATCCTCATTCCTCACCCATTGCTATACGCAATACGCATACATTAAAATTATTGTCCCAACTTGTCTAGTCATTAGGCTCGTGTCTATAAAAGTCCTTTCACTGCTTACAATCAAATATGACACCCTGGCCACACCAGAAACCTGACAATCACATGGTTTCTTTGATAAGTCATCTCTAGATTTCGACACAGCAGACTGAGATGTGCTCAACAATTTGTCTCCTATAAATCCAATGTGGCTCAGCATCGGTAAATAACTAGGTTTCCCCCGACGCAGCTTCTCGAGCCGCTGCACTTCGATTTCGTTTGAATATTCCAAACATTGCCAGCCATTTCGTTATACCTCAGCTCTGTTTGACTTGCTTCAACAATCCTTCCACACAATCCTTCTCTTGCTCAGTCCATCAGGATTTTTTTCCGTTAAATTGCCTTCTGACGCTACATCTTTGTAACTAGATCAGAATGTTAGCTGCTATCTTGATCCGTTTTTCTCTCTCTCTGTCTCGTTCTCTCACTCTGTTTCTCTACATGTCTGTCTCTCTATTTCTCTGTTTCTCTATGTCTATGTCTTCTTATCTTTCTGTCTCTCTTTCTCTGTCACCGATTTAAAATTTTCTTTTATTTTTGTCTGTTCCTCTCAAACCGACCATGTTTTGCAATGCCCATTTTTTCCTTAAAGTTCCATTTCTATGTCCCACTCTCTCTGTCTCTCTGCCTTCCTCTTTCTGTCTCTCTGTCTGTCTCTGTCTGTCTTTCTCTCTCTCTGGACATCTCTCTTTCTCTGTCCTCATTTAACATGTTTTTACTTTTTCTCCATCTATCTCAAAGACTCAAACCCAACACGCTTTGCTCTGCCAAGTTTTTCTTTAAATTTCCAAATCTCTCCTTTTCCTCCTTATTGCCAAGCTGACTTCATCCCACCAAAATTCAGTCTCTCCTGCTAGCTGCCTGTTCAGAAGCCAGACTCTACTAACATATACTTCACTGGATCCGTGGCTTAGTGAAGCGCCTAACGTAACTGACAGTTCCAACCCATTTGGACAATTAAAGAGACAAAAAAACACTTAATGGCCTCCATGGAGATGGCCATGGAGATATATTTTTACTGAGAGGCTGCTGCCCGGCCCAACCTCAGTACAGATATTAAGTTACCATTGGATAGGAATATATATATATATACATATATATACACAATTACACATTATATATAATGTGTGTATATGTATATATATAAACAGAAGCTTGGCTATAACTGTAGAAAAAAGGGTAGATGATAAAATCTTCATTGATATAATACTGTCCCACAGTAATGAACAGTCAGCGGTCCGTTGCCAGACAACATGTCTTTGGCCATCAGACAATTTATGTTCAAGAACTATAATGGCCTGTCATTGCATTTAGAGTTCATAGCCAGTAAAAAAATTAAAAGGATTTGTCATAAGAACTTCTATAGCTCCACAGCCGAAATGCTTTTGCATCAGTTGATTGGGACTAACCCTATATTATGAAAAATGTATTCTACAATAGAGAAATTGACGAGCTGCCATATACAATCTTCTTGAACAAATTTAAAAGCCTTAAAAGATTGCATGAAATGATGAGATAAAAAATATCGGTCTATCTCGTTTTGCACTGACTTAGTATCAATGAATATCTGGCGAAACTGCACAACCGGGGACTGCTATTAATAAATATTACTTAATATTTTCAATATTTGGAAAAGAGTGACGACTCTAACCCTAATTCTAATCCTAACCGACCCTCACGACGCTTAACCTGATTTTAACCTACCCTCACGACGCCGATTCTGACCCTAACCTACCCTCACGACGCCTAACCTGAGCCCTAACCTACTCTCACGACGCCTAACCTGAGTCCTAACCGACCCTCACGACGCCTAAAATCTATTAAAAGCGGTCCCCGATTGTATAAAACACATGCACTGTCATGCAATTTATAAACTTCTGGGCACATTGCGCTAAAAGCCACTGTATGTATGTATGTATGTATGTATGTATGTATGTATGTATGTATGTATGTATGTATGTATGTATGTATGTATGTATGTATGTATGTATGTATGTATGTGCACTTGTTATAGCGCCCCTTCAAGCTCTCTACTCAGAGGCGCTCCCGATGCAGAGCGTACACTGCATCGGAGTTTCACGCCGAAGCGCTGAGCAATTGTAAGTGAAGGACTTGCCCAAGGTCCTTACGCGGGGAGGTGGATTCGAACCTCGGACCTTCCGGCTCCAAGGCAACGACGCCACCACCGCGCCCCGATGCATAGGCCTACTGTCCACAATGCACTGCCCACAAAGAAAGTAAAGTTGCTAAAATAAATTAACATTCGTGAACAATATCAGCTTTTTACCAGTATTTCGTCGATCTTGAACGCGAATAAACAAAATAATCTCTATTATATCTTGTTATTGTGTTTGAAGCGAAAACAAATGCTCCCATTTCCGCCATTTAGCGGCAAATTACGTCATTCTGCAAACATCTAGCGCTATTATATTTGAGACTTGACATAAATTATGGATTAATCTATAGTTTGATAATAAGCTATTTGACAGATCTGATGAGCAGATCGAACGATAGGGGCTGCTTTCGTGCAGTCATAGATCAATTTAGATAGACATGGCAAAACTGTCAGCGCTCCGATTCCCTGCAGTGCGCATTTCACAAGTGCACACACAAGACACAGCACTAGCTAGGCTACCGACCAAGATTTATTGGTTTAGCCTGGGACTAATATGGATATTAGTCCCAGGTTGAGCCTACAGCATCAGCATAGCCTACACTAGGCCTACTTGGTCTTGATGACACCCATAGGCCTATCATATATAAGCATAAAAGACATTAAGGTTCTACCGTAACGCTACCCCGGTAGGCCTAGCCCAGTGTTATTTCTATTAACTGAAACTGTAACTGAAATAGCAGAATAACTGAAAAATATTTGTCAGTTAACTGTAACTGAAACTGAAAAATAAAAAAATAGATAACTGTAACTGAAACTGTAACTTAAAAACAATAACTGTATACCTGAAGAATCAAAAGGAGTTAACTTGAAAATAAAACAAGTGCTTTTTTCTTACTTACTTAATGAACGGAAATTATACTCTACTACAAGTTAAGTTCTCTATGTTCATTTCACTTCCGGTTCCTGTCCCTTTCCTATTCCTTTCCTGCTCAGGCTTCAGCGGTAAACTGTTAAACAATCAGCCACCGCCATTGAAGCGCTTCAAGCTCCTATCGCAGGATAACCAGACCAGAACCTCATTGAGTTCAGCATTATGGACGTCCGGTATCGATGGGGAGCTTGATCGATACTTGGCGGAAGCAACCATCTTCAACGGTGACCTAGATAATGGACTGTCCTTCTGGGTGGATCGACAGAGCTCCTATCCATCTCTGGCCCTGATTGTAGAAGACTTCGTATCCGCGCCTGCTTCACATGCATACGTTGAGCGCGTCTTCTCAGTTTGTGGGAGACGTGTGTGCAAGAAAGCGAAACAGATTAGGCCCTAAGTGTAAACCTGGAACGTCGTGTGTTCCTTACAGTCAACCGACAATATGTAAAAAAAGATTGATCTCCTATTCAACTTTCTGGGAACGTTGCGCAATATGTGTGACCATAGGCGTAGGGGACATTTCAGCGTTGGGGGGGGGGGGGGGGGAAATTAGACTTTTTCCCGAAATTTTTTTTCGTCCGGCCGAAATCTGAAGAAAAATTTCCGTTACGTTTGCCCGAAAATTCTTACGACCTTTTTCTAGTAATCCGGCCGAAATCTTCTGAAATTTCCCGTTACTTTTTGCCCGAAAGGTTTTTTGCTCGGGCAAGTCTGATTTTTCGGGCAAGAAGACCCGGAAAAGTAAAAAAAGTTTTAAAAAATGTAAACTTTTTTTATTTTCCGGGTCTGCTTGCCCGAAAAATCAGACTTGCCCGAAATTTGGGGAGGCATTTGCCCCCCCTGGACCCCCGCCTTCTACGCCGATGTGTGTGACTCTGATCAGTGTTTTAGTAGTTGTGACGTTTGAAAATACACGTAATAACTGTAACTGAAACTGTAACTGAAAAATAAAAAATAACTGTAACTAAAACTGAAAAATCTCATTGCAGTTAACTGTAACTGAAACTGTAACTGAAAAATAAAAAAATAGATAACTGTAACTGAAACTGTAACTGAAAAACCATAACTGAAATAACACTGGGCCCTAGCCTACATTGTTTTCTCATTCCTTGACAACTTGATGGTTCAAGTAGGCTGAGGCCTAATGCACCAGTAAGCAAACGTAGGCTAGGCAAACGTAGGCTAGGCCTACATTGTGCATTGCCTTGATAATTATGACCTTGGAGTCTGGTCGAACTCTTGGAACATGTTCTATTGCCATAGCCTAGTTGTAGCCTACTGTAGCCTATTCAGTTCCAACAGTGCATCACAATTAGGCCTAAGCTTAGATTTGACATCGGTAGGTCTACTCGTGAATTTTTATAGCCAAAGCAAATTAAACAATTGATGTTGAAGCATTTTGTCTACAGCAAAAATGGTAGTCTATCATGTGCTGGAGAGTGGAGCACAGGCCTACACTGTACGTAGGCCTGGGCGTCGCCAGTGGGCGAAAGGTGGAGCGTTCGCGTTTTAACTTTAAGCCTAACGTAGGCCTACGCTGGGCAAGTGTGGCACCTCTGTGACCTCTAGGTTAATAGGTTAAGCTTAATCAGGCCTGATTTTAACTCTTTGCAGAAAATTCCTTCATGTTCGTTTGAACGGTGTTTCGCCACTATGAAAATGCAAAGGTGCAACTTTGGTGGTGGTGGTGGTGGTGGGGGTGGGGGTGGTGGTGGTGGTGGTGGTGGTGGTGGTGGTGGTGGTGGTGGTGGTGGTGGTGGTGGTGGTGGTGGTGGTGGTGGTGGTGGTGGTGGTGGTGGTGGTGGTGGTGGTGGTGGTGGTGGTGGTGGTGGTGGTGGTGGTGGTGGTGGTGGTGGTGGTGGTGGTGGTGGTGGTGGTGGTGGTGGTGGTGGTTGTGGTGGTGGTGGTGATGACGACAACGACAACGACGACAGCGAAGATTATGACGATTATGAAGATGATAAACAGGAAAACTATGATGCTTGGCAAATGTTTTGAGTATTAATTAAGAGATCAAGTGAAGGCTTTTCTCCAAGGAGATAATATGATGGGCGTTGTGTCTAGGCCTATATATAGCCTACTATGAAAATTGGGGAACTGTGCAAGTAGGCTATCCCAAGCGTCCTCAGAAAACTGCGCGAATGATAATTATAACAAGATACAATGGGCTATAGCCTATTTATAGGCCTATGCATATGGATGTAGGCCTCTATACAGAATGTGTTAAGAATAGACCCTGTGCTAATCATCTTTGATGAAAGTGGACACCACACAGTCTCGCTAGTGACCTGTGCTGTCACAAATAATTATCGTCGGGAGTCGAGCGGTTGTGAAAAACTCACTCTGTAGCCTATTGCAATTGACTGGCCACCATGATTGTGTCAGGCACAAGTACTCATACGAACACTTGACAGAAATTAATAGTGCGCACACCTTCAGCGACTGTGGGCTACCTTTCATGCGCTCATGCTATAGCCTATAGATTCGCACGCTAGTCAATTCACTATAGGCTATTCAAGAACAGGACATAATAAAAAAAATTATAGCCTACTAATATAGGCCTACGACTCGAATTTGTTCCCGTGAGAAATCAACCGTAAATCAATGCAGCTTAGAAAAATTGACGACCTATTTGTCATCAGCGTCCAATTCATCATTTACTGTTAAAGTTCTCGTCACGTATATCAGCAGGCAAGTCTATTTCATCAAGCGCTCAAGCCTTGCTGAAGCTATCGTGCGCTCTCGTGGATATTGACCCACACGCTATAGGCTATAATAGGCCTATACTTTGAACATTGATATGATAAATAATATGCCTTAACTTACATTATTCATCCTGGTTGGGACGCTTGAGGACTGCGGAGTGCTCTGTAAAGGTATGGTATTAACAACGTTTCACATGTTGAATTGTAGTCTACGTTTCTTCGTAATCACCATCCCTATAGCTTTCCACTGCAGCTCCCTATAAAGTCGTGGGAACCTGCTTTGATCTACGCTATTCTAAAGTCATGGGAACCTGTTTCTACACGTACCTTTCTAAAGTCGTGTAAACCTGTTTCTACATCTCCTCAAACTCAAAGTCATGGGAACCTGTTTAATCATAGGCATAGTCAGAGGAAATCCGATTGTAGTGTAATCTGTGTAGACTATGATTGTAGTGTCGCAATAATTTGGCTCCAGGTTAAGATTCGAAAGGTCTTTCGTGTATGAAGATGGTCAGATGGCTGCATGTATGCATGTGTGAACCTTTGTATGGTCTTAGGATTGGTGCGGATAGATGGGCTCTAGTAGAACCGTTATTAGCCTAGAATGCACAGCGCGTCGGCTGGCGGCTTTCAGTTCCGGCTTGCAAATTTATTGGCCCATAGATCAGTTGCAAAAGTCTTCGATTCTGTCTTCTTAATTAAGCAGTGACCAAGATTAAGCCAACAACAGCAACTTTGAATCGTTTTCAGAAATTGTCCATGCAATAATATTTATATCCAGGATAGAGCGATCATGACAACCGGTTTAGCCCAATAAACCCTAAAATAAGCCCATTTGCAAGTTAGTCTATGTAGGCCTATGTACTTTTCAAAGTAGTCAAATACATAGACGCGTATCTACACATCATATATTATATATATATAATTTTTGATTAGGCCTACATCATACATTTTTCTATAATTAGCCTAAACGCTGGATGGATATTAATCTTCAAATACTTCTACAATCTACAATAATAGGCCTATTGCAAACGACAATAAAGTCACAATAAATTGGCGTATAAGAGAAAATTAACGTGAGTAGGCCTAGGCTTATACACACCCTAACTCACATACTTGACTGGACCATCAATAGGCCTATCATAGGCCCGTAGGCCTGCATGCCTCGATTGAAATGAATCTACCAATAATTGACCACAGCTTTCGCATCCAAATGCAACAATCCAAGTCGATTTCTAAGCCTAAGTTTGCGTCATGATGCGACATATAAATCTGGAACACCTAATGATCATAAACGCGCAACCCCCTCACCCCCACCCCCACCCCAATCGACGGACTCCGATCGAGAAAACCCAGACCCTGTTCAACTGTGTATTTGCTTACCCTGCTGACGCCACGCAGACATCAACCAGTGGCCTGTTTTTTAAGGCTCTGATTCTATCACGCAACTGCAAGGGATGCGAGAAACGCCGTTGCAACATGAAGCGCTTGGAAAATAGAGCCGATTGCAAATTGCCCTCCATGCTCGCTTTATGACGTTTCTTGCAGCTATAAAGTTTTCTAAGACGTTGCAATATTGGATGCAATAAACTCTCTCTCCCTGTCTGTCTGTCTGTCTCTGTCTGTCTGTATGTCTGTCTGTCTGTCTGTCTCTCTGCTGTCTTTGCTGTCTATGCCTGTGTCTGTCTATCTGCCTGTCTCTGTTCCTCTGCCTATATCTGTATCTCTGCCTGTCTTTGTCTCTCTGGTTCTGTTCCTCTGCATGTCTTCGTATATCTGCATGTCTCTTTCTCTCTCTACCTGTCTCTGCCTGTCTGTCTCTGCCCGTCTCTGTCTTCATGGGCCCAGATTCACCTTTTTTACCATGAAAATGGTATCCTTTTTCTGGGTTAGCCCCCCCTAAAAAGACCCAGACTCAGGGTTAGCCCCCCCCCCCCCCAAGAACGGAAGCCAAACTCCGCCCATGTCTGTCTCCCTGTGTGGCTATTTCTTTCAAGTTTCAAGTTTTCAAGTTTTTTTTATTGATCCATCAACATACACGATATTATGATCACATAATATGATAGAAAAAGTGCAAGTCAGCATGGCTTACACAGTAATGCAGTGCAGGAATTAAATAAGAAATTCAAATGACAGCCAGCAAATATATCAAGCTAAAAGCAATCATAGCAGAGGATGTCACGAAGTGTTTAGGAACAACAGGCCCACCAAAGGGACAAAGTCCCGCTAGGAGGGGGCCTATTTAGCTGGGTAGAAATAAGAAGATTTAAGATGACAGCTTACAGAACGATAGGTCTAGGAAACACAAGATATAGTAACAGCAATAGCTATGCTGTAGGAAACCAAAAAAATTGAAAATAAACTTAACTAACTTAACTAACAATTTATAATACAAGCTCCAGTGTGTGTGCTCTTAAAGTACGCTTAAAACACGAAAAGCTATTAGAGGTACGGATGTTTATAGGTAGGTTGTTCCAAAGCAGTGGACCCTGAAACTTAATGGAAAGTTTACGGATGTTAGTTCTGGCGAGTATTAATTTATAATCCGGCTTGTTTCTAAGGCCATAATTAAATTCAGTAGGGGAAAAATAAGAGTCAGTTTCTGCTGCATGACGACGACGCTTCATAACGTCGCCCTCCTCGCTTCTCGACACTTAGGACTGGCGCTACCTTCCTATGAGTGGCGAAGTTTCCTTTTTCTAGTTGTGGTAGTAGTAGCAGGAGTAGTAGTAGTAGCAGTGGCACCAGTAGTGCGTTGTTTGCAGAAAAGGGTAAACGCTAGGGCGGCACAAATTAAAAATGGGGCGGGACTCCTGGTTGAACGAAAGTTTGATGGATGTGAAGGTTTTACATGCAGAATGATTGATCAATGAAATGATAATAGTGAAAGATGATTGCAAGCCTATACACAATGTTCAAGTAGCCTGAATTATACATGCAAGCGTGCATACATAGTATTAAATACAGACATACATGCATACATGCATACATAGTACATACATACATACATACATACATACATACATACATACATACATACATACATACATACATACATACATACATACATACATACATACATACATACATACATACATACATACATACATACATACAAACATACATACATACATACATACATACATACATACATACATACATACATACATACATACATGCATGCATACATACATACATACATACTTACATACATGCATACATACATACATACATACATACATACATACATACATACATACATACATACATACATACATACATACATACATACATACATACATGTACATAGGCCTACACAAATATGAGAATAGAGCTAAGTAGTATACTGCACGTAATTAATATAATTATGTGTATACATGTAAATGGGCTGTTGTAGCATGCTATATATATATATGTGTATGTATGTATATTGTATGCATGTGTGGGCTTACGTCTGCATACAATTTGCATACGGGCATGTGCATATAGGAATATATATAATTTATAAGCCTATATATATTTATATAAATATATAGGCCTCCCCGGAATGGAGATTTCAATGATGCAGTAATTTCCTTGAAATTGCGCCATAGAAATGTCTCATTAGATTCTAGAGCTCTAGTCACGCACAGAATGGATTTTCTTACATTCGTCTGTGCCCCACAGCGGAAGAAATCAGACAAACACACATTGTTAAGGATTCGTACGAAATTGCGCTATAAAACGGGTCTCGTTTACGTTGCATTACATCCGACCATTAATAAATAAAAGGATTCTGTTTGATTGAAGTTTACACCATTTACTTTAAAAATAATGAAAGGTTTATTGCTGTTGACTGATCTTGAATCAGACTCATGCGTCATTGTCTGCAATAAGGCACAATACTTTTTTTAAATTCTATGTTTGACAGTTCTGTTGTTATCCGGAATCAGTTGTTCTGCATGTGTGAATGACAACATAGGACAAAAATCACAAAATAAAATAGCATAGTCGATTACAACATAGGCCCAATTTTTGTACCGTATTGTAGGCAATATATGTAAATTTATAAAGCGCCTCTCACTGTGTACACCAATCAGAGGCATGAGAGTTGTGTAAAGAGGCATAAGATTTGGCACCCCGTCAAAAGAGCGCCCGACAAAAAGCGCCGACAAAAAAGCAGAGATTTTCTCGGTGCATTTCATGCAAGAAATTAAACTGTCGTTCGCTCAGATGTGTCGGCGCTCTTTTGTCGGACGCTCTTTTGTCGGCTGCACTTTGTCGGCCGCTCTTTGTCGGCCGCTTTTTTGTCGGCGCTCTTTTGTTGGGTCACCATAAGATTTGATGGAGCTGCAAGCCAAATTCGATTAATTTCAATATTCGTCCATTCCAGTGGCGGAGACCTGGCTGGAGAATTGGGGGGACGACGAAGGAGTGGCCGAAGGAAAGAAGTTTTTTTTCACGAGCCGGTCGAAAAGTCAAGAAAATTTTCTAGAAAAGTCAAGAAATTTTTTCTATTTTCGCCGTCAAAAAGTTGATGACCTTTTTTTAGTTCTCGCGCTTAATTATTGGGGGGACGAATGCATGGGCCGTCCCCCCCACCCCCTACATTGAGGGGGACCGTCACCCCTGTTCCCCTAGGTCTCCGCCCATGATCCATTCACAAAGACAATTTGTCGCTGACTGAACTTTGTTAGAACCGCGAATGCTTAGTTTGAGAAGTATTTAAGAGCTCGATCGTGATTATCATAGCAATAATTCTCCTTTATAACGAATATTTTTAGCCTTACCCTGTCACACAGTGTAACAGTGTGAGAATTATGGAAAAATAACTGGGGGTTGAACCATTAACCACTTGGAATTGGGGTGTAAAAAATATACTTTAGCATGGGGCTCTAAGAAAGACTGAGGGTGTTGAAACACCTCCCCTCCCTCCATCCCTCTGGCTTCACTCTGCAGGCCTGTCACCGCGGTGTCTTCGAAGTCATTTCGACGGATTTTCTGCATTGCGACTTGCGTTGCACTGAAATTAATTTCTTCTGTATACGAATTTCCCTTAAAATCGTCCGTTGTGTGACTATTGTCGACTGAGAAATCGTGCAGTGCAGGAATAGCACCACACGTCAGCATTTCCATCATCATTTGCTGGGTCCCAAATGCACTCCACAATATGGGAATTATATGGGTTTTATATGGGCCTTATGTGGGCCGGCTGGCAGCGCAGTGTTTAATTATACTATTACGGAAATGAACGAACATTCTATGCAATGATATATTGATCCCGTAGCCTAAAAGCTTAGATGCGACTGCAGTATACTTTGATGAAGGACTTGTATATTTTCGGGTTGCTCTCGCTCTTTGTTCGATTTGAATCTATATCATCTGTTTGTTTGTATGCGTACTTGTCATAGCGCCCCTTCAAGCTCTCGCTACTCAGAGGCGCTCCCGATTACTGCGCGGACACTTTAATCGGAGTTTCACGCCGAAGCGCTGAGCAATTCCGAGTGAAGGACTTGACCAAGGTCCCTACGCGGCCACTTGAGGTGTATTCGAAGCTGCAACCCTCGGGCTGCAAGCAACGAACATACCCACTGCACCACCATTACCCCCCCCCCCCCCACCCCCACCCCGATCTGCTCTGCTTTATTCTCAGCGATCATCCGATAATCTGTAGGCACGTTTCTTTCTGCTCATTTGACTTCCCGATGCCGTCCGTTACATGTCTTGCCATCGCTGTCAGCTCACATCCCTTCGGTCTTCCCTCATAGCTACAGCTACACAGCTTTCCTTTCGGTCGTGTATACAATGGACGGTTTTGTTCAGCCGGTGATGTTGCACTTTCACCAACGGACACGATGGCGTCGTCTATGGTAATGTCGTGGTATTAAGCAAGATTAATTAATTTGCCTTGGCCTTTGTATCTTATATACCGACCCATAGTACATGTCTACCGTCCAGTTGGTTGACAGTAGCCTAATCGGCGACTGCTGTATACATGTAGTGCTCCAACTGACTGTGCGGTGTGCGCGTGGATCAAAATGCAATGGTAAAATTAATAAAAGCAGGAGTGCCACCAAGAAAATCTGGACCTGTGAGCTAATAACGGTCGATTGTTCCTGTAAATATCAGACATGGCTTAATGCGTCAGTATTGCTGCACAGCCATTATAGGTGTAAGCAAATAAGACAAACAGAAATCTATCGAAAGATCCTAAGAGCACGTAAGAGCACATAATAGGCATGCGATGCGATTGTAAAAGCATCGGCGGATACTCAAATGAAAGCAGCGTGAGCCGGATAGATCACGCGGTTTGTTGGTCATTAGGTCCACAGCTGGAGTTCACAATCGTCTTATGATTGTGACGTTATGACTTGCATACCGAGAAAACGGAGAATTTTTTATTGCTAAACTGCACCCATGGCACAAAGCTGTCTATATAGGGTCAGTAAAGATTTACAAAATTGCTCGCGTCACAACAGGCCTTTTTAAACGAATTTTTAGAACTGCACAACCCGGAATTTTAATCTAGTGCACCCTTTTGACCCGACAATTTCTGACGACCATTTTTTAAGTCTTTCTTCCTGAACTTAAAAAAAATGTAGCACAACCACGGACCTTTGTTCCATTCCGGTCTTCCGCGATAAATTACCCCAAATCGGCTGACAGTGACGTATGTATATTCATGATTTTTAATACATGTGTAACGTTGCCAATCGTCAATTAGGTCTACTTATGGTCTCTATACAGAGCATGTAGCCTATTAGGCTACGGAAATTTGAACCAGCTGATTCCACGTTGCAGAGCGAGGTCTCAACCAGTGAACCACCGTCTTTCAACCTGTTTTAGTTGGCTAAACTGGTAAACAGTGCACCTTCCTGGAAAGGTTAAATCAACGGATGCCAACGAAGTGCGATGCTAAGAAGACAGAAAGCACCTTTGATGTCTTGATGGGTTTTAGCAGGACGGCGAAACATTTGCATGGGTTATGGGGATCTGACAGGCATTTAATAGAAAAGATCATGTATTATAGCTTGGCGTCTCATTTTAATGTCTCCTCCCCAATATATGACGGTGTTTCTGCTATTGTCTCCAGTGGCGTAACAACCATGTAACGATGGTGGACAAAATCCACGGGCCCCCGAGGTTCAAAGGGCCCCCGAGCGTTTAAAAAAATTCACGTAGACTTACTTTTCCATTTAGGGACTATACCAATATAGTTTCAGTCTGAACTAAAGCATATATATTAGTATATAATTATGACATATGCTTCATATGATACTTGATACACATGGTCCTTATATGCATGTTGGGACTGTATACGCCTATGTGTGGTGTCTGTGTAGAACTTCATTCGTCGCAGCATGTGTCAGTATTTGACCCAAAGCAGAAACCAACACTCGCCAGTACTGTTGTGCGTGAGGGTGTAGCCTATGTTCACTCTGGTTCACACCAATGTAGCCTACGATCACTCAACTCCAGCGTTAAGGAATGTGCTTGAAATAATATCTACCAATTAAGTCTCTTCCCTCTCCTCCCTCTCCACTCCCTCTCTCGCTTTGTCTCTGTTGCAGTCTGTGTCTTTCACTGTCTCTAGTCTCTAGACAAGCTATAGCTGTGTGGTCTATAAGCACTATAATTATATGTACCAGTTCACGAACGGCTGCAGGACAGGTTCAAATGTTTCATGTTCATTATATAGCCTTTATTCATTCGCTAATTTTTTTATTTGGCCTCATGATAAACCGTAAACGCAGAGAATACCAACAGAATGATTATTGAAAGCCAATGAGACGCCAATCATAGGCTAAGCATCAACACCCAAAGATAATTAAGTCGTTGAGAAAATTAAACAGTTCGTTTAGGGCCGTTATAGGCTACCTAAGAGGGCTATATAATAGACGCAGATAGCAGCAACGATAAAGATGTAGGCTACAAACGAACATTGGATTCACAAGCATTTGCAATGATGATCAAATAAAGCCAAAAAGCAAAAATAATAGGAGACGATGATAGGCCTACGACCGATTATCATTTTCCTATAGACGTACAGATCAGAACGCTAGACAGTGCGAAAACAGGATGAGAAAATAATTCCTACTGCAATGATGAGTTGATTGCAGGAATGTCAAGACCACAGGAAACAGGAAACGATGACATTAGACAGCATTAAGTATCGGAAGCAACTCTGCTATATACACAAGTCGTTCAACGACTGTTTGAACAAGTAGAGAGAATGCAATTGACCGAATTCCTCTCAATTTCCTACTTGCAAAAAACAAGGGAAAACGAAAATTTAAGGCATTATAGGCCTACCAAGACTACTCTGGATAGAAAATTATATACACGAGGACTAAAATATTGACTTGACAAATGAACATCGGGCAATGGATGTCATTTATTTGTACCCATCACCACCAACTGGCTGCAGGCGTCATGAACCGATGATGATATGATATTCACCCTCCATTTTCGTCGTCATTACATTACTCGTTTACTGTTCATCCTAAACGAAACTTAGCATGTATATTGCATAATCACCCGTGAAAAAGACTATAGTGAGGAAAATGACATTACATTGGCTATAGATCCTCTTCTGCCTTAGACTGATTTATTTACCCTATCTTTCCCTACTTGTCGGGCACACTTTCCTTCCACTAGGCTTATACTGCCTCTGCTTCCTTGAGAGATGATTTTTCTCTCCTGCCATGGCCTATACCATCCTACTGGTCCGTTTGAAGAAGATGAAAGTGGGTTGACTAGGCCTATTTCCAGTAGCAGACACTAGGCCTACTGCTACTTTTCAACTGGAAACATGAAAGTTAGGAGAGTGCCTGTGCTTCTCATCATATCTAATGAAACCATTATGTTTGCCAAACTGACAAATGCATATCAATAATTATTAGGCCCTATTATTTTGTTCTTGATTTCTCTTGAACTATTAACGTGCCTTGAACTACGGATTATTGACCATAGCGTTTGATATTCTGTTTAATCTAACTGCAGTTTTAATTAGCCATATCATACATGTAATTGTCACTGTTTAGTTTCGTTAATAGGTGGGGGGCCCCGAGCTCCATTTTCCACGGGCCCCCGGCTAGGTTGTTACGCCACTGATTGTCTCATACTATATATTTAGGCCTATGGCCAGTCTGTACATTTTTATAATTTAAACATACAACACGGACCTAAATGTCAGGCCTATAATTGTGTACATCGCAATTCTTTACTGTGCCTATCTCAAGTTTCTATGAAATAAGACAAAAGAATATTAAGGGTTACGTAGCGAAGTCCATAATTTTATAATATAGTAGGCCTATAAATAATTGAACAATGAACCAAACTGCTCGGAAATCACAAGTAGGCAATAGGGTCTATAATATATATATATATATATTTATACATCGATATTGTATATATATAGGCCTACATGTATATGTATACGGAGAGAAATTTCATAATATGATTGATTATACAAAATTGCTAGCACCCGCACATGCATGCTTACAGAAATATATTAATTACACATAATATATATATAAATGGCTGCTTATTATTAATAGAGATTAAAATAAGATTCGGGCAATTGAACCGGACTCGTCTGTAGGGCAGAATACCCGCGAGTTATACGTATTTATATAGCGGTCGGTCAGTGATGGTAAATTGACATTGGCTTAGACAGACGTAATGGATTTCTTGTGCTTTGTCGAACTGTATCACGTTCGGTGATTATCGATAATCCGAAAGATTACGACAAAAGCGATACAGAATGATGCAGTCGGTCTCGGCATGCAGCGCTGGTGCCAGCGGCAGGAATTGATTGGCATCTTGGAAGCCAGTGCAGCTGTATACCGAAAGACAAAGATAGAAAGACAATGAGGTATGGGCAGAGACAATGGAAGAGACAATGGCAGAGATAACGGCCAGACAACTACAGACACTGCAGTTATATACAAAGACAGTGGGAGAGACAGTTGCAAAAGCAGCGACAATAGTAGAGACAATGGCAGAGACAATGACAAAGATAACGGCAAGACAATTACTGATACAATGACAGAGACAATGGCGAAGATAGAGACAATGGAAGGACAGTGACTGAGACAGTGACGAGAACATTGACAGAGACAATGATAGAGAAATGACTAAGACAATTTAAGAGACAATGGCAAAGACAATAACAAAGACAATGGCAAAGACAATCACCGAGACAATGGCAAAGGAAATGACGAATACACTGACGAGAACACCACAGACAATGACAGAGAAATGACTGAGACAGTCTCAGAGACAATTGACAGAGACAATTACAGAGACAAAATTCCAGCAACGTGCACATACAATCAGCGAGAAAAGGATGCAGGCCTACACTTAGAAGCGAACATAATACAGGGACTAAGGGATTAATGGGTGGAACCCACACGTAAGAGAACAATAAGATTAGAATCGTCAAAGACAATATATATATATATATATACGCTGAATTGCTGATGGATAGCCTAGGCCAAATATTGACTGAAAGGACTATCCAGATTGAACGGCAAATTTAGACAAATGAATTCTAAACAAAGTTCGTTGTAAAAGCCGAACATTCCTGTTATACTGTAACTGTATAACAGTTGCACTAGCATGCAATCTACATTTGAAGTAGCATGTGCGAGGTTGAACTTCAGCATCACAACCAAACACAGTCATTCATCTCATATAGGTCTACATTCCTTCATTCTTTCATTCATTATAATGCATTTACTTTGTTTCCCCCTTACCATTTAGCGATTCATCCATTTATAACC
The DNA here is from genome assembly GCA_945859605.1 of Lumbricus rubellus. Lineage (NCBI taxonomy): Eukaryota > Metazoa > Annelida > Clitellata > Crassiclitellata > Lumbricidae > Lumbricus > Lumbricus rubellus. The sequence continues at coordinate 23,531,442 of OX243823.1, read as the reverse complement.
TGTTCATTTAATTCGTTTTGTTTGTTTGGTCGTCGTTGCAAGCCAGTGATTCTTAGTCCAACGCAAATCTAAAAATAATTATTTTCTACCTGCAATATTGTATACGCCTACACAAGAGGCTATGACCCTAAAACACTAGGTAAAATCGGAGAGATACAGAACATTTCTATTTACAAGGCCATCATAACTACAAACACGATGATACAATCGCATAAGCTTGATAATATTATTACCTCACCTACATGTAGGCTACAAATACAATCCTGTAGAGATAATAAGCATCGTTCTGCAATAATTTAGTTTTTCCTATTAAGCATATACATTTAAATATTTGTTGGTCTACATGTATGTACACCGTGATTCAATAAAAACTAAGCCAATTTGTTTTTCATATATCTCTAATGCCTGATAACATATCAAGCTAAAAGTTTCCAAATATTTAAAGAATTGGACCAAAAATATGATCCCAAAATTTCATGAGAAAAAGTTAAACGGGTAAAAAGATATGAATATTTAAACTTCATATGCCGAAATTGCAGTTTACAAGCAATTTTCTGTCAGATTCAATAAAATGTTTCCTTATTATCTCTAATGCCTGACGATTAATCATTCTATAAATTTCCAGATATGTAGAGAATCGAAGTAACAATATGACCCCAACAGCATGGATTCGTTATTTAATTTAAAAAACATGCTCAAAATGTCCTCCTCCTGCTTTGCACGCAAACCTGCAGGCGCTGGCGCCATGCATTGGGAAACGGCATCGTCGATTATCCTCGGGTCCAGGGCCCCAGGCCATCTCACACTTCCAACAAGCGTTGCTTCATATCGTTTATATCATGGATTGTTGCCTGCTAGACTCGGTCTTGCGTCATGCACGCTCCACACTTTATAGTCGACAGGATTCAAATCTGGGCTGTTCGGAGGCCATAATGTGGGAGAAATGAAGTCTGGCGTCTCTCTTGTCAGCATTTCGATGGTTTCCTTGGCTCTGTCGGCTGGCGCTATTCTGTTGAAAAAGAAAACAGCCTTCTGGGGCTATATATTTCTGATAACAGATGGAAGATGTTGTGACAGCAGAACATTGCGATAATATAGCCTACTCCGTTAATTTTACCCCAGGATCCCTGAAGACCAAAATTGGGAACTATCAAGCATCGAAACTGCAACGAACACCATAACAGACTTGCTGAAAGCTGAAGTTTCTGGAGATGACGTTTAAATATTCATATCTTTCTATTCGTTCAAATATATTACATGATATTTTGGAATCCTATTCTTAGT
>OX243823.1:23495158-23525158 GCA_945859605.1 Lumbricus rubellus | reverse complement strand
GTCGCGCCGTTTCTGATAAATTCCTCTGAGTTATCAACCATCGCAGAAGTAGCCTAGGCGTAAGAAATCAAGATAAAATAACACGATATAATTATAGGCCTACAACATTAAAAAAATATCATGACATCGTCAGACACGCGAAATTGTGAATTTACTACCACGATTTGTTGCCTACTAAAAGACGAAAAAGGTCATCAGAAAAAACAGAGATGGCATATTTGAGTCAAACATCTACCACTGATCTGCCAAACGGGAGTTTGCATGCAGTGCCCTCCCGCTCAGAAATCTGGATTTACTCTTCACCCATGCAGCAGAGGGGCTTGATTAAACACTGAATGTACACTCTTAGCAATAAGCCAACTACAGGAAACCCCGTAAGTAACCTACGTAACCCCAAAGCAACCTACGTAACCCCAAAGTATGAATATTGCCGTAGACAGCTGAAGCAAGTTTGAGCTTATTATCACGGCTGGAAGGTAACTACGGCGAAACAGAGGTTACTAGTTCAATCTGAAGGTATTTGAAACAGCCTGAAGTAAGGTCAAGTGGTGGGTTGGTATTTGGGTGGTGTGGGTGGGGTGAGGTGGGTAAGAGTGGGGTGAAGTGGGTGTGGGTATGGGTGGGGTGAGGTGGTGTGGGTGTGGGTGGGGTGAGGTGGTGTTGCTTGGGTGAGGTGGGTGTGGGAGGGCGAAACACCCAGCCCCTCAAGTGGTGTGTTGGTATTGGGTGGTGTGGGTAGGATTTGATAAGGTGGGTGTGGGAAGGCGAAACACCTAGCCTCTACTATCTGTGGCAACTGGCCTTGCCAGACAAATTTCGGTGTTTCGCCACTTCTTACACCCACCTCTCACCCCACCTCACCCCAATACCCATCAACCCCACCACCAGTTTACACCTTAGCCCACACAACTCCACAGGAAACTGACCCACCCGCCTTCACACCCACCCACAACGCCCCACTCACACCCTTCCCACTCCATCCCCAACTCAGTCCCACCTAATGTTTTGGCCCGGGTCGATGCGAAGTGGGCGGTGTAGTGGGGCAAAAAACCGAATTTTTTGGCTGACTAGGCGGTGAGTTGGGTGGTAAGCTGAGTGGTGGGCGGTTTGGAGCGAGTGCTCGGTGTGTGCTGTAGGTGGAGCTTACTACTTGGTAGGCTTGGCAGGAGTGGTGTGGGTGAGGTGGGGTGAAGTGGGTGTGTGAGGGCAAAACGCCCAGCCCTATCATCTTTGGCAGCCAGCCTTTCCCGGTAAATTTCGGAGTTTCGCTCCTTCTCACACCCACCTCCCGCTGTACCCCACCTCAATGCCATCAACCCCACCACCAGTTTACATCCCTGCCCACACAACTCCACCCCGCACTCATCCCACCCGCATTCACCCCACAGCACCCCTCACGCTGTTCCCAAACCACTCAGTCTCAGCTAATGCTGTGTTTGGCAGGCGAAGGGCCGAGTGGGTGGGAATTGGGAAGTGAAATGGGGAGAAACCCAGACAGGGTCAATTTATCCAGGCGACGAATAAACAGGGCCTGGCAACCTATGCGGCAGGCTACTTCGTGAGGGTCTTTTATCAGCGGGGGCGCCAATTGAGCCTAGCGAACACTTTCTAAACATCGTCGCCACTAGACGCCATCTGTGGAGTATAGGTAGTGGCAGCAGTGGAAATAGTAGCCTAGTAGTAGTAACAGTATAATATTATAGCTGTGATAGAGTCGGTGACACCGTGGTAGTAGCTATGATGATGACGACGACGACGACGATGACGACGACGACGACGACGATGATGATGATGATTATGATGATGATGATTATGATGATGATGATTATGATGATGATGATGATGATGATGATGATGACGACGACGACGGCCATGATGACGACGACGAACAAGCAGAAGTATCAGTAGTAGTAAAAGAAGTAGCAGTGATGATGATGATGATGCTGATCATAGCTTTGACGATAATGATTAAAATGAGAGTAGCAATGATGACGATGATGACGATGATGATGATTATGATGATGATGATGCTGGTGGTGATAATGACGACGATTTGAATACGACGATGACGACAACAAAGACGACGACGATGATGATGATCGTATTTATGATGAAGTCGATTGATACTAGTGATGATGATGATGATAATGATGATGATGATGATGATGATGATGATGATGATGATGATGATGATGATGATGATGATGACGATTATGACGATGATCATGATGATCATGATAACGACCTTTTGGTGTACCTCAGGGCTCCGTACTTGGCCCTCTATTATCTCTTCTCTACACGGCTGATCTCTGTCCTCTACTTGAGTCCCAGGGGCTCCTTCACCAGATCTTTCCTGATGACACTCAAGCTTACATACATTCTAGCCCATTTGACTCAGTTAACACTGTGCGCCAGATGTGCCTGACTGTTGACGTCCTTTCCTCTTGGATGGCGTCAAACCGGCTTCTCTTAAATCCCAGTAAGACACAATTCATTTGGCTGGGCGGCCGTCGCAACTTGAGAATATTGATCTGCCTCTGCTAGCTCAACTTTTCCCGGATGTTACTTTCTCTTCCACGGTCCGTGACTTGGGTGTCACCCTTGACTGTGAACTCAGTCTCACCCAGCACGTTAACCTTGTCGCTCGAAGCTGTTATTATCAGCTTCGTCAACTCCGAGTGATTGCTCGCGCTCTCTCTCTCTCTCTCTCTCTCTCTCTCTCTCTCTCTCTCTCTCTCTCTCATGATGCGCTAGTTGTGCTTGTTCATGCCTTTGTAACCGGTCAAATTGACCATTGTTGCTCAATCCTTGTTGGCCTTCCCCTTGGGATTCTGGGACGGTTAAATCGGGTTCTGCGCTCTGCTGCCCGCCTCATCGGACGAATTTCTAAGTTTTCGTCTGTTTCTGCTTAGATGCGTGATGTGCTGCATTGGTTGCCAATAGCATTACCGAATTGCTGCCCTTGTTTCTCGCTGTATTCTTGGTTGTGCTCCATCTTATCTGCGCGTCCTCTGTCACCCAGTCTCTGACATTGAAGCGCGTCGGGCCCTTCGCTCCGCTGCGAAGAGACAACTGCTTAATTGTTCCACGGGCTCGCTTAGCTACCAGACAGCGCCGAGCCTTCTCGGTTGTGGGCCGTCAATCTGGAATGACCTCTCCCAAACCTTCATCTCCTCCACCTGACCAGTCAATCTTTATTTCTCAAGTCCCTTAAATCTTTTTTTCTTTAGTCGTGGCTGGGCTGGGAGCGCCTCTGAGTAGTTTCTTGAAGAGGCGCTATATAAATTCTAATAATGAATGAATAATAATGAATGATGATAATGAAAAAATGATGACAACGATGAAAATGGTGTTGATGATAGTAGTTATGATGATGATAAAGATGTGAATGACGACGACGATGATAATGAATTGATGATCATGATGATGAAGAGGAGGATGACGATGAGGATTACGACGACAACGACAATGATTATTATGATCATGATCATGGTGATGATCATGATGATGATTACGACGACGACCACACAAATGATTATGATCAGAATGAGGATGATAAAGACAACGATAATGATGACGGCAACAACGATTACGACGACAATAAAGATTAGGAGGAGGTTTTTGACGACGGCCATTTAAAGAATGACGGACAACGACCGTATATATGATGATGATGATGATTATGGTGATGACGATAATGACGACCATGATGATTACGACGATGACGAAGACAACGACGACGCTGATTATGATGATCGTAGTTCTGATAAAGTTGATACTAGTGATGGATGATGGTAATGATGATGATGATGAACTTATGAAGATGATGTTATCCTATCTGTGTCTTGGCCTTCACTCTCCCCTCTGACCTGTAATTAATCAACGCCTCCCCGCTGTCTACTCGACCGATGAGTGTATCCTTTAATTGCCTGACATGTGAAGCTCTGGTAATAAAGTGTTATCTGTTTCGTCTCAGTCAGCGTGTCGGAATCACCGGTGGGAGTATTCCCTTTCATGCCTTCTCCCATCCTACTCAGCCGCCCTGCCTGTTCCTACCCCACTGCCTATGTTTATATGCCCTCGCGCTGACTCTATTCGTATATGATGATGATGATGATGATGACGACGACGACGACGACGACGAAGACGATGTCGATGACGATGATGATGATGATGATGATGATGATGATGATGATGATGATGATGATGATGATGATGATGATGATGATGATGATGATGATGATGATGATGATGATGATGATGATGATGATGATGATGATGATGATGATGATGATGATGATGATGATGATGATGATGATGATGATGATGATTGAATTGATGAAGATGACGATAGCTGTTACGATGATCAAGAAAGTGATAACCATTTTGACGACGACGACGAACTTGCAGTCAAAGAGTAGAGGTAGTATAAATGACTACGATGATGATAATGACGATCATAGATTGAGTGTTCGTGACTTTAGGGTTTAATATTCGTAAATATTCGTGAATATTAAGATTTTTTAATATTCGTAAATATTCGTAAATATTCGTAAACGGATTAAAGTGAACCATCGCATCCGCATTGTTAGCCGGTAAAACAATCTAAGTTTCTGTATGTCACCATGACTTTTACTCGCATCCAGAGCTGCGCTGCATTAAAATCTGCAGTGCGCTTATTATGTTGAAAACGGGATAATTTTTGCTTGTATAGCTACTCTGGCACTATTTTTTTCCTGCGTTAGCATTTAGGCATATTTACTCATCCTGCAAAACTGATATAAAACTACTTTATCAGTTTGCAGTTACTATTATGTGCAGTTAAAGTTTATTTCTAATTTACCCTACGATTGCTGCTACAGTTCAGAGGCAGAGCCACCGAACTGCCATCTGTGGCTCTGCCTCTTTTCAGTTGGGGAGGATGGTCAGAAGTCAGACAAAGTGACTAACATTAAGTATCGAATGTGATATGAATGCTGAATGGCCACTTTGACCAGACCCAGAACACACCTTGAAGTTTTTAACAATAAATCTATTAAAGTTATTGTCACTTACTGATATATGCCTATGCATAGGTTATAACTCAATTTTGTACAATTCATTCAGTAAAAGTTAAACCTTTTTACAAATAACAAAATAAGAATTAAGAATAAAGAATTTCTTGAAAGAATATAGGTCTAATATTTTACGAATATAATATTCGTTGGCAGTTTTAATATTCGTTAATATTCGTGAATATTTGAAAATCCTAATAATCGTAATATGCGAACACTCAATCAATGATGACGATGACGATGATGCTGATGATGATGATGATGAATATGATGACGACGATGACGATGATAGTAGAAGCGGTTGAAATGATAATGATGCTGACGACGGCGACGACTATTACGATGACCATAAAATGATGATTATGATGACGATTATAGTGTTCAACGCACAGTCATCTGCGAAGAGCAAGTCACGGATAGTCGCCAAGAGAACTTTAGTTTTAGCCTGCAAGCGCCGTAGATTGAATACACTGCCATCTGTGCGGAATAGTATTGGGATGCCCCTATCACAGTCTTTGAAGGCCACATACAGCATCATGGAAAAGAATATGCTGAATAGGAGTGGAGCAAGTACACATCCCTGCTTGGTTCCATTTGTGACAGGAAATGGCAGCGATTGCTCCCCTGCTTCCTGGACTCGAGCCGTCATATCATCATGAAAGGATTTGATGATATTGATGAACTTGGCTGGACACCCAATTTTTCCAAGAATCTTCCATAGTCCGCTCCTGCTGACAGAGTCAAAGGCCTTCGTCAGATCGATGAACACTGCAAACAGTTCTTGTTGCTGCTCTCTACACTTTTCCTGCATTTGCCTAGCTGTGAATATCATGTCGGTAGTGCCCCGACCAGACCGGAAGCCACATTGACTCTCGGGGATTATCCCGTTCTTCGTGACATGAACAGATAACCTGTGCGATAACCAGATAACCAGATGACTGTGCGTTGATGAGCCACACATTGAGGGATACACAGGAGCTAATTGATCGCTTTAGCTCAGCAGCGCAGCGTTTTGGGCTAACCATCAGCCTGAAGAAGACCGAGGTCATGCACCAGACTTTCCCAACGAACGATGCAGCGAATGCATTACTCACCTGCGAAGGAAAACCACTGAAGGTTGTTGACCACTTCTGCTACCTAGGCAGCATCCTATCAAGGGAAGCAAATGTTGACAGGGAGATTGGCGCACGGCTGGCAAAAGCAGGGGCGTCCTTTGGTCTGCTGCACAGCCGGCTATGGAACAATCATGGTATACGACTCGATACGAAGCTAGCTGTATACCGAGCAGTTGTCATTTCCACGCTACTTTATGGAAGCGAAACGTGGACTGCATACCGCAGACATATAGCAAAGCTAGACCAGTTCCATCTTCGCTGTTTGCGAAAAATTGCTGGTATCAAATGGCAAGACATGATTCCAAACACATCTGTTTTGGAAAGGTGTGGAATCACCGGAATTGAGGCTATGCTGATCTCTGCACAACTGCGATGGTCCGGACATGTCGCTCGTATGGAGGACTCTCGAATACCAAAACAAGTTTTCTACGGCCAGCTAGTGGATGGATTGCGGGCCCAGGGTGCGCCTTTCAAAAGGTACAAGGACGACCTCAAGATGCATCTCACAGCTTGTGGTCTTAATTGTGCGCAGTTTGAGGCCGATGTGCTGGATAGGATCGGATGGCGTGGACTTTGTCGAACTGGAGTGGAGGATTTTGAACAGCGGAGGATGGAGGATGCGATGGAGAAGCGACGTAGGCGCAAGGCTGGCGCAGGTAACGCGGTGCAGCCACAACAAACGGCGGGAGAACAGTTCCTGTGTGACATCTGTGGCCGTGTGTGCGCTTCACGGATTGGTCTGTTCTCACACAGAAGGACTCACAGAAGATGACGAGATCCGTCGAATCGACGGCTCATTCCATGATAGTGTTTGTGGTGGCGATGTAATTGGTAGGGTAGTGTTGGTTGTGATGTGAGTGGTGGTGGTGGTGGTGGTGTGTGTGTGTGTGTGTGTGTGTGTGTGTGTGTGTGTGATGGTGGTTGATGACGATGACGAAAGCAACCATGATGATGATGAAAACGGTGACGATGACGATGACGAGTACAGCGGAGCAAAGTTGATGAGAATGTGAAGGAGTATAATGACGAAGGCAAAGATGTCAACGACAACGCGAACGACGACAATATGATGATGATGATGATGAAGACGACGACGATCATGATAACGACGACAACCACGACAAGTATATATTTATGCGCAGTAGGCCGTCTCCCCGTAATGCGTCGGATAATCGACTAATTAACCCTGATAATGATCTGTGTAGCTCATTCCGGTTCACTGCATCAAGACCACTGTAATGGTAATGGTGTGTCTATAGGGAATACATTCGGATACGTTGATAACGAAGTGGGCCCTACCCAAGATGCAGTCTATAGAATGAGTCTCTGCTCCTGCGGCGTGTCTGTATTGGTACAAGCTATTGGCGAATTGTCATTGTATTATATGTATAAATAATTGTGCTGTATTCTATGCATTATATTTATTGTTGATATATAGCCTATGAATCAGCAAAGTCTTTTTCGCGCATACAAAATTATTACTCAGATACGCTCTCGATAGCTGCGTCTGAGTATTACATCGCAGCTCTTGATCACTTAAAAGTTAACAACTCGAGGTCCGTCCGCGGTGACGTGAGCTGGACCCGAACCCGCAACCTTACGGCTTCAAGCCATCCATCCAACCATCCAACCATCCAACTAGCCAACTATCCAATTATCCAACTAGCCAACTATCCACCCGTTCATGTATGTATGCATGCATGAAGTTCATACATACATACATACATACATACATACATACATACGTACGTACGTACGTACCCCGTACGTACGTACGTGCGTGCGTGCGTGCATGCATGCATGCATGCATGCATGCGTATGTATGTATGTATATATGTATCTATGTATGTATGTATGTATGTATGTATGTATCTATGTATGTATGTATGTATGTATGTATGTATGTATGTATGTATGTATGTATGTATGTATGTATGTATGTATGTATGTATGTATGTATGTATGTATGTATGTATGCATGCATGCATGCATGCATGTATGTATGTATGTATGTATGTATGTACTTATGTATGTATGTATGTATGTATTTATTACGTATGTATGTATGTATGTATGCATGTAGGCATGTAAGTATGTATATATGTATGCAGATAAAATGTGTGTATATATGAAATATAAATATAAGCATTGACTAATGCACTCAATTGTGCATGCATGCATTTATGTATATAACATATAGCGCCTCTCTACTCATAGGCGCTCCCAGCCCAGCCACACCTTAAAACGTCGTGAGCATAGAGTTGGTGCAGGAGGCCACATGCAGACAGCATGGAACTAATACCAGATGTATAAACAGTGTACAGCAAAGGGCCCAGGACTGAACCCTGTAGCACACCAAAAGGGGCTGGGACCCAACATGACCTAGAGGCACCCAATACCACACAGTTAGTGCGCCCAGACAGAAAAAACGAAGCCATTCTAAAGCAGCGCCAGCTAGGTCAAAGGAAATAGAAAGACGTTGGAACAGGATAGAATGATCAACTGCATCAAAAGCCGCACTGACATCAATTAAAGCTAAAAGAGTGACCCGACTACGGCCTATGGCGTATGTATGTATGTATGTGCGTATGTATGTATGTGTGCTTGAATGCATACATGCATGTATGTATGTATGTATGTGTGTGTATGAATATATGTCTGTTTGTATGTATGTATTGCACGAATATAATATGTATTTGTGCATGCATAATTTTATGTTTCTGTATGTATGTATGTATGTATGTATATACATGTATGTATTTATGTATGCATGCATGTATGTATGTATTTCTGTATGGATGTATGTATGTAAGTATGTATACGTACGCACGGGCGTATGTGCGTATATATAGGAAATTATTGTGGAAAATTGAATGAAAACTCATATATATATATATATATATATATATATATAGACTATAGGAACAAACAACCAAAATGCAGTTATGCAAAACCGTCTGTAATCAGCATGACGGAGGGGGTGCTACTGGTTTCATTTACACGATCTGCTGCGGCGGTTTAAACCCGCCTGCCATGTCGTTAATCTCTGCAGCTGTTCATAGGGACCCCTCCGCTGATAACGACCACCTATAACGACTTTGCCCCGGAAATGTACCCGCTGAAATCATATATAAATATATATATATATATATATATATATATATCGTATCCCATGGAGCAAGTCCCTTTGTTAAATCAACGGGCTTTTACTCGTTGGAGCTGTCCGTTGCGAAGAGTTTCGTCGATCGTGAAGAATTTGGCTGTTGTGAAGAGTTTCGTCGTTCGGGAAGAATTTGATTGTTGTGAAGAGTTTTCGCTGCCAAAGAGTTGCCGCTCTGACCTTCTTTGTTCAGGTAAGAGTTTAAGTTTTAGTTTAAGTTTCAATTGCTCGAAAATAATAACTACATTGGCCCTACCCAATAATATTTTACTTTTACTTTAGTTATTATTATCCACATGTATTGAGTGCATATATATATATATATATATATATATATATATATATCAAGAGAGTATTAATGTTAGATTCTTGTAGATGCGTGATTGTGAACAGTGAATATGCCTGCATGTATAATGCACATTTTAATTTTTTTTATATAAGTATGTATACGTACGCACGTGCGTATGTATGTATGTATGCATTAATGTATGTATGTATGTATGTATGTATGTATGTATGTATGTATGTATGTATGTATGTATGTATGTATGTATGTATGTATGTATGTATGCATGCATGTATGTATGTATGTATGTATGTATGTATGTATGTATGTATGTATGTATGTATGTATGTGTGTGTGTGTGTGCGTGCGTTCGTGCGTGCGTGCGTGCATGCATGCATGCATGCATGCATGTATGTATGTATGTATGTATGTATGCATGCATGCATGCATGCATGTATGTATGCATGCAGGTATGTATGTATGTATGTATGTATGTACATTGTATGCATGTATGCATGTATGTATGTATGTATGTATGTATGTATGTATGCATGCATGCATGCATGTATGTATGTATGTATGTATGTATGTATGTATGTATGTATGTATGTATGTATGTATGTATGTATGTATGTATGTATGTATGTATGTATGAATGTATGCATGCATGCATGCATGCATGCATGCATGCATGCATGCATGCATGCATGCATGCCTACATGCATGCATGTATGTATGTATGTATGTATGTATGTATGTATGTATGTATGTATGTATGTATGTATGTATGTATGTATGTATGTATGTATGTATGTATGTATGTATGTATGTATGTATGTATGTATGTATGTATGTATGTATGTATGTATGTATGTATGTATGTATGTATGTATGTATGTATGTATGTATGTATGTATGTATGTATGTATGTATGCATGCATGTATGCATGTATAACTATAATCGACATCGCTGATAATTATGATTATTATACTTCTACTGATGGTGATGCCGTTGAGACAACTGTCCTTCCATAACAAGTGCACATACAAACAATCTTTTTTGAGCTGGCAGAGGTCCCATTTGCTATGTCCCAAGGTTTTGTCACATCTTCTCCTCTCTCCATGATGATGCCTCTGTTTTTGCTACTGCTGGTGACGACTGTGATAGTAATGGTACGGCTGCTGCTGCTGCTGCTGCTGATGATGATGATAATGATGAAGGCGATTATTAATATTATATTATATTATTATTATTAGTGTTATTTATTAATATTATTTATTACTACTATTATTCGTTATTTTTATTATTAACCTTTACCGCTCAGATTAATAATGAATTGGCCCAAATTTGTCTGGTGGGAGCGGACTCATGAGTGGTAATGAATTATTTTTCTTATTGATATTATTAATATTTATCGCTATTATTATTACTATTATTATTATTATTATTATTATTATTATTATTATTATTATTATTATTTTTATTATTATTATTATTATTATTATTATTATGCTGCTACTGAAGGTGATGATTATTATGATGATGATTGTGCTGCAGCTGATGTTGCTAGTAATGATGGTGAAGATGATGATGATGATGAGGATGATGATGATGATGATGATGATGATGATGATGATGAGGATGATGATGATTATTATGATGATGACGATGATGATGATGATGATGATGATGCCGCTGATGATGATTGAGCTGCAGCTGAGGTTGCTAGTATTGATAGTGATGATTAAGATGATGATGCCGCTGCTGCTGCTGATGAAGGTGATGATTATGATGATGCTTTCGCACCAGCTGATATCTCGGGCCAGCGCGTGTGGTACGAAGGGGTGCAAGCTGCTGCGGAGCGACCTTGGGCAAGATGCTTACCCATCATTGTCTGTGGGGAAAGCAACGGGATACCACCTCACTCATCTCATCCCCAGGGGCGTAAAGCCAATGAATCTGCCTACGGGCAGAGCACCATCATCATCATCATCATCATCATCATCATCATCATCATTCTATAGTATATGGTTTGTCGCATTTATCCTACTGCAACATGGTATGGAGATAAAACCAGACTCCAGAGAATTATGTTTTTGCAGAAAAGAATCGTTAGAATAATAGCTGGCTCTCCTTATAACTCACACTCCGAACACCTATTTACTCAACTTGTAATCCTCAAACGCTTACACGTTAAACATTTGCAGATGTATGAATTTATGCACCGTCCTACTTATAACACATTGCCTATTTTCCAAGGCAACTTCTTTAATCGAGCTTCGAGCATCCACTCCTTCAACACGAGAAACCTTGACTCGTATAGAAGTGCACCTGCTCGTACTAACTCTAGGAAATTTTCGATTAAATGCGCAGGTCCAAATGAGTGGAATAGAATTCCTCATAATCTTCGTAAGAACCCTAATATTAATTTCTTCAGGCATCAATTGCGTCTGTGGTAAACTGGACTGAAGTATTAGCTCCAAACTTTATCTTCACTGTGACTACTACCATATAATATGTATAGTATTATTATACTATTGACTATTGCTCTACGCTCTACGTTCCAGCTTTATCAATAATAAGCTGGACACGTTCAGATTTGGCAAAAATGACAGAAAAGCAAAACCTGTCCATATTCCGGTAAACATTTTTCGCAGTTCTGCCGAGGCCTCACTTAGTGGAAAAGCGATTGAGAAATGGTGCCTTTTTAGAATCTTGCCTTTTTTAATAGGAGCGCTTGTGCCTGCAGGTGATGTGAAATGGAGGGCGTACTTGTTGAGCCGGGAAATAGCAGATATTTTGTTTGCTGTAGTCATCACAGAAGAGGACACTGCGTACTTGAGGATGCTTATCGGAGAGTTTATTCAGCTATTTGTAGAGTTATTTCCAGGTCGGATAACTCCGAAATTTCATTACCTTCTTCATTACCCTGCAGCAATCGAAAAATTTGGTCCTGTGAAATCCTTGTGGTGTATGAGGTTTGAGGCTAAACACCAATATTTTAAGCGTGTAGCTCATGTTATGTGCAATTTCAAAAATGTGTCCTTCACCCTTGCCAAACGACACCAATTGAGACAATGTTGGGAGCAAAATTCGGGTGATTTCTTAAAGGAAGAACCAGAATATAAACTTCTTCGCTCATTAAAATTTGGAAAACTGAGCCTGGATACGCAAGAACTGCTGAGGAGCAGGTTAGATGTTGTGGATGACATCGGAAATGAATCTGTAAGGTTATGCTCCAATTTGCAGTTGATGTCTGTTAAATATGAAGTCTCTGATTTCTTTGTCATTGACTGTGTTGAGGCAGAAGAGGTGCCAGTGTTCTTTAGAATTTCACATATTGTACATTGTCGTTCCTTGTGGTTTTTATTGGGCAGAATCTATATTCCAGAGTCATTTCATGGCCATTTCCATGCATACATTGTAAACGCACTGGACAAGTGTCATGCTTTAGTTCCTGGGGAGGAACTTGATCATCACGCTCTCGATGGTTACACTGTAGGGGATGACTTGTATGTGTCCCTTCATCACAAAGTTCACAGAAGAGCTTGAAATGTTTTGCCTTAGAGGAATATTGCAATGTCTAAAATTGATAGATAGATCGGTACAAACATTTTAAATTATTAAATTCACATAATTCATTTCCAGCTATTGTTATTAACCTAAGAGACACACTTAAAATTGTGGCGGACACGCTAGAAGAGGGACTCGTCAATTCGCTGATGCTCTGGTGCAAGCTGGAGTAAGTGTGACTTTCTTAAGGTAGCCATTTCCCTTGTAGAGGCATCGCCAGGTCAGCTACGGTTTCAGTATGGAAAACCGGTTTCGGTTTTCATGCCAAAGTATAGGTTTCACACCAAAGTATAGGTTTCACGCAGAGTAAATAGGTGGAATAAAGTCTGCCACACGGTGTATTAATATTACTGTAGAGTGGAGGCGTCTGCTCTATGGTCACTGTGTATCGATTCTATCCACCTCAGTGATCTCTGCGCAACTGTATCGCACATTGTGTGAGATATAAAGTGCTCGATATTCGACACGCTTTTCGAAAACATATTTACTGTATTTAATACAGTCTTGGTGCATCTCTTTACCTGAGTGGTCGACCTGGCAGTGGCTAGACTGGGCCCCACCGTGCCACGGACGCACCGGGCTGGTGAGTCTGTTGTAATCGTACGACCGTTGGTTGCTGTTTATGAGCGTGAGCAGAGGGTGTCGGTTGAGTTGCAGGTGTTCATAGCGAGAGCTTGGAGAAGATATCAAGTTAGAATCTTGGCCGGGAGGCATTGAGTCGCCTGCCGCCGAGTGCGAGTATAACGGGCTACCGCACAGGTCTGTGACAGAGACGCCGCAGCTCCGCTGGTCTGCGGGGGTAATCTTACACGTAGAGTGGAGTGCCCTCGTGAAATATACATATAACTGCGACTATCCTCATTGTAGGCTGGCCGGCACTGGGCCGCCGACCCGCTGAGCCTCCATCCGAGTCATTTTTGCATTCTGATCGACGCCAGTTAGCATTATTGTGCATTCTACTGACTGTTTCACTACCTAAACCTTACCCTCTGGAGCTTCGAGTCGGCCAGTAGAAGGGCCGTTGGAGATATCGCTTAGCCATGCCGGCTGTTGGTTGTTGAATCGTTCGGGGGTGGTGTCTTCTTCGGCGCCTGTCGTCTGAGTTGCCACCTGGTATACCTTTGTTTCACGTACAAATTCATTCAGATATTTTCAGCGTTGGTCTGACCCATGTTCTGAGTGTATGAGTACGGTCGGTATCTGGAGGCATTGAGCCGCATGCAGTCCAGTCAGTCCGTGTGTTACCGTAAACTTGGGACTGTAATACCTGAAGTCCTTTTCTTCGGTGTTTGCTCCATCCATTCGGTCGGCTGTCGTTCTCTCCACGGTTGATCATCCGAATCTGTGACGGTGTCTTCGCCTTGTGAAGCTGCCGCTTCGGTCAGTTATGCCACGGTTGCTCTGACGACAGCGCATCGCCTAGTCTGGTTCAGCGATTGCTGCCAGTCATTTATCCGGTGTTTGGGCCGTCCTTCCGAGGAGGATAGATTACTCGGATGGGTGTGATACATTTACATTCTTGAGGAAAAGCCCCTGAAACATTCTTCAAGTAAGTTTGGCCTGAATTTAGTCGATAGAAGACGGAATAGTTTTAAGGAAGCAGCTCCCTTAGCATCTGTCAGCGTAGGCCCGCGTACTTCGCGTCCCTGCGGTGAACTATACGCCTTTTCAAGAAGACAGTAGAACTAACCTAGTTGGTTCGCCTTAAGCGGTTCCATAGGTGGAATAAAGTCTGCCTTAAGCGGTTCCACGTATATTTTGTTTGTTACTCCTGAGAGTAGAGGCGCTTAGCGCGGAAAAAGGTCCTACACATTCATTTTCGCGTGGTCCTTGTGCCCACGGGGCAAATTTTACTTTCTGGCGTCCCGTCTCCGCCTGTTTAAGGGAGCAGTTTTGCTCAGGTTTGCCCTGGAAGAAGGTGTCGATCTCTTAGTTTAGTTTCCCCTGCGTGGTAGCACGGTCAACAGACCGGCGAATCGCATAGGCTCCCCTTCCGTATGTATAACTTTTCATCGGTGACACTTATGTTGAATCCAAATGATTCAGCGTGTTTCCCGTGTTTGGTTTGCGCCTAGAACAGTCGATAGCTAGAGGGTGTAGTCTGCTAATCCTACTCACTCCATGATCTTCTTTTGAACAGAGAGCCTATTACCTGAATTGAATAGTTAACCTGTTGACAACCTGCACACAAATTTGTAAACTGTGAGCTTGTATTACTTTGTGGTGGTTTTCAATAAAAGTTGATTGATTGATTGATTGATTGATTGATCGAAATAATATTTGTGCAGATGCTGAAATTGATGGAGAATGTCTGATGGGCTTGACTGAGCGGATGGTCGAGTCGCTTTTGCCGTCAATGAAATTTCAAATCCGCTTCCTGCAGGCAAGGAAAAAATTAGAACAGAAAAGGTGTGTTTTATTTGTTAATTAGGCCTACTTTACTCAACTATTATGGCCTAAAACGTCTTATGTAACACTTTCTTTCAATTCATATATATCATGCAACGTCTTGTCTCAAACGGATCAACCTGTATGCGGTCCACCGATGGTTAAAGAAACGTTCACGTCTTAAGAAAATGCCTCTTGGGAAGAAATTTATGATCGGATGGCACGGACATGTCTACAACGAAAAGCTGTGCTTGCTTCGTGCAGCACTGCGGAAGCTCTAGAGAAGTTTCCATATTTGAAAGTGCCAGAAATAGTAAGTTTATTTTGGAAGTGTATGCATGTACTTTCTGCATAAGAGTGAAATACCAAAATTACTGCATGATGTATTTAGTCATTAGTTATCATTCAGCAGTTGATCTTCAATATAAGTAGCATCAAATGAAAGTAATATATTATATATATATATATATGTAGCACTTATAGCTATTTACATAGTTGAGGATTTTGAGGGCTGTGGGGTCTTGCTTGCAAGTAAAAACCAACAGAAGCAATAGCTTGCCAAACTGAGCACAAATAGTTCTCAGGTCACATACAGGTTTCCAAGTTCTGTGAGTCAAAATCTCTAGCAGCATTCGTTGCAGCCAAACTATGAGTTGAAAGTTTTTTGTGGAGATATGCTTCTTACATAAGGTAGACTTTTGAGCGTTTTTCAGACTGCTTATGACTTCTTTGTGTAACCCTAGTTTTTTTTGGATAAAAATTGCACTCACGGTAACTTATTCCTGTATTTATATAGCAACTCTTTTTGATATGAGGTAACAGCAAGTGCAGCACACAATCTCAATTCAGTATAGCCCGAAGAGGCTATTTCAGGTGGCTAGCCACAAATATTTTGCTTCTATTGTGCAGTTTGAAATGCATAGACATTGTAAGCCAGCATAAATTTTGTATTAGGCCTATGCATGTTATTATTAACAGATGCTTCATGAGTGCCAGCTCAGATTCCAAAAGAGGCTGGCTCGTTTGATGGATAAGAACTTTCCTGGTTATGTTAGCCGACTGCTTCACCACAAGAAGCAGGGTGTATTCATGCCAACCATGAATGCTTCTATTCAAGAGTGTGTAGAGGAACAAAAGAAGAAAGGTATTGTCAGCTCTTTCATGTCTATGCCCTTCAGTATTGTTGCGCCCTTTGATTCCAAACTTCCACTTCCAGTTCATTTCATATTGCCAATTATAAGAATATGCATTTGTACGTCCTCATCTCTATAAGGACCTGTGCTAGCTTTGCAGCAATGAACATAGATTTCACTCTCACATATTAGAAAATTTCCTGTGACTATACAAACTTTTCGGATGCCCAACTTCGAAATTCATGGAGGCCTGCATGTGGCAGTTTAGCGATACACATTAAAACGTAGGATTGTGCATTCACTTTAGTCATCCTATCTTTCGCAACACATACTTGGTTGTGTGAATGTGTTAATTTGTTCCTGCTGCGTTTACTTCTTACAATGGTGGGCTGTAGATATTCCGCTTAGCCATGCTCCTTCATGCTGGATTGGGACAGCCTCAGTATATATCCTTAGATAACTTGACGCGAAGTGACTGCATTAAAAGTAGTGTATTAGAGATTCTCTTTCAAGGTCATCTAGGGAATGTTACTTGACATTAAGAATTGACATATTAATATAGTGATTGCTACCACAAGCTGTTTCTTGCAAAATTTGACCTCTTTTAGGAAAATATGAAACTTGGACAATAGTCTAAGTAAACACTAACTTGCATGTGAATATTATTCTCTCTGTGCATTTGCTGGTAGTCTAATAAAGAACGCTCTGCTTATTTCTACACAAAGGAATGAGTCTGCGCAGCAATAGCTGCGTAAAGTCATATGTGAAAACCAACTGGGTAGATGGTGCAAAGCAATCCAAAGCTGCAATGAACAAACATAACTAGGCAAGTTTTCAAAAGCGGCAAACTGATCTTCATGATCGATTTATTCAACATCATTGGATTGGATGTCTCGTACGAAGTGTGAAATTTGTGTGTCAAATTGCACATAATGATCTATTTTCAAATGTGAAATGCGTGTTTTATATTGTGATTAACATATTTTCATGTATGCATGGTTTGTTTGCCTGTGCAAATTATTTCAAATTAATTATGACTTTGTCTTAGATTTGGAGACACGTGCAGCAATTCTGCAGTTGCCTGTTGTTAATGGGGAAAACATGAAATTCTTCTGTCTACTCAATGAGGTAAGAATTTATCACTATTAAGGCACTGTTTTTCATGCTTGACATTGTTTCTGCGTGGTCATTTGATATGTGTGGGAAGTTATTAAACATTGCAGTGAGGGTAGAATTTGATCGGATTTATGAGCCTTTGATGAATCGCTTGCGTATTGCGGAGGAGTCGCATTGCCTAAATGTATAAAATGCTCAAAATAAATGTCTAATTGTAACATTTACATTTGCATTTTATAACGCGTTATTTTTCGCTCCTGAGTAGTACAAAAAGTAAACCATGACGGTTAAAAAAATTTGAATTTGCCTAAATACCTTTTAAGCGGAGTTTAGCGAATTTTAGTTGTATGTGCGCTTCCGATAGGGGTTATAAAAATGTAGGATATACTACAGGGAAGAGATATGAAATCATAATTTTTGGCATGCGTTATATATAGATGGGCCATAGAGGTGATTTTGTTGTATTCTGACTTGCACTGCTATATATCTTTATTTCTTTGTGAAGATTATTATTAATTAGTTTAATCACTTTCTCCAAAGTAAATATATTTTTTGCCTGTTCATTTTATGCTGATGTGCAATATTTAGTATTTTAAGGCAGAATATTTGTTGAATATGACTTTTTTTGCTGTTAGGATCCGTTGTCAAACTATCCAGTCATTTCGCTGCAAACATCGAGTGAACCAAATCCTCTGTCGGCGTCCACCATAAGCATCAAAGCCGATGGGAGAGAGATAATTTGCGAAATTGCAGATATTCCACAGGCTGCATGCTGCCTCATGGCTGTCTATTATTTGTTGGACATTGCGTTTCCTAGCGCTCTGAAGAAGACGCTGTGCTTCTTTCAAAGTTGCATATTTGAAATGGAGCCACTGGAAAAGGCTCCAGTAGCTGTGGCTAGACTGCAGAACGAGCTGTTGCGAGGAGTGCAACTTTAACATTATTTTTTGTTTGACGTTTAGCTCTTGATAGGACATTTTTGGCTAATGATCCAAAATACCTAAATCCTATGATTTCTATAAATAGTTAAAGCTAATATTGCTAGATTCATTTTTCTTAGTATCTCACTAATAAATAACCCGGAAGTAAATGTGCTGATTGTATTTATAGAATCCTACTAAAGAATCGTAGCATAGATTACTTTCAAAGTGTCTTTGACATGTGTACTAGTACCGCACATGGCTTCCTGAAGTAATCTGAGCTTTCCAAATCATGTACCTAGACTGTTTACTTTGGAAGTAACATAACCTTCGTATGCAGTAAGGTTTTTAGCTTATAATTGATGTAGCATGCTCTTCCAGGACCTGTGCAGCAACAGACGGCTTCCATTCGAAGTAACCTGAGCTTAACATCTGAAAACCTAGATGCCGTGTAGATACCTAGTAGCTTCCTATACGTGTACTTGCTATGTAGATACCTAGACTGCTTCCGTTCCAAGTAACCTGAGCTTGCTATGTAGAAACCTAGACGGCCTACTTTCGAAGTATCCTAAGTTCGCCATGTAGAAACCTAGACGGCCTACTTTGAAGTAACCTAAGCTCGCCATGTAGAAACCTAGACGGCCTACTTTCGAAGTAGCCTAAGTTCGCCATGTAGAAACCTAGACGGCCTACTTTCAAAGTATCCTAAGTTTGCCATGTAGAAACCTAGACGGCCTACTTTGAAGTAACCTAAGCTCGCCATGTAGAAACCTAGACGGCCTACTTTCGAAGTAGGCTAAGTTCGCCATGTAGAAACCTAGACGGCCTACTTTGAAGTAACCTAAGCTCGCCATGTAGAAACCTAGACGGCCTACTTTCGAAGTAACCTAAGTTCGCTATGTAGAAACCTAGACGGCCTACTTTCGAAGTAACCTAAGCTCGCCATGTAGAAACCTAGACGGCCTACTTTGAAGTAACCTAAGCTCGCCATGTAGAAACCTAGACGGCCTACTTTCGAAGTAACCTAAGCTCGCCATGTAGAAACATAGACGGCCTACTTTCGAAGTAACCTAAGCTCGCCATGTAGAAACATAGACAGCTTACGTTAGAATCAACATGAGCTTGCTATTATAGTAACTTGGATGGCTTACTATCAAGTAAGGTAGCCTTCCATTTAGACACCTCAGGAGCTAACTTTGTCAAGTAAGGTTGCCTTCCATTTAGACACCTCAGGACCTTACTTTGTCAAGTATCCTCTGGAGGATACCAGGTGGTTACCTTAACTATCCACCTGACGGACAAACCCGAAGTAACCTTGACCTTACCTTGTGGCAACATAGAGAAGTTATTTCCGAGGTAACCTATGGAAGATACTATATAGCATAGCTTAACCTATCCACCTGACGGACAAGCCGAAGTAAGCTTAACCTTACTTCAAGGTATGGTTTGTGTTTAGAGTGTAGACGATGGAATGCCGACGTCACTCTGTTTCAATTAATTGATGCTGTATGCACGCTTCTTATTTTTTTTACCAAACTTCGTGGTTCTGGTGTCTGCTTACTACATGTGTGCGGACTAAGTTAGGCTGCCAATGTGTCGTTTCTTTTCATGCAAAGTGACCGTATAATCGTTGTGAATCATAATTGGCATTATGGTAATCGCAATCGCAATCGCAATCTCCAAATTTCTAACGCGCCACTCAAGCCAAGCAAGACACCAGCATATTCACGATCTCTGTGACTTTAATTATCAGAGGGACTATCCAATAAGAGTAGCCTATAGTCCGAATGAGGTCGCAGTGCGGTTACCAAAGGGTCAGAAATGGTATAGACCTTGACTGTTGCAGTTGTACCATGGCTGATGACGGATGGATGGATGGATACAGGAAACTGATGGGAAAAGCTAACCGTCGAAAGTAGTTAAACGCCATTGAACGATTGAACAGTCAGAGGGTGGAGAACTTAGAGAAGCAGATATACAGGAAAAACACACCATGACCGATGCCACCGCGGTTGTGCATGAAACCCAAGCTTCCAAGCTATGCCCCCTAATACTCTGGTAGCTTAACAGGGACTAACGTACAATCCATGCAGCGCTTTGCTTATTGTTTGTATACATGTACACTTGTTGTAGCGAACCCCTTCAAGATTGCTACCCAGAAGCGCTCCCGACTACAGCGTGGACACTGAATTGGAGTTTCACGCCGAAGCGCTGAACAATTGTGAGTGAAGGACTTTCCCAAGGTCTCTGCGAGGCAGATTGAGGTGCATTGATTCGAACCTGCAACCGAGCATATCCAGGTTAATCCGAAGACTACCAACTTTATATGAGATCTAAGTATCTAGCGTACAACACTTGTATATATCCATAGAATAATAATAATAATTACACATGAGCTGAAGCTGGGTTCGTAATACCCCGTGCGATTATCCTATTACCAGTCGGCATGTGTATACATTGTATAGGATACGAACGAAGCCATAACACATTCGTCGACGAATCGATCGACCACTGGACATCGATCGGAGGCTTATGTATACGTGGCAGGATCAGATTCAATATGGTCGACGGCGGATCAAAACTTTACGACGTTGACAACGCTTTATATAGTTGGCCGACATGCGTGTGTGTGTGTGTGTATGTGTGTGTGTGTGTGTGCGTGTGTGTGTTTGTATATACTCACAGATTAGTACAGATCGAGACCATAGAATTCTGCAATCACATACGGATGAACGAGCACGTTGACACGATTATACACCCACACCGACACCGACACACACCGACACACACACTGACACACACAGACACACACACACACACACACTGACACACACACTGACACACACACCGACACAAAAAAATATGAACAGGCTATCCAGATACAGGCTATGCATCTGTATTTGTGTATACATTTATACACTGACGCAGCATGCCATGGAAATAGAAGAAAAATAAATTGGAGTTCGAATTGTTGCGGTTTTCAAAGAATTGGGTAAAAATTGGGCATGAGGGCTTGTACAGGAAGGACTAAGGAGTTGTTAACTTAATTGTTACCCCAACTCCCTACCCTGCACTGACGAAAAATATATCCTCACTTAATGGCTAGCTCTACATAGAGTAGGTTATTATCCAGGGGCGCCGCTAGGCGTACGCACTTACGCAAGTGCGTACAGCGCTGAAAGGCTATAAAAAATAACAACTTGTAAATTAAAGCGTGAAATATTATTAGCGATGAAATTCTATAAGCTTATTGAATCTATTGAAATTTTTTAATCGCCAGTATATATAGGCATATACGGTATATACATACATATAGGCTATATATATATGTACATGTATGTATATATATATAAGCTCATATCGATCGCTGTTCGCTTCATATTATTTTGTGCAAGTTGTGCGTACAGAAAAAATCATTTTGTGCAGGTTGTGCGTACAGAAAAAAATCATTTTGTGCAAGTTGTGCGTACAGAAAAAATCCTGGCGGCGCCGCTGCTATTATCCCATAGGGCGTATAATAAAATTACGACTGCATGTATGACACCAGTAAACGAACTTTGGCATGTGCGGATTGTACGCTCTTGTCGTAGACTATTATTATCATAAGTGAAAAATTAACAAACTGCATTTGGTTAATAACCGAGACTGGAGACTTCAGGCCCTACATATGCATAAACATCCTCAGACGCGGCCCCTGGTAAACCGTGCCGCCTTCTCCGACGCTTTCAGAAACTCCTCCGACGCTATTATATCTTACTCGTCTGCAGAGTGTCCGATATTGTGAGTTATTCCGGGTTAATTTGCCGCCGACGGCTCCAGTTTCCGTGTACACAGAAATTTCTCATGCTGAAATTACCCTGGAAGGATCCAGGCGCTGTGGCACACCAGGCAGCTATAGGTTTGTGCGTCCCAGGTTTATGAGGCACGGCAGCCAAGACATAAAAATACACTGAAGCCGTCATCTGTTACGATGTCTGGAAGGAATACTTTTAATAGACCACTGAAATTATTCAATTACCCATTTCTCGCTCTATTGGCGCACTCTGCGGTAGGCTATTTTCATAGGCGTTCATGTCTTACAGTCCATAAAATAATACAGTTTCATATTTATGGGATATCATATGTATAAGACTCATATATATATATATATGATTGTATATATATCATAATATCAGGGTGAGAATTTCTGGGGTTTGGGATTTCCACCCCTCCCAGACTCCAGTCTTTGTAAGATCCCCATAGTAAAGTCTGCTTCTCACACCTCAATTCCAAGTGGATCATAGTCCAATTTAACCCCCAGTTGTTTTTCCACAATTCTCAAACCGATATATATATATAATATTATATATGCATTATATATATATGGGCTACATATATATAGACAATAATAATAGCATAAATATATATATTATGGATTCTCTCCGAAAACACATGGCATTGCGTTTGTCTGTCGGCATGCTTGAATCCGTGCATCATATTCGGAAATTAACGACGTGCGCAATAATTTATACGAAGGAAACGATGATGATGATGATGACAACGACGACGACGATGACGACGACGACGACATAAAATAATATATTGCATAGCCTACGCGTATAGGAGATATTATCAAATCAAGCGCTTGCAGCTGCAGCCGCAAGCGCTGAAGACATCGCTGCAGCAGCAGCACCCATCGCTGACTGCATTTGTGTTTTCTTCTTCTTCTTCTATGCCATCCCTCCTCTTCTCGGCTGCTGCTGCTGCTGATGATGATGCTGCGGTTGATGCTGTTGATGGTAGATGGTTGGTCATGGATGTGAATTATCTGACCAATGTGACCATGGCGTTGTTTGCTGCAGAATATTTGATGCGGTTTTTACGATTCCCCAGCGCCGCACGAAGGGCGCATACAGATTGCGGCAGCGGCGGTGGGGGTGGAGGGGGGCGAATGGGGGGGGTGAATAGTGTATACTCGGAGATTGCATGCGAAGAAAAATAAGGGTAGATTTATACATGTATGCGTAGACGACATGCCTTTGCGAACGCAAGGGTCTGCGCTCTGAGTCTGCAAGCCTCAGGGATGTGAATCGCGCTCGCAGCCGTGTGTTAAGAATCACGGTGGAAATCACGCAAGCACTGATTCCTGCCTAATTATAGGCGATTATCGCATGTGTCATGAACTCATGACCAGATCAGCGATTATAAGTAAGTAACCAAGTAAGTAAGCAAGTAAGTAAGTAGGTAAGTAGCCTAGGTAGGTAAGTAAGTAAGTAGGTAAGTAGATAGACCTACATGTAAGTGAGAGAGAGAGTGAGTGAGTTAGTGAGTTTCTCGCCGAAGCGCTGAGCATTTACGAGTGACGAACTTGCCCAAGGTTCCTATACGCGGCGACCTGAGGTGAATTCGAACCTGCAGCTCTCCGGCTGCCAAGCAACGAACATACCCACTACACTACCGCGCCCCACAAATTGCGTGAAAGAATAATGAAGGAAGGAATACTGATATATAGGTGCTTCAGAAAGAGATGTGATGCATACATGTAGACTGCATGAGACGCTGTGCACAGAGCGTATGCAAGGAGATATAATATAGGCTATCTAGTGTAAGGCCCGGGGTATAGGCCTAAGGAAGTATGGCTTCGTTCGGTTCTAGTGCCTCATTACTAAGGGCAGAGCACTTATAAGAAGTTTCGTAAAGCGCCTTATTTTCACCTACAATTGTTCAATGCTAGCATAGTCCTGTATAACAGGCCAGATATCGTATGAAGTTACGACAAGTCAGTCAAAGCCATAGATGTAAAAAAAACGATGAAAACAAAATAAAAACGGTAAAAACCAGGTTTTTCAAAAAAATAAAAAAAACGACAAAAAACCATAAAAAAGGAAACGGAAAATAATTTGACTTTGCTACATCTAAAACCGCATTTTAACCATGAAAATCTTGATTAGGAACCTACTACACGTAGGCTATCTCTTAACTGTTGATGTTAAACGATGAAATAATGACTTTAGCTAGCTGGATCCTTGAGATTTGGCGGAAAACATAAGAAATATCAGAAAAAGAAAAAAAATAAGAAAAATAATAATAGAAAGTAAATGTATAAATACAGATAAAGAAAAAATAAAAAAAACGATAAAAAAACCATGGGAAAAAACCACGTTTTTTGGAAGAGAATAAAAAACGGGAAAAAACGTGTTTTACAACTATGGTCAAAGCTATAAAGGTTTTTTATTATGAATATCAAATTAAGACCGTCTGTATGCTAAAAACGCACCGTTTAAAATTTAGTTTCGTAAAATGTTCTGCACCTCGAATCATAGGCGCCCGCACATAGGGGCAAGGGGGGGCACTTGCCCCCCCCCTGGAAAATTGAAACCTATTTTTCTCACTACTACTTTTGGGGTTTATAACAAATTTCTTCGCATTAGAGAATTAAAAAACCTACTTTTAACTAATACTTTTCGAGTTTTAAATAAATTTCCTTGCAAAAAGAAACAATTCATATTAGAAATTTTAAAAAGTGAAACCGAGAAATTTACATCAAAAAACCTCTGCTAAAAATACCCATGCATGTTTTTAAATCCCCGCTTTTGCATTTTTTGACCTCCTGCTAAAAATGTTTTAACGTTGGCCATCGTGTTTTGCCCCCTTTTGCAAACATTTCCGCGGGCGCCCATGCCCCGAATCCCTCTCAAACCGGCCCCCACCCATTACAATTTGCTCGAAAGGGACAGTCGGCAGCCTTGCATACACACAATATTACTGAAAATATACGTATAATCCAGTTAATTCTACCAAATTGTTATTCCGTTGTTTCAATAAAGCCACCATTTATTTTACTAATAAAATGTTCGAAGACTCGTGACAGATAAAATGCGAATTCTCATAGATTGGATTATTTCGGATTACTCCACACTTAAGGTATCACATTACGCGTTTTCTGAATAGAATAACATCTCGTAAGTATATGAGTCCAACTAATATCTAAATAATATATATGAATAATACATATATATATGTAAATATATATATGGTTGTAAGTACGTATATATGTATATATTATGCGAAGACGAATATTTTAGTAATATATGGACGCGCTCTGCAAGCAACGAAGCGGAAGAATAGCTATGTGCATTGGAGCGTAGCAAGCGATGAGGAGACGGTAAAGACGTTTCCGAGAGAAATCTTAAATAAATCTTCAGTGCTTTCATCCATTCACCTTTATAGCCATCCGTCAATAGAGACATCCATCCATCGATCCATCCCAACGTTATCTTCATCCATCTACAGCTCATCTTTAGATGACGCATACAATTTTTTTAATCGTTCTCTCTATTTATTGACTTCCGTGGATAAATTCATCAATTCATCCACCCATTTATCTATTCATCTATCCATCCATTCATCCATTCAATTATTCATCCATCCAATCATCTATGCATTTATTCATTCACTCATTCACTCGTCCATTCATCATTCATCCATTCATTCATCCACTGATTCATTCATCCATCCATCTGTTCATCCATTCATTCATCCATCCATTCATCCATCCAATTATCATCCACCCATCCTCCATCCGTCCATCTATACCCGTTCAATCATTCATTCATTCATTCATTCATTCATTCATCCATCCATTCATTCATCCATCCCTTCCTCCATCCAGTAATTCATCCATCCATTCTCCATCCATCCGTGTATAACCGCTCATGAATTCATCCATCCATTCATGCATCTATCCCTCCCTCCATCTATCTATCCATCCATACGTACACGCATGCATATTACATAATTAATTATGTGATAAACCTAAACTAATCGGAAATTACTCTTGTGAAAATAATATCTTGGAATGTTGGATGGTTGAAAATCGTCATACATGTAGACCTACAGAGCCTCAGGGCTGAAAGTGGTTTTAAAAAGTTGCCTTATCTTTGAATGTTGGATGGTTGAAAATAGTTATAGGCCTACAGAGCCTCAGGGCTGAGAGTGGTTTAAAAAAGTTGCCGGGTCCATTTGCAGAAGGAGTTAGCTATTGATATTTACTCTATAGTTCTCAAAATGAGTGCCGGGTCTCAGACCCGGAGAGACCCGGCTCACTTTCAGCCCTGCGGCTGAGAACCCTATGGACGAAACATAAGTACGAATCAACATGCAAGCTTATAACGGCAGAAAATGATGTATGCGATTAACTTCGTATCATTTATCAAAGGCAAGTCGCCGTTCTGAAATTTGCATCAACTCCTGTTTTTCCCATAAGAAGCAATTAATCTTTCTTCCTTGCATTCCTTCTCGTCCTCAAAGAAACCTGCCGCACCAACTCCTCCGGCTAGTCTATAGTGGGCTGCAGGGCGGATACGGGGGTGCATGGGGCTAATCCGGCCATGGTCTCCCATTTAGAAATTTGCCTTCTCCCTCCATTAGCAATTGAGTCTTTAAGTTCATAAAGCAAAAGGCAAAGTATAGCTTATGACTAAATGCTAAAATGACAAAAAGTCATCGAATTTCAAATAACCAACCGCGGAGTTGCCACGGTTTACAAATTTTTGGCGAAAGACGATATAAAAAGAAAGTCATCAGATTTTTTTTGGAAAGATCAAAGACAAAAATGTTCCTCCCCTTCAAAACTATATATATATATATATATACATGTATTTAATATTGCATATAATGTATAGCTGTATATGTGTCTGTGTGTGTGCGTGCATGCGTGTGTTTGCGTGGGTAAATGCGCGTGCGCGCGTGTGTACGTTAGTGTGTGCTCGTGTACATGGGTTAAACAGCTTTCAGCAGCTAAAAGCCTCTCTCCTATACAGGGTGCGCCAAAAAAAAAGACCCCCCCTAGGTTTTTTGCCAATATCTTGGCCAAAATTATGAATTTTCGAATGACATTTTACAGGCTTATAGACAATTTATATTTACATATGATGGCCAGATTTTATCAAAATATTCCAAACAGAACAAAACTTATGCCACTTTTAGAGAGGTCACCCCCCGTTTTTTTACGTTTCAAAAACGAAACGCAGTTTTTTAAAGGTTTTTTGCGAATATCTTGGCCAAAAATAAATATTTCGAAATGAAATTTTACAGTCTTATAGACAATTCATATCTACACATGGTGGCCAGATTTCATCACAATATTTAAAACTGAACAAAAGTTATGCCACTTTTAGTTAGACCACCCACCGTTTTTTGACGTTTCAAAAACGAAACGCAACAAAAAGTGACAAAAACGCGATTTATAAGTCTCATCATAAATAACTGTTGTCAAATGAACTTGGTAGTGCTTCACAACTTGTGTTCAATGTGCCCACCATCCGTGCCAAAACTTCTTTTGAGTCTCTATGCAGAGTTCTTGATGGACCTGTTGACTATCTGACAGATTCCTTATTATTTCTTATTTTAAGAATTTGATTGTCATCTTGCTAAGTGACTTCTCAGTTACGTGCAGCTACGCTGGTACCCTGTTTATTTTTTAAGTAGTAATAATAATGATCATCTGTCAATATCAAGGCTATTTTATAATAATTATTTGAGATGAGACTTAATAAAATCGTGTTTTTGCTGCGTTACGTCTTTGAATTGTCAAAAATTGGGGGTGGCCTTACTAAAAGTGGTATAACTTTTGTTGTTTTGGAAATATTTTGATGAAATCTGACCATCATGTGCAGATATGAATTGTCTTTAAGCCTGTAAAATTTCATTACGATATTCTTACTTTTGGCCAAGATATTGGCCAGAATAATTAGATTGAATTTTTATTACTTTTTGTTGCGTCGCGTTTTTGAATCGTCAAAAAACGGTGGGTGACCTCCCTAAAAGTGGCATAATTTTTGTTCTGTTTGAAATATTTTGATGAAATCTGGCCATCATGTGTAAATATGAATTGTCTTTAAGACAGTAAAATTTCATCTCAAAATTCTTACTTTTGGTCAAGATATTGGCAAAAATCTTAGGGGGGTCTTTTTTTTTGGCGCACCCTGTATCGGTTTGTTTGATTGGCACGTCCTCGCACTGCTGTCGAAATCGACCGAGAGGAGATGCCACTTCCGTCAACCCTCCCCCAGGTTCCCCCACTCCCCCACCCCTCCACCCCCACCCCAACCCCCATGCAGGTACCTCGAGAGTGTCACCGCAGCGATCGACTCCGAATTGCTTTGCGGGATCCCATCAAAAATTTACCGCGTAAACGGGCAAGTGCGCGCCGAAAGTAATGCCGACTGTCATTGTCGTCTGCTCGTGCATATATATATATATACACACACACAGGTATATATATATATATATATATATATATATATATATATATTATATATATATAATGCATGTATATATACATGTATATGCATGAATATATATATATATACATGTATATATGTATGTATATATATATACGCTCGCTTCTCCATCGCCGATCGCCGACGATCGTCTGCAAATACATCGGTGACGCAGGCCGCTGTCGTCGTGTGGGGGCGCTATAGTATACATCCATGCATGGCGCTACTCCAGAAGGACACGTCACATCTGAATATTTCATCACTTCAGTTATACGGCATCTTCTTCCGTCGTATGTGTAGTCTATGTATGTGTAGGCGAATAAATGGTATATAAATTTGTAAATTTTATGTATGTGTTTGTGCACGTATATGCGTACACGTGGAGGCAAGCATGGACATAGGGTCAGGGTTGTTGTCATTATACAACGGCATGCCAAAAAAATACTATATAATTTTTACCGGAAATTTATGCACCCCGATAGACAATAAAGAAAGCAATTTGCAACGATCTAATAAATGACATTCTAAATTGCAATATCAAACCAAACGAATTTTTGCCTGCATCGAATTGTATGTCTAGCGCATAATCCAGGAGTGACCGTACATTAATTCAAAACGTACGGTATGTGACCGTATGTCTTCGATAGCGCTATTTTGCCATAATATTATTCAATGATTAATTGATTATTCATGTACATGTACGTTGTCGTATACGTTTACATTAATTTATTCACTAGCGCATGCGCACTCAAACTGTTCAGTATTGGACTCCGTGTCGTTGGAATAACTGTGTGCCTTCTATGTCAACACAGCTAGTCTATGCACTCACACACCAAGTATAGGGTATGTATACACTCATACACCACCGCGCCCCAAACTCGTGGGGCGCGGTGGTGCAGTGGTGGGTTCGGTGACTTGGAGCCGGAGGCTTCCAAGCTGGAATCCACCTCAAACCGCTGCATATAGACCTTGAGCAAGTTCGTCACTCGCAA
>OX243823.1:23345158-23492658 GCA_945859605.1 Lumbricus rubellus | reverse complement strand
AAGCATCGGGCAAGGTGTGCCAACGGAAGCGAGAGCGAGAAGCATGACTGACATGAAAACACGCGGCAATTGCAATTGGACAAGTGACAGAACTGAAGGGACTATATGAATAGAAGGGAGGGAGAGAGAGAGACAGACGTACATATTATATACACATACATAAATACTTATATATAAATACATAAATACTATATATACATACATAAATACTATAATACACATACATGAATACTATATATATAATATAGACATACATAGATACTATACACATACATAAATAGTTAAATACTATATATGGTCTATATAATATATTACACATACATAAATACTATATATAATATATTACAAATACATAAATACTTTATATATAATCATATATAGTATTTATATACACATACATAAATACTATATATATATATTATATATATATAACTATATATGTATATCTTGTATACTGTATGTATATATGCCATGGCGCGCAAGATAAGCGTAGCCATGGTACCACCTCCTGCTGCTGCAATCGGAGAAGAAGATGACAGCTTCCGACTCATGAACTATTATTGTCTGCTATTATTGTCTGTCAGTCGAATGCCATATTAGTCGCTTCGATGCTCATTAGAACGTCATCCATGCACGCAGACCATAATAGCATCAGAGATCGGCAATATATATGTCTGCTGTCCGTCCATGCATCCTTGCATCTGTGCATCCATATACGTGGGATAACTCAGCCCAATACGATAACAAACGTACGATAGCACGAGAAAATAAGACCGCACTACATCATAGTCAGCGATTCGAATAGTGCATGCCTGTGGGAACAGCGCAGTACCCTTTTAAGCGTTCGTGAACAAGCTGGTGCCCTGCGTTTGGTTTTCGAGTGGCGCTTTAGATATTTGGAAATTATAGGCCTCAGGATAATGCTTAAAAAAATTTTGACCCTATAATATAGCGACAAACCATTAAATCTTAAACTATACCGATTTCCGCCTCTATCTCTTATTTTCAGATGCAACTGCATTAATGCATTCAATGTGCACGTGTGTCATTTTGTTAAATTGATTAATATGGTAGGCTACTAAGCAGCTAACACTGCTAGCGCAGGAACCATTTTAGGCCTATGCTACAAGTGCAAAATAAAAGTTAAGTTTAGCATAATTGTATGTTGAAGTTCCTAGGAACCAATTGCTGACTTGCCATACAAATTCAAACTATATATTGTGATGAGTAAATGTTTTTTTATACTTGGACTTATAACAAACTGTCAAATTGACAGCCTTAGTAGGGCCCTGTTACGTAGAGATAGGCGTACGGGAGATTTCAGCAGTGGGGGGTCAAGTTTTTACTTCTGCCAGAAAAATAAATCTCGCGGTGGAAAATACTATAAGGCTGAGAACCTTTTTAGTAATCGGGTTGAAATCTCGTGAAAATACTATTTCTAGCTTTTTAAACCATTTTTCCGGGTCTGCTTGCCCGAAAAAAACCCAGACTTAACCGAAATTTTCCAGAAAGAAGTTGAGAGGACCGTTTTAGTCATCGGGTTCAAATCTTGTGAAAAATACTATTTCTAGCTTTTTTACACTTTATCCGGGTCTGCCTTGCCCGAAAAACAGACTTTCTCGAAATCTGGGGGGGCGCCGCCTCGTACGCTTATGCCTATAGATAGGCGCAGTTAGTGAAGACTTGAAGAAGATAGAGATTAAATGGTCAACGGTAGCGTTGGTTAAGAGCATGCATGCTTGTGTATTCGAAACATCTGTTGTTATGTCAACCAGCAGCTCCCCCGTCTCATGCATATGCATGAACGTTCGTGTTCTGGGACAATGGAAATTGGACAATAAATAAGCCGTCACCTGTTGTTGCGCGTACGTGTGTCTGCGCATACAAATGCATAATGAACAATGGACGTAAAAGCGTTTGTTTGTTTTTTTGGCGTCGAGCGCTACTCTAACAATATAAATTAATGACTAGTTTTTCCCCATCTATCTCTCGCTATTTAAAGGCATTTCTTTTCCCCCACGTAGTCTTTCTTACTGAGAGCGTCTCTTAATGGTCATATTCTTCCTGAGGCGCTATATAAATTCATATATTCAATACACTACAATCATGTAAAAAGTTACAGATATAAGCAAGTCCTGAACTGAGACGTCAAGAAGTTTGATAGAATGTTAAATATTTGCTGCAAAGCTAAAAATCGGTTGAAATAAAGGAGGAGGAGGAGGAGGAGCATGTAAACTCCGAAGCTGTGGATAGTGGCGGTGGTGTTGGTGGTCAAGTTGGTTGTGTTAGTGGTGGTGGTGTTAGTCGTAATGGTGGTCATTATGATGGTGATAGTATTGCTGGTGGTGTTGCGGTAATGCGGTTGGTGGTGTCGGTGGTAGTAACGTTGGTGGGGCGATGTTAGTCAGGGTGGTGTTGACGGTATTGGCATTGGTGTTAATGTTGATGTTGGTGGCAGTGGTGTTGTTGGTGGTGGTAGAGTCGCCGAAGAAAGATGTTACGAACCTACGCTCGAAATAGACTTTTACAGTAACACAACAGAGAGAGAGTATCGGCCTGCTATACTATAATTAAATGTCGTTTCATGTACGGCAATAGCAATGATCGAACGAATTTGATTTCCATGGTCCATTGGACATCAGAGGAAAGGAGGAAAGGAGGGAGGAAGGAAGAGCGACACAGAGAGAGACAGAGAGACAGAGACAGAAAGAGAGACAGACAGACAGAGACAGAGACAGAGACAGACTTTCACGGTCCATTGGATATCAGAGGGAAAGAGGGAAGGAGGGAATGAAAGAGAGAGACAGACAGAGAGAGACAGAGACAGAGAGAGAGACAGAGAGAGACAGAGAGAGGCAGAGACAGAGACAGAGACAGAGAGAGACAGAGAGGGAGGTTGATGTTGTTGCTGCGGTTGACCCATCGGTCAGTCGATCGGCTAAAGCGAGGTGTATCCACTGTAGGTCAAACAGACGAGTCCAGCCTGGCATTTATATAGCGCCCGACTGCATGGTGAAGGATCGTGCATGATCGTGCGGCAGTCTATATACATGTATGGATGATGCGCTATGCATCAAAGTCAAAGACTGCACAGGATCATGCGAGATGACAGACGTCAGCAGCAAGCAATTAGTAACATGACACTGAACAAAGATGGGGGCGGAGAGGGAGGAGAAGGAGGAGGAGATGGAGGAAGAGGAGAAGAACTAGGAGGATGAAGAGAAGGACGAAGAGAAGGAGAAGGACGAGGAGGAGGAGAGGAGAAGGAGAAGGAGAGGGACGAGACGAAGGAGGAAAAGGAGGAAGAGGACGAGAAAGAGGAGAAATATGAGGACGAGGAGGACGAAGAGAAGAAAAAAGAATGAGGAGGAACAAATGGCATAGGAAGAGGCGGAGGAGATGAAGGAGCAGGACGAGGAGAAAGAGGAAGAGGAGCATGAGGAGGTAGAGGAGGAGAAGTAGGAGGAGGAAGTGGAAGGGGAGGAGAAGGAAGAGAAGAGGAGGAAGTAGATGAGAAGAAGGGGGAGGAGGCGGAGGACGGAAGATCAATCCCACAAGTTAGCATCGCTAAGAGGCAGACATGGGAATATGCAAAGAAGCTGTATAGCTTCATCTTCCTATATAGCCAAGACATTCAAATAATTGGACCCACAGCTCCAAGACATGTCCTTCACCTTTCAGATAAATGTCAGTGTCTTTTGTAACTCACAATATTGGCCTGCGCAGGAGCCTTTTCTTCGGCCACGTCAGTGCTACGGTGCTGTATATTCCGTGTTAATTTTTTATTGCTATATTGTTGCTCTATTTTGTTGTCGTTGCAGTTGCTGTTGTTGCAGCTGCTGCTGCTGCTGCTGTTGTTGTTGTTGCTGCTGTTGTTGTTGCAATCAGTGTGCTCAACATCGCTGAGTACCATGGCTATTTCATGGCCGTGTAGCCAATACCTACGCAAAAATGCTTCCAAAGCAAGAATTTGAACCCCAAACTTGTATGCCACGACGCTAACCGCTAGACCACAATCGACCACAAACCGTAAACTGCACATCCTTAAATCGCTACTCTTAAGCTAAGCGCAGGGCACCAGCTTCTTCACGAGAGCTGCATCGTATCAAAAAAATATTGTCGTCCAGCGATGTCATGGGAGCATCCAAGTCTAGCTGAAGAAGAAACCAGAGTAAATTCAAATTTTGAGATCCAAGTTGGAAAGCTAGACTAGCCAATACAGACAAACATAAAAAATACATGTAAGTACAGAATATATCACTTCGCTATGTTATAATCAACAGTGGATCTTGCTCTTATAAATTACTTTACCACATGAAATCAGAAAGACAAATAACTCCCGAGGAGTCATAATTAAATATTATCCGCAATATTTAGGCCCATGCTGCAGCTTACAGATCATCGGATAATAAATACTAAATGGTATCGGCGCTCGTGAACAAGCTGGTGCCCTACGCTTGGGTTTCGCGTGACGCTTTATCATAGATAACAACTACTGTTACAGTAGCCCACATCGCGATTAAATACCGCGAACAGCAATAACAACATTGTTCAGTTGATTCAAATTACTACAACGTGTAGGTCACACAAAGGCTAATAAACTAATGTGCATATCGCAATTGAATGCCCGGTCTTACAGCAATAATAACAGCATCAAGTATCATCGTCGTTGTCCATCTGTTCGTCCAGCATTAAAACTCGCACCGTTGATCAGAATTATATCTCTCGATTTTCGCCGAGTGGTTCCTGGTCGTCGCATAGGTGGCGCCAGCGGCCGCCGTTATGTAGCGCTATCTTTGCACGCACCATTGGGACTCGATCCGGTGACGGATCTGGTTCGAACCCGAACCGGACGTCCGGTCCCAGAATGCAGTGCACGGGGGCATGACACGCCGCGTGCTGTGCGTGACGGCTGGGAATGACATAGAGGGCGCCACTGCGATTGGGACGTGACGGAAGGGCGGTCTTGCAGGATGCGAGGAAACACGATAGACAAACTGCTGAGCAGAGACAGGCAAATAGCAGACAGATAGACCGGCAGACAAAAAGACAGAGAGGCTAACAGAAGAAAGACAGACAGACAGGCAGGTAGAGAAACAGACAAATAGACGGATAAGCAGAAAGACAAATAGACAGACGACATGCAGACAGAAAGACAAACAGATAGGCAAACAGGCAAACGTACAAGCAGACAAATAGACCAACAGACAGACAAGCAAACAGATAGACAGACAGGCAGACAAACAGGCGACAGACAGGCAGACAGAAACACACACATAGACAGACTGCCCAATATATAAGCACGCACAAGCAGCAGCATATTAGTAAGCGAGATAGGTCATGCCTAATAAGAGCAGACATTTCAAGGATAAAGATAGACATTTATCAAGCAATGCATCAGCTATTTCCAATATCTACCAATGTAGGCTACTATTTTTATTTTAGACTCTGAAATTTCGCAATCGCAACGCAGAAGCCAGATCAGGATGGCCAGCTTATACACTTGCGCTTGATCAAGCCAAGTCCGCATGCAGTATATCCAGGCTGCTCTGACCGTTCCGGTGCCAGGCCAGAATCCTGGGAGGTCAGGCCGATCGAGGAGACATTATGAATGGACACAGACAGACAGACAGGTGGACAGACAGGTGGACAGACAGACACGAACACAGACAATCAGTCTAACAAATAGAGGCACGCATTTATAAGCAACGGGTTTACATATATACTCAGCGCTCGTGAATAAGCTGGTGCCCCGCGCTTGGCTTTCAAGTAGCGCTTTAGAAATTTGGAAATTACGATTGCGATTACTAGGCCGACAGTCACATACCTTTATTGAGTCAAACTGTCTGGTTGCTGCCACCACGAAGCAATACTTTGATCATTCTGGCCACACTATAATTATATACGCTAGCGAGAGGCGGGAAAACGCTCACCACGCGACGCACATACATGCACATCCCTGATTACGTCATCCATTTGTCATCATCAGCCGCAGTAGCAGATGGATGGGGATTCCCAACTCTCTCTATATATCTGAGAGCTCTGTATCTATCTGTACGCCGGATAAAAAAGACCTTCGCCATCCGATTCTGGGCAAGCAAACGCCACCTAACTGGACAGTCGCAATAGGTAGAGTCATAAGCGATATAGCCTACGTACATGCAACATCAACGTGGTTTTCTATCACCTATTCAGATATATTATTACACGTAGGCCTACATGTACAAATTGTACATGTACATGTACAACGTCAACGTGGTTTTCTATCACCGATTCAGTTATAATATTCGACAACACGCGTTGGATTACCTGCTATTCTAATTATATGATTACATGCTGACCGTGGCAAATAAACCCGACTTAATATACATGTACAATTGTACATACCTCGTCTGGGTTTCAGTCGAGTGGCCATTCTGTATGCTGGACAATAACTGTGAAATCGATCCTAAACTCGGGTGCTTGACCCACACGGGGGAATTGATGTCTTGAAGGCCTATACAGCAATCTCTGTGTTTTCGATTTCCCCCATTGCTATTACTTGTATTGTTATCTTGTATTGGTATGTTAGGCTTGGACGTTCAGCCAATAAATTGGATTCAAAATTACAAGCCACATAAAAAAATTGATATTTTAGTTTGTTTTTGGAAACAGTGGAGTTCATTCATTCATTCGTTCATGCCGATAATTTATATAGCGTCTCTTCAAGAAACCTACTCAGAGGCGCTCTCTATATGGCTTATAACTCCAGACTCATACATTCGCAGATGATCTAGATTCTAGAACGCCTCTGGAGGCGGGAAGTTTCCCCAGGAATAAAATTTTGCCACACCCAAGAAAAACTGGAGAGGTGCGTAGAAGCACTTCTGTGCAGTTAAAACTAGTTTGAAAAGGACATTGTCCTCCGATTGGAAGTAATTTACCATGGAGTATGGGAAAGGAAAGGAGTTGTGCAGCTCTAAAAATTCTTTAAAAAACCTGGGGAGATTCAGGTTTCTGGGAGGGTGGGTGGTGGTGGTGGTAATTGCAGTTTAACGTCACTGTGTGGTAGCAAAGGCCATTAGCGACGCTCTCCTCTTTTATCCAGGCTTGGGACTGGCACAGGCAGAATGCATGCAACCAGTGGCGGAGTTGTGGGGAGAAGGTCGTTTTGGGCAGACGGCTACCCCTGAGCCAGACACCGATCGAGGACATCCTTTGATTGGTAATTTTTTCTGACAACCGGGGGAATGTTACGTGTATCATCTTTCTGCTGCGGGTGGGGTAATGGAAAATGGTATATGCACGTTAAAAAAGCCCTGCCCCCAAAGCAGAGGGGACTAGATTAACACTGGAATGCCGATGAAGATTCGTTTAAGGGTTTGAGAGCTGAGGTCTACACCACAAATGGTGTTCAATGTTATAAACCCTTGCCACTGTTTTATGCCTTTCACGGTGATGTGCAGTTTATACTCGTTTCGAAACAATTGCGGGTGAATGTTCCGTGCGCTTATTTTCGCTGACGCAATGAAGTGGAGGAAGCGCAAAGATAAAAGAAAATTAAGGAGATGAAGAAGAAGACGATATAATCATCTGTCTGACGCAAAAATCAAAATAGCCCACAGCGCAAGAACCGCCGTGTGTATATAATATACATTGTATATTTATATACACATTCATAACATACATTTAATATAATATTATGATATTGTATATGCCGCTGCATGCATCATGTGACATGCAAATCTGACACTTTTGAGTCGAAATTGATGCCACACATGAGACGTGTTTTGTAACGAAGACATACAACATAGCCAGCTATATATAGACTAGAATATTATGGCAGTCATCAGAGAGGCAAACAGTGCACTGAGTGCGGGGGCGAATTATATTTTGTCCCAAATAAACCCTCGGCAGCACAAAAAATTCCGGCAGTTCAACGACCAGGACTGCAGAGACTTTTAATTAGGGCACATATTGCCATGGCATGCCTTGCTGTAATGACACCACTGTGCTAACCACTGAAAGTTGATTAATCCCAGATACACGCATGCGCAGCTGCACAATTCACAATAAATCACAAACCCCGAGTGACGTCAAACAGTTTTTTAAAGTTTTTATTATTCTTGTTAGCAGATAAACGTTCGCATTTTACAAAACAAGAACATACAGGCACGTTAATATTTTATTTTGTCTAAGCTGCTGTCAACTTATACAGAACAAACTAAACTACATTCACGTAACTAAGAAAGAAATTTTCGTGTATTCAATAACCCGGGTAGCACTGTGCAGTAATGCAGTACTTAACATGGAAAACTGTGCGGTATAATACAGTACGGAACATGGAACACTGTATACAGTGTACAGTAATGCAGTACGGAACATGAAACACTGTACAGTAATGCAGTACCGACTATGGAACACTGTACAGTAATGCAATACCGAATATGGAACACTGTACAGTAATGCAGTACCGAACATGGAATACTGTACAGTGTACAGTAATGCAGTACGGAACAAAGAAAAAGTATGCATGCATACATGTGGGAACTTGTTATAGCGCCCGTCAAGATTTATGCTCAAAAGCGCTCCCAAGTTCAGCGCGGACACTGAATTGACTGAAACTAAATGATTATAGATTTTTGTTTGACATAAACCAGCATTGTCGCAAAGCGTAGAGAACTAGCACATGTGCCCGTAGACTATGAAGCCCCTGGGACGATATTCTTTTTGTCCTTATAGTTGGTATATCAACGTCATTTATAACAGTTACTTGGTAGCAGTCTGAATGTGTACAGTCTAGTCTTAGGACTGAAAATTTCACGTAGTACGTGCTATAATAGTCTAACTCTAACGCTTCTATCATGCAGTTCGGAAAGCGATTAACTTTGCTACATGATGCATGGCCGTCGATTCAGACAAAAATTTGGAAAAATAACTTGGGGGTCAAAACTCAAAAGTTGATTTATGCAAACTTTGGGTGTGCAATGAGGATTTTACAGTGGCGTGCTAAGAAAACCTATATAGGGGGTTGAGCCCCGGCGATTTTCATTCTGAGTCGACTGACCCATGGGCGCCCGCAGAAATTTTTGCAGGAGGGGCAAAACACGATGGTCAACGTTAAGAATAATTTTAGCAGGATGACAAAAATGCAAAGCGGGGAGTTAAGAACATGCATGGGTTTTTTTCACAGAGGTTTTTGATGTAAATTTCTCAGTTTCACTTTTGTAAATTTCTTATATGAATAATTATTGCTTCTTTTTGCAAGAAAAATTGTTTAAAAAATCGAAAAGTATTAGTTAAAAGTAGGCTTTTTAATTCTCTAATGTTAAGAAATTTGTTATAAACCCCAAAAGTAGTAGTGAAAAAAATAGGTTTCAATTTTCCAGGGGAAGGGTCAAGTGTCCCACTTGCCTCTGTGTGCGGGCGCCCATGGACTGACCTTCACAACTTAATCCGCTGTATGCTACATATAATATGATGTCCGATATCAAGAGCATCTCAATCCCAGTGGAATCTTGAGAATCTTATAGACTCTGATTAGGCGCTGTTGGATTATTAATGAGAGCTCAAATCTGTCGGCTTATGGAAGAGGCACGTGGAAATCTCGTCCACTCGGCGCTCGTGAATAAACTGGTGCCCTGCACGGCTTAGCTTTAGAGTAGTGGTTTAAAGATTTGAAGTCTACGACTATAGGGCCTACATATGCGACTGGTTGAATCGTATATGTTGACCATGAATTGTATACATATAGGCATCATTGAAATCATTTAAAGAATCGTAATAATGGAAGCGGCTGATCATATATATATATATATATATATATATATATGAACCTTAGAGAAGCAGACTGAATATTTCCTGATGCACAGGAATTCTGTGAATGCAACACGCGCACATGTGTGTTCACATAATACCATGTGTAGGCTAACTGCAATGCGCGCACGCTATCAAGCATTGTTATATATTTATTCATATAGGCCGTATGATGTGTAATTACAGTATATATTTATGCATATTATGTATTATTTTAATATATATAATATGTGCATATATAGATCTATACAATGTTTCATCGTCAGAAATTGCGATGCATGGCCCATCGAGTAAATCAACGTCCATTGTATACGCAACCGAAAGCTGAAGTCATGGACAGAAGTGTGGGCAATATGCATGCGTGCGATCGGAGGCTATTATAGGATGCAATATGGATGCGATGTGTTGCTATGGTGCCTACAGAAGCCATGATAAAAAAGAATAGTTTCAATTAAACTATAATGTTAAATCAGAGTATCGGCTCAGCAGGCCAAAGCCGTAGCTGGGGGAGGGGGGTGTTTTGGGTGTTTGAACAGTGAACACCCCCCCCCTCCAATTGAAAATGTAAAAATTAATATAATGCATTTACTAGCACATA
Source organism: Lumbricus rubellus (assembly GCA_945859605.1). Taxonomy (NCBI): domain Eukaryota; kingdom Metazoa; phylum Annelida; class Clitellata; order Crassiclitellata; family Lumbricidae; genus Lumbricus; species Lumbricus rubellus. Next base: position 23,482,265 of record OX243823.1, on the reverse strand, counting down.
ATGTAGAAACCATGAAATAAAACCATGAAAACACTCCCCCCCCCAAATGAAAAAAGGTCATCAGAAATTCTCCGCCCAAGGAAACACCTCCCAAAATCAAATCCTGGCTATGGCCTTGTTATAGGTTATAACTTGCATGTTGATATGCAGTGTTTAATCTACCCTCCCTCCTGCTAGAGGGGGAGGGGAAATCAGGTTTCTGGGGGGCGGCACGGACGGCATCCGCTGAGGCAGACAACGACGATGACGACACCCTTTAACCAGAAATTTTCTGACGACCTTTTCGCAAAAATATAAAAATTAATGTCCTTCGAGAAACATGTTATGAGATTTTAAAAATCTGATGACCTTTAGAATCTGATGACCTTTTTAATAAGCTTAGTTATTTCGTCTAAATTCCGGACCAAAATGGAGTCAGATTCCTAATTTATTGACTTTTTTATCTGATGACCTTTTTTAATACTTCAATACTGTGCAGTCGAGTTTTTCTTCTGACGGGGAAACTTTAGGCCTACACGTGTACTCGTATAGTCTACATCTAAACAGGCGCTGTCGAATTTTTCTGGTGGGGCGAGAATAGCCTAAATGTTGCGCACATAATTTTGGTGGGAATTGGTACATATATCTGCATGTAAACAGCACCTCTCAATTTTTTAGGGAGAGGGACTCTCATTCCTGGAGGGGAACTTTCCCTCAAGACATCTAAATCAAACACTGGTTGAAATATTGGCGTGTTATTTAAATAAACAAGTAAAGTGGAAATTTTTGGAGGCACAGCAACGAGCAACGTTTTTCTTGTTAGCTTATACTTGAAGGATTATACAATGCATAGGCTACGCCTCCTTTGACCTTTCAAAAACTCTACATAATTATAATCTATGCAAGTCCCTTAAAAGCTCTTGAAACAGACTAATGGATAGACTATAATTATGTCACTGAGCGAACGTGTACCAGGTAGCAGCTCTCTGCAGAGGAGAAACCCGTAGCGTTTTTTCTATCCTTTCCGATTAACTGCTGCCACACGTATGCCTATGTTTGTTTGTTTGTATGTGCACTTGTTATATAGCGCCCCTTCAAGCTCTCTCTACTCTGAGGCGCTCCCGAATGCAGAGCGGACACTGCATCGGAGTTTCACGCCGAAGCGCTGAGCAATTGTGAGTGAAGGACTTGCCCAAGGTCCTTACGCGGAAAGGTGGATTCGAACCTCGAACCTTCCGGCTCCAAGGCAACGACGCCACCACTACACTATCGCGCCCCACGATGTATAAATGTATATGCTTTGTACACATTGGATCTATGTTTGCATAATCATAATATACTATGCTGACCGGAAATACTGACGCCATCATGTTGGACTTTTTGTCTGTTTGAGACGACCACATTTCACGACGGTTAGGGCATGAATGTCCTCAACCTAAATGTCCATTTCCGAGTGATGTCAAGGTCACAGAGGTCATCAATATAAATGGGTCAGAATACGAGTGACGAAAAAGCAGGGATAGAATTCGAAAAAGTGGGGGGTTTTCTCTCAGAAAAGAAAACATGAATTACTGTGTCCGGTTCTACTCGCTGCTAATTGGTCCACAGGAGAAATTGCAATTGTAATTAGAATTGAAGTCGTAATTTATATAGCGTTACATCAAAGGAAATTCAAACACCAAGGAAGCCAAGCAAGGTCACGTAGTAGCAAGCAGGACACCAAGTAAGGCCATGTAGAAAATAAATATGCAGGCCAAGCAAGGCCATTTAATAACACCCAGGAATCCAGGCAAGGCCATTGGGCGACACCAATGTACCCAAGAAAAGTCATTTAGCAACACCCATGAAGCCAAACAAGGTCATTTGGTAATACTCATGAAGCCAAACAATGTCATTTAGTAATACTCATGAAGCCAAACAAGGTCATTGAGTGATACTCATGCAGCCATGAGTCATGCTGCATGCAGGAAGATGACAAACTCAATATCTACGCTTTATTTATTCTGTGATATCCACAGACCCCTGATCAAAGTCATGCATGATGACCTAAATGTTGGTCAATTATGGAAATCAACAAACAGTAACTGGTCAAATTATCTTGCTTTCTTATTTGCTCTCAGTTTATCGAAAGCATTCACCAAACACACGCAGATTGCACCATGCATAGTCATGATGGGCACTAATCACATGATAATTGATTCAATTGCAAATTCGGTTAAGGTACTTCTTAAGTAGTCTATCCAATGGTATGTAGGACCAATATATATACACCGTGGTTCAAAAAAAAGTAAGCCAAATTGTTTTGCATATATCTCTAATACCTGGTGACATATCAAACTAAAATTTTCCAAATTTTTAGAGAAGTGGACCAAGAATATGATTCCAAAATTTCATGAAATAAAGTTGAACGGATAAAAAGATATGAATATTTAAACTTCATATACCGAAATTGCAGTTTACAAGCAATTTTCTGTTAGATTCAATAAAAAGTAAGCCACACTGTTTTTCTTACATCTCTGATGTCTGATGAGTAATCATAAAAACGTTTTCCCAATATTTAGGGAATTGAACCAAGAATAGAATTCCAAAATATCAGGTCATAAATTTGAAGAGATAGAAAGATATGGATATTCAACTTCATCACCCGAAATGTCAGTTTTCAGGAAGTCTGTTATGGTGTCCGTTGCGGTTTCGACGCATGGCCGTTCCATTTTAGTCTTCATTGATCCTGGAGTAAAAATTAAAGGAGCCTATTATCGCGATATTCTGGTGTCACAATATCCTCTATCTGTAATCAGAAATTTAGTCCCAGAAGGCAGTTTTGTTTTTTCTACAGAACAGCGCCAACCCACAGAACCAGGGAAACCATCGAAATACTGACCAGAGAGACGCCAGGCTTCATTTCTCCCACATTATGACCTCCGAACAGCCCAGATTTGAATCCTGTCGACTATAAAAATGTGGAACTTGATGCAAGACCGAGCCTACCAGACATCAATCCATGATATAAACGATCTGGAACAACGCTTGTTGGAAGTGTGAGATGGCCTGGACCAGAGGATAATCGACGTTGCTGTTGCCATTGCAATGGCGCCAGCGCCTCCAGGCGTGCGTGCAAGCAGGAGGAGGACATTTTGAGCATCTTATTTAAATAAATTATCAAACCATACTGTTGGGGTCATATTGTTAGTTCAATTCTCTACATATCTATAAAATTTTTGAATGATTAATCATCAGGCATTGGAGATAATAAGGAAACATTTGATCGAATCTGACAGAAAATTGCTTGTAAACTGCAATTTCGATATATGACGTTTAAATATTCATATCTTTTTATCCGTTCAACTTTATTTCATAAAATTTTGGAATCATATTCTTGGTCCACTTCTCTAAATATTTGGAAAATTTTAGCTTGATATGTCATCAGGTGTTAGAGATATATGCAAAACAATTTGGCTTACTTTTTTTGAACCACGGTGTATATATAATTATATATATATGTGTGTGTGTGTGTGTGTGTGTGTGTGGGTGGGTGTGTGTGTATGTATGTGTGGGTGCAGTTTTAGAAGAAAAAAATATGTCGACTAATTTTGCCACTATAATGTACTTTTGTAACTACTGTTGCATTTGCAATCATAGCGAAAACCGAGTCTCTGTATACGGTATGGTTATTTTTATAAAAAATAATAATGCTCCAACAGGACCAACAGGTGTGACATTCTATTAGCAGCGTTCATATTATATTCTGTTCCCAGAAAAACGAGCTGTCAAGAAAACTGAGAAAGAAAGATATTTTGGATCCGCTGAAGGAGTTAAGATCGCCATGTTTTGCAACAAATTACTGAAAAAGCATGGCTAAAAATGTAAATAAAAAAGGAATTTACCTAAAAACGGAGATTTCGTGGTTTATCGATCAACTAGCTATCTATAGATAGCCTACGCCTTGGAGAATTATTGCTTTGCAACTATAGGGTTAACTACTGCCAATAATGTTTTGAAGAGATAGTCTTGAAGAGTAAAATTTACGGGCGCTTTTACAGCTAGGCCGCCGCATCGATGAGGGCATGGTCATAAGCAAGCTGTAGAACAGCAACAGCAGCTGCAGACATTTGGCAACGACAACATCAATTCTAATAGATGTGAATGGCAGGAGCCGTTTTTCAGAGGATCGGTTGCAAACAGAACGAGAGAGAGAGAGAGAGAGAGAGAGAGAGAGAGAGAGACAGAGACAGAGACAGAGACAGAGACAGAGACAGAGACAGAGACAGAGACAGAGACAGAGACAGAGACGAGACGGAGACAGACAGACAAAGAGAGGCAGACACACAGACACACCGATAGAGATAGAGAGTTAGACAGACAGACACACACAGAGAAAGAGACACAGACTGAGACACACACAGACATAGACAGAGAGACACACCGACGGACAGACAGAGACACATAGACAGACACACACGCAGACAGAGAGACAGAGAGAGATACACACAGACAAAGAGAGAGAGAGGCACACAAACACCATCATCTACTCTACTTCCTTGGTGACATCGTGACGCCGACTTGAATGGTTTTATCTCAGCGACATCCATGGATAGTTGATACGTAATGGAAATCGCAAAAAATACATGCAAACGAATCCGCTATAAGCACAGGAGCTAAATAAATTTATCTCATCCAACGAGATGAATATGGAAATCAGTTTCGTGGCAGAATCGCGACCTTGAAGGCAAAACAATCTTTTTGACAGTTTTTTGTATCGAAAGGCAGGATGTACTTCAGAGTGTCACACAGCTTGCTCAGTATCTTTGCTCATTAAAAGTTTAATTGCGAAAATGTGCAATCGTATCTGTTATTTTTATAGTATGTGAGGCGCCCTTGTTGCTGTGCTACGGCGCCATAGAAATCGTCATTGCTATTATTATTATTTATCATTATTATTCAAAAATCATCCGTGATCATCATCGTTATTGTCGTCGTTATCGTCATCATAATCATCAGCAGCAGCAGTGTTCACTACCACCACCAACACCAACACCACCACCACCACCATCGTTATCATCCACCATCGTCATCATCGTCATCACCATCACCACAACCACCACCATCACCATCATCATCGTCATCACCATCACCATCACCACCACCATCATCATCATCATCATCACCACCACAACCACCACCACCATCACCATCACCATCATCACCACCACCATCATCATCACCACCACCATCATTATCACCACCACCACCACCACCACCATCATCATCATCTCCACCACCACCATCATCACCACCACCATCATCATCATCACCATCATCACCATCATCATAATCATTATCATCATCAGTTAATTAAGGCGGCCATGTAATAATAGTGAACCCATTACTTTCTCTGCGCTTAATTAATCCGACCATGCCGTCTTAATTAAAAGCGGTGCATCATGGGATGTATCGGTGTAACGGTGTAAATGAAAACAATGGTGAGAGCATTCATGGTGTCATTGATGCCGATATCATCAACAGACGTCACAGAGTAGCTCAAGCAACAATCAGATAAATTATAATTTATCTGATAAATTATCTGTCGCCTTATTTCGGATTACACGGTTCGATTGCAATTCCAATCACCAACCACTGTCACCTTCGAGTGAGAAGACTTCAGAGGGCGCTATATAAATTCCGATTGATTGCTGGCCCAGGTGTCTAATACACAGAGGATGCTAATAGACTCACGCCAGAACCAAGACGTAATCAGGTTAATATCGAGAAGATAAGTCCACTGAGACAGACAGAAAGAGAGACAGAGATGGAGAGAGACAGAGAGACATAGAAGGAGAGAGTCGGCGACAGACAGCGACAGAGACGGACGGACAGTAACACATAGAAACAGATAGGAACAGACAGAGAGAGAGAGAGAGAGAGAGACACACACAGACAGAGAGACAGAGACAGACACGCACGCAGACAGAGACACAGAGACATAGACGCACAGAGACAAGGAGAGACAGAGGCACACAAACACCATCATCTACTATACTTCCTTGGTGACATCGTGACGTCGACTTGAATGGTTTTATCTCAGCGACATCCATGGATAGTTGATACGTAATGGAAATCGCAAAAAATACATGCAAACGAATCCGCTATAAGCACAGGAGCTAAATAAATTTATCTCATCCAACGAGATGAATATGGAAATCAGTTTCGTGGCAGAATCGCGACCTTGAAGGCAAAACAATCTTTTTGACAGTTTTTTGTATCGAAAGGCAGGATGTACTTCAGAGTGTCACACAGCTTGCTCAGTATCTTTGCTCATTAAAAGTTTAATTGCGAAAATGTGCAATCGTATCTGTTATTTTTATAGTATGTGAGGCGCCCTTGTTGCTGTGCTACGGCGCCATAGAAATCGTCATTGCTATTATTATTATTTATCATTATTATTCAAAAATCATCCGTGATCATCATCGTTATTGTCGTCGTTATCGTCATCATAATCATCAGCAGCAGCAGTGTTCACTACCACCACCAACACCAACACCACCACCACCACCATCGTTATCATCCACCATCGTCATCATCGTCATCACCATCACCACAACCACCACCATCACCATCATCATCGTCATCACCATCACCATCACCACCACCATCATCATCATCATCATCACCACCACAACCACCACCACCATCACCATCACCATCATCACCACCACCATCATCATCACCACCACCATCATTATCACCACCACCACCACCACCACCATCATCATCATCTCCACCACCACCATCATCACCACCACCATCATCATCATCACCATCATCACCATCATCATAATCATCATCATCAGTTAATTAAGGCGGCCATGTAATAATAGTGAACCCATTACTTTCTCTGCGCTTAATTAATCCGACCATGCCGTCTTAATTAAAAGCGGTGCATCATGGGATGTATCGGTGTAACGGTGTAAATGAAAACAATGGTGAGAGCATTCATGGTGTCATTGATGCCGATATCATCAACAGACGTCACAGAGTAGCTCAAGCAACAATCAGATAAATTATAATTTATCTGATAAATTATCTGTCGCCTTATTTCGGATTACACGGTTCGATTGCAATTCCAATCACCAACCACTGTCACCTTCGAGTGAGAAGACTTCAGAGGGCGCTATATAAATTCCGATTGATTGCTGGCCCAGGTGTCTAATACACAGAGGATGCTAATAGACTCACGCCAAAACCAAGACGTAATCAGGTTAATATCGAGAAGATAAGTCCACTGAGACAGACAGAAAGAGAGACAGAGATGGAGAGAGACAGAGAGACATAGAAGGAGAGAGTCGGCGACAGACAGCGACAGAGACGGACGGACAGTAACACATAGAAACAGATAGGAACAGACAGAGAGAGAGAGAGACGGAGACATGGACACGGGCAGAAGACACAAAGACAATGACAGATAAAGAGAGAGACAGAGACAGAGACAGAGAGACAGAGAGACGGAGAGACATAGAGAAAGAGGGACAGAAAGACAGTCAGAGACAGCGAGTGGCAGAGAGACGAGACAGAGACACACAGAAAGATAGAGAGCATGCATAGACAGACAGAGACAGAAACAGACAGACAGAGACAGAAACAGACAGAGACAGAAACAGACAGACAGAGACAGAAACAGACAGAAAGAAACAGACAGAGACAGATAGAGACAGATCGAGACAGATGATAGAGAGTCGGAGACATACACAGAGACAGAGACATGTGGAAGACACTGAAACAAAGACAGAACGGGAGACAGAAAACGGAGCTAGACAGCGAGAGACAGAGAGAGACAGAGACAAACAGACAGACAGACAGAGACAGCCAATGGTTCGATGACTAAACTATGAATTTTGAATGACTGTGTATTGTGTAAGCTTATACATGGAAGTTGAGAGCACATGGAGTACGACTGCGCACAACATCAATAAATGATCATGTAATAATTGGCTTAGTATTGCTATGGAATGGATGGCATAGATGATCCAGAGCAGAGAATAGCAGAACTATTATATCCACCATTCAGATCTGACATCCATCCATCAAATCTTGACAGTCTGCGAATCAAGAGAACTTGGCAATCGTGGCAGATAGCGCAACTGGAGTCGTTTGAAAGTCGATTGTTTGAAGATTAATTGGATTATTGTCTAGAGCAAGCTGTTCAATGTATACGGAAGCGGTAAGGAACAGAAGCAGGAAAAAACAGGCAGAGATACATGGACAGTAGGATGGATAGACAGACAGACAGACAAACAGAGAGACAGAGAAAGACAGACAGAGAGAGAAACAGAGACAGAGGGACAAAGAGACAGAGAAACACAGAGAGAGACAGAGAAAACAGAAAGAAACAGTGAGACAGAGACAAAGAGACAGAGACGAAGATAGAGACAGAGACAGTCAGATGTAGACCGAGAGAAAGAGACGAAGAGACGGAGAGATACAAGATAGTCAAATAATGGATGAGATTTAAAGACGAAACAAAGCACATTGCAGCGGCGGAATATCGGGGAGAAGTGTGGGAGAGTGCATGGGCGGGATAAACAGTGATGGTATAGAAAAAAAATAAGTGAAAGGAGCAAAAGCATAAAAGCAAGGTCAAACACGAGACGAACAGAGAAAAGAACAAGATGGAGAAGAACAAGGACAAGAACAAGGAAAAGATGAAGAATAACAGGATGATGATGACGCTGATGATACTATATATTTGATCTTAGCCAAAAGGCCGAGAAGCGAAAATGATGATGATGATGATGATGATGATGATGATGATGACGATGACGATGACGACGACGACTACGACAACGATGATGATGGTGATGAGTCATTGATGACGAATCGACGATGATGATAATTAAAAGGAGCCAGTTTAAATCATATTCAGAATTTCACCGAAGGCCAATACGGCTTTCGGAGTTTATTAATTTTAACGAGTTTGAATACGAAGGTGCACGCATGCAGAGGTAGACTAATTCAAACACTCAAGCAGTCGAGCTCGACTCCGTGCCATGGAGAGACTTGTAAAAGAGCAAAAAGGTTTTATAAAGCAACACGAAGGAGAACTGGCAACCATGCAGTCTATTTTGTATATAGCATAATATAATAAATATTGTATATATTGGACAACTTATTGTTTTGACTAAATAAAAAGTCATCATAGCCTCTGTCACGTGGTCCGCAATGACGGGAGGAGAGAACTCGACTGACCAAGGACAACTTAAACGAGGAGAGCTATAGGCTATGTATAGGAAAGCAACAATTAACCTTGGAATTTTGTCTTCATATCATATGGAAGTAGTACACCGAGCTTACAGTGTCACGTATAATTTTCAAGAAATATTCCTACAGAATACATTCTGCATAATATGAATTCGCTATAGCAGAAGAAGACCATGAAGGGGTTTCATCAAGGCTGCATGTCAAAGATCTCCGGTGTATGCGCTAAGGGAATATGTCGCTATCCGTCATACATATGGTTTGGACCATGCGGCAGAATATATGCATACCGATGTATTTCCATATGCATATGTACAGACGTGCTGATGCATAGACTTATTCATATAGTCGGTCAGAAGAACTGTTTGCTGTCGTATCGAAGGAAGACCTGCATGTGTCAGAAGCACAAGACTTTCAAATGCGTCATTCCAAGGCCACTGCATGCAATCTTCCAGCAAATGCGCAGTTGATGGGATACTCCATATATAGAACTGAACTTCACTGAAGCCTACGTGTGTGTGTGTGTGTGTGTGTGTGTGTGTGTGTGTGCGTTGCGTGTATTGTATTATGTTACAGGCACACGTATTGGTGTATATATATACAGATAGACAGACAGAGAGTGAGAGATCTATATTTCATATTTATAGCGAATTTGTATTATAATTATACCGTATAATTATAACAACAGTTCTTGTATACCTTAAGGAATAAATGATACGCATGCACTCGTATACATATTATATATATTATATACATGTATATATTATATATAATATTGTCTACATTATAGTTACTCAAAAAACTAGAAGGCGCTGCAAAGGAGAGCGCAGATATTACACAAAAATTATGTATTATGCTAAGCCTATTTGCCTGTGAATATAATTGCATAGATATAAAGTGATATATATATATATATATATTAATATATATATTTATGACTACATTTGTCATACACTATGTATAATTATATATACAGTATACATGACAGATGTAGATATTTATATCACTATATATTGTTATAAATCACCATGGCATCGATAGAGATATATGTGTGTGTGTCGTCAACATCATCCTCGCGTTTGTGCGAGTGTCATGCATTTTGCTGAAGATTACTTCTTCTCTCAACTCGTTTGCATTGATTAATGTTGTCAACATCTGTCACTACTTGAGTCAGTCTGATGCAGGATTGGAATATACATGGAGAAGGAAGAGGAGGAGTAGGAGGAGGAGGAGGAGGAGGAGAAGAAGGAGAAGGAGGAGAAGGAGGAGAAGGAGAAGGAGGAGGAAGAGAGGGAGGAGGAGAAAGAGAAGGAGAAGTAGAAGGAGAAGGAGAAGGAGAAGGAGAAGGAGGAGAAGAGGGAGGAAAGGTGGAGAAGGAGGAGAAGGAGGAGGATCAGGAGAAAGACTAGGAGAAGGAGGACGAGAAGGAGGAGGAGAAAAACGAGGAGGAGGAAGAGGAGGAGCAGGAAGAGGAGGAGGAGGAGAAGGAGGTCCTTGTGATGTGGTCCTGCACGAGATTTCATCCTCACGTTTGTATGTCTTTTCACTTCAGAGAGAGACAAACAGAGAGAGAGAGACAGAGACAGACAGAAAGAAACAGTGAGACAGAGACAGAGAGACAGAGACGAAGATAGAGACATAGACAGAGACAGACAGACAGATACAGAACGAGAGAAAGAGACGGAGAGATACAAGATAGTCAAAGTTGTATATTTTTTCATGCATGGTACATGTACGATCATCAACGGTCATCTGCCAATGTAATGCCACTTTAAACTTTCGCTAATATGAACCTATCCTGTATCGCTGAATGAGATGTAATGTCAGAAATCTCATGCTTAGTCCATTCCAAATAAATTGATTTCTAACTTAAAACTTTCCAACATTATCAACGCCATTTAAAGGTTTAAGGCTATAATAAGCCTATAATAGACGTTGCATGAGTAGGTTTGGCCATGTATGGAGCGAGCTATAGACCATTGATTATGTTGAAAATAGAGAGTTAGAGTATGGCAATTGAGCCCTGTTATTATAATATATGGTGTTTCATGATATTTTTTTAGACCGGAAGTCAATTGCTATAGGCGTTTGACGACATCTTATGCATGACTGCTATACAGTTTTCCATGCGGAATTTATATAGCGCCCTCTGAAAGTCTTCCATGCCTGAGACTGGCACCGACAGAACACGGCACTGGCGGAGTTACTCCACTCCGCTCTTTAGACCGTCATGACCTTCTTGTACCACGGTCTCGGACTGCTACTGCCCTGCATCGTGCATTTGCTTCTATCGGTCCTTTGCTATGGAATAGTCTTCCTACTATAATTCGTACTCAGATCTTATCTGCATGGAAGCACTGCTGTTTCTGCGCGTTTCCTTGAAACTTTTCTTTTTCCAATGGGTCTTCGCACTGGGAGCGCCTCTGATTAGGTTGCTCTGTGACAGGCGCTTTATAAATTCCAAAATAGTAGTACTCCGAAGAGATTCTATTTAAAAAAACTCATGGTCTTATGCACGGTGAACTTGAGAGAGGCGGTCATTTCTTTCTTTTTTTTCGGTACATACATGATAGATAGGACGTTCACTGGAGTAGTAGTTAATTGTGCCCTTTGAGGGTCTTTTATTATTTCCTGAGGGGGGTGCTCGGTAGTACAGTGGTTAGCGCGCTGAACTGTCAACCAAGAGGTCGGGGGTTCAATTCCCCGCCGGGGCAGAAATTTGTTACGAGATTTCTGTTCCACAAGCCGACTCAGCTATGATGAGTACACGGTCAGTGGATGATGAGACGGCGAGGGAGAGGATTGGTCACCGCCCTTTGGAAGTCTTTTATTATTTCGATCAGCAAGGAAATTAAGGTCGTAAGAATACTGCCGAAAAGTCTCTAGCTAATATATTTAGTGCGATGTGCGAATAAGCGAATATCTCGAGAAAATCGGTATTGGTTACGAAAATTATGCAACTACCGGTTGAATTGTTAAACGCAGCTCCCGTTCCCCCTCCGCCCGCAATTTGCATGTAATTCGCCCCATTTCTATACAGGTAGACGTTACCAGGAGTGGTACTACTGTTACCAAATTCTATGTACGTCGAAACGAAATAGTATCCGGCTTTACCGGGAGTGAAACGGGTCAGTCCCGCACTTATGACACCATCGGTTTTGAATCTTACACTATCGAAAGTAACTCTTGTGTGAGTTTTAGCGATTAAGAATTGCCAAGTTAAAGAATGAATGCTAAGCGCGGGACCGATTGAGATAGAATCTACATACTGCTTCGTAGCTGCATCGCTGGCGTTGTTGGGTTCGTGTAGTCCTGTAATGTAAGCATCATGCATAAAGATGGACTTATACACATTTATTTTAGACGGAGGAGTGCCATCGAGTGACTTAACCATCTCTAACATGATTTCATTGTTTATTCTAAAACGAAATCCATCCATCGATTGTAATGTAATAGGATTGTTTAACGAACATTGTAGTTTATTTCGTATACTACCTAAGAAAATAGTGAATTCTTTATTTTCTCCTCTCAAGTCCTTACAACCCATTGAACGCAGACGATCGGTGCCAACGTTTAAGATTAGATCACCAGTCATGGTATCACCAGTTTTAGACACCTTCAATGTAACTTGTTCATCAACGTATTTCTTATTCGTCAAATGATTATCGTTGGACGGAGAATCGTCGTGATTCGTTATCAAATCAATGGCTTGACCCCAACTTAAGGCCTCATCCATTCCTGCTGTCAAAGGCTTCGTTGTGGGCAGTCCTTTAATTTTGTGACCACCCATTTTTAGATTTCCAGTCGCGATGTTTGCTCCATCCAATCGAAGAAAACTAGCATTTACTTGACTAAGAGTGACACCTCCAGCGATTACTCTTTGTGATGAACCAACATCGGTGTGACCGAATTTATCGACAGGCATTTTATATATAATAATAATTTTTAATGCAGATTAGTCATCGTATACATACAATTGCATTACCTGAATCCCTCGTGGAAGATCGTTATCCTTTGCCAGTACTCTAACTCTGTAATATTGATACGCATCCGTAGTAGAAATATTAAAAAATGTCGGAATAGTCTCTGAAGGAGTTGAAGATGTATGTAAGTGTGCAAACACTGCTCCATCATTGCTAGCGGATAAATTCCAATAAGATACAGATACGGTTTTCAACGCAATTCTCCAAATTTTAACTGGCTCAGGACATTTAATTTGTAACCAAACAGTTTCATCTTCACCCGAAACCCAAGCTGCGTTAACATCGTCAGTGAGATTAGTGAAAGCATGGTAGGCTTTGCTTCCGGCAAAACAAGAACTGGCGCTAGCAACGAATCCTGTTACACTTACATCAGCTTCCAAGGGAGGAATATACCCAGCACGACACTTTTTCAGAGATTTATCGACGTACTTTGTAACTTGTTCATCAACGTATTTCTTATTCGTCAAATGATTATCGTTGGACGGAGAATCGTTGTGATTCGTTATCAAATCAATGGCTTGCCCCCTACTTAAAGCTTCATCCATTCCGGCAGTCGAAGTATTCGTTACTGAGAGACCTTTTATCACATGTCCATTCATTTTTAAATTTCCAGTCGGCAGATTTGCTCCATCCAATCGAAGAAAATTAGCATTTACTTGGCTAAGAGTTACACCTCCAGCGATTACTCTTCGTGATGTTCCTCCAGCAGCGGTGTGACCAAATTTATCGACAGGCATTTTATATATATATTTATATATAATAATTTTTAATGCAAGCCATTTATAACTTCTTGAAAATTACAACCATCGTTCATCGTCTTCTTTAAGACGTACAGACACAAATGGCCGCAAAACACTTCGTTATCGGGTTGTATTCGCTCGCTGTTATATAACACTGGACGGCGTAAATACTTTATCAGTTCCAGAGGGGGAGGAAGGCCGTAACTATCGAAATATATTTTCTCATTACCGCTCTTTAAGAAAGCGACCCAGTGCGAGCCGACCCCATTAGAATCGTCTAAATTCAATATTCCACATTCATTCCGTCCAGGTTTCTTCGGCAGCTCGTCTCTGAGAAATACTCCTCTAAAATTATTGATGTTTAGTTTCTTAGCCGCTTCGATTAGATCCACATTCGATAAAGCAATATTCGGTAGCACTACTCCACAAACATCGATTTGTTTGACGCTCATTTATTTAATATAAACATTAATTAAAAATTTTCAACGAGTAGTGACCATATGCCAAAGTATGAATTCCATCCTCCATTATTACCCGTTTATCGTCATCTGCAGATAATGCAACTTTATTAATTTCTTCTGTATAAATATCGTGATGATAAGATCTAATAACATTCATCGTTCGTTGTTGTTCTTTTTTAGTAAATAAGCAATCTTTATAATCTTCGTGAGTAATAGTTTTCTGGACAACATTCTTCTTAATACCTTTACATTTCTTGTGTTCATCTCCAGCAGCCATCTTATAAGAATACAACTTTGCTCTGAGTCCAATAAATTCTTTTATCTGTTTCCCACTAGCTTCATCCTTGAACATTCCAATAACTTTTTTATTTACTCCAACCTCAATACCAGATGGATGATCTCTCGGGTATTCACTCGTGTCGAATCGAGTCTTAATATCGCCTGCGATATCTGAGTAAAAGTCTTCAGTTTTAATTTCGTATGTCAAAGAATCTGTATCGGTAAATAATAATTTAGCTCTATTTCCGTATTTATCCTTGATGTAATTGTAATGAAATTCATACATCAACGTTTTGCTCAAGTCTAATATACACATGCCAAGATATATAGGTTTATTATAGTACAATTTAGTTTTTTTCATGTGAACGGCTATTAGATTTTCATCGAAAATAGTACATCTCTCATAATTAGGTTTAGCGGCTAGTTCAATAGCCCTCTCCTCTTGACACACTAACTCTACATCAACACGATTTTCAATGTTCTCACAAGTTTTTCCAAAGACACTGTTATTCATTAACTTGAAAAAGTCTTTCTCAAAGTCATTAGTAGCTTTCGTTCTAAGAGCTGTATTTAAATCGATATACTTTTTCAACCAATCACTTTCTTCGAATAGTACACCTCTATGCACTTTTGTTATTTTCAAACCCAAGCTCTCATACAGCTTCAGATTATCGTAATGCAGCACATACTTCTTTTTATGGTTTAAGTTTGGAATTAACTTTTTGACTTTGTTAATCTCAATGCTTTCGGGGGCTAACGGAAAATCGTTATGCAGGTCGTGTAACTCTTTAGGATATTCCAAATCAACTTCCAATATGCATGGAATACTTCTCCAATTATTTAATTCATCTTCGTTCATCCATTTGAACCCGTGAGTAGGTAAATTTTTGATCATAGCCCATCCATATAGATTATTCGCATCCAGGTAAGTAATAAATGTAGAATTTTCGTTACTATTGAAATCGCTCATATATTTATTATTCGCTTTCCCGTAACGATTTGATATTGTGCTCACTCCTCCTCTCATCCCTTGCCTAAGCATCAGAATCATATCATAATCATTCAATAACTCCAATTTCACGCCTGTCAATTTTAAAGCGGCATCCCAGGCTAAACCAGGAGATGTAAAATACCATGCAGGGTCAAGCGTATAGTTCTTCATACACACATCTCTAAAGTTTTCGAAAACATCGGCAAGTAACAGAACATCCGAAACGTTGTATAAATCGTGATATTCTCTGAATGTTTTGCATCCAAATTCCTTCCATACCGTTTTTGCATGCTCGTAGTCTTCATCGCTAATATTCGAATCATTTAGCTTAGAATAGAATGCGGATTTTGGTGGTAGTTCGGTTTCATTAAAGGTAGTAAATGAATCGACGTAGTCATAAGGATATATGCCTTTTCTCAGCAAAAGATCGAGCTTCTTTCCAGTATATCGTTTCCCAATATTTTTACACTGGTCTTTGCTTAGGTTCCTCGATAAAGCATCAAGACTAGAAGCCATAAATTTAAAACTGTCGATAAAACGCAGTTGTCGCTTGACGGTAATCTCTTTTCCCTCTTTATTTACAAACTTATCAACAACGACCTCTCTGCTAAAAGATATATACTTTTCCTCGTTATTAGGTATGCAATTAATTTTCTCTCCATTATTACCTCTCAGTTTCTTAATGAACAGATGACAATCGTACCCGGAAAGATTATGAAACACTACAGGGAAAAACTTGGGGACTTTATAGTTTACATTACAAATGTTATGAGCAGCCCCTCTAAATTTACCGCTAAGATGACAGTGATCTCTCACTCGGTCTTCGCCCAACGGTTTTTCACAGATATGGCATATAGTAGCTCCATCAAAACACTTCTTGTCCTCTTCTGTAAATATCATCTTCTTAGGGAATTTAAATTGATTATATATTTGTTTTATATTCTCTTCTAGTTTATCTACAAATATTTGACCAACATCATCATCTTCGCTTTCAGCCGTAAACGTCACAGGATCTTGAGAATATACACTATCGTCGAAACATTTTATGTGGTAACAAAAGGAGCTAGGAATATGCTTTTGATATTTATTAGTGTACGACAACTCTGGATTTGGTTGGCATGTATCGATCGGTTTTACAAAAGACTCAAAATCTGCGTAGACTATAAACGGAACCCTCATAGAATTGTTATAATTTTTAAAACTTAACATAGTTCCTTTTTCTGGCATTTCTATTTTTTGTGCGTTATGGTGTTTGCAGTACTCATTATGGTTGTTAAGCGCTTCTGTCGTTGTGAAACCATTCATACACCTTTTACAATAGTGCGCTGAATAATGCGAATTTGCTGTTCGGAACGTCATCAATCGGTTAAAATTCTTTATCCAGCAATAATGTTTCCGTTCTCCGTTGGAAATAAGCAATAGATCTACACAAATATTGCTTTCACAGTTAGACAGATAAAGCGGATAGATATGTTTTTCGTAACCAAATATATTAACACTAATATTATTATTTCTCTCAAATTTACCTATCACATTAGCATCAGTCGCTACCGGAAACTCAATACCACTCCAATTAAGTTTTTTCGATTGTTCTTTCAAAGCTTTCGTTATTTTTTCCGGATGGTCATCCACCGGATTCAAAGCTCTAGTGATACACCATTTGAAGCATTCTTCGTCGTGGTTTTTCATGTTGATGATTGCCTTTTTATTAGCTAAGAAGCTGGGTAGAGGAACGTAAGAACTACCTCTTAAGGGTGTATATTTTACCGTATTTATATCTAATTTTACAACGGCTTTAAATCTCCAATTACTTCCTTGCATCTGAAAACTAGCAATAGACTCCATGATTTTATCTTTTTTTCTGCTGTATATTTCATTCAAGTCGGTTGCTTCTAAAATAACTTCTGCCCTGGAAACGAATGGTATATCCTCAGAAGTCACTATTCCAGATTTCATATCTACTCGTTCCATAGTACAAGTAAGAACTAAATTAGTCTTTGTCTGGCGATTACTCGACAACAGATTAACTACCTGCGGTCTGACGAAATCAAGAAACGACGAGGCATCCATTCCATTAATTCCATCTATTCTATACTGCTTGGTGAATCCTTTAATAGCCGACGCTGTTTCCCGAATTTTAGTTTTATCGAATATCCTGGAAACAGTTGACTTCAACGATTCTAGTTTTTCATTTACGACTTTATTGTCTCGTTCAGGCACATAACTAAGTAGCCAATCCGCAAATTCATTTATTTTTGTCCTAACCCTATTTTTGTATTTTCTCTTAGGCGCTACTGGTTTGTATTTACCAGGTGTAGGCGTAAGCGTAGGAACCTTAATGTCAGGAACCGATGAGTCGAGCAAGTGTTCAACATGGTTCATGTTTCTTAAACTACTTTTCTTTAAATCCATTTTATCTTACCACGCAAAAATATTAAAACATGTGAGATCGAAGATCCACTTATCTGTGAGATCGAAGATCCACTTATCGAACACTTTAATTGCATATCATTCTATCTCTCATACACTTTAATTTCATATCTATCTCTCCAGACATTTCCGTTATGATAAGCTATTATGCCAGCACTCTGACCGTACGCCTTAGCAGCTTTATACATCGATGGATACGAGGTAACAACGCCAGTCTCTCGATCTATAATATCTACTCTTCTCGGTTGTTTCCTGATACTGCTCAACGTGTCATGTTTATATGACACAGACTTGTAGTCCGTCGGAAGAATATTCTTTTCAATCAATACAGCTATCATTTGAGGTTTGTTGAGATGCGAAGTGCCTGTAACATCGTGATGCTTGGCTAACATTCTAAGCTCTGGTAGCTTCATAATATATAAGTATTCTTTAAATCAATTTTCCATACACAACACTCATTTTCTGCCCATCCGATTGGAACTGCAGCAACCTATCTGAAATTACGACAGCATACGCTTCTGTGTCGGCTGGCACTGCTGCATTGAAAAGAGCCTTAATCTGAATATCAACGACTGAAGATTTCAAACGCTCGGATTGTTTGCTTACATCGAACACGAACAGCGGATATAATTCTTTATAATCTATAGGTGTTATATTTCCTTGCGTAATCAACTTATCCATACCATAGAATTTTTGACTAAAGGAGGACGCGTCTCTGTACGCTCTGGAGAATTGTTGATTAGGAAACGACAGGTTATGATCGACAGCTGGATATCTTTCTTGATTCATCATCACATATATGTTCTTGAGATCGCAGTGATTAAATAGCGACGGATTACTTTCCTGATTACCGCTACGGTCCGTCTGAAATCCTACGATGATATATCTAGGTTTCTCAGGTGATGTTTTTACGCTAAGACGCCAACTGAAACTTGTCGACTGAGGAACCGTTATTGTGTCGCATTGACGAGCTCTATACGCAACTGGCAACGTTAATTTTGATTCAATCGTCTTATACAACTGCATTCGTTCCATATCGGAAGGAATAACGTGTGGAATAAACCATGAAATTTTGTTTATCGCAACTTTTCCAGCAGCTGCAGCGTTATCTCGGAATATTGCATCATCGTCGGCTTTACGAACTAATGTCAGCGTCTGTTTGAAGCCGTAAATAATCTTGTCGTAATCATCGCAAAACCCGAAAATATGCTTCAACGGAACAATAAAGCTGAACATTCCTTTAGTGTTTGGTTTGCGAATGAGAAAGCTTTGTCTAGTGGCAAATCCGGGGTTATCCGCAATAACAGCAGTCGCTCCAGTGTCTTTATACCACAGCTGATTTAAGCCTTGAGTCAGCTGAAAATCGTTTGGATACGTAAGTAAACCGAGCATCGTTGTAGCTTGACCCGGATGAAATAGCGTTTCGATTTCTTGATTAGATAACTGATAGGATATTTGACTGAATAGATACATAAGCCCATTATTCGTAAGAGCGACTAAATCGGCGTTAACGTATGCGGTGTCATCGGCTTTAATTAGTCTTCCATCGAATTGTAGATATGACTCTGCTGGGTGACTGTATAAGTCTTGTAATTCAATATTTATTCTTATTTCACCAGAACTGTTAAGGTTAGTTCTCGCTACAGGTTCGTACTCGTGCCATTCGTATCGCTCGATACCTTCATCGATCAGTGGTTGCTCTGTGAATCTTAGAATATCGGATTGCATTTTATTATACATATATTTTTAAATAAGAAAATAAATTTTTAAGCCATTTTCAAACCACCTCCGTTTAAGCGTTTTACGAGATCTTGAATTCTAATGGCTCCTCCCGTCATTTGCGGATTCGATCCTAGTAATCTAGCTAGAATTACTTTAGTTTCCTGAGTTATCGGCTGCTGAACGGTGGTTGGTGGAAGTATCTTATTGAGTAATCGTTTTCCAACGTCGATCGCCTTATCCTTAGCAACACCCCCAATCTCTTTGACAGCTGTGCTCGCAATTTGTTTGGCTGCATTCGAAGTCAGTAGTCTCTTGAGAAATCCTGCAATGGAATCGAATATTCCTGCTCCACCGACAACGTGTACTTTTTTATAACTTCTTCTCGCAAGGACCAGCATTTCTATATCATCAATTTTTAAATTAGATCATCAATTTTTAAATTAGATCATCAATTTTTTATATTCATCTTTGGTTATCACTCTTTGTCTTAGTAACTCATCCGTCATACCTACAATTTCATTTCTTACACCCGTATTTCCCGCTTTGTAGCTATATATTCGCAACTCTAATTGTTTTACTAATTCGTTAGGATCTGAAGGAATGGTAATTATTCCGCTTCCTGTTTTACCTCTTAACTTCATGTAATCGTCCCATATGGGTTTTATTATCTTTGCATATTTTACACTTCTAGACGATTTAGGTTTGTTTGGTTTATTTGGCTGACTCATGGCATTCGTTTTAATTAGAATCTCGGCGTATTCTTCGAGATCACGATTATCATAAATTGAACTGTTTGGACTAGCTAACGTTAACAATTCCCATAATCCTGGAGTTCCTTGATAAGTTGTGGTTCCAACTGTAATATCATTTCCTTGGATTGAGGCTTCGCTGTCACCGATGTAGAATTTTCCATCTCTTGATCTTAATCCGAATGTTGTGTCCACAAGTCTTTTATCAGAAGCATATTTTTTAAGGTATTCAACTGCAATATTTCCTAATTCTAACCTTCTAATGTCTTCTACTGGGTCATCGTCATCGTACGCCTCTATAGACGGATACTGAGGAAATTGAATGGTTTTCAACGAATCTGGAAGTGATTTTAGAGCCAGTGATGTTGCTGCAGAATTATCCTTTATTGTCGACAGCAAAGCGTTTTGTTCTTTTGAAATTGCTGATTGAGAGTCGACTATTGGTTTGTAGATTTTCGTTAATTCTCGTTGAAGTCCAAGATCGTCTATTCTCTCTGAGAGAAAGTTTTGTTTAATATTTTTTTTCGTTTTTAAAAACTCTTCGATAATAAAATCTCTTTTTGCAGGATCGCTAATTTTCAGTAGCGACATTTTTTATTATAATGTTTAAAACGTAACGTAAAACGTAAACGTAAAACGTAAACATAAAACGTAAACATAAAACGTACAATTTATGCATCGTAGTAATTAACATAACAAATTGAGTCTTTTTCATTTATAGTAACTGGTGAATCTGAGTTGTTTTGAATTGTAATTATTATATCCTCTGCGTCCTCTAGGACAGTACCATCTTGAAGACTCAGTCTGAGTTGTTTCAACTTCTGTCTAAGAGAGACTAGACACATTCCACTGGTCATTCGGACTCCAAGGCCTACTTCTACTGTAATATTTGTCTTTGGTTCAATCGTTATCGCTTGCTGAGCAAAAATCTCATATCTATCGCCTGCTCGTTGTCTTGCAGGAGCGTGAGTGACCACTTTAGGCAACCAAATTATTGTACTCACACGAGGCTTCCGTTTGGTGATAAATTTGTGTATTGGGTGACCGTATCCAGACATTTATAAAAGAGATTGTTTAAAGTAACATTCCAAGAATAGGAATATTTTTAAATGGTGAATTGGGACCAAGTATAAGACCTTCACCGCTGACATATCCTGTTCCTCTTTTCATAAACAGACCGGAACCTGATATCGAAATACCCTTTTTCCACGGAGATAGAAAAAGACCTTCCCCAGCAGGCACTATCTTACAGCATATTCCTCCTTTCTTAACGTACAGCACGCCAGATCCACTTATCGGGTGTGAGATCGAAGATCCACTAATTTTATCGACAATTTTGGAACCAGCTGCAGAACCCAATCCTGTTAAGGCTCCTGTGGCTAAACTCGGAAGAACACTAGACAGAAGAAACTTTCCGGCTGTTGCTAAGAACGGTAGAATAGCACCAATAAACCCGCCTTCGACTCTCGCATTGTCTTCTAATTGCTTTTTACCCATTTTAATTGTCACACCAGTTCCATTCTGATACGCTTTAGTTAACTTGTTAATTTGCCTCTGGTTTAGAGCTAATACATGCTCACCAGTTATATCTTCATGAGAAAGTCTTATACTCACCCCAGTTCCGACTTGAACAGCTCGCTTAATCTTCTCTTTTTGCCCTTCAGAAATATTAACTTTGACCTTAGCGTAAGCGCTCATCTTATATTAAATATAAACTTTAAATTAAACCTCTCTTATGTGAAATCGTATCGACAATTCCTCACCTCTTAAATTAATTAGTTTTCCATTTTGGTCTATTAGTTTTGTTTCCATCGATGAAATAGAGTATAGCGTTATTGGAAGATAAACCAGATTATGAGGAGATTCGATTATCTTATAACCAGGCCCGACCGATGGAAAGGAAGAATAAATTATGTTCTCCGTAGTTCCGTTGGCATACGATGATCCTATTACATCACTCGTAACTCGTAAACTATTCACGCTGTTTATATCGACTATGTGCTCGGATTCGTTATATCCTTCGGAGTATACACGACTCTGAAATCCTAGAACGGTGCTAATTGAATTTGGTACTGTAAAATCAACTTTATAGTTCTCATCAATTTCCAAAACAGCCTTCAAAGTATTGTTATTTGGTTGCAACTTTATACATTGACCATGACCTTCTTCTTTTAGAATTCTCTGTATGTAATCGTTTAAGTCTTCGATTTCATAGCAACCGGTTGGAATGTCTAAATCTTCCCACGTTACACCGTTATCTGACGAATATACGAATTTATTATTTGTTTCGTCTATATTGGGAAAACTGTAGTAAGTTTCAAGATTAACAAGGGCCATTTCATACTTCTTACTTTTGTCCAGTTCGATTAGTGGATTAAATTTCGTTCGAATTCGTGTGCTCCTTTCGCTCAACAAAATGCAAAAGGATTCTTTAGCCTCTGTGTTGCGTGCAATCGTTTGAGTATTAGATAAAATTTCGTCAAGAAGGGTTTCCATTTTAGATAGCTATTTTTAAACCTAGAATATAAAATCTTAAATTTTGTTATCATTTTATTATTGCTTTTATTTAATGTAAAATGTATCTAATCCAGATCTGTACCTGCCCTTATTTGTTTTACTAGTAAGGTCTATAACCACAAAACCATGCGTTTCATCCCATGCAGTTTTGCATAGTTTACGAAATTCTTCAATAGTCATATCATCTACACCTATATGATCGCTGTATATGTGGTTAATATTTTTAAGGTCTTGAGGGAACAAACATATAAAGTTGGCATTCTCTCTTATAGTTTGTCTGGGCAGCTTGAAATAATTTTGTGCTAGGTAAAAGCAGTCTACATTACTATGCCTACCTCTTATATAATAGGATTCGCATTTATTTTGTCGCTCTAACTGTAAATCATCAAAAATCATGAGATTCTTCTTATCTCGACTTAAGTCTCGTGGATCTGGAACATCTTCAGAGGTTTCAAAGAACTTGCAGTCTATATCCGATGTTTCCCCCATGTTTTTAGACATCTCCTCGACTACGGCGGTCGGTGATACATTTAATTTCATTATCTCATCTCTATTATCGAAAGTCTTATAATTGCTTCCTTTGGTAATTTCTCTTCGAATGCTTTCTTTAGTATCTTGTATTCTGATTGAAAAAGACTTTTTCCAAAGATATGTAGGTTATCGTAATCTAACCAACCAGGTCTCAGTAATAAATTAAGTAGTAATATTGTCTTGCCGCATTGAGACTTACCTACGATCAAACCTCTGATGCTTCTTGGTAGGAGAGGACTGTTAAAGCGTTTAGATGTATCTTCATTCCATGACAGGTCATGGACTTCCATTTTAATTATATTATATTAAAATGGAGCACAACTCGTATTGCGTAAAATGTAAGCGACAAACTGAGTGTAGAGATATTCAACGAGTCGTTAGTAAGAATGGTAGATCTATGCTTAGATGTGTATGCGTTGATTGTGGCGCTAGAAAAACTCAGTTTACTAAAATGTCTACTACTGTACAAGGTGGTGATTTGGTATCAGCTCTCAATTCTGCTACTTCCAACATTAAACTTCCATGGGCAAAGTACCCAGGGGAAATGCATCTTCCAGGACATTCTTTCACAGGTCCAGGAACTCGACTGGATTTGCGATTGAATCCTGATGGGACGCCAAAAGATTGGAGTAAACCAGTAGATAGAGTTGATCAAGCAGCCTATCGCCATGACATGGCTTATGCTAAACATACTGATACAGCAGGGAGAAACGTCGCTGACAGAGCTATGATAGATGAATTAAATAATATACCTAATCCTTCTTTCCGCGAACGAGTTGAAAGATCTATAGTTAAACCAATTTTATCAACGAAAACCCATTTTGGAATGGGGTTGAAAAAAAAACTCTGAGATGGACAGACCAACTTGCTGACGAATTGCATAAACCTATAGTCAGGAAGTTCAGGAAGCGAGTTGTTTATGTTCAGGGAGTGGACAGAATTTGGGCGGGTGACTTGATTGACATGCAGGCTTTTGCTAAATTTAATTCTGGGGTGAAATATTTGTTAAGTGTTATTGATATATTTTCCAAATATGGATGGGTTATTCCGATAAAAGATAAGCGCGGAGAATCTGTGGCAGATGCTTTCGTTAAAATATTTAATACGAGCAAAAGAAGGGGTGATAAACTTTGGGTGGACCGGGGATCTGAATTCTACAATAAACAGGTAAAATCACTAGGTATGCAGTTGTACTCAACTGAGAATGAAGAAAAATCTTGTATCGTAGAAAGATTTAATAGGACAGTAAAAGAAAAGATGTTTAAGTATTTTACAGCAAACTCAACTCAGAGATATATCGATGTTTTAGATAATATGGTTAATTTATACAACAACACAAGACATTCTTCCATTAAAATGACTCCTGTTAAAGCGAGTATCAAAGCAAACGAGTGGGTTGTGTGGATGAATCTGTATGGTGATGCTGTACCTGAAACTGTTAAACCTAAATTTTCGGTAGGAGATAAAGTAAGAATTTCTAAGAAGAAAAAGACATTTGAGAAAGGCTACACAAATCGTTGGACACAAGAAATTTTTACTATAACACAAATCCAATACACAGACCCTATAACCTATAAAATATCTGACTATCATGGAGAAGAAATAAAAGGGACATTTTATGAAGCTGAGTTACAATCGACAACGCAAGATACATTTAAAATAGAAAAGATTATAAGAAAAAGAGGAAATCGGTCTTTGGTTAAATGGTTAGGCTATGATGATTCTTTCAATTCATGGATTGACAATAAGGATTTGATATCATTGTGAATTTACTACTACTATTAGCAAACTGATTTACTATTACAGCCCTTGTGCAATCATTACTTCTCTATGAACACGCTTTATTAACAAGTTAAACTGTACATTCGCAGCCTGTTCTAAGAAGAAAAAGACATTCGAGAAAACAAAATTCTTGACTTTTTGGAACGGATGAATAAAAAAAAAAAAAAAAAGAAAAAAAAAAAAAAAAAAAACCTAGAAAAAAAAAAAAAAAAAAAAAACCCTAGAAAATAAAACCTAGAAAAAAAGTTAGAAAAAAAAAACCTAGGAAAAAAAACTTAGAAAAAAAGTTAGAAAAAAAGTTAGAAAAACCTGGTTTTTTAAAAAATTTTCAGAGTGGCAGCCCTGGTGCTTTTTGGGCGGTGAAAATTTTTCTTCCCTTCGACCACTCCTTCGTCCCCCGAACTTTTCAGCCAGGTTTCCGCCTATGCTGTAATAAGATTCGCAGATCAGTTAGCATGCTTTAAAAACAAGTTCTACTGTAAATTCACAGATCACGAATTAATAACAAGTTCTACTGTAGCCTACTGCAGCTTAGTATCATTGATGATGATACCGAAAGTAGCACGCTGTAATAACATTCGTTCGCAGATCACAAGTTCTACTGTACATTCGCAGATCACGAAGCACGCAGTAATAATATTCGCTCGCAGATCACGAAGCACGCTTTAATAACAAGTTCTAATGTACTGCTGCTTGGTCTCACTGACGATACCAAAAGTCGGTCATGCAGCACGCTGTAATAATATTCGCTCGCAGATCACGAAGCACGCTTTAATAACAAGTTCTAATGTACTGCTGCTTGGTCTCACTGACGATACCAAAAGTCGGTCATGCAGCACGCTGTAATAACATTCGTTCGCAGATCACGAAGCACGCAGTAATAATATTCGCTCGCAGATCACGAAGCACGCTTTAATAACAAGTTCTAATGTACTGCTGCTTGGTCTCACTGACGATACCAAAAGTCGGTCATGCAGCACGCTGTAATAACATTCGTTCGCAGATCACAAGTTCTACTGTACATTCGCAGATCACAAAGCACGCAGTAATAACAAGTTCTACTGACGTAGGCCTCCTTCGCGACAAAATAAATTATTATAATCACCTGCGTCACGCGCTACAAGTCCTACACAATCGCAAGTCTCATATTGGTACCAAAAGTAGGTCATATGAACACGCTGAAGTAAAAACTCCTACATAAGAACATTTTATGACTCTGTAAGGTTAAGAATCATCCTGCAGCAGCCTATCTTCGTCTTCGACTTCCATTGGAGAACTCGCAGTACTGTTTAAACGTTCTTTGTAACCAGGATCAACGTTCAGATTCAATTCGTTTTCGACTTGTGTTTCTACAGGATCGATGGTAGATGTACTGTTATGAGCACAGATTTCGACTTGAGATTTTAGTTTCATCCTAAGACCGTCGTCGATGTTGAGAAGGTTTTCGATTCTGCTGTGGTGTTTTGTGAGTTGTGAAAAGGATAGACCACAATAGATCAACCCGGGATAGCTTTTGATAAGTGTTGAAAATTGGTAGTAGCGGTTAATTGTTACATAGGGCAAGCCGAATTCTTGAGGAAACCATTCTTTTATAGGGATGTCAGTTGGCAGGTACTTACGTGCAGAGAGGTAGCACATTCCTCTGTGGTAGGCAATGAGGAGACGCAGATTCAACGCTGTTTTTTCGCTATCTACAAGTTGTTCATGAATTCGTTTAATTGATGCTAGGTCAGTCGGTTTTAAATTAGAAGGGTTGTCCAGAAAATTCAGCTCCAAATTCCATTCCAAGTGTTGATGAAGGCTTCTGTATTCCGCGATTCCTTTCCGTATCTGTGGTAGAATCTTTTCGTCAAAAATTTTCAAGCTGTTGTTATCTGACTGACGTTCGAGTGGAGTTGGAGACTCAACGGGTTGAATGTTAGATAGAGTCTTACTACCACACGGAATCGGTTGGTTGTCAGCAGGTGGAATCGGTTGGTTGTCAGCACACGGAATCGGTGGTTGGTTGTCAGCAGATGGAATCGGTGGATGAACGATGCCACGAGGTGTTTTAATATGACGTTTTCTTTTCTTTAGTTCATCGATACAGGTTGCTAGTTTCTTTAATTCTTCCATTAATTTCGTTCTTTTAGCGACTGTTAAAGATCTCTTAATAAGTCCTCTATCTATTACTTCTTTAGAGTTTGTCCCGATTTTTATAAACAGATCACTGAGATCGGCCATTCTACATGTATAATAAGCTTATAGCGCAAGTACTTGTAGCTAACAGACAAACCAGAAAGATTACTATTGCGTTGTTAAAGTAGACTGAAGCGAACACGCCACATCTAGACGACGTTAGTCAGACAGCTACATGATGCGAACAACAGCTGTTGCATGACGTGTACGGCGAGCGAACAAAGACACCTGCTGAAAAAAAATATTGATTTATAATTATTGATTTCCTTACGGTAGGCCTATACGCCTA
The DNA here is from genome assembly GCA_945859605.1 of Lumbricus rubellus. NCBI lineage: Eukaryota > Metazoa > Annelida > Clitellata > Crassiclitellata > Lumbricidae > Lumbricus > Lumbricus rubellus. The sequence goes on along the minus strand of OX243823.1, from coordinate 23,454,385 downwards.
CATTTGGCTTGTTAGGTTTGCTACAGGTGTTATTGTTGTGTAAATCAATACCTTTGTCCTGGCCTTTGTTGAACTATCCATCCATCTATCTATCCATCCATCCAATCATCTATCTATCTATCTATCTATCTATCTATCTATCTGTCTCTCTATCTATCTATCTATCTATCTATCTATCTATCTATCTATCTATCTATCTATCTCTCTCTCTATCTACCTATCTCTCTATCTATCTATCTTCCTATCTATCTCTCTATCTCTCTATCTCTCTATCTCTCTATCTCTCTATCTCTCTATCTCTCTATCTCTCTATCTCTCTATCTCTCTATCTATCTATCTATCTATCTATCTATCTATCTATCTATCTATCTATCTATCTATCTATCTATCTATCTATCTATCTATCTATCTATCTATCTATCTATCTATCTGTCTATCTCTCTATCTTTCTATCTATCTACCTATCTATCTCTCTATCTATCTATCTATCTATCTATCTATCTATCTATCTCTCTATCTATCTATCTATCTATCTACCTATCTATCTCTCTATCTATCTATCTATCTATCTATCTATCTATCTATCTATCTATCTGTCTATCTCTCTATCTCTCTATCTATCTACCTATCTATCTCTCTATCTCTCTATCTATCTATCTCTCTATCTATCTATCTATCTATCTATCTCTCTATCTATCTATCTATCTACCTATCTATCTCTCTATCTCTCTATCTATCTCTCTATCTATCTATCTCGTTAAATAACTAAAATGAGCTAGAGGTGGGTGATGATTAGAGTTGAAATGATGAGAGATGAGATATAATATAACAGACTGTGCAATGCTCCAAATGTACCTGTTTACAGTCGCGTTTACAATGGCTACGTATGTAGCCTAGGTCAACGCTGTCGTGACTGAGCCAGATGGTCATGAATCACACCATCGATTTGTCTCACGCTCTCAGGCTGCTGCAGCTGTTGGCTTAAGGCGGATGTGTAAACAGGGCACGCTGAGTATGATGCGCCAATGGGGATGAAGTGTTAGCGACTTCATTTTCAAGACCTCGGGCGGTCCTCTCCCTCGCCGTCTCATCATCCACTGACCGTGTACTCATCATAGCTGAGTCGGCTTGTGGAACAGAAATCTCGTAACAAATTTCTGCCCCGGCGGGGAATTGAACCCCCGACCTCTTGGTTGACAGTTCAGCGCGCTAACCACTGTACTACCGAGCACCCCCCTCAGGAAATAATAAAAGACCCTCAAAGGGCACAATTAACTACTACTCACTGGCAGGACAATGACAGCTCAATTAACCGTTGAACTGTCGTCGTAGTCCCTGTCAAATTGCTCAAGATTATTTATTTCAATTTTTTTTAAAGAATATGAAGGCTGACTATAATTCATAGTTATGTATGCATGGTAACAAATGCCTGAGGTTGAAAGGGTTCAATCTCCTAGACTCCTATAGTCTTTTTATATATAGGGTAACGTAGTAAAGTCCTCTTTCCACAACCCGACTCCATGTGCAGGGCCGTAGCTATGCAGCGCTTTGGGTGTTTGAACACCCCCAAATAACATAATGCAAAAATGAAATTATCAGCACAAGAGTCAAGTGCAAGAAGAAGCTTGGAGAGATTGGAGTGGTTCTAACACAGATTGCAGGTCTTTTGAACCACTTAAAAACCCTTGTTATATGGTCCGTTATGTCATTACAACACAATATCATTGACTCATTTGCAAATTGAGGACCCGGAAAGGCATAGTATAGACCTATAAAATGTCCCACAGTGTGCAATGCATTGGTCTCCAGAACCCGCTACAGATATATAATTATGATATCCAATAACGCTCCAAAAATCCTATAGCGGATTCGGCTGCTTGTCGACTTGCTCAAGGCTAAGTATAGCCTAAACACCCCCTGAAATAAAATCTTCACCGTACGGCCTCTTGTCCACGTGGATCATTATAATGTAGCATACATCGTTTGACCCCCTCTGCAGTCAATATTTTGTCTATAATTCTCATGCTTTAGTCAATACTGCTAAAATTGATGTATACGTTACTGGTCCAACACCTTCTCCAAGTCTTCGTCTGTTTCCATTATTTTATTGACTTCCTTCCCTCTTCTTCATTCGCCTTCATGTCGTCTCCTCTTCTCCCCTCTCCTTTCCTCTCTTCTCCCCTCTTCTTCCTCTTCCGCTTCCTCCTCCTCACCCTCACATTCCTTCTGATACACTTTCTTTGTATATTTTCCCACCGTCTCTTTCTTTATCTGTAATCCGAGCTATTAAATTTGTCTATTGTTAAACCCGCACATTGGGACAAATGCGTCAATATCATCAATTTTCTAACCTATATATAATGATGCATACAAGACATCTTCCATACATGCAAAAATACAAAACGTGCATGTATAGATACTCATACATTTACATACAAATACGACATACACATGCGTGTATATATGCATTCAGATATACTGTCTAACATATATATACATGTATATATATATATAGATAACCTGTATGTATTTATGCATGCATGTATCTATCTATGTACGTATGTACGTATGTATGCATGTATGTATGTACGTATGTATGTATGCATGTATGTATGTATATATGCATGTATGTATATTATATATGCTATATTGCTATACATATACATGTATATAATCGGGATTGCTCCCGCGGTTCGAACAATATAGCATTCGACTCGCCATCGATTGTAATTATGATATACACAGCACGCCATATAAGACGCTGTAAGCAGACGCCTTATCTCTGGCGCTCCGGGCGGCTCCGGCACCCTTCCGCCACCCTTCCGCCACCATTCCGCCACCCTTCTGCCACCCGCATGCTGCAGTATCGATTGAACCTCTAAATACCCCCATTTCTTCTGCGAATTTATGTAGCGCCGACTGTAAGTGACAGCCACATACAGATTGCGTCCGCCGAACGAATGCAGTCCGTAAATTGCGTGAAACTGTTAATGCACGCGGAAGCACATTATAGAAATCAAATGAACCAAATTTCATAAACAAATCAATAATAATAATATGAATGGACGTCTAAGAAGGCAAATAGGATGCTTTGTAAGGAAATACAATGGACAACAACTGTGGGATACGGTTCAGACTTCCTATCGTTCATATAATAATGCCTAGCTCACATAATTTCATCGTTTAGATCGGTAAATGTCGACTATACAACACATGTAGGCCTATAGGGCCTACGCATGTTGTTGCAATTGGTATAGCCGCCGTTTCTCATGGATTAGGACAGGAGCGGATCCAGAGGAAGTAAACCGGCCATGCCCCAGCCATTCAGAGATTTGCACAGCAGTCACAGGACGTCCCCTCCATGAGGTTTGAAGCTTCAAGCTTTCAATCAATGAAGTGGGAAAAGGTGAGAGAAAGACTATAAAAGGTCATCATGTTTCAAATAACCGGAGTCATAAACGGGGTCACAAAAACCCGTATATAGCAATATACGGGGTTTTTTAAATTGAGAGAAAGACTAATAACTTACATGTATAAAGGTCATCATATTTCTCGGGGAAAGACCAACGAAAGTTTTTATATTTGGAAATGTCCTTTGCAGTAGCACCCAGTGTTTAATCTACAGACGTCTGGAAAGGAGGCGAGAAGTTCCCCACCCAGGAACGACATCCCCTTAGAAAACAGCTGCCTTATACATGTAAAGAAAAGAGTCATTCACCGGCAGAATTAAGAAAAATGAGGATGAAATTACATGAATATAGAATAAAAATAGGTTATCCATGCATACATACATACATACATACATACATACATACATACATACATACATACATACATACATACATACATACATACATACATACATACATACATACATACATACATAGTACATACATACATACATACATACATACATACATACATACATACATACATACATACATACATGCATTCATACATACATACATACATACATTCATACATACATACATACATACATACATACATACACACATACATACATGCATGCATACATAGATACATACACACATACATACATACATCAAACTAATATACATGCGTATTCATACATGCGAACATAAGCAAGAAATGGTGGGAGGCTACAAGTTATACAGACGTATGCTTTCGTCAACGGTCACAAGAGACGAGTAACCGGGTGGTGCGGTGGGCTTTGGCCCTGCAGCAGTCGGAAATCGGTCGTCGCCATGGTTGGTGCCACCCCCCTCCACCCCCAACTCCTCCCCCCACCCCTACCCCCATAGAAAGACATCGGACGAATAGAAGTCAATTATGAAGACTATTCAGCGAGCGTAAACGAAGTTCGTTATTTACGATCAGCCGTCGTCGTAGTCGACTTCTGCATCTGTGTTATTAGCAGTAACTGCCACCACTGCCTCTGGCATGGTAACCACCACCATCCGTGTAGGTAGGATGCGAGACCTACTCCTCCTCTTCAGCAACAGTCTCGTCGTCGCCGCCGTCGCCGCCGCCGCTTCCCTAATTTGGCCACTTAAGATGCGGGTCTCCACGACGCTCCGGAATGGCTAAAATTCTCACTTGCTCCGCTGTCGCATAGATGTCTCCTCTTTGTCTATCTATCCCGATCCATGTCTCTCTCTCTGACACTCCCCATGTTTCACTCTCTCTCTCTCTCCGTATCTTCCCATGTCTCTCTGTTTGTATCCTTTTATGTTCCTTTGCATGTCTCTCTCTGTGTATATTGCTGTGTTGCTCTGTAGCTTTTAATGTTTCTCTGACGTTATTCATGTCTCTCTGTGTCTATCCGTGTATGTCTCTTTTCCATGTCTCCTTCTCTCTTTTTTTTCAGTGTATTTTTCTGCATCTTTCCATGTACATATATCTCTCTCTTTCCATTTCTCCCTGTATCTTTCCATGTCTCTCTGTCTGTCTCCATGTCTCTCTGTCTCTCTCCATGTCTCTCTGTCTCTCTCCATGTCTCTCTCTGTCTCTCTCCTTGTTTCGATGCTTCTCTCATCATGCCAATGTACCATGTAATCAGCGAATGTTAGCGCGGTGTTTCTTGTTGATTATCCTGCACATGTTCCGAATCCGGCTTAATTGTGGATGTGTTTGAGTGTTTATGTGTTTGACTTTCATCTATTACACCGCATATATTTTTAATCTAATCTTCCCTAAATGCCTGTTCGCTTGATTAGATACCCAAAGAAGCATCCACGTCCATGATCCGCGAGATGTAAATGAGACACCAGCTGCGACGACGACGACATCTCAGTCGAGTATTGGTATGAGGCAGCACGCCACCGTGTCTACTCTGACCCACTTTGCCTTTCCCCCATCTGGTCATTAAAGTTCGTTATTATGAGATACGATGGCAGCCCAATATCAGTCACCTCGACCCCCATCGCTTCCCGTATGCGATCTGCATGTACACGGGGGAGGGGTGGGGGCTGTAGGCCTATACTTTGCGGGGCGACATACATGTACGATATATTCGGTCCCTTCAGTCAAGACCGTCACGGCAAGAGGTTGGAAGTCGCTCCAGGTTCGGGAAGCCTTCCACCAAAGTCCGACACTCGCTCGACTGTCATCTTTGCTGGCTATAGTTTCGGGGGTCGACCTTTCCAGGGTGGGGTCTACCCTTTCCAGCGTTTTACTGCTTGGCATAGGGCTATATAAATCTACGCTTAGCACCATCATCAAACGCCTGCTTCTGTCACGCTCTCTTCGCATCATTTCCCTGCATGGCTTGTCTCGGCGTACATAGGATAGGCCAACTAAACGTATCTATAGGCGAGCCGCTTCAGTGGAGCAGATCTGGATAAGAACCGCAGAGAGAGAGAGAGAGACAGAGAGACAGAGAGAGACAGAGAAAGAGACAGAGAGACAGAGACAGAGACATCTGAGGGAAATGTATGCATTAGCGCTTGCTATAGCGCTCCTTCAAGATTACTACTCAGAATCGCTCCCGACTGCAGCGCAGACACGGAATCGTATAGTTCCACGCCGAAGCGCTGAGCAATTGCGAGTGAAGGACTTGCCCAAGGTCCCTTCACCGCAGCGGTTTGAGGGAAATTTGATCCCGCAACCTTCCAGCTCCATGACACCGGATATGCCCCTGCACCACCGCGCCCCACAAATGTATATTCCTTCTTCCAAAACAGGGTGCAATGGTTCCCATGCGGTCAGATCGCCCCTCACTCATTCAATGACAGCCGGAGGGTACTCGAAATGACACGTCGACATTTCTACTGTAGGCCACTTCGTACACATCGCAGAACCGATCATTTATTGTAGAAGGATTATCTGTGCTTTGTAGCTATTGGCAAGAAGAAGTCCGAGATGTCCGCCGCAAGGATCCGTTTCACCATCGCAGTAGTCCTATTCATCAACACAATGTCAGTCAGATGAGTTTGACATAGTATAAGTGATGATGGTCGAAATGATGACGAACCTAAATTGCATCGTCTGTCTTCTTCTTATTCTTCTTTGCCGAAAGCGTCCTCACTTTCTCTATTCCAGCCTTCATCCTACGATAATTCATATCATGTCCGACTCATCTTCTGTACATGTACGTCGCCAGTTGAAGAGTGCACATGGCTTTCAGCGAGTCAATAACAGCATCGTTGAATAAGAATAGATTATAGTGTAGATCCAGATGTAATCTATAGGCTAGGCCTATAAGCCCTATATGCATTAGGCTACCATACCGATGTCATAAATTTCTTTACAACCTCGGTAGGCCTATAGTTTTCAATTGCACAGCAGTGATGATTTTTTAGTTAAGCTCTGAAGACCACAACTTCATTTCTAACTTTTGTCAACTCTCAAATAACATTCCCTATAGGCTTCTAATTTCAGTTTTAAAACATAATTCCAGTTCTCATTTAAGTCCTTGTTTAAACCTTATTCTAGCCATACTTTTATTTATACAGCTAGTGTTAAATTAAGCCAATAATTCCATGTGAGCTCATATAGTCACTTCATAGGCCTATAATTTTCATTAGGCTATATAATTATATTTCGTATACGAAATCAAATTGCATAAAATAATTATACCTAAAAACTGTAGATCCGCCCTCATCTGTGTTTGGATCAAAAGCGTTACAAGAACCGCCATGTTGCTTTCCATTGGTGTTTATTTAAAGATTCCACACGTGGCTTCCTTTCTTCCGCCCGATAAACAAACTAACACGATACTCATCAGTGAAGCAGATACAATTTTGTCAAACTGGTTTTCGATGACTAAGTCTTACAGTCATTGTCATGGCATTGAATTATAGGCCTAATCACAATGGCTGCGCTAAAATGCCATGGTAAAAAGCAAGCCGTTGCCTTGCCAAAAAGGCTGCCAGAATATAGTTGTTCTTCCGGGAATTAATTTGGGGTATAAATCGCCCTCTTTGTGCTGGCTACTTGTATATGACTGCTCTGGTTATGCCCTTGTCACAGATAATGTCTGACGCCGCCTTTTCCTAATAAGCATACAGGGAAATGCATAACGAAAATGACCGTAAAAATACTGCTTATGAAAGTAGGCTGTATACGTGCTAAACCAAAGACATCAGACTTTCAAGAATAAGAAAGTATATGTTTCTTTTAGATGAATGCACAACTATTCTAGACCTTCAGCTCAATTTTGTATTAATTAATTTTCGAGTGAAATTGATATTTTTCTCTTTAACTTATTTCGTTCAGTCACTTTAGAGTGTTTTGAATTTCGTTCTATTTATATTTTCGTTCTTACAATAATTCTTTTTAGCGTTGCATGTATAGTTAGACACACTGATGAAGAAGATCGGATACCAGAAAATAAAGGAGAAGGCCCAGCGGAGGGAAGAGTGGCGACATTGGACAGCCGAACCTGCCTAGGGGCAGAGAACCAGAAGAAGAAGATATAGTTAGACTAACGGAAATCAAAACCTGTTGTCAGTTTTAATTTTGTTTAGGCTAGCGTTAACAAAAAATACCTCTTACACCGCCGTTCGTAAAAAGCAACACTGCATTCAATCAATGCAAAGGTCAGAAATGGAGTGCACGGTTCTTCTCCAAGGTCAATCCTCGTTGTTAGGGAATGCCCCGCAGCCCCGGCATGCATCACTGACCCCCGAGCTGCAGTCCCTTCAGCTTTGGGTCAAAACAATTATTACGTACAGTGCATGCCCTCTGTGTGGATGCAGAAAAAATTGCAAGATGCTATAGGCCCTATACTACATAGGCTTCCATAGATTACTGCAGGTCTGTATATGAGCTTCCCTTTGTAAGACCTTCGTCGATATGTTTATTTGTTACACTTGCCCCATTCAGTTAGCAAGTCATGGGCTATGTGAAGAATGTCTGTTTATTTGTATGTGCACTTGTTATAGCGCCCCTTCAAGCTACTCAGAGGCTCTCCCGAATGCAGAGCGGTCACTGCATCGGAGTTTCACGCCGAAGCGTTGAGCAATTGTGAATGAAGGACTTGCCTAAGGTCCTTACGCGGCGAGATGGATTTGAACCTTGAACCTTCCGGCTCCAAGGCAACGACGACACAACTACACCACCGCGTCCCACTTGGTTCTAAGAGGTCTAAGAATGTGCTTAATCATCTCAAATAATTTTTCCCGTGCATTCGTATTATGTGCGCTTACATGCGTGCTTAGTTAGGCCTTCAGAAATTCATGTGAGCATGCACACGTTCAAATATTATACTCACATGATTGTATTCATAATAATTAAATTAGGGCCTACTTACACATGAGCGCCCCCGAGGAGGCGCTGTGTAAATTTATAGATACAATACAACATATCTACCAGTTGGACATTCTGCACCTCGTCTGAAGATCTTAGAAAGTCATCAACTGTTGAACTGTGCCACCACAGAGGATAAATTATGATCCCCGTGTGCTAAAGAGAAAGAAAGAGAAAGAAATAAAGAAGGAGAGAGAGAGAGAGAGAGAGAGAGAGAGAAAAAAAAAGAGAGAGAGAGACACACACAGACAGAGAGAGAGAGACAGAGACAGAGAGAGACAGAGACACAGAGAGACAGACAGAGAGCAGGTGATTTATGATAGGGTTGACATGACCCATGGGCTCTAATACCGAGGGTTGCTATAATAGGGTCCAAGCAAATCCATTGCCAATATGAAGTTATAATATCTATATATATATATATATTTATGTTTAGTCGCATACATAGTCATATGTATATACGGTACAATATATAATATAAAAATTTGCCAGATGAATAATGACCATGCATGGACTGTATTATAACCAATGAAAAAATACGGAGGATTTTGTGCACTCGCTTAGCTACGGTACGCATCTATATATACAGCCATTGTCAATGGATGATAATATTATTATTTCAGACATCAAGTAGTGTTAGATGGCCTATCTATAGATGCACACAGACTAAATGAACATTGGTAAGTCTAAAGGCTAAAATAAATTTAATACGAGATATATGCCAAAAATCAGCAGAGATTGGGTTTGGAAGACTTGCTTTTCGCGATTGTCCGCAAAAGCAAGTTAACTGTCATCATTAATAATTCTAGATATATATATATCTAGAATTATAAATGATTTATATATAAAGCCTATATATCTAGATATATAGAGCCTATTCTGCATGGTAACTGGCAGAGTCATGCCCAACTCCGGAAATTACTGTGGAGCTTTGGCGCCACGGACGAAGTGGACACGTCGTCGTCTGCAGAACGTATAAATATAGCAACCGATCGAATCCAATGCATGGCGGATTGTCTCAACGAAACACGTTGAAGCGCCTGACTTCCGGTTCGGGGCAAATAACTCCGAGCGTCGACGCCTGACTTCATTACGTCATCGGTGGCAGTGTAGGGTCATATGGATATGTCTGACGTCTGTCGTGGTTTGTCTTTGTCATGACCGTGATGGTGTGAACAGTTTCCGGATATATTGACGCTGCATAAATTGCTCGCTAAGTAGTTCATGGCAACATATATAGGTTACATCGTGAGGTGCTGTGGTGTAGTGGATATGTTCGTTGCCTTGCAGCCGGAGGGTTGCAAGTTCGAATCTACCTCAAGCCGCCTCTTAGAGACCTTGGGCAACTCCTTCACTCGCAATTGCTCAGGCGCTTCGGCGTGAAACTCCGATTCAGTGTCCGCGCTGTAGACGGGAGCGCTTCTGAGTAGTTCTCTTGAAAGGGCGCTATAGCAAATTAAGTGCACAATGCACATACAAACTTATACAATCATGTAATCTATGCATGTTTTTAGAAGTTTATATAGCGCCCGTATGTTATGGCTTCGACCATGTAACTTGCTCATTTTTCAATGACATTTTAGAGTTAGATCATTCACCACCACTGCCCTTTTGAATTGGTTCGACGTACCTTAACTAAGATTCATGTGTAGGACTACGGTCCACGGACCCCGCTATAGTCCGAGAATCAAATCTCTCACATCAGTATGCGGACCTGCATCCGGACGCTTACAGGGCCGTATACACGCTGTAACCGATACAGCCAACCGGACTACAAGCATTTTGATTAATTGACTAAGGTATTGCAATCATAACTCATTTGCTCACTCAAGTAGCCGTCCTACGCATTTCACTCACTCACGCATTCAGACTGTGACGTTGACAAAATTTTTCTTTATACAGTTTTCAAAAACCTTTCAACAGCCAACCATCATGTTCTTTAGATATCAAGATCTTGCATAAGCTTAATTCGGATTCTGTCTGAAAAACAGAAATTTTATTAAAAATTGTACATCTAACCTAAATCTAATCTAATAAAACATTTGTAAAGCGCTTCTCACAGCAGAGTTATGCAGAAGCGCTCTCAGCGTGACAGGTCCATGCAAAGAGAAATGTCTTCAAGCAGCGAAAAGATGCAGGTGAATTTCCTACATAATCGTGCCACGAATTCCAGAGGAGAGGTGATTATAAAAATATTTAAAGGACCAACAATAGCAAAAGCCCGATGCTGGGCTAATGAGGTTCTTGGTCTATAGGTACAAATAGATCAAAGCGGTCAGCAGAACGAAGCGGGTGTACATGCATAACGGCTGTACTTTTTTAAAACACCTACTGTGAATCTCTGAATTACGACATTGGAAGCTGACAAAAATATTCACAGAACTACAGGCTTTGTCTTGTCTATTTCAAAGACAATCAGCGTCATCTGCGAGATGCAACGAACCATGTTGGATGCTGACAATAGATGGAATAATTACGACTGCGTTAACAATGAAATGGAATAAACGCATTCTCCGAAAAGGTACACGTATACGTGCCAGTTTTGCAGACTATCATCGTGTTATCTCTCGATAGAGTTTTAAATAATCACAATTATCGTATTGTCATATAGTTATAATATTATTTGATGCATAATTGTTATTACGGATTGCGGTGGTGTAGCTATATTTCTGAGTCTTACATGCATGGAGATGGTATAGTGCATGGTCGAATCTACATCTTACTTCTGCGTAAGCTTATACCGACCTTGCACAATTGCTCACCCACAATAATTGCCTGTGAGGAAGGCAATGAGAAACCACCATGCTCATCTCATCCCCGGTGGTATAATGGACAATGGACAGATAACTCATTGTCATTGTCATCATCATCATCATCATAATCATCATCATCATCGTTATCATCATCATCATCATCATCATCATCATCATCATCATCATCATCATCATCATCATTATCACCACCACCATAGTCATCTTCTTCTTCTTCCTCCTCCTCCTCCTCCTCCTCCTCCTCATCATCATCATCATCATTATCGTATATCAGCATCATCATCACCATCACCACCACCATCATCATCATCATCATCATCATCATCATCATCATTATAATAATTGTCATCATCATTATCATCACCACCATAGTCATCTTTCACCTCCTCCTCCTCCTGCTCATCATCATCATCAGTATCATCATCATAATCATCACCGTCACCATCATCACCGTCATCACCATCATCATTACCACCACCATCAAAATCATCATCATCACAATCATCATCATCGGCATCATTATTTTCTTCATAATCATCACCACCACCATCATCAACGTCATCATTATATCATGTATTCGTATAATATATGAGTATACGTGTCTGCTATAATCAGAACTTCTATAAAGCCACATTAATTAACAACGTTCGACAACTTACCGAGATCAACTGCAATCAGAACAACGACGATTGAAGTAACGATCGTTTTCACTCGACATCGCATATTCCGAAGAATGTGAAGAAGAGACGTTGATGAAAATATCGTCATCATCATCGTCGTCATCCTCATCAAAACAACAATTGCTGACGCTGAAGTCGACGACAACTGTCACAGCAGCAGCAGCAGCAGGATGGGGATGAGGATGCGTTGGAACCGATCGCGTGAAGAGGATGACGGTGCCACTCGCTGCTGCAGAGGATGCAACAGAAGAGAATAGCGAGAGGATGGACGGATGAGAGTGGCGACGCCGTCGTTTGACTCTCAATGCATCGTGCACTGCTCTAGAACAGCTACAGAGCGTAAAGCGCATCATCGGTGGCCCCTCCGGTAGCGCATCGGATAACACGCTGGCGTATAGAGAGAGAGAGAGAGAGAGAGAGAGAGAGAGAGAGAGAGAGAGAGACAGACAGACAGACAGACAGACAGACAGACAGACAGACAGACAGACAGAGACAGAGACAGAGACAGAGACAGAGGCAGAGACAGAGACAGAGACAGAGACAGAGACAGAGACAGAGACAGAGACAGAGACAGAGACAGAGACAGAGACAGAGACAGAGACAGAGACAGAGACAGAGAGAGAGACAGAGACAGAGACAGAGGGAGAGAGAGGTAGCGAGTTCGAGTCCCAGTTGGGCGCATATGCTTTGAAGGCTGCTATATTCTGTGATCTGCGTTCTTGTGAATTGTTTTAACTGCATTATTGTACAATAATTGTACAACAGTACTGTAACCGGTTGCCGTCTGATTGTTGAATAAAGGAAAATTAATTTTGTTATTAATTAACAAAGCGGCCAAGAATTCAAGTCACTATAATAGGGTAACTGCTGACGACCGGATTCGTTGAGACGGCGTCATGAAAACGCACCCATGCATTCGGTGACTATTATCAAGAAGTACATTGGAAGTATATACGTCTGACTGCGAGTGGGTTCCGTGGATGATTCGTTCCTTTATCCTTCTCACTGCTGGAGATACCATAACCGTCATCTTTCGCCTAATGATAAACTGACAATAGGAGGACACGCGATTATAGGAATAGGGACCTATTATACTCGTAGTGTAATCTCATTGCAAGACGTGTCATTTTAAGGCTCACTGTGTAATGTAAAGTTGATGTTAGTCTGCTGGATCGCTGCTTTCGTGTGTGCCATGCAGCTGAGATACCCTCAGACGTTGATCATAGGCCTATGTATATTGTATACTGCTTGGCAGTTTCCATAGAAGAAATATCTGGCATCTATATCCATTATCCACAGTATAGTGTAGTGACTGTAGTCTAATGCGCTCGTTCACTGTGTAAATGGTGTGCCGTTCACGTCTAACTGCCGTAAGAGAAGTAGGCTACCGTAGATTAACAAGATTATGAAGAAAAAGAAAAGAACAAGGTTAAGAAGAAGAAAATTAGGTAGGAAGAACTAGGCGAAGAACAACAAAAATAACAACACAAAAAACAAGATTAAGAACAAGATGAAGAACCAGATGAAGAACAACATGAAGAACAAAATTAAGAACAATATGAGAAACAAGATGAAGAGCAAGATGAAGAACCAAATGAAGAACAAGACGAAGAACAAGAAAAACTACAACAAAGAGAATAGTGAAGAGAAAAAGCGAGAGCAGCTCATGAGAGAGCTTGTGACCAATCCTCTATATAATTGTAATCGTAATAATAAAATTTCAAAAGCGCAACTCGAAAGCCAAGCGCAGGGCACTCACTTATTCACGAACACTATCTGTCCTCTATCTTAAATAGGCTATTAAATAAATCAATCGATGTATGGTATACATCATAGTTTTAAACCTGAATTCACTATACATGTAGAGTTGTAGACGACGAATGTGGAAAAGAAAATATGTCTAAACATTTTACTGCCACCAAATTTCGTAAGCAACTCTCGAAAGCAAAGCGCTCGGTCACAGCTTTTTTCCCGCAAATAAAACGCTAGTCGTCTGTTCCTTTGCAACAGCAGCTGTGTTGTTGGGTGTTTACGAGTGCACAGCACCGCCATCTATCCATCAGGAGTGTCGAAGGAAGCAGAACTAGGAAAGGGCGGATTGGCCAAGAGCAAGCAACATTTGCTGCAACCGTTAGTTCTTTTTTATCGAAGAGCAATCGAGACGTATGCATTTCTGTCGACGACTGACGAAAGGTTGCCGTTGAGATAAAAAAAAAAAACTAACCGGACATTTTCATAATTTTAGTGTCCGCATATAGTCTAGACTTCCATTATCTGTTCATTTGGTCAATTGCTGACTAATTTTAAGGGCTATAAAATATTTAACCAGTCACAATCAATCAATCAATCACATGAATTTATATAGCGCCCCTTCAAGATCTCTACTCAGAGGCGCTCCCAACCCAGGCCTGGTCAAAACATGCATAATTGTATAATAGAAAAACAATTATGTCTCTCGGCCTAGCTGTCAATAAATAATACGTATAACCTAGACATAGGCCAATAATTTATTATAGGCCTAATAGTGGCCTGCAATTAGAAATTTCCGCACAGTGTCAACTAATGCCAAGTGGTAGTGCGTCAACCTTTTGTAAGTTGTTGAAGTCTGAGTAGGTTTCTTGAAGAGGCGTTCTATCGAATTCCTGAAACGAATGAATAAAAGAAATAAACATAGTTGTCCGAAATCTCACTTGTCCTATACTTTCAAGAGATTCACTCCTCCCACTCAAAGAGAAACAACCCAGACAGGTTGAGACAACTGCATAAAGAATACCGACTGACTATAGCAGACAGGCACACTGGACACCAGTGGACCGTGGACCATGCAAAGGCAAGACGAACCAACACTCAAGAGCATAGGCCCTATAATAGTCCTCGAGGTTTATATAACATGAACTGTAGCATGGTAAAGCAATGATCATGATATTATACGATCAATCAAGTCCAGAAAGTAAAATTTCCAATTTCCATCTTGTAATAAATACCATCTAATTGTATTTGATTTAAACCACCCTCCATCCAACTTCAACAATTCACAAATGACATGCATAATTGCATAGTAGAATTCTATGCATATAAAATTATAAATATGCATAAATGCATATAACACAGTCATGCAGGATATCGATGATGCTAAGCAATTTTGAGTGAATGATTTACTCAATGTGCACATACACACACACACGCACACACACACACACACACACACACACACGCACAGTAACTGGCTCGAACCTGTAGGCCTATAATAGATGTCAATGGGTCAACTCCCAGCGTTACGACCGATTGTACTAACCATTGTAACCAATCAGTTAATACTATTATGAAAATGGAAAAATAAATGAAAACGACCCCTATTTATCGCAATAAACGCGGGACAGCTGCAGCCCCTCACTAGACAAATGACTCTTCTGACATTCGATATCGTTTCAGCATGAGAAACGTTTCGCTGCCAGTCATCGTCGGGCTTTATTATTGCCCGAATATTTACGTCTTTTTGGGCGTTCCGGCCACGTGACATATCCACAGCAACGTCACAGACGGCGTCCTGTTAATGGCGATACACCGCTGCGCAGACGTCGTAATGAGCCGTCGACGCTCTATGCTTCATTGAGCTCTATGATATCCGGAAATTGCAAGTCGTAGTCTGTCGCTATAGGCAGACATTTGCGTAGACCTCCTATCCCCCTCAGTCCTTCTGCTGAAACTGCCTGAACACCTGTTAACAAAGCCGGACTGTTGACAATTATTGCTTGCCTTTGTGATCCGCTTTTGAATGCCGACTCATTGTGTGGAATTGTTTGTTGTAATTATAAAGTTTTGTTGTTGCACCGATTTCTATGACAAAAGCATTGGCAGATGGCGCAACAAAATCCAATGGGTGATAATTTATATCTCACGGAGAGCGAGTAAAGAGATCCATCAGATAAGTCGCGTTCAGCAGCTATACATCATCATTGATACGGTGATGTTCGGTTATGTTAGGTGCCTAGTAGCTGGAAGGTTGCGGGTTCGAATCCATGTCAAGACGCTACCTAAGGCCACTGAGCAAGTCCTTCACTCGCAAGTGCTCTGTCTCTGTCCCTGTCCTTGTCCTTGTCACTCCCTCCCTCCCTTTCTCCTTTTCTTCTTTGTCTGTCTGTCTTTGTCCTAAGCACATCCGATGCTCAATATATCGTTAAAACAATTCAGTCCCTTTATAGGAAACACTTTAACGCATAAGGTAACTAAGGCTGGTCCTTTGGAGCGATTCCCAGTTCAACTGCAGAAGATTGTTGTTGGTGTTGTTGTTGTTGTTGTTGTTGTTGTTGTTGTTGTTGTTGTTGTTGTTGTTGTTCTGATGTACCGTAATAATGGTAGGCCTACAGATGACGATTGACGACACCAGTGAAACACAGACTAACACGTAGGCTATTTATAGCAATAGTCAAGCTCTGAAATCCGCCAATACCACGACACAAGTGACATAGCTACCCAGATGCTTCAAGGTGTCATGATGTGGAGCAGACATGCACAGGCCAGTTAGGACAGACCGGTGGAGAGAGTCGGAGGAGAGAGCGTGGGACACAACGGGCATTGACCCACGTTGTCCTTCATGCCTCTTTTTCACGATTCTCTTCAATCGTACAAGGTGGTCTAGCTGCTCCAAGATGTTCATGGTATGGAGCAGACCTGCTGACTGGACCGGTAAAAGCTGGGCAACATAGCATGAGACAGACTCAGAACAGAGAGTGGCGTCGGACTCCTACGGGCATTGAGCCCAAGGTTATTGATGATGATGATGAAGCTCTGAACCATTGTCGATATGCATGCAGTTGGTCAAGAGTGGCCCGAGGAAGCGTGCAAAGCAAAGACTAGAAGTTCTAGAACCAGGATCTATGTAGCCTATAAGTGCACGTGTTATAAAGTGACCTGATAGATTTGACCACGATCAATTTCAAATAATTTTTTCGCTAATAAATTATGTTTCCTTATTGCCCGTATAGGGCCTACATGTGCACGCTATTTTGGTATCACGCCGTCCCAGGTAGTCTACGCAGGGACAAAATACAAAATGGTAGCCTAACGTCGCGGTTCATCCCAGCCGTTCTACCTTCGTCCAACTTAAATACAGCCACTTCGTTCAACACGCTACTCATCCTCCATTAGGCCTACTCGAGTCGGACTCAGTCAAAGATTTGAGTCCTAGGTCTCAGTTATAGTAGGGGCGGTGGTTTACACACAGCAATGTGTGTTGTTATCAGACATTATTCCCCCCAGATGTAGACCGATGGATCTTTTCCTTAGCCATCGTCTCTAACAAAGATTCGTCTTCGGAGCTGCCATAAAACGAAATTGAAATCCGATTTCACAGCAAGTCCGGTTTAATCGTCGATAGGTCGATGTTCGGACTACTGCATGGATCGGCTCCGATCGATCTTCATAAGGAATTATAGGACTATATATATATATATATATATATATATATATATATATATGTATATATATATATCTGAGAAAGCAAATCCCACAAAGCTATTATTGCAGTTAAGATTAATCAAAGATCTAACAGTGCACAAGATATTACACTTCTGTATTGTCATGTAGGCCTAGTATAATTAAGCTTAGTCCTAAAAAATGAAGTGGGGGAACGCTCTTTATAATAATATTAGTAGTAGTAGTAGTAGGCTAGTATTAATATTCCATTGTCCCTGGCAAAAAGTGGGGAAAAGGCGTTCCCCGCGTCCCCCCCCACTACACCACTGGTATTGTCTTGTAGGCTCACTTGCGCATGAAAGAGTCTTCATCAGGACCTGCGAGCGGCTGACGCAGTTGACTCAGGACTTCAAATCTGGACTCAAGGCTCATTTTTTTGTAAGTAAGACCTAGGCCTATCCTATTGTTAGTCGATTGTGATGCGTCCTTGTAATGGCTGTGTTACGGCGCTATGAAATCGCCATTGCTATTATCATTATTAGGTCTATATTATTATCATCGTCGTCGTCGTCGTCATCATCATCGTTATCATCATCATTATAAACTAAACCTTCCTAGAGTTGATTCCTTTGCCAAAAGAAATTTTATTATGAGAATGTTACATAACTTTGCATAAAATAATGTTTTTACAATTCTCTTGTGTTAACTACAGAACTGTGCGTTTGCTGGTGGTATAATAAGGAATAGTCTTACTTACTTACCTATGACGTCGCGTAAAAATGTCATCGCATAATTTTAATATGTAAAATCAAGGACAATTTATACACTAATAAATATATGTAGAATCCTTGATGTAAAATATTGATCGCCATTTTGATAAAATGCAAGTACGATAAAGAGTGATATAGTTTCTTCATAGGAAAGAAAGTGAAAGAAAGTGTAATAATACAGCATATTATGCTGTTTCGCTTTAGAGGATAAAGTTCTAGTTTATGCGTAAATCTCAGACGTTAAGATTTAAGACGGTAGTTGAGAAACATAACAGATTACGCATATCTGTCGTTTGTTCGGAGTGTGGTAGGTAATGACACGGGGTCCATTGTTTGTTTACGACCGCACGAGGAAATGATAAGATCACCTGCATGGACACCATTTCTCCCATTTTATACGTGGCTTGGACCGTATTCGCTTTTCATCGGTTCTTGTTCAATTCATTTTATGCAGATGTCTTTCCACTGTCGTGTAACATTGGTTTATCGGTAAAAGTGTATTTTTGCGTATTTAATTATTGGCTCGTTGCAGCATTATTCTTAATCAATCCAACGGTAAACGTGTAGTTTAGCGTAATTAATTATTGTCACGGTTATAATGGCACAAAAATCGTCTAAAAATATTTCTATCAACGTGCTATTGCCAAAGTGATGTATGAGTATACTTCGAACATCTTAAAAGAAGGATTTCGATCGAAAAATTGTAATTATTTTGTCGTAACAAACCGCCGATCCAAGTTGTTGTTCAATTGCGACCCTTTCCGGAAGTGGCGTGCGGTAAGCAAAAATTAATAAGTAAGTAAAGAAAAGTCCAGCTTTTTCAATTGCATCAGTTGTTTTATGAATCCAACTTCTGTTTCAATAATAACTATTTTTCATCAATCTAGCTTCAATTTCGGCTTGATTATCTTTATTGCCCCAGCTTCTATTTCTCGCCCGTTATTTTCGTCAACCCAGCTTCTCTTTCAGATGTAAAAATACCCTCATCCAGCTTCCATTACTTAAGCGTTTTTTTCATCAATCCGGCTTCTATTTCACATCTAGAAATACCTTCATCCAGCTTCCATTTCTCATTTTGAACATAGGACCGAAGTTTTGACGTTCACGTTATTTATTGTCTCATATACGTCGATCACGGTCGATGGTTCGGGCGCGTATCCCAACTTCCGGTCAGATGTTGTGGTTCAACGGCGATTCGTACGGCGATTTCGCATGGGAAATGTGACATTTTAAAAACAGATTTTCTGTCAATATTCGTATTCTTACGAAATTTTAAGTGTGCTGTTAGATGAGTTAGACCATTGCAAGTCATTAGGAATAATTTACGGCGCTTGTTGTGTTGTTAAAACCGTGAAAATAATTAATTACGCTAAACTACACGTTTACCAATCCAACTTCTACACTGTGTCCGGAAAAAAAGGGACCCATTTTCTAAATATAAAAATAATTAGTAAATATTCATCGATTTTTACAATTCAAAAAGCATTTTAATCCTCACATATTTATCTAATACTGGTGAAAATATAAAAGTCCCAGTCACAATGATGACGTCAGAATGACGTCATTTGCACTAAAGTTCATTTAGCGGCTAGTCATGCATGATTTCGGCTGGTATATTGGCTCTTGGTGAAACGGAAATCCATTTAACAGAACCAGGAGTAAAAAATAAATGCAACTCATTACAGGAATTGTCTCCTCCATATAAAATTGATGTCTGATATCCGCGAATACTCGGATTAATAAACAATTCAACAAGATGGCGTCCCAGCTCACTGAATTCGTTAAACTGCTGAACTGTTGACTAAGGAGACTCCGGATTTCATTCCTCTTATAATCTTTGGCCGCCCAACGGACCGAGCTTAAATCAAGTTGATCATAAAACGTGGAGACTATTGCAGGAGATGGTTACAAGACAAGGATAAGAGACATTGAAGAACTCCGTGAGCGAATTGTTAATGCCTGCTGGGGAGGATTTTGATACGCTGGTTATCGATGCTGCTGTTGGCTATTAGCGCGACCGTTCTGAAGCTTACGCTGAGGCCAAAGGTGTACACTTTGACCACAAATTAATTCAGATATAAAACTAAAATTAAACTTACTTTATTATTGATAAATTACATCATGAAAATATTAAAATTTTTGATGATTTTGCGCATTTATCTCTTAAATTTGACTTTTTGTGCAAATGACGTCATCATGACGTCATTATTTGGACTGGAAATTTTATATTTTCGCAATTGTTAGATAATTATGTTAGGATAAAAACGGTCTTTGAATTGTGAAAATCGATTAATATTTACTATTTATTTTCATATTTACAAAATGAGTCCCTTTTTTTCCGGACACAGTGTAGTTTCGTAAGAAACATAGCCTATTCATCAATCAAGCTTTCGCTTGGGCAAGAGTTAATCCGATTTCTATTTTGCAAGAATTCTTTTCGTCAATCCGACCTGTGTCTGATAAACACTGAAACCCATGCAATGGTGGACAATTAAAATAATATGCTAAAATGCACTTATACCGGTTTATCCATTATGTAATTGGATACAGAATAGTTGGTGAACGTGTATTTTAACGTCGTAAACTATTCGCTCGTTTCAGCATTATTATTTTTGATCAATCCAACTTCTAGTTTGGTATGAATTCGTTTAATCAATCGGTTTTTATTTAGGCAGCGGTTTTGTCGTCAACACATTGATTATTTCAATAAAAATTATTGTTCTTAAATCCAGGTTCGATCTACGCGAGCTGGCTTTCACAAATCCCACTTCTATTTGAGTAAAAATTATTTTATCAATCTGAGTTTAGAAGTTGTATTCGACCAACGCTGAAACCCATGCAATGGCGAATAATTTACGACGCAAAAATACACGTTTATTGAATAGCTTGTTTATTTAGAAATATTATGCTGTTGACTTTTCCAGGACTTTTCGGAATTTAGAGAGGAATGTTCTTTTAGACTCTAACCTTTTTTGGAAATCTTTTCCAACCAGTCTTGAACGAGTTCAAAATGAAGTACAAGGACGGACTAATGATAGCCATCATCTGTCTTTTTGGTGTTATTGAATTCGGCGGCGTTGAGATAATTCTCATAGTGTCCAATTGGTATTGGAAGGCGACTCAGTTGACCCAAGGGGCCATCGAAGAAAAGAGATTCGGGTTCACTTTTCTCTTTCAAAAGGACGACTTTCTGGACATACTTGAAGTTCCAATCCCAACAGTAGGTCCAAAAGTTCCTCAGATCATTCTCGACAATCCTCTTCTGTGCAGGCATGACTCGACGACGACGGCATTGAACTTTGTGATCTATGTACATTCTCCCGTTGACAACTGGGAAAGAAGGCAGGCTCTGAGAAGCACATACGCCAACCCGATGCTGTTCAAGAGCATCCGCTTGCAGGTCATCTTCTTCCTTGGTCTGTCGAAGGAATTCGGTCGGCAGCAGATGATTAAGAAGGAGTTCGACGAACACAGAGACATCGTTCAGGGTGACTTCATCGATGCTTACAGGAACACGACGTTGAAGGCCGTTCTTGCCATCACCTGGATCAGCAGACATTGCTCGCAAGCCGACTACGCCTTGAAGATTGACGACGATGTATTCGTAAACCTCTTCGAATTGATTCCTCTGATGCAGCAGAACTTGAAAAGTCCGCTTCTGGTCATCTGTCCCGTTTGGCCTGACCGGTCTGTCCAAGTCCTGCGTGGCAAGCGAAATTGCATGAAATGGTGCGTATCATTCCGACAATTTCGAGCGTCGTCGTATCCGAGGTACTGTTCCGGTCTGAGTTACGTCTTATCCCGCGCGCTCATTCCGAGGTTGGTGGAGGCCGTCGTCAAGACTCCGTTCTTCTTTATTGACGATGTCTACCTCACTGGTCTGCTGATGAAGAACGTGAACAGCAGCCGAGGACCTGTCCGCTTCGTGGACACCCGAGCTAAGATGGAATTGAATCCAGATGTTGGGCTGCGTATTTTGGCGAATACGGCGGTTCCTATGACGAAGCATCTGTTCCGAACGAAGGGCACCAAACAGTTCGTCGACATGTGGCAGTTACTGCTCAATAGACTGACGAAGGAACAAAGAGAAATGATTAATCTTTCGGCCGATGCCACTTCCAGTAAGACATCACTAAGGAACCTGTTACGTGCTAAGATAATTCATGCAACGCTGTAAACAAACTTTCCATGGCGTTCAAGTGACTGGTGTACCGATGACAATCGCTGGGACTGATAAGAAAGCAGACAAACAAACAGGTAGCAAACAAACAGAAACAAAAAAGATAACCACACAGATGCATCATTATGTGAAAGGAGGATGCCGCTACGGGTGTTACAAAAGAATCAGACTGAATAGAGCGTTAATCCTTATTCGCACTGGACGAGCGAGCGGTAGGGCCCAGCTCATCGAAATTTGGATTCACGATTAATTCCAAAATCTGTTTTATTTTAAGTCAACTTTGTCGGTTTTGATTAATTTATTATTTTTTAGGCTGAGCCTCATGTCCATTCAGAAACTCATGTTCGTTCAGAAACTCATTTCCGTGTGAACTAATCTTAGGTGTTGTGTTGAAAACAACTGCTCACTTTGTGCAGACAGAAATAGGCTCGTCGGTTGTAGCCTATTACCCACTGGTAGTGTTTATTGTTTTATAGTCACTTATGAAAATCTTGGTCGAGTATTAAAGGTTGCGATTCAGGAATTCTATACCAATTTTATCCATTGGGCTTAGTCTCAGTCTTAGCTCCATTGACTAAAACGGACGTTCGCCACGAACTGTTGATATTATATATTATTGCCATTATTATTATTGCTATTATTTTTAACCGAGGTACCTAAGATCCCTCGGGATTTCAAATAAATTATGCTTGGAGCTGTTGTTTAATGTTTAGAAATTCAGGCCTCGTCCTCCGTAACATTGGTGAAAGTGCCACGAAAAGCGATGGCATTGTAGCGCTGAATGCATATGGAAATGCGCTGGAAGAGAAAGGTCACCTAACGTGTCTCTCCTGAAACGACTGAAAGACGTTGGCCAGCCTTGCGTAGAAAGCCGACCCCGGCAGAGTTGATTGACCCCAGTGTTTCCAGGGTAATGGGCACAAAGAGGTGTGACGATGGCTGAAACATCGAAAATCAGCGTCATAATCTTAGTGTAGCCTTAGTGTTTAACTGTCACAAATAATTGTATGACTTTCTACTTCCCACGTTGGACTGCTAGCGAGATTCTTTGAAAGAGGTAACTTGTATCGAGTCTGTCCTGTGTTGCCTCGGACAACCTTCGTCCCGGGTCTAAGACAAGCTCATTATTGCTATTAATATTATTGTTGTTGTTTGTGTGGTTCTCAGAAACGTGACTTTTTGCCATCAAGCCGAATGTATTTGAAGAGCGACGGTCTTTACTTGTAATGAAGCCATGCACGTTCACCGCTTAAATCAATCGACATAGCCAATATTGGCTGCGAGTATTATAGACGGATGGCATTTCACGCGGTATGAACCTTGAAGATTAAGATAGCCTACATCGAATGTCGTATAGTCTTAGTGCGTCCTAAGATCTTTGAAAATAGGAGGCATACTGACTGGTTTAAAAATAATATGTGATAATGATGTTCTGTAATTATTTTCGATGTCGCAATGTGATCTGTCCACACGCAGCTATCTTCGCACTTTCATCGTCTTAGCCGTACAGCCATTATCAATTGCGCCAGCTTCGCACTGCTGCTACAATTAATTTCTTTCCAGTTCCACTCTAGTAGTCTAGTGCATTCCTTCATCTCTGCCCGACTTGATTAGCCTACTGCTCGTCGCTTTACATTGGCCACCGCCTGGTTGGCTGGTGTGCCGGGAACCAATGCTCCTCAGCGCGCCTTATTCGTTAAAAATATTCAAAATTAATTTGGTCATGTCTCTTTGTTGCATTGTATAGGCCCTACGTTGGCACCCTGTCCGCTAGCGTATGAGGACAGAAACATCGAGGCTTTGATGTTTGGAATAATGGAAGCATCAACGAAAAGGAAGGCCGCATCAAAAGTGTATAGAGTGGTGTGGCGTAGACCTCCAGAAGCTGGGGCATGCGGCTCAGAACAGACACGAGTGGAGATACATTGCGAAGAAAGCATCGGTTACAGTATGCGGACATTGAGTCACGGTTGTTGGTGTCGTTGGCTCATCTGTGTTAAATATTTATAGGTTGCTTAAAAAGACGAATTTATGCAGAACTTTTCTACACCAGCTCGATCAAATTCATAATTATAACAGCAGACTGAGTCACATAATTTTTTAGTTTGCACCGTAGCATAAAGACTAAAAGACATGACATACATGTAGGCTGCCATAACCGGCGTGGTGGGTCAACAGAATCTTATCACTATGATCGATGCCAAAGTGAACTAGATTAATTTTGATACATGTATCGCAAATCAAAGAGTTCTTAACGGTTTAGAGTTTCATCATAATGCTTGACTTGCAACACCAACAAGTAGCGAACTGCAGTAGGCTAATCAAGACGATTTAAGACTAATAGGTTTGCAAGAGATAATGTATGGGGCATTAAAGGCTAATTTTGTGTATGTATTATGTCACGAATGCGCATATACGTACATATTCCATTAATATAAGGCTAATGAGCAATTTAGGAAGTCACTGATACGGTAAATAATTATTTTAGACCAGTTGCCTCAGCAAGAGAAGAGCATGAGCGCTGATGAGTAATGCTAATCAAAATTGTGCAACACAGTGAAGTGACTAAATAGGGATCGCGATCTCCAGTTTTCCAAAGGGCCACTCGGAAGCCATGTGTGCAGGGCACCAGCTTATTCACGAGCGTCCTAATCATCTCTGTAAATAACCGCTCCGCTGTTACAGCGATCCGCCAACCCCATGTAGGTCTCGCAACGCAGGACATCGAACGTGTCATCCGGGAAGTGACAATCGCTGCGGTATCCGCCTGACTCGGCGTACCACTTGCGATTCGCGATCTGGTAGTTTCCGGTGGCAGAGTACCTTGTCTTTATAGGCTTCTGCTCTGCATCCGACAAACCCAACACGGTCTTCGTACAGGTTGACGTCGTCGTCATTGGACGTAGGGACCCAAAGGCGCGGTTACGTTTGATCGACGAGATCCTAATCTGGCAGAAGTAGAGGTTGCGCCGTGATCCCTGCATGCACGTTCCCTCCGTGAACCAACCGCTGAACGACACACCGGCGTGAACTTTGGACACTGAAGCAAACGGAATTGAACAAATAAATAGGCCTAATAATAATTGTTTAGTATTCACAATAATTATAGGTCAATTTAAGTTATTTAACTTACGATGCAATAATTATTAAGTCTGCTCGTTTCACATATGCACGGAAATGAGCAATCCTGATTTGGAGATCCAGGTTTATCTTGAAAGTGACCAGATTCAAGTTAAGTTTATAGAGCGGAACAGCATGGGATGGAAGAGAATTCCAGTCCAATCAAGTTAATACTTGAACCGATTAGCGTACTCTTAAGATTTAGTCCTGCTTTCTTACCATCTGCCATTAAAAATATTACTCTTGCCAATTAGGCCTAAGCTTACTCATACCAGTAACTGTTACACATTACTCTCAACATTGGATCTTAACCTGTATCAAAGCTAACCTTTTAGACCTATACGTAGGCTAAAGCCTTCCAATAGACCTATTTTAACCGGTTTATGAGCTTCTCTCGCAGATTGAAAACTTATGCGCCAAATAAATTCTAGATTTCGGTTGAGATTATTACCATCACAGTAGTCTTTATCTTCGTCATGTCCGTTGACACAATCCTTGACCCCGTCACAGATGAGTAGCTTCGACACGCACTGTCGCTCGATACTTCCGCACTGGAGCTCGTTGTCTGCGCATCCGGTTCCTGTAATTCAATGCAATCATTGGTAGATATAGATTTGATTTGAGCACAAAAGAGATTGTCGTGAAAGTCGTAGAATTTAATAGATCATCGATAAATTGCTAAAAAGTCAGATATTAGAATATCAGATGCGCCGAACAAGAAGCAGAAGACAACGATGCTGCTACTGCTGCTGCTGATGATGATGACGACGACGAAGACGACGACGATGATGATAATTTGATTGAAAACCGAGGGCAAGAGTGGACTGGCTTTAAGGTTGCAAAAGTCCATTGAGCAGTTGGAAAGTATAGGCCTAAACTTTTATCCCATGCAACCTTTGGACTATAGGGTGCATAGGCTTACAGGCTTCATAGGGAAACGCCAACGAAGTTTAGGAATCAGTTAGATTATCAGATAGACTTGAAATCCCTGATTTTTTACGCTTTTGTCGCAGTAGGCCTATGCCTCGTTAGATAGGCCCTAATTGTCGTAGGCCTACCAATTGTACCAACGCGGAAATTTGCGCCTTATTTTATCACAGTCTGATCAGACGTTTGACTAATCGTGTCCGGTTCTACAAACCAAAGGCGATCGACGTCACTGTGTAAGCATTTGATCGTTCGCGCTTTGAATAATTTTTCGTTTTTCGTAAAATAAAAGTTTATAGGGTGCACAGAACTATTGTGTTATTGTTGTGAACAATGTTTTTCACCTTCCAGTCTGTTTACGATATTTTCGATTTTGCGGTAGGCTGTCTTAACGTCCACTGGTTTGGTCTTCAGTTTCTCCTCCAGTCTCTCAATGTGTTGCTCCAGCTTGCCGATGACGATCGCATTTCCAAGCAGACGAAGTTCCCATCCTGATGTGTCGTTCGATCCAACCTGCACTCCGATCGCACCTTGGGAAACTCCAAGGAGTGCGACTAATAACAGAATGGCACCGTTCATTTCACCGAGATAGCCCTGCGAATCCGATGCGCGTTTGACGGGCTACTGAACTATATTCAACGCTTTTTCGTGAAATAGCCTGCATCGACCGTCTGGTGACTATAGGTCCCACACACTCAAAGCAAAGGGTGATCAGTTTGACCTGGTTTGTAGTCCTAGATAGTGACCCATGACAGGTTCCAGCGTTAGCTTTAAATTTACGGTTTCCATTATTTTGTTCATGATACACAACCATATGGCATGTCAAGGTCTCTTGAACGACTAAATGGTGTGCACGGCCTTAATCCATTTGTTTATAACCACTCCATAGGACCATAGGTCAAATTTGTGCAGCATTTAGAAACTGTTATCTACAGGCTTCAGTGTAGAGGTGGGTCAAACATATTTGCAACTAGCCTATATTCATGGCAGGACTAGAAGTGACCAGTGCAGGGGCGATGTATGCCCCAAATATAGATTCTCTGCAGGACAGTTATTCTGGGATAGCAACAACCAAGGCAAATGCTTCATAGCCTACTCTGCTGTAGTGCCGCCACTGCCTTAGTCAGTGGCGGCGCTACGGGAGGTCGCGGCAGGCCATTTGACCTGTCTATTTTGCTCACGACCTGCCTAATGACCATAGGTGCAATCACGTCCTAAAAGTTGGAGGGGACCATAATGAATCACGTCCTAAAAGTTGGGGGGACCAGGGCCGGCCCTAGGTATAGGCAAAGTAGGCAGTTGCCTAGGGCGCCGCAGCCTTTGGGGGGCGCCGCGGCACCGGCGAAATAATTTTTTTACACTATATTGTTTTAAACTCAAGACTTTCGCTAATGGAAAGAATTTAAAACAATGTCTTCAAGAAAGGGGCAGTAACTGAAGCAGGGCCGACCTTAGGCATAGGCAAAGCAGGCAGTTGTATGGGGCGCCAAGTTCTAGGGGGCGCGATTTCCATCAAAGAGGGTGCCATTTCCACAAGAGTGTATTTTCATATTTTTTTACTTATACCATTCTCCACAAAATTGAATATTAGGCCTATCCCGCCTTCAGTGTACAAATAAAGAAATTATAATGAATTAAGCTTACTCAGTAAGCGTACAAGGCCGTAGTTAGGGGGATGTTTTGGGTGTGTGAACACCCCCGAAATGAAATAATGTGAAAATTAAATAATTATGCATTTGCTAGCACATGACAGTGTGTAATGTAGGCCTAATTTTGAGCAGAAAATATTCGAAAATCGCGGAAAATAATGTTTTTGGACGTCAGAAAATTCGACGACTAACAAAAAAGTCATCAGAAAATTTCGCCCAAAAAAGTCGACCGCAGCGTGTACGCACCTCAAAATTCACGGTCCAGAAAATATCCCCCGAAATAAAATCCTCGCTACGGCCTTGTGAGCGTAAACCGGCTCTGGATAATTCATCTTTAGATTCTGACGTGGGCTGAACGATTGAGTGGGAATCTAAGGGCGCCAATTTCAGGCCTATGCCTGGGGCGCCAAATGTATGCCTTGCCTAAGGCGCCATTTGGGCTAAGGCCGGCCCTGGGGGGACCATAATAATAAAGCGAAGGGACCACTCAAAAGTGGGGGGACGCGTCCCGTGGGTCCCATAGGGTGGTTGCGCCTATGCTAATGACCTGCCTAAAAAACTTTGGAATTTTTAATATATCTTACATTCTTTTATTTAAGAGTTTTAAATGAAAAATCCATTAATTTTTCCTCGCCCAAAAGATCACCAGTGTTGTGGTGCAATTATTATATCCAACTGACTTTTACGTCTGATCTTATCTTGTAGGTAAATAGGCCTAGAGGTTTAGCTTATGGGATATATGAGGTTTATAGCAGTGGCGGCGCCAGCTCTAAAGCCACACTCCACATACCAGTACTTTGACAATCAAGTCTCTTCTTTCTTTTGATTCATATAATTATAAGTTTCTATAAACCTCATATTAGTATTTTTCACGACATTTCAACCCGACGACTAAAACCGTCAACTTTTTGCCTGGGAATTTTTTTAATTTTCACGACATTTCTACCCAACTACTAAAAAAAGGTTGTCAACTTTTCTGCCTGGGAAAAAATTCCCTCCACGAGATTTCAACCCACGAAGTCGTTGAATCCGGATTCAGTTTTCGGGCAGAAGTAAAATCTTCGCTGCCCCCCCCCCCCCTACTGATGAAATTTCCCTTACGCCTATGGTCGCACCAGTTTCAACATTCGTTCTGATTTAGTTCTATCATCGCTTATGCAGCTGTTTCAGCTTTTCCAATTGGTTGTACTCCAAAGTTTCTTCACAGTCTGTCTTACCAAGTCGTGTCTTTATCATTTTTTAGAACTTCTGAAAATAGACTTGTGCATTGGAACACTATAGGCTACGTTCTTGGACTGAAAAGTTTATCTACTCAGACAAACAATGGCTACGACCATTTGGCCTAACTGGTTGAATGTAGGCCTAGCTGTAGGCCTGTACATAGAGGATAAGGCATTCTATCGGCACCGTGCAGACCTGGCATATGTCACTGAGCTAAACAGCCTACGACGTCTTAACAATGGAGTACGATAGGTCTTCGAAAGCAAAACAATGTCGGTTTCTGTAACGTGACATTCCCTTGTGTTTGGTGGGTTCATCGCTTGGACTCTGTCCTACCAATGGTTGTATTGACCAGGCACACCAAGTCCTCTGCCGACGTTCTTGCATATGCTACTCTTTCACATGAATGTAGCCTATACGATCCTGTGTAATTTGATTGCGAAATTTCTATAGCGCCTCTATCGTTTTACACAATGCACCGACTGGTCGTCGCTTCTAAATTAGACGATGCATTCTAAGGTGATCTTTGGGACGAATCCGGTCGTTTTTCCAGGAGGTCATGATTATTGACCGGAAAGCTATTCGGAACAGACAGTCCGAAACATAGACCCTATAGGCCCTAATTATGCTACGCTTGCTTTTATTTAACGAGTCTCGTTAAACTAACTATAGGCTATGTACAGTATCTTGTATGTTAAGCATAGACATGATGAGTTTAGACTTGTCGTCTTCAAAGTAGGCATAGGCTACCACTAAAGCAGTTGCGGCGCTACGCATATCGAGTATCATAACATGAAGCATTGCATTGGTCTTTAATTGCTCTCCCAGAATATTTGCCCTGCAGAGAATCTATTTTGGGCATAAATCGCCCCTGCGCTGTCACTTCTATTCCTGCCATGGATATAGGATTATAGGCTATAGTTGCAAATATGTTTTATCGCTCAGTTTCTAAATGCTGCATAAATTATTTTGACCTATGGTGTCGATATAAGCAAATGGATTAAGGCCGTGGCGTAGCCTACACACCAATTAGCCGTCCAAGAAACCTTGACGACATGCCATGGTTGTGTATCATGAACAAAATAATGGAAACTTGTAAATTTCAAGCTAACGCTGGAACCTGGGTCAGTACCTAGGACTACATAGTACAAACCAGGTCAAACTGATCAGCCTTTGCTTTGACTCTGAGTGTGTAATGTGTAGGACCAAGTCGCCAGACGGTCGACGCAGGCTGTTTCACGAAAAAGCGTTGAATATAGTTCAGTAGCCCGTCAAACGCGCATCGGATTCGCAGGGCTATCTCGGTGAAATGAACGGTGCCATTCTGTTATTAGTCGCACTCCTTGGAGTTTTCCAAGGTGCGATCGGAGTGCAGGTTGGATCGAACGACACATCAGGATGGGAACTTCGTCTGCTTGGAAATGCGATCGTCATCGGCAAGCTGGAGCAACACATTGAGAGACTGGAGGAGAAACTGAAGACCAAACCAGTGGACGTTAAGACAGCCTACCGCAAAATAGAAAATATCGTAAACAGACTGGAAGGTGAGAAACATTGTTCACAACAATTACAAAGTAGCCTAGGGACTTTTCTGTGCACCCTATAAACCTTTATTTTACGGGAAAAAATATTATTCAAAGCGTGAACGATCAAATGCTTACACGGCGACGTCGATCGCTTTTGCTTTGTAGAACCGGACACGATTAGTGAAACGTCTGATCAGACTGTGATAAAAATAAGGTGCAAATTTCCTGTTTGGTAGGCCTGCAATAATTATTTAACGAGGCATATACTGCGAAAAAAACTTTAATTCATGGATTTCAAGTCTATCAGTCTAACTGATTCCTAAACTTCATTGGTGTTTCCCTATGAAGCGGCTTGAAGCCTGTAGGCCTAGTTATCACTTTTTACTCCTGTCTCCGTTTCTCTGGGCCGCCGTTCGCTGCGGTCAGCTGCCCGCGGTGACTATCTTGTCCCTTTTTGTCGTACCGCTACTATGCAGCGAAGAGCTTATTCCGTGGTGGGTCCAGCTATCTGGAATGGCCTCCCTACGGCTCTCCGTTCTCTTCCTCGTGACTCTGCTGGCTCTTTCTACCGTCTTCTAAAGACCTTTCTTTTTGACCAGGCTTGGGTTGGGAGCGCCTCTGAGTAGAGATCTTGAAGAGGCGCTATATAAATTTATGTGCTTGATTGATTGATAGTTAACTTTCCAATTGCTCCATAGACTTTTTGCAACCTAGGTTAAAAACCAGTCTTCTTCCTCCTCCTCCTCCCCTTCCTCCTCCTCATCCTCCCCTTCCTCCTCCTCCTCCTCCCCTTCCTCCTCCTCCTCCTCCTCCTCCTCCTCCTTCTCCTCCTCTTCTTCTTCTTCTTCTGCCTCATCATCATCATCGTCATCAAAATCGTCAGCGTCATCATCATCATCATCATCATCATCGCCATCATCGTCATCATCTTCTTCTTCTGCTTCTTCTTCGGCGCATTTGATATTCTAATATCTGACATTTTAGCAATTTATCGATGATCTATTAGGCCTAACCCTCAGGCTACCAAGCTTTTTTTGTAACACTGACTACCAAGGGGGGTGGTTACCACCCCCCCCCCTGGATTTTGGGTTTGGTTTGAGATATCATAACTTGTAATACACCTATGGATCCAGCATTCATTTCTGCACAAAATGGTATATTTAGGTTTAAAATATATGAAAGCACCCCGAAGTTATGAATTTTTTACCGTAGGCACCCGTCGATTCCACAAAATGTATACTTTCGCATAAGCAAAATATTAGATTCTGTGTGTTTTTAACATAATTTATTTAATTAAAAATAGTTTACATATAATAAAGTCCAATATTCAACTATAAAAACTAGTAATAAGTTAGTTTTAGTTACAATAAAAAGAGAAAAAACATGTAAAACATGCTGAAAAACGTTTACGCAGACTTATCGGTTTGCGTTGTAAAAAAACCCAACATTTTCACACATTTAAATTTATTTTGAGCACTTCTGGTCATCAAATGTCAAATTAATTGGTATAAAAAAAGCCCTAACTGCCCTCTATAGAATGACATAATTTATTTCTCTTAAAAAATAAATTATGAATAATTTTTAATAGGAAAAACATGACAATTTTATGAAAATAAAACACCTTTATTTATATTTTAATTTATTTTGAGCACTTCCGGTTGTCCAAAGACAACTCACTGAGCATGGAAATGTAGCCCCACATTCCCTCTACAGAATGGTGTAATTGTTGTCTCTTCATGTCAAAGGACGGATAAGATACAGCCGATAATCTAAGGGGGGTGGTATCCACCCTTTCCTGGTTCCTCGGGTATATCGGGTATAACTTTTGAATGGCATGGTATATCAATATCATCACACATTTTAGCTCAAAATGTGTGCAAATGAATCATCTACAGCTACCTAAAACGTCAAAATTTTATTCCTAACGAAAAAAGTTTGATTTGGGAAAAACTTAGGGGGGTGGATACCACCCCCCCCCCTGGTAGCCCGAGGGTTAAATGCTATGACTTTCACGATTATCTCTATTGTGCTCAACTCTATATCCACCAATGATTGCATTGAATTACAGGTACAGGATGCGCAGACAACGAGCTCCAGTGCGGGAGTATCGAGCGACAATGCGTGTCAAAGCTACTCATCTGTGACGGAGTCAAGGACTGTGTCAACGGACATGACGAAGACAAAGACTACTGTGACGGTATAATAATCTCACCCGAAATCTAGAATTTATTTGACGCCTAAGTTTTCAAGCTGCCAAAAAAGCTCATGAACAGGTTGAAAAGAATAGATCAATTAGGAGGTAGTATTATCAGTATCGGCACCACAGAGGGTCTGAAGGGGCTACGCCCACCCCTACCCCAAAAAAGGCCTTCGGGTTTTTTTACATGGAAAAAAGCAATGTTTAAAATTGTTAGCCCACTAAACATTAAATACATCCATGAGATTTCGACCAAATGACCAAAAAATCGACCAAAATGGCTAAAAAAGAAAAAAAGGTCGTCATAAAATTTCGGCGAATAAAAATGGAAACTTTGACACTGGTCGCTCTCAAGATAAACCTGTATATCTAAATTCAATTTGCTAATTTCCGTTCATGTGCGAAGCGACAAGACTTAATATTGCATCGTAAATTAAATAACTTAACTTGGGTAATACGATAATAATTAGGCCTATTGTGAATACCAGACACTTATTATTTATTTGTTCAATTCCGTTTGCTTCAGTGTCCAAACTCCACGCCGGTCTGTCGTTCAGCGGTTGGTTCACGGAGGGAACGTGCATTCAAGGATCGCGGCGCAACCTCTACTTCTGCCGGATGAGGATTACGTCGATAAAACGTAACCGCGCCTTTGGGTCCCTACTTCCGATGACGATGACGTCAACCTGTACGAAGACGGTGATGGGTTTGTCGGAAGCAGAGCAGAAGCCTGAACAGACAAGGTACTCTATCACCGGAAACTACCAGATCGCGAATCGCAAGTGGTACAGTGAGTCAGGCGGATACAGCAGCTACTGCCACTTCCCGGATGACACGTTCGATGTCCTGCGCTGCGAGACCTACATCGGGTTGACGGATCGCTGTAACTTACAGGTTGCTTACAGAGATGATTAGGGCGCTCGTGAATAAGCTGGTGCCCTGCACACATGGCTTCCGAGTGCATGGCTCTTTAGAAATCTGGAGATTACGATTACTATTGTTTTAGTCATTTCACTGTGTCGCACTGACTTGACTAACATTACTTAACAACGCTCGTCCTCTTCTCTTGCTGAGGCAACTGGTCTAAAATAATTATTTATCAGTGACTTCCTAAATTGCTCATTAGCCTAATATTAATGGAATTTGTACGTATATGCACATTCGTGACATAAGACTTACACAGGATTAGCCTTTAAAGCCTAATGCCCCATACAATATCTCTTGCAGACCTATTTGCTTTAAGTCGTCTTGATTACTGCAGTTCGCTACTTGCAGGTAGGCCGATTGCAAGTCAAGCACGGTGAATTATTCTAAATCGCCAGCAACTCTTTGGCTGATTTATCATGGTATCAATCGGTCATAGTGATAAGATTCTTTTGACCACCAGGCCTGTTACAGTATGTCATGACTCCTTAAATGCTATGGTGCAAAATAAAAAAAGCATCACTCAGTACATGTGTTGTTAGCCTATATGAATTTTTTTCGAGACGGCGTATGTATAAAGGTTCTGCATAAAATTTATTCGTCTTTTTAAACAGCCTATAAATATTGCATAAATAGATCAGCCAACGACACCAACAACTTGGGCTCAATGCCCGTAGGCCTATATAGGTGTCGGATGCCTTCTTCGCACTGTCTCTCCATGCACTCGTGTAGTCTGTTCTGAGCCTCATTCCCCGGGCCAGCTTCTGGATGTCTACTCCGCACCACACTTCAAGGTCATTTATATATCCACCCTTGATCGCAGCCTTCCTGTTTTGTTGGTGCCCTCCATTATTCCAAACATCAAAGTCTAGATATTTCTGTCCTCATACGCTGGCGGACAGGGAGCCAACGTAGGGTTTCTACAATGCAACGAAGAGACATGACCAAATTCATTTCGAATATTTGTTACGAATAATTACATGTAGGGGAGAATGTCCAGCATTGGGACAAATTTTACATTTTATGGCATACAATCTGTGTTATTTGTAGTACATGTATATTGTTGATATAGTCCGAAACAGCAATGTTTCATGAACCTAAAATGATTTTATTGCATTTTTATCACAAAAATAAACATCCCAAAATTAGAATTTTCCGTCGTGAAAAAATGTGTCCCAATTCAGGCCATAGCGTCCTGCATTGGGACAACGCATGTGGAGCAATGGGACACACAATAAATCTGGTTCTAATCATATCTAATAGAGTACAATATATCATATTCCAGTTGACAATATCTAAACGAGTGACTAGAGTAGATTAAACAATAATATTATCAAAAATTTAATCAATACGAGCAAGCTTCCGTTGACCCTGTCAATCATAATAAAAATTGGACTTACTGGTCAATTTCAAGTAAGTGCAATGTATCATATCTTTACCCATCCTGATAGCATTCTGTTTAACACAACATACAGTAAAACCGTTTAAGTTTAATTTCTTATGATGAATTTCATGCATTGAGATTGTCCCAATGCAGGCCATCAGCACATGTCCCAATTCAGGCCATCTATGGCTATTTCTTTACTTTTCAACTATTAAAAAATGTACGCTGTAAATGACGTCAACATTTCACCGAATGCTTTGCAGTTTCTCTTTCTCTGGTTCTCTGCCGTCAGGCAGGTTCATATGTCCAATGACGCCACGCATATCTGTTCTGTGCATCCATCTTTAGCCCTCTGTAACCGTCCTTTGTCATCATCCAGTCCAGTAGCATTGTTCTTGGTCTTCCTCTTGTCTTTTTCCCCTCCATTCTTCCTTCGATGATATCTCGTACTATAGTGTCGCTCCTCATGATGTGGCCAATCCAGTTCCTCTGTCGCCTGCTTTGCAGTATACTTACCTAAATAGTTAACTGAAATTTCAGGCTAAATCTGCACTAAACATTTAATGCACTGGTTGAGAATGCGTGAGTGAAAATTTACTTTCTTTACCTGAAAATGAAAATTTGCAATATTTTTGTCAAACACGTTCTTCTTCGTGGCATAAGACGCGTGATCACTCGCAACGTCAAAAACGTTCGTTTGGTGGCGCCACACGATTTTATAAATACGCAGAAGGCTATGATATCACGCTGTCCCAATTCAGGACCTGTCCCAAAACTGGACATTCTCCCCTAAGGCGCGCTGAGGAGCATGGTTCCCGATCGCGGCACACCAGCCATCCAGACGGTGGCCAATGTAAAGCGCCGAGCAGTGGGATAATCAAGTCGGGCAGAGATGAAGGAATGCACTAGACTACTTGAGTAATTGTAGGCCCTACTTGTAGAACTGGAAGAGCAGCAGTGTGAAGCTGGCGCAATTGATAATGGCTGTCACGGCTAAGACGATGAAAGTGCGAAGATGGCTGCGTGTGGACAGATTACATTGCGACATCGGAAATAATTATAATACGTACAGAACATCATTAACACATAATCATTATTATTTTTATAAACCTCCTATTTTCAAAGATCTTAGGACGCACTAAGACTACGACACTCGATGTAGGCCTATAGGCCTATGTTAGGCCCTAATCTCCATTATTCTTCAAAGTTCCTACCGCGTTAAATGCCAACCGTCCATAATAGCCCACTTGCAGCCATTAGGCTATTAGCTATGTCGGTTGATTTAAGCGGTGAACGTGCATGGCTTCATCACAAGTAAAGACCGTCGCTCTTCACATAGGCGTATACCTTCGGCTTGATGGCACAATGTCGCGTTTCTGACAACCGCATAAATAATAACAACAACAATAATAATAATACTGATAATTACAAGATTAGTATAGCGGTGTCATAAATA
Organism: Lumbricus rubellus; assembly: GCA_945859605.1. Taxonomy (NCBI): domain Eukaryota; kingdom Metazoa; phylum Annelida; class Clitellata; order Crassiclitellata; family Lumbricidae; genus Lumbricus; species Lumbricus rubellus. The sequence continues at coordinate 23,417,435 of OX243823.1, read as the reverse complement.
GTCTAAACGTAGGCTACGGTACATCATTAGGCGGGAGCAGTTTTTCATGGAGGGGGAGAGAGAGGCAGACAGACAGACAGACAGAGAATTTAAAGAGACAAAGGCAGAAACAGAAAAAGAGCATTGTTAATTCGGATCTCAAGCAGATGGCAAAAACGAGCTCGATGTTAACAGCAGTCTCTTTAGTTTCTGACAGTCATTTTCTGCTTCACTATTCCATCTGCTTCTCCCACAAGAGTATAAAAAAATTAATAATCCATATTATGCATGTCGACCTTCTTGGAGCCGAAGACGTCAGTCAGTCACCAACCCAGCTCTAGGCTATAGCGATCTTTCCCGGGTGTAAGCCGGAAGCGCTTTGATGTCATCCACAGAAAGCTGTACACGTATAGCCTATAGATGCACAATCCTCGTCATCAGTTTAAGGCGATTGCCCCTGCAACATTGATAATATAATCATTATGACTGAATGCTTTAGTCTAAACAGCTAGCATTCGAATGAGCACAAGTTTTGTGTGTGCTTATAAGATAGAACATGGAGAGTCGTGCTTTTTCTGTGGTTGACCCGGTGGTATGGAATACCCTCCCACTTGAGCTGCGCCTGTTCCCTAGATTACTCTTTGACGCATTCTATAAGCACTTAAAACTGTTCTGTTTGGCCGTGCTGGAGTCGGGAGCGCCTCTGAGTATTTTCTTTGAAGAGGCGCTATATAAATACTTGAATGAATGAATGAATGAATGAGTGAACGAACGAATGAATGAATGAATGAATGAATGAATGAATGAATGAATGAATGAATGAATGAATGAATGAATGAATGAATGAATGAATGAATGAATGAATGAATGAATGAATGAATGAATGAATGAATGAATGAATGAATGCAGCTCTAGCCTACGTGGCCTGCACTCTAGCTGTTGCATGCTTTGAAGACATCAGCCAAGTCAGAGAAAACATCCGGCCCAGAGCTCACCGAATGGAATCCTGTGACAGTCCAAAGGAGACTGCAGAGGGTTTAGTTGAATATTAATTTGAGTGGCGCCTCCAGCGTGTGAACTCTATAGCCAGCCGCGGTTCGCAACGATCGACCTATCTTTATTAGCCGTGGCTGCATGGCTGGGAGCGCCTCTGATTAGTTTTCTTGAAGGAGCGCTATTTAAGTTTTTGGAATGAATTAATGAATATTTATTTCCTCTCCTCCGGAGTTTCCGTGCTGAGAGTGCCTCTGAATAGTTATTACGCAACAGGCGCTATATGAATCTATATCTATAGATACCGATGCGATCATTGAGTTCTGACGTGGAATGATGAACAATTGGACCAGAGGGTGCCGAATGTGTGCTTTGCATGGGGGTGCCATTTGGGCTAGGGCCATCCCTGCAAGGCTAGCCGTCTTCTGCATGAAGTCTGCTGCTGCTGCTGCTGCTAATCCCCTCCTCCTCTCCTCTTCTCCCCATTCTCCTGAATCTCGATCATGTCCATCCTACCTCTCATTCCGGCTTACCGTTGCACCAACCACCTGCGTCTATTACATTAGATCGTCGCGTCAACCACTTCCGCAAGGACATACGGAGTCCATGGCCGTATGCTTAAAACAACGCTGTGAAGCTGCAGTGAAACTATAATATAAATTGTAGTCTCCCAAGGGTCCTCGAGTAGAAATAAAGATGGGAAATGGGCGGGTCTGTAGGCCTTAATTTGACAGGCATTAATTTTGGTTGAATGATTATCAAGCAAGAGCATAATGCAATATTAGCCTATTCAGTGACTGTGTATAATATAGGCTACAAGGTTTTTGCCAATATCTTGGCCAGAAGAATTTAGAAATGAACATTTAGGCTAGGCCACTGTGGCTAGGCTACGGTCTGAAAGGCAATTCATATAGGCCTAGCCTACGTACACTGGCCAAATTTCAACAAAATATTTCAAACAGAACCAAAGTTATTTCAGTTTTACTGAGGCTAACCACCGTTTTTTGACGATTCATAAACGAAACGCAACAAAAAGTAACAAAAACACGGTTTTGTGTGAATTTCTGAAGCTATGATTGTACGAGGCCTTGTACGCCTATCGCAGAAGAATTCTAAATACGCACCCTGTCGCTCAATTTGAAGTAAAATCTACTTTTCGTAGTAACATGGAAACGGAAGTAGCCATTTTTTTGCCTAGAAGAACCTGAGAAAAAAACAGTTCCATGAAATATTATTCCCGTTAGTTATATTAGTTTGGGAGTCAACTTACAGTATGAAGTGTTAGCGACAAAGATTTAAAACGCTTTGGTCAGCAACGTTGGTTTTTTTAACTTCGGCATGTGAGGAAGAGTGGCCAACCTTTTTCTCGCCGTCTGATCCTCTCGCCGACAGTGCAGGTCAGTTACTCTCATAGCCGAGTTGGCATGCAATGCAGGACTCTAAACACATGCTCTTCTGACCAAACACATATGGATGAGAGCTTATCAGTGACTGTTGCCTGATGCCTTGAGCACTTTTACCGTGTCATTATGGCCCAGCCATCAGACAGAATACGGCCTTTTCTGTTTGAAACGGCTTCCCATTTGGCCTGCGTTCTTTTCCACGTGACTTGTCTAACTCTTTCTATAAACTACTCAAGACTTTCCTCTTTCTCTATGCCTGGATCGAGATTGAACCCACTTTATGACTTAGGCGTGAGCTCAGTATATAGTCTATGACCATAAATTACGAAATGTAGAAAAGTATTTTAGTTATTTTGAATTATCTACTTCGTAAGACGTGTTTGTGTTTATGACTGTAGACTTTACAAACACCTAAAGTTCACTAAAGATGGCAGAAACAGATGAGGTTAGTCACTTGATATATGAATACAAAGACTATTTTAGGATGATGATACGATTGATTTTCGTTGATATTTTCTGCCTTTGGTTATTTTAAAGGGCACCTAAACCTCACAGTCACTAGCAGAAACATGTTTGAGTATCTGCATTTATCCGCTGCGAATCAATTGCTCCAGGATTTTTTTCTTGAAGAAGTGCCAAAACTTAACAATTTTTGCCCTAGGCTGCGTAATTTTAAACTCCCAAGCAAAGATGATAGATACTTTATGACAAGAGTTTTATACAGAAAATAGCAAACAAACCTTTTTCATGTTATTAAGAAATTGTTATTAACAGATTTACTTTTCATGTAATGTGTGCCTCGATATTGTTTGACATAATTTTCAATAAAAGAAGATAGTTCTAATAGTTTTGTTTGGGTACTAGAGATGATTTGAAAATTAATAAGTTGATGTTGAGAGATGATGAATGAAATATTTCTGTCTGGCTCTCAATCTCTTGTTCACACAGATTCATATTTTGTGATCTTAGTGCAGATGATCATTAAATAAAAATAAGGCTATGCTTTGCAGAGCTCTAACTCAAAGGAAAACATGGCTGTTCCATTCCTTTGATTTATATAAGGTCAAGTTATAGCTTGTAACTTTCATTTTCGATGTGACGTTATACTGGTTGATGGTTCTCGGAAATGTTTTGCAAGTACCTAAAAAGAATGCATGTGTAATTTTTTATCTTTTATTTGTAGGGTACTTTACTCCAAGGAAAGACTCCGATCAGCTATCTCCAGGAATTGTGCACAAAGCGCGGAATCACTCCGCTGTATGATCTCGTCGCAAATGAAGGGGCCGTCCACGAACCACTGTTTGTCTTTAAGGTTACGGCCGGGGAATACGTGGGCACTGGAAAAGGTTTGCTATTCATCATCTTCTCTGGCAACAGATTACTAAATTGTCATTTTTGCCGAATCTGGTATTTATTGTAAAAGCATTTGAAGATTAAATTGTGTATCGTTCTACAGCAGGTCAGACAATACAGGCTCTCCACTCATTTCTGTCTGTTGCCAGCTGTATGGCATCTTGTGATGAAGAAATTTGGTATATGAGTGGGGTAATGGGTGAATGGTAATATGCAGGCACGAGGAACAGAATGATGCAGATTCAATTCCTGGTAGTACGATAAGGTTGATTCAAGTCTTAACTCTCTAGGGACAACTGTAAAATGAACAGTGTGGGACAATTACATGCCTTGCAGGCTGCCATGCAGTTAAATTCGACTACTGTTACCCTTTAAAAAAAATCTATTTGTACTATATCTTGTTATCTTATTCTGCACTCGTCAGAATGAACAAATATTATTTTTGGCGTTAAATTGCTGTACTTTTTCACTAGGATATTTTTTCTGTGTACGTTGCAAGTCTGCTGAAGAATCTCATGTGTCTATCTGGCACCATTGTAAAGGCATGGCCGTGTTATGGCGCCATATAAATTGTCCTAATTATTACTTTGCATTAAAAGCTAAATTTCCTGAAGTAGAATGAGCCTGTTCCATCTTTGAGCTTTTAAAGTGGAGTCTTAAAGTAAAATTAGGTTAGGATTTTAATTTTTTTATCGAAAGTGCATTAGTGTTGGAATTTTTTTATAAGGTCCAAGCAAAAAGAAGGCGAAACACAACGCGGCCATTTCTGTCCTCGGCCAGATGTCAGACGTTACCAATGGTACGACCGGAGAAAAGCCATTAACAAGGTTCGCAATGATTTTACTAGATTATCTGCCTAAGTATGGCAGAGGGTGAAATGGTCAATTGTTTTTATGCCGAAAAAAATTCTTTTGTCAAGTTGTGGATTGATTAAGTGCCACCAAAATGACCATATTGATCGAAGTTTGAGTTTGAATTTGTGTTTAGGGAGTGAGTTTTGAACAAAGACAGCATTGAATGCAATATCTTGTGAACTGTAAGAGAGATCAGCAGCCAGCATAGTGAATGCAATAAAGGACTAATAGTGAATGCAATAAAGGACACTAATAGTGAATGCAATAAAGGACTAATAGTGAATGCAATAAAGGACTAATAGTGAATGCAATAAAGGACTAATAGTGAATGCAATAAAGGACACTAATAGTGAATGCAATAAAGGACTAATAGTGAATGCAATAAAGGACTAATAGGGAATGCAATAAAGTACTAATAGTGAATGCAATAAAGGACTAATAGTGAATGCAATAAAGGACTAATAGTGAATGCAATAAAGGACTAATCGCCTGTAGTCTGGTTACCAAGAGCTAGTTTGCTGTTTTCTTTCAACCATTTTATGTTGCAGTTCTATTTAACCCTTTAACGATGAACGTGTGCTCTTAATGTAATTAGAAACCAATGCAGCTTGTCAAGAGAGGGTTAACTGGGCAATGAAGTTGCAAATTTGGTTACGGCTGCTGATGGATGGGGGTAAAATTAAACATAGTTCGGATAGTCAGCTACAATTTTTACCATAAAATATGCGAATAATTTGTTCACTGCAAGTTCTGGAATGTGCGTGTTTGACCTCTGATAGCTTGACTTTAACTCTGAATTCCATATCCTAAACCACTTAAGACAAATCTAATGCTGCTTAAATGACTACTAAATATTTAAATCTGCTTCTACTGTGTAAGTAAGTCTACTGTTCCTGTATCCCACCTAGTGATGTGAGCGTGAAATATTTCATTTGAAATATTTCATTTCTGACAGTTTTTTTTGAAATATTTCAACGCCAAAAAAACCGTTTTTTTTACATGTATGTTTTTTTACATCTCTAGTTGACGATGATAACAAAGATGATGACATGGACGATGATGAATAACAATGATGAAATCTTGTAACTGACAGATTTTAGCAGTATAATTACTATTAATGATGGTTTACTCTGTGTGACTGATAGTACTATAATACTATTTATGTTTGTGTTCTAAGTTCTATTCTTAGAACTTTTTGTAAAAAAAATTTTTCCGGATTATTATTGAGTCTATTGAGTCTAGTTGACATAGTATTTGTGATTTATAATTTGTCTTGTAAAGTCACTAAAGTGTTTCGAATTCTATACAATTGACTGTGTCCTTGGCTAGCAGAATTTAGCTAAAATCACATTTATTTCATTTATGACAAAACAAGTGATTAATAATAAATGTTAAGCATAACAATGAACAATAAACATGTAGCCTACTTTATTAGATCAAACTGTAATTTGTGACATTTGGTGAATAAAACATGTTTTTCAACATTATAATGTAACTCTCATAAAAGTCATTCTTAAAAACAGGTAATTAGAAATAAATTGAGTATCTCGAGGATGGTCATCACTAACACAATAATGCATATAATACAGGGATGTCAAAGAGCTGGCCCGCGGGCCATTTCTGGCCTGCCGATGATTTTTTTCTAGCCCGCGGAACCTTCCCAAAAGATTACAAAATTAGAGGATAAAAGTTCAAATTTTTAAATTTTACAGTCAGTGCCAAATATCTTGCAAATCTTCATGATTTATTGTATGTAAACCTATATAGTATGCCTATCTTGTTAGAATATGACTCCATTTAATACATGGATCGATAGAAACAAAAGACAAATTGCTACAGGAGCTTCGACACCCTGGCCCGCCACTTGTTAGAAAAACTTCACCCTGGCCCACCACTTGTTAGAAGATGCTCACCCTGGCCCGCCACTAAAAAAGGTTTGACACATCTGATATAATATGTAATATGAGAAATAAATAAACTGTTATTATGGTTGTAATTAGTTGTAAAATGTAAAGAAAAAAATAATTTGAAATATTTCAAAGAAAACTGAAATATTTCAAATAAAACTGAAATATTTCATTGAAATATTTCAACGCCAAAAAAACCATGTTTTTTTACATCTCTAATCCCACCAGGCTTTCGCTGCTTTCATTGACTCTTAATTAACCCTTTACCTGTTTGCCCCGAGAATATCCGCTGAAAACACAGACTTAACGGGAAAAATGAACGGGTAAAGGGTTAAACCTGCTTACATATGCACCATCTGATCATTGCTTGCACATAGGAATATTAATTAGCCAACGATAAATAGGAATATTTTGATTTCGTATAATTCATCTGGGACTGTGGTTGCTGCTGTAGTGAGATTCCTTCGGCTCGACTCAATCAAGTGGACAGCATGGCTGGTAATCCGGTCGGGGAACTCCAAGAGATAACGCAGAAGAGAATGTGGCCACCCCCTGTCTACGATTTTACAAGCGAGCAGGGTCCACCGCATGCACGGGAATTTGTCTGCACTGTTCGACTGTTCAATTTCGCAGAACAAGGTCTGTCTTTTTCGGTGGGGGGTAGGGGGTACATGTTGATATTTTTATTTTGGAGTTGGGTCCATAATGTTATGGTTAAGACTAAGAAAGTGATGTACAATGGTGATCTATTTCTTACCTATGGTAAGCTCTTAGTTTTGTGAGGTAACAAAAGAGGTGAAGCAAGTTAGGTAAAATTGTGCTTTGAGTAGACTTAGAACTTGAAGAGGTGCTTATATTAATGTTTGGAATTAATGAATTAATGAAAAATTAGCTATAGTTATGTCACAGTCAATAAAAATGGCAATCTCATAGGGGTGGTTGGGGGGGCAACATACAATGCAGCCTGCAGGCCTGCGTGAAAGTGTTTTGAAAAGCCAGGTTGACCTATTTTGAGTACGCTGAAAGCGTGACTAACAGTGCTTGATACAGAACATTGTATTGCACTGTATTGTACCATATAATATATAATAACATAAAGGAATATTATTTCTTTATACAATCAGTCACACAGGCTTGTTACAAGATTAGAAGTTAAGTTTATTAGTTGCCCTAATTGCGGTATATCAGTGCTTTGCTGGATGTGTTTGTAAAGCTTATGCAGTACGTGGGCAAATGAGTGTTCGTGCATCAATGTGAATGAGATTTGCTTCTTTTCGTAGCTGTCGGCAAATCCAAGAAGCTGGCGAAGAGAAATGCCGCACAGGCGATGATCCAACGGATTCTTCAGGGTGGAGTAACACCTCAGGTCCAGCCGGATCCATGCGAGGAGTTTGACGAAGAGACAATTCCACTGGTAATAAATCATTATAAATCATAATAAATCACATTCTTGACCCTCTGGATCAGTATACTATTTTATTTATTTTATATCTCCATTTCTATAGCATGGTTTCAGTCTCTCTACTCAGAGGCACTTCTGACTATAGCACGGACACGGAATCGGCTATAGCTCATCATTAAAAACTGCCTGAGCTCACTTGTATTTATTTATTAAAAGTACTTGTATAATGCCCCTGCACATTCCAGAGATCTGGGCAAGTTAATACTGAACGTGTGATGCTAAAGTTTTAATTGATTTCTTATTGGCTGAATTTTGCAAATAAAACTTTTCAGCCGCAGAATGAGGCAAATGTTCCTTTCGGTCCGACAAAGAATGCCGAGAACGCTCGGCCGCCTGGAGAGTTTATCGAGAGAAAGAAGATCAGTGCTATGTTCCAGCCGGGCAGAACGAAGCTCGGCAAAGTCCTCGATTCTCTGCAGCGAATTTCCATTGACGACGAGACTTCGGACGACTGCGACCAGAAACTTTCGGAACTTGCTAAAGAACAGAAATTCGAAGTCAAATATATTGACATGGAACATCTATCCAATTCTGGTAGGAAACTCTGATGACCTTTAGTAAATGTGCTTCTTTTGTTCTTTTAGTAAATGTGCTGTTTAGTTGTATCTCAGTGATTCTGTATATTCTTTGCATTTTGTTCGCCATTTCTCTGTATATAAATGTTTTTAGTTCCTTCTGTTATTTGTGATGACAATGTCGTCAAGGAAACCAAGACTCAAACGTGTTGTTTAGTAATTACATTCCAGTAATATTTCTACACTTGTTAACATTGTGGTGTAACTATTATATACCGGGTATAGTATACGTTATATAAATCTACATTCTACAGGTCTGTGCACATTTTTTTATGCAGTCGTACGTACTGTCATGAATTTTAATAATAAATAAAATTATTTAAAAGTTTGCGAACTTGAATAAAAAAATTACTTTTATGTCAGAAAGTTGGCATTGTGGAAAAGTGAAAAATTATAAATAGGTTGTTGTTAAATGACTAAGATCAGTTCTTTTTCTTTGTCCACCATTGATTGAGTGGTGCTAAAAAAATTCCCTGATTACATTACGTTGTTTATGTTGACTTTTGTTTTTTGTGACAGGTCTTCATCAGTGCATGATTCAATTAACGACGATACCCGTCACGGTCTGTCATGGGTCGGGTGACTCAACAGAAGAAGCGCACACACTGGCTGGACGTAATGTGCTCAAACACCTCAAGGCTATGACAAAACGATCCTGACCAGAGGAACCATAGAGATTGTTATTAACTTATCACACATCAGCATTTTTAGCAAACGACTGTTAAAAGAGAACTGCCTTGAGCCGTGTTGGATTTCTTTTAAAAGGCAAAAGTCAGTTACAAGAGTGAGAATTAAAGATGTCTGAACTGCTACTTGAGTCAATTTTTATTTGGAATGGCTGGAATTGACCAGTAAACTATAGAATATGGAATAGCTGTTTAGAAAATATGTTCAAGGCATACGCTTATACCGGTAGATATGAATTGCTTCGATTTTTAACGTAAAAATGAAAATTATGTTTTACAGATACTGCCAAACTGACAACCACAATTTACTTGACAAAGCATGCAGTCACTATTGAATGGTTACTTTTCAAAGGTCACTAGTTGCCGTAACTTGTTACTTTACTGGAAAGGAACTTAGAGTAACTGGTTTCGTACAATTAATTGCTTTCGAAAAAGTAACTTCTTACATATTGCAGTTACTTTGAAAATGTGATTTCAGTATTTTTAGCTACTGTAAGTGGAATTTTTAGTTTGGATTTTCAGCTCCCTGCATGATGCAATTACACTTTTAAATTGATGAATAAAAGCAATTATATCAAAAACAGCACAAATGGAAATGTCTGGTTCATTTCAATACATGCAGAACACCTTTATAACCAAGTTTATAGCACTATAATTGAACTATGCAATGTGAACCCATGCAGTAGGTTCAGGGGCGGATCCAGGGGGGCTAATCCGGCCATGGCCTCCCCTATTCAGAAATGCCCATGCATCGTGGCCCCCCCCCCATTTGGTTTCAGCGGCTGCTGAAATGGTATGATTTTTCCGAAAATTTGAGCGGATGACTAAAAAAAAAAGGTCATCAACTTTTTGGCGGATGAAGTGGTATGATTTTCCAGAAAATTTGGCCGGATGACTAAAAAAAAAAAAAAAGGTCATCAACTTTTTTGGCGGATGCGAAATTTTTTTGGGTCCCTGACCCAAGATGTCTAAATTTGTTGGCCCCCCCCCCCCCGTCAAAAATTTCTGTATCCGCCCTTGAGTAGGTTGATTTAAAACTTTATCTAAGCTGTTGGAGATTTTTTTTATCACCAAACAAGGCATTTCGAGGGCCCTGGTGTAAATTAACTAATAAGAAAATATTTGGGGAAACTTTTCAATGCAAAAGAAGAGGGCAGGATAGGCTTCCTCAGCCATAGCCTACTATAGTAATTACCTTTTTAAATTGAATTCATTCTGGCAAACGCAGTTTGTTATTATTTTATACTGTGGTATGATCACAGTATGAATAACATTTTTATTTAGGCCTCTACTGTGGTATGATTAGGCCCAGGCCTACATATGAAACAATCTTTATGGGGCGCGGTGGTGTAGTGGTGGCGTCGTTGCCTTGGAGCCGGAAGGTTCGAGGTTCGAATCCACCTCACCGCGTAAGGACCTTAACTTGGGCAAGTCCTTCACTCACAATTGCTCAGCGCTTCGGCGTGAAACTCCGATGCAGTGTCCGCTCTGCATCGGGAGCGCCTCTGAGTAGAGAGAGAGCTTGAAGGGGCGCTATAACAAGTGCACATACAAACAATCTTAATTAACATAAATCTTAACTAATAGCAGAACAGACAGCCTGCATTACTGTTCGCTTTCGGGGGTCGAAGGGGAGGAGTCCAGCTCGTCTGACGCGTCCCTAGAACTTTCCATGCGTTCTACCTAATCTGCTTTTAGCTGTCCAGGCAGAAGAGGCTTAGGCTAGGCTCACAGCTACAGAAGACATGCAAGGATGCAATACTATATAGACGGAAACTATTATACAATAGGCTTAGGCGTATGAGGCAGGCTCCTACTAATTTGGGCGTTCGTGTTTTTATCAGAAAGATAAAAACCGAAAGAGAAATCGCGTGCTGAATGAAAAAAATGGTTGTGAAAGTGTCTGCTAGGTAGGCTACAATGAATGGCACCTGATTCGAAAGCGGCGGAAATTTTCGTTATCACCTTAAAATATAAGAGGTCGTTGGTTTCACAATCGTTGGAGCTTTCGTAAAGTGAGAATTATTTGAATTTTATTGGGGTCGAGTAAATTTTTATAATTAGCATGTTTGAAATAAGTTAAGCAGCCTTAAAGAATAAAATTATTTGTTAATATTGTTAAATGGTTAACCGATGACAGCTTTTTAAGTTTGCGTGACTCTGCAAGACGTGTAACCTCAATTATCGCTCACATTTGCGTTCGTGTTTGCGTTAACGACCAATCAAATGACACTGACTGAATTTCTTACGTTGACAATTTTTTAAAATAAGGTTTAATTACTGGTCAGCATGCACGACAAGCAGTCTAAAACATGGCACGAGCCGCACGAACGATAAAATTGGTATAAGTATAGAGTGACAAGTAGTGCACTTTGGACTGCAGGGTGCGTAGTTCGAACTGGACTATAGCATACTTTCGTGCAAGACTCTTTTTGTGTTGGCGCGTTATAAATGACAGTTTGGCATAATTGCAGTATTGGAGACTGAAGCATATGCAGTATCTTTGGACAGTATATAATGACGATCCTAACCGACCCTCACGACGCCTAACCTGACTCTACCCGACATTCATAGTCCTCGATACTGCAATTGTGCCGACAGTTTAATAATAATGATAATGCTTGTATATGCATGTGGGACAGAAGCAGAGTACTGCTAAGTAAAGTCTCAAAACTCAGTGTGTGCTTGCAGGGTTAAAAAATGGTGGGTATCTAGGCGATGTGCATAACAAAAGTGATTATTTCATATGAATTGCATGGGATGCAGTATGACTGTGATGAGCACTGTGAAGAAACTGAAGAACATGAAACTTGAATTTGTTAATAAAAATGTGGATTTGAATGCTTGAAATTTTTAAATTCTAGCAATTCCTAATTTTTCAGACAACACCCTGGACAGGAGGCACCCGCAGAACGTCTAAGATGCGCTAGATGGCGCCATAGGGCACGTAACAACAGAGAATGGCTACAGCAAGTCGGACTATGTTCTGCTGGGGAAACATGGCCGAGGGTCAGCTCGGGCTCGGTGGCATTGAGGATGACCAGATATTCACTCCTCGCGAGCTGGGGGCATTTAAAGGTCGTCGAGTGAAAAACGTGGCATGCGGGGTGGACCACACCCTCTTTGTGATGGAGGACGGGGCAGTCTACAGTTGCGGCAGCAACGACTTTGGGCAGCTCGGGCATGAGAAGACACGGCGAAAACCAGGTCTGAACTGTTGTCCATTTATTTCTCGTATTTACGCAAGTCAGGAGGGCGGTGTGAAGAAACAGAGAAGACCAGGTTGGATTGACGTGTTGTTGCTGTCTTTTCCAAACGTTGTATACATGTACTATGTTGTACTGTTTATATTTATACGTATTTTAACCATATACATATATATTTATATTATATAATTATATGTATTCACTCATTCAGAAAACTTTTATAGCGCTCCTTTAATAAGCCTACTCAGGGGCGCTCCCAGCCCAGCCACGGTAAATTGAATTTGTACATTTATGTAGTGCAGAATGACTATTCAGAGCCGCTCTCAGCTTGAAAAACTCTGGGAGGAAAGATGTGAGCATTTAAAGAACGAGAGACTGATAAGAAATACCGATTCTATTCTATTTTTTGATTTATAAAGCACCTCTCACAGTACAACCTAATCAGAGGCGCTCCCAGTGCGAAGAACTCCTGGAAAAATAAAAGTCTTAAGACATGAGGCATTAGTTTAGCCCGTAGTGCGGGAGCAAGGTCATTCCGAATGGAGGGACCAACCACGGCACGGGAAACCCCCGATGTTGGGCAAGAGCGGTCCTAGTCCTGGGAACAAATTTTTGGTTTTTTGTTATCTTTTATGAGCGAGGTGAAGATGCAGATGAGGGCTTTTGCATATAGCTTGAGAGGCATTTAGGGGCATTTCGTAGCTGTGTTTTGGAAACCAGACAGAGGATATTATAAATGTTAACTTTGGGAAAAAAGGTCACATTCATAGGAATGCTGGTAGTCAGTTGACTTGGGACACACGTTTCTTTTGTGGCAGAGCTAAAAGTCAACTTGTTTGAGAACTGTCTTTTGTATTCATTAATTCTAGCAGAACTTTCCTAATTCCATGCGCCTGCATTGTCTTTATAATTAGCCAGTTTTCAGTCACTGACTATTTCTGTTCTTTCTGCTGGTTCTTACGAACTCTTCCTCTGTTGTTGTTGTTGTCGTTGTCGCAGAACAAATCGACGCCCTCCAGACGCAGTTCATCGAGCAGGTGGGGTGTGGACTGCACCACAGTGCTGCCCTCAACGAACGCGGTCAGCTGTTCACGTGGGGCGACAACTCCTGCGGCCAGCTTGGTTGGCATACATCAGATGACAATTTTAGCCGAAGCCCAAAGTTAGTAAATTGGCTCAGTTTTAGAGTATTTGACTGCTTCTCTCTCTGTTATGTGTTTTAGTTCTGATGGCTTCAGAATGGGAAGCAGTGCAGTCAGTGTCTTGCCTATTGTGCATTGGACTTGCATTTTAATTAGCACTACACCTGGCATCATTACACTGTATAAGTTAGTAGCTAGTAAGGAAGTTAATTGTCTGACCAACCAGTGACAAGTTAATGTTAGCTGTTAGTGGTAGTTCTAGAGTCCCTTGTTTCTGCTGGTAGCATTTGCTATTCAAAATTAGCAGTGGTGATTTAATGTAGAAATAAAAGCTCGGTCCTTAGCTAGCTAGTCCTCTACCAGTATTCGTCATTTCTGTTTTTCTAGACTAGTGAAGCAACTGACCTCTTCTGTTATCATCCAAGTTGCCTGTGGATATCATCACACGTTGGTTCTAACCAGTGGTAACAGAATCTCATTCATTTTACCGAACAGATTTTCATATTGTTAAGGTCAGATTATGAATGGCACGGACTTCTTTACTTGTCAGTGTCACGAACGAATAACTGATGAGAAATAATTGTGTATGATGTAAGAAACAGTGCTTAAAGTAAAGTTTGGAGGATTTGACGACTCTGAATGGGTTTTACTGAAGGCCCATTTGTGTAACTAAAATGTTTTTAGGATTTGACACCGCTGTCTGTGAATGAGTTACTGTAGGTCCTATTTGTGCAACTAAAAGCTCATATGATTTTTTTTATTACTCTCTTTAGGAGGCTAATAAGAATAACAACGACAATTTATATGGCGCCGTTATGCGACTGTACTGCTACAAAGAGCCTCGCAAGCAGCCAGTCTCAAATAGAGTAGAGCAATAGAATTACAGGATATGGTATTTTAACAACAGAATTCATGATATTGCTGCTGAAGACTGTTTGTGTCTGAATGTTAATAGATGATTTGATAAACACTGATGATGATGATGATGATGATGATGATGATGATGGTGGTGGTGGTGGGGGTGGTGGTGGTGGTGGTGGTGGGGGTGGGGGTGGTGGTGGTGGTGGTGATGATGATGATGATGATGATGATGATGATGATGATGATGATGATGATTATTTCATTTTGAATTCTTACGTGCAGACAGTCTGATATTCTCTTGGGGATCGAATGAAAAGGGTCAGCTGGGTCATTCGTTCGATGAGAAGCGCGTCGACAGTCCAAAATGCATTCAGAGTCTCTTTGGACTGGCCGTTGGTCAGGTTGTGGCCGGCGGATACCACAGCTTCTGTCTTACCATATCACGCGCTCTGTTCGGCTGGGGCTTCAACAGGTACTCACTTCGTTCATATGTTTCAGTTTCTTACAGATTAATTTTGGTAAACATGAAGCTTTTTGTTTTGTTAAAGTTGTGCAAGATGATAAGTGTTGGTTTTAGCAATATATCTAGTCTCTGTAGTCATTAATTTGTTTCAGGAATTTATATAGTGCGTCTTTGAGAAGTCCACTCGGGGGTACTCCCAGTTCAACTGCAGTGATGCAGGAAGTTTTGAGGAGCCTGTAAAGCACCGATGAGTCAACCCTAGGTGACAAGTGTATCTCCAATGGGGGACTATTCCAGACAGATGGTCTGAGAAAGCACGATGACTGACTTTTGAGGTTCCAATGCGAGGGACCAACCAACAGCTCCGTGCTAGAGGCAGAGTGAAGGGTTCTGTGAGCTAAGACAGCAAACACTTGACAGCAGAGCTCACATAGATAATATAAAATATAAAATAATCTTTTCTTTATTGAAACACCTGCAAGACGCACTGCGCTTTACATTTACAAGTTATGTACTTAATCTTAATTAAACTTAACTACCAATTGAGCTTACAGCCAAGAAGACAATGCATAACCAGCAGAGTATTATGAAAGATAACATATTGCACCTAAGAGTAGGTTTTTGCAGTTTATGGCCTGAACCATTCCCAAACTGGGATAACAGAGAAGGATTGGCATTAGGAATGCAGATGTGAAGATGTTTTCTTGACCAGATGTATAAGATACTGGGTGCTCACTGCATTTTGTAGGTATGGCCAACTGGGCGTGGGCAATACATCGGAAGAAGGTAAGAACGTTTTCTGACAATGGCTTCACACGCACATTTCAAATCATGAGAATTCATTACAGTCTGAGTAGCAGCGTAATATAAATTTTTATCGTCAGCGTCTAATTCCTTTCCTTCCTTCTAATTTACCTTATCTTCATAAAATTTATGAAAATTAATGAAATTCATCAATTTCAAGGATGAAATTTGAAAACTGATAATTATGTAATTTATTGCTATGTGGCCTGTTTGTGACATTGAGCATTTGTATTGTGCTCTCCTTGTTCAAACTGCATTCATTACCACATGTTGAATGGGCATTTTTAAATATTCATTTATTAATTAGAATTGTCACATATGCAGTGGGAATACATTATTAATATATTATTAGTTGGATGATAAAAAGTTTGACATAGTTGAGTTTAACTGTATGGCAGCTTGCAAGGCGCTTCATCTGTTATGCTGCTCAGTATATAGTTGTCCCTAGTGAGTTGAAGTCTGAATCAACGTTATGGGGTTATGGGGTAGCGAGCTGGTGTCCTTCTGATCTTTTTACCTGCATGTTGCCATTCAACCATCTTCAAGCCTCAAAGCATTGTCATTCCCGAGCCGCTTTAATTAGATTTAGAAGTAAACATGTTGTGCATAAATTGGTCTCCACTGCTTATAATAGTTGTCATAATTGTTCCTTGTCTAGATTTTGCTACAAACTTGATAGTGTTCCAGGGCACTTGCTTCTTATGAGCTTTTTAAAAAAAAATCTTCAATTTTTGCAGTTGCCTTCACTGCCCTTCAGTCATCAGAATAGTTTGTATTCAGTTAATGATCATGATGCTGAAGCTATGAATGGGTTTTTGACTGTGTGTAGGAAATCTTGGGCCCCAACTTTGTAGAATGCTGCGTTCACAGAAGGCAAAGTCTGTGGTGTGTGGTGAGAACCACACTGTAGTTCTGACAGAGGTGAGTCTGACTGGATTATCTGTTGGTGAATATGGTATTTCTGGTCACTACAGAACACTCTGACAGTCACTCCAAATGCACATTTCACTACAAAAGAATTCTGTAGGGTATGGACTAATAATAAAATAGAGCAGAAATGTCTGTCCCTGGTATAGCTTCACACTGTGTCATTGCATCGTATGGTAGGCAGTGATCCATTGCGTGTATAACTATTTGCTTCAGTGTCTATATTTTATTTAACGACAAGTATATATGGGCGTCTGGACCATGTAATTTCCAGTCTAAGATTGGTGACTGACTGACATGGTTTTCTAGATTTGAAACGAGGTCTTATTATTTGCTGCCGTTGACGTTGTTTCAGTTTTAAATAAATGTTTAAGTGGTAATTATCGAAACTAATTCCATTGTTTTGTATATTTAGCCATGCAGGTTTCTTTTGAATTTTTTTACTAAAATGTGATCGGTTATAACCGATCACATTTTATTAATAATCTAGCAGACTTTACACATAGTTTAGGAAATCATAACTATTAGCAACTAGCAAGCTGTCAGCTGCCATTTTGCGTACTATATATTCTGACACGACTATTTGTTACTTTCCAAAAGCATATTTACAATGACGGACTTTCGGGTACCCACACTGAAAATTAACTCGGGCGCCCGGATCACGGTTTCTAAAATTTTGATAGCCATCCTTTTGACATTTACAATTATTGCGATGTTTGTTTCAAATACTCTTGTAGAACGGTGGTGTCTTCACATGGGGTGTTTCAAATATTCTTGTAGAACGGTGGTGTCTTCACGTGGGGTGTTTCAAATATTCTTGTAGAACGGTGGTGTCTTCACGTGGGGTGTTACAAATATTCTTGTAGAACGGTGGTGTCTTCACGTGGGGTGTTTCAAATATTCTTGTAGAACGGTGGTGTCTTCACGTGGGGTGTTTCAAATATTCTTGTAGAATGGTGGTGTCTTCACGTGGGGTGTTTCAAATATTCTTGTAGAACGGTGGTGTCTTCACGTGGGGTATTTCAAATACTCTTGTAGAACGGTGGTGTCTTCACATGGGGTGTTTCAAATATTCTTGTAGAACGGTGGTGTCTTCACATGGGGTGTTTCAAATATTCTTGTAGAACGGTGGTGTCTTCACGTGGGGTGTTTCAAATACTCTTGTAGAACGGTGGTGTCTTCACATGGGGTGTTTCAAATATTCTTGTAGAACGGTGGTGTCTTCACATGGGGTGTTTCAAATATTCTTGTAGAACGGTGGTGTCTTCATGTGGGGTGTTTCAAATATTCTTGTAGAACGGTGGTGTCTTCACATGGGGTGTTTCAAATATTCTTGTAGAACGGTGGTGTCTTCACGTGGGGTGTTTCAAATACTCTTGTAGAACGGTGGTGTCTTCACATGGGGTGTTTCAAATATTCTTGTAGAACGGTGGTGTCTTCACGTGGGGTGTTTCAAATATTCTTGTAGAACGGTGGTGTCTTCACATGGGGTGTTTCAAATATTCTTGTAGGACGGTGGTGTCTTCACGTGGGGTGTTTCAAATATTCTTGTAGAACGGTGGTGTCTTCACATGGGGTGTTTTAAATATTCTTGTAGAACGGTGGTGTCTTCACGTGGGGTGCAGGAATGTACGGTCAACTCGGTCACAACATTCTTAACCATGAGACGAATCCACGAAAAGTGTTTGAACTGATGGGCAACGAAGTGACGATGGTGGCTTGTGGAAGGTCTGCCTCTGTCTTTCAATTCATTCATCCATTCATTCTGAGGATTTATATGGTGCCTCTTCAAGAAGCCTACTCAGAGGTGCTCTCTGCATTGGCCTGTTTGATGCTAAGTGTCATCAAGAACAAAAATATTAGGACTCTCCCGTTTAGCCAAACATTGTATTTTACGTATTATAATACATAATTATGTTATGTTAAATTGTGTTACTTCTGGTTTCAATTAAAAAAAGTGTTTATAGTTATGGTACTGTATCCTCGGGTTTAACTGTTTTGTATCTGGCACTATTTTGTTATTAAAATCTTGAAGTCTTTTCCTTACTGAGCAATTTTTTCACTACATTAGCACTCAAATGATCATTTACAGGCTTTTGTGTTGTTGTGTCTGAAGGAGCCATACGTTAGCTTATGTTCAGCCGAGCGGTAAGCTGTACTCGTTTGGTCTCGGTGGCAACGGACAGCTTGGAATCGGGTCGAAGCAGAACCGTCCGGCTCCGTCGCTGATCCAGTTTGACTCCAGTTTCAACGCAGGAAGTCACATGGTCTATTTCATTTCGGCGGGTGGAGACCAATGCTTTGTTTCTACCGTTTCAGCAAAGGTAATATGAACGCCTAGTTCATTCTTTCATTCATTTAGAAAAATTTTCATTGTGCACCTTCAAGAAATCTACTCAGAGGTGCTCCAAGCCAAATCATGGCAATGCAAATTTTATTTCAGCAACTTGTAAAATGTATTGGCATTATTTCTGTGTAGTAGGTTCATCTCCAATGGAAGTTCATTTCAAGTTGATGGGCCAACTATCGAGTTAATATTATTTATTTTATTTTTTAAATTTCTTCTGTTTCAGCATAACTGGAGGTGCTGATTTCATAGCATTCTGAATGTTAGATTTTTCTTACAGCATCTCTTCAGTAAAACCACTTGTACTGCTGAACATATTATTGTGTTGTTTTTGTTATTGTCACAGTTATTATTAGTAGTCGTGTTTTAACCCAGATAATCCCCACGTCCTATATGTAGGACAGTTAGTTTTTTGTCTATGCAATAATATATAATAACATCTCTGTGTTATATTATACTCTTTTTTACAAGGAAGATGTATTTCCTGTACGTTGTAATGTTTGTTGTTGACTTTGCTTGCGTTGTCATATCAGAGAAATAAAATTTCAATTCGAAGAAAATCGGAATCTGAGAAATCGTCGATATGCCTAGAAAGAGGTGGGTGTACACTATTACATGTGAAAACTAAAAAGATTATAACTATTTCTAAATTACCTACAGGTATGAAGGTATGCATGAAAATTATTAGTCCTTTGTTAGTCAATATTACCAGGCTTTGGCAGGGATCGTTAGTACACCGTCCTACATGTAGGACACTGGGACTATGTACAACATATTATTTGGAAATTGTTTGTCACTTCATCCAATTGTTTTAGGGTCAGGGCTAGTTCCATGGGTTGGTATTAGGGGTTGGTATTAGGGTCATAATGGTCATTTTGAACAGGTGGGTCTGCCTAATATGCCAAAATATAAATTTTTATGTTCTTACTGTTGTTATATTTCTGGTAGCCTATATAGTATTGGCTTACAGACTAGTAACACAATGTATTAGAAATTTTTTTCTTGTATTTTTACAGAACGACAAACTTCATGAAGTGATGGCCATGCTGGAGGATGATCCAGATTCTGTGCCAGCTGCTGGAGTAGACATTGTTATACTGCCACACGCTAACGCATGTGCAGAAGTAACTGATGAGGATTCAGGAGATGAGGAGACGGTAACCATAAACAACCTGCCTCCAAGTCAGTTGCGTGCCGATGCTGAGCCGCAACGTCCACCAGATGACGACAGCATGTACAGTAACTGACAGCGATGATGGTGCGCGTCACCTAGCTGCATCCAGTCTTCCTCCAGCAAAGAAGAAGATGAAGGTCTAATGGTCTATACATGGAGAAAAGGTGATTTAGCGCTTTCTCCGATTACATCAAGGACTTGGAACCCGAAAGATGTCATTGAACTTAGGGAATCACCAGTTGACCTCTTTCTCACCTTCTTTGATGCTGAGGTCTTCGGCATGATCGCGACTCAAAGCCTGTAGCCTACCGTATTTCAGTAAGAGGAAGGAAGTGGTACTTCCCTCTGATATGTCACTGTATCGATTTGGCTGAGCAAAATGCCTGGTAACTCCACCAAGCTCGCAAAGGATCACTGGATCATCTCCAGTTCCGCCGTCGCGTAGTAACCGCTCTACTGGAGACCAATGCCAACTCATCAAAGGGTGCAGACTGAACATGTCGACTCCAGATATGATCGATTAGACCATCTCGTGGAGCCGCAGGAGAAACAAACAAGATGTCGACACTGTCATCAAAAGTGCACCACAGCAAGTGCAACATTGGATTGCACGTGAAGTGTTTCATTGGCCATCACAAGAAATGAACCAAGTCTAGATTAACTCTAGGCAGAAGTCAAAATAGTCATAATAATGTCATTTTATCATTTGTGAGGAAAATAGATGTACATTATTGCTGTAAACAAAAATCTATGATAATATTCATATTTGGAAACTTCATGTGTTGTATGTTCCCAGCGTCCTACATGTAGGACGGTAGATTTCCAAGTAACCATGTACAGCAAACATGAAAATACATTTTTTCCCTCTATTTTGTATTTATTTCTATCAGATTATTCACAGTAATGCCTAAAACTATGAAAAAATATACCGTGGGAACATCTGGGTTAATTAATATTGTTATTCTTGAATAAATTAATTAAACTCCACTATCAGAATAAAAAATGAAACTGAACAAGCATGAATCAGCAGCACTAAGGAAATGTGCGTAAGGGATTTGCTCCAGGTCACTTATTTGGTAATATAATTGGACGTCATTCCTACAAGTGTTAAAAGGCAGGCAACTCCGATGCAGTGTCCGCTCTGCATTCGGGAGCGCCTCTGAGTAGAGAAAGCTTGAAGGGGCGCTGTAACAAGTGCACACACAAACAAACACAAACAATTGCAGTGCATGAAAATGGTGCTATTGTTTTTTGTTGTTGCGCTCTTTGTAGTCTGGCATTCGACCGAGAGAGTTTCGGTTTGGTACAATCGATCACGAGATTTCCTGCCTTACGAACGAGCGACTCGATCAACTTAGTGCAGTGCCTCCAAAGGAAAAACCGTCTCAGGATCTGACACGGTAGCGTCACGGACTTGTTGTTGTAACTAATACATTGTTGAGTCTATTTATACATATCGTATATGGGCTTTCTTTGACTATGCAACATCTCCCAAGCTGTTCCCAATTTCACAGACTGTTGAAGACTGTTTTTTCCCTTGATCTCGGCCGGGAGCGTCTCTTAGTAGGTACTTTGAAGGGGCACTATATAAATTCTGATTGATTGATTGATTGATATATGCAGAATGGATGGTAAGAGAAAATAAAAGCAGTGATTTGGGGAACTATTAATGGAAATGGGTGGAGGGGAAGACCTAGCAGAGAATGAATTTATGACAGTCAGGGACTCGTGAAAACAAGATCTACAAAGCTTAAGAATAGCAGCTCATGAGATGGGGACTCTGGAAAAGGGATAAACAATGCTTTCGGCACATGTTTGTTAGTGTGGTGTATGGCATCGGTAAATTGGTATTTCTTTTTCATAAGAAAATGGTCTTTAATGTCTAGTTGGAAAGACATGTGCCAGTGTGTTACCAGAGGTTAGGCCGAGCTGTGTTTGGTTTTAAAATCTACGGATTAAAAAGGCTTGTAAACACATTTTAAATTTAATTAAATGCATGCTGTCTTAGATATATAGCCTGCTGTTTAGTGTTTTTATTCAAGCACTCTTCATTCTGATGCATTGCTATAGTGATTTTATCATGCCTTATAATGTGATGTAAAATATCGTGAACTTTATCTTGCAGTTGTGAAAAGTTATAATTTGTTGTGAAACGTTAGTTTTTAAATGTGTTTAGAAAATATTTATTCGACGGTTTGTATTGTAATGTTTCAGTGAAATTGAGAGACTCTTTACATCTCTTGGTTGTTGGAATGGGTCCTTTCTTATGCAGTGAGTTCTTTTACCAATTCAGATTAGATTAACATGTAACTGGTAAAGTAAGCAGATTCATACACGCATAATTAATTTGTGATTACTGCAGGAATGCTTCCTCTACCATTCCATATGTCGTAAATCAGCATTTGGGTGACTGAATAGTGGAAATAGTATTTGTATGTGCACTTGTTGTAGAGCCCCTTCAAGCTCTTTATACTCAGAGGCGCTCCCGAATGCAGAGCGGACACTGCATCAGAGTTTAACGCCGAAGCGCTGAGCAATTGTGAGGGAAGGACTTGCCCAAGGTTCTTACGTGGCGAGGCGGATTCGAACCTCGAACCTTCCGACTACAAGGCAACGACGCCACCACTACACCACCGCGCCCCACAGTATGATTATAATGCATTGATTTTGATGACCTATAAGACATTAAAATTATAGTGACAATGAATTATTAACAAATAATGAAGCACACTAAAATGCAGGCAGACTATGAGGATATTTTGTGTGCCTCATTAGGTTGACTTATTTTTGTAGACTGTTTCTGACAGCTCTGTGTGTGAGGTGACTAGGTCTGTAGTAGGGCATAGCCGGGTGCTGACCCGGAAACCCGGAATTGCCGGGTATTTGACACCCGGCAGATAACCGGACCCGGTGATAAAAGGTCTACCGGGCCGGGTGGGTAATTATGAATAGCATACCACACATCAAAGGGCTTAACAGCTAACCTGCAAGATCTCTCAACTGGGCATTGTAGTACAATGAACAGACAATCACAGAACAGACAGCCTGCTGATGGTTGCTTTATATTAGACTATCCTATTTCAAACAGGGACCATCAAGATGAGGGGGAAGAGGAGAAGGGAGAGTTTGTATCACCCTCTTTCATGCTGTCTGTCTTCCTTCCTCCTCCTCCTCCTCCTCCTTCTCTTTGTTTTCTACTACCCCTTCCTGAGAGGAACAGTGGTAGACTTGAAGGAGAAGAGGAATAATATATATATATATATATATATACATATATTTATATATATATTTTAATAGAAGAGTGACACCTTGTTTCATGCTTTCTCCTCTTCTTCCTTCCTCCTCTTCCTCCTGCTGTTTGGTTGTTTGAAATATCTAACAGAGAGAGAAAGGAGATGATGAGGGAGGAGGGGTAGGAACTGTGGTAGAAGGTGGAGAAGTATAGGAAAGGGGAAGAGTGTATATATGTACATATATATATATATAATTATATATAAGTGCTGCTCACTGACCTTAGTTATATAGGTTGGCCAGTGGTCATCTGTTAATCCCTTATCTTTAAAGCCTGTTTGATCTGTCACACTCTCATACAAGTCAGAGAGACTAGGACTTGTGGGAAGGGATACCTTCCACCTGTTGACATGCTTTTGCAGCCAAGCTTAATAGGCTTGCCCCCACCCCACCCCCTACCCATATGACCAAGTATGCATCTCACAGATTAATGGATGGTGCACTTTAAAATATATCTACATGTAGTTGGACTGCATACACCACAGAAACAGGACTGTTTATCAGGGCTGCTGACCTCTGACTTCCTCTTGCCTGACTGGACAGATCAGCATTTCTATACAATACAATGATTCTCTCAGCAGAGTTCATGAACAGATATTACTGGCACCTCTCAATCAATAACCGCTGGCAGAACTCAACTGTAGTAAAACTCTGACACTGAAGAATTTGACTCAATTCCACCAAAGGTAGCTAACAAACTGAGTGGTGTTCTTTTGACAGCATTTAAATTGGAGACATACTATTCAGTTTTGAGATTAACGATTACTATCAATACCCGGACCCGGTACCCAGACCTGGCAGATTTTGTTTAAACTACCCGGACCCGGTACCCGGTTGAAAAACGGCACCCGGCTATGCCCTAGTCTGTAGATAATTTTAATTCCTCATTAGAGACTTTTATACTTCTGACATTTTTTTGGCATTTTTGGCCGTCCGGGGATGCCTTCAGCACGCGTCAGCCGCTCTCCCGTGGTAGCTCTCCACTTTTGTCGATCCTGCGCCACGTGCGTCGCCTCCTGTATCGTCATTCCCATTGTTTCACAGTCCTCTCTTATCGTGGCGATCCATCTTTCTTTTCTTCGGTCTCCCTCTTGATCTTTTCCCATGTACATATTCGGTGAGTGCTATCTTTGAATATCTTTCGTTTCCCATCCTTGACACATGTCCAAAGTATCGCATTCGTCTGACATTAGACATTAGATACTTTGAATTACGTGAAAACTGGCTGGATTCCATGCATAGATGTGTCAATTGATCTTGAAGGGAGAGGGATTTATATATTTTTTTCGTCATCGTTTGTCTGCAGAGGTGAATACCACTTTGACTGTGGTCCAAAGTGTCATGGAGTCAACATTAAATTGGCAAGAGAGGCTTTCACTAGCATCAACAACCTCTCAAACAAGTACATCAAGGATTTGGTAAGAGCTTCAACAGATGGGTGCATCAAGTACTTACTAAATATGTTATATGGGTGCATCAAGTACTTACTAAATGGGTTACATGGGGACATACTGCATAACTGGATGCAACTATCCATAACTTTGAAAGTTTCACTTGCTAGTGTAGGTAGCTATCTCAGCATGGTGTCTGTGGTGCATGCGTGTGAAAGTCATTTTTATTGTTTTTAATCTTAACCCTTTACCCGTTTGCCCCGAGAATATCTGCGGAAAATGCGGGCTTAAACAGGAAAAATTAACAGGTAAGGGTTAACTGTGTTGAGAGATTTGTATCTTAGACTTGGCCAAATCGTATATACATGTAGGGTGGAAAGTGACTTGGTGCCATTCATATAAACAGTTAGTGCCTAGTCGGTGAATAATAATAATAATAATATAATGATGATGATAACTCTCAGAGGGAATTATCCTCTTCCATCAACAGTTTACAGGTTTGTAGTTCAACACGACATAGCACAATTTTCTTATCAGTTAGGATGATGGTAAGAAATAAGATGACTGTGGTTGTAATAGAGGAAGTTTTGCGCATTCCATTGCTATGACAATTGCATACATATTTTGTTTGCGTTATATATCTTTTGTTTGTGTTTATCATTGTCATAACGTTACGAAGGTTATTGTACAATTTTAATTGATGAAAGGAAATAAAATCTTTCAGATAGAGCATTCAATCTCTAATCTGGTCAAAACGTTGCCGTCAAACGCTCCAGACTTCGAAGCACTTCGATTCTATCTGATGCTTCCGTGCTCGTTGTACTTCGATCCTCCGCTTAATCAAAGTCTCATCTGCGCGTTTGGAAAAGCGGTCTTTCTGCTCGAGAAAAATCCTGCAAAAGTCATCGGTAACATTTTCGATTTGTGTCGCTCTTTCTTGTCCTTTCGTCAATTGCAATTACGTTGTATCTGAAAGAATTGACGTTTACTCAATAAATGTTATCGTAATCATGAATTTATATAGCGCCACTTCAAGAGGAAATTCTCAAAGGCACTCCCGACCTGTCAGCACCAAACCACGGTCAAAGAGAATGATTTTCAAACGCTTGCGGAAAACGAGCAAAGAAAGACCAAGAAATCCATTATGGCGACTAGTAGGTATCTTATTTCCGAAAGATGTGATCAAACAGTATAAAAGTGCTGTTTGGTCATGATTTTAAATTCTTGGTTTTTAGGGTTTTTTATACGTCAAAATCTTTTTGATCGTTCTGCATTTCATTGTGTACCGGTATCCATTATTCTGTTAATTTTAGACATTATTTTAATTTTAGACATTATTATGTTAATTTTAGCCATTATTCTGTTAATTTTAGACATTATTCTGTTAATTTTAGACATTATTCTGTTAATTTTAGACATTATTATGTTAATTTTAGACATTATTCTGTTAATTTTAGACATTATTCTGTTAATTTTAGACATTATTATGTTAATTTTAGACATTATTATGTTAATTTTAGACATTATTATGTTAATTTTAGCCATTATTCTGTTAATTTTAGACATTATTATGTTAATTTTAGACATTATTATGTTAATTTTAGACATGTGGTGGAGTCAACTTGAACCGGACTACATTGTGCATATGATTCAGGTATTTTTGCATATCTGCCTGTATTAATTGATTATAATTATATTGTTGTATTCGGGCTTAACGACACTGTTTCATATCGAAGATGATTAGTGTCGGAGGCAGAGTACAACCTCTCACTCCACGTTTATATTGCGACCGAGCCACCCGCAGTAAAGATCCGAGAAGCTAATCTCTGATAAACCGACCGACCGGGAATCGAACCCGGGCCGCCGGCGTGGCGAGCGGGCTACAAACCCACTCGGCCACTCAGGATCGCTGTGATTATAATTAATTAGTTACTAAGTATAAATGTCTTGATGTTATTGTATAAATGCGCAATTAATCAATCATCTGATGGTTCATCGATGCCAAGCAGGGTAGGGTCAATGTCTACCACAACAGAGAGGCAACCTATTGTTGATTAATTACCAGGTATAAAATGTATTGTAAGTCTTTGTTTGTTGAAGTACTGCTATGAAGTGATCCTAGCCCAGTCTTAGTTAGAGAGAACTGTTTATTCTGGGCCTGTAATTGACCAGTTGGAAATTTGGGCGTACCAAGTGGTTCCATATAGCAAGCCTTGGTTGGTATACATACCCGGTATTCCTTAATTTTATTTCACTATAGACACGGGAGGTAAACTTTTGCATCGCCATATGGACAAGAATGACGAAGGTTTTGATCTAGAGAAAGGCTTCAATGATCAATCATTGACCACTGTGCAGTTACGGCATTTTAATAAACAAACTCTTGAGAACATTTTATTTACTCAGTTTCCTTATTTCTTTGCTTCTTTACTGTTGGTGAAATGTGGACTTTTTATCTTAATTGTTAAAAAGGAATTAAGAATTACCATGGCTTTCTGTAAAGCCATCTTCTCCCATGGCAAGATGATGACTGTACTTTTTTTGGTTTTCTTTGGTAGATCTTCAAGCAAGTCATCACAAACATTCTAACATCAGAAGCTCTCGTGGATGGATCTGCCGTAGGTATTGTGTGTAAAAGTGATCAAATGATTTGTGCATATTTTATCTGTGTCTTGTGTCCAGTGTTGAATTTTTATTCGTGATGTAATGGCAGTATTTTTGCATTTGTGAAATAACTTATAACAAATGTTTACCATCAGTTAACCAGACTTTTACAAGAATTCAGCAGACCTGTGCTTGATTTTGTGATTTTGAGTATGTTGATTAATGCAATCAATCAGTCGTCAATCAATCAATCAATCATTATTTGTTTATTCAAGCTAAAACAGATGCTACTGTTTACATTCGTCATTTATTGAAAGTAATGGGTTTTTTTAAAACTAAAGTCAGCAATGAGTCGTTCTAGCTCATAGTTTCTGCTGCCATTTTGCACTTTTCATTGATTTTTTACAGTTAATGTTTTTGAAAGCAAAATCAAGATTTGTTAGTAGGTAATATATCGCGATATCAGTGACACCTCAGGATTGCTTGTTATGTGTTTAACAACACTGCTAGATGAAAGATGATTAGTGTCGCCCTCCTCCTCCTTTATCCAGGCTTGGGACTGGCACTGGCAGGGTCCGACCAGTGGCGGAGGATAGCATTATTAGAGGAGTATGTTTAGTTTAAATGTTTATCTGCAAAATTAATTCAAAATGTATCAAGACATTGAGAGTGCATAACTGAATTTCATGCTGTCAACTATAAGTTTGGATGCATGTATGTGTACTGTACAGCTGTCGAGGTCGATCGTAAAGTGCATGTTAAGAGCATCACACATGCGCTAAGGACAGTCTAGCCATGACAACAGATTGGTTGAAAGTGTTTCCTGAGCTGTCTGATGGAGTAGTATGCATCACCATTTGCAGTGTATGTAAATAAATATGAGCATGCAAATTATGCATAAGATTGTGTTTGGAGACAATATGAATATGCATGAGAATGTGTTTAGAGACAATATGAATATGCATGACTGGTGATGCTGAGTTGGCTTCATCTGTATTTGCAGGGCATTCATCGACGTCAGAACATCTACGTATGTCTGGAAATCCTAAGCAAACTCAAAGCAGTAAGTTCTTTCTAGACAAGTGGTGCTGGACTTTGTTCAGATTGAGCCTTTCTTTTCTTGAATTTATTTCAAATGTTCCTACTGAATGGCCATGGCTGTGAGTGGTGCTGTATAGAAATTGCTCGTTATATTATGGTCTGTCCTAACGCTGGTTATTTTGCCATCCCCAGAGAATGGAGGTCTGAGTCGACCTTTTCTGAGTAAGCATATTCTGAGTCAACCTATTCTGAGTCATCCTATTCTGAGTTGATCTATTCTGTGTCAACCTATTCCGAGTCAACTCATTCCGAGTCAACCTATTCTGTGTCAACCTATTCTGAGTCATCCTATTCTGAGTTGATCTATTCTGTGTCAACCTATTCCGAGTCAACCTATTCTGAGTCAACCTATTCTGTGACAACCCATTCTGTGTCAGCCTATTCTGAGTCAACTTATTCTGTGTCAACCTATTCTGTGTCAACCTATTCTGAGTTAACCTATTCTGAGTCAACCTATTCTGTGTCAACCTATTCTGAGTCAACCCATTCTGTGTCAGCCTATTCTGAGTCAACCTATTCTGTGTCAACCTATTCTGAGTCATCTTATTCTGAGTTGATCCATTCTGTGTCAACCTATTTCTAGTCATCCTTTCCTGAAGCAACCTATTCTGAGTCAGCCTAGTATGTTAATAATTATGACCGACTATTTTCATTGAATATTAGAGTTAAATCTTTATAGAGATTATAGGCTGTTTGTGTTGAAACTTGATGAGCCTGATCTACATGTATGTTGCAGGTGAATGACTCGTCGGGTTCTATCGTGCCATTCGAGTCGTTCTACATTCGGACGCTGCATGAAATAATTGACATTAATGTTGACTTTATGGTGTGGCTTCAACAGACTGGACAGGTAATTGTAATTGTAATTGAACATTTATATAGCACCACTTAAAGAGAACTCCTCAGAGGCGCTCATTAGGTATGCTGCTAGTCATCCATTTATGTGGCATACCTATTTATTCATTCTTTTATTGACGTATTTATATAGCACCTCTTTAAGGAAACTATTCAGAGGTGCTTCCGATTACAGCACAGCCGAAAAGAACAGTTTTCAAGCGCTGCTAGGATGTGTCAGAGACTGACCTAGGGAACAGGTATGCATCAAGTGAGAGGCCATTTCGTACCATTGTTTGTTGCCATTTCGCAATGTTATTTAATGAAAAAGTAAGTGTATTGCGTGAATCTAAGAGTTATTGGTAACAGACATACTTGCCTTACCAGACTGTGAATTTTAACGTGAAATTGAAGATTTGGGGTGAGACTGTGATTCCCAAAGGGCAAGGTTCCAGGTTTGGTATAGTTAGTGTTGTTAGTTAAATTACCCTTCAGTGTTTCTGGATACAAATGCTCTTTGTCACAAGACGACTCTAATCTCTTGAGGCCTTACCTGGGACATGGTGTAGCGGTATGTTCTGTGCCATGTAGCCAAAGGGTTGCAGCTTCGAATCTACTTCATGCCTCTGCCCTTGGACAAGTTGCTCACCTATAATTAGTGTCTGTGAGGAAAGCAACAGGAAACCACCTCACTCATCTCATCCCCAGGGGCGTAGAAGACCTGCCTTCTGGCAGAGAACTCATCCTCATTACTTGGGACCATGAGGCTGGAAGTTTGGTTTTGGTGCGAAGGAAAGAGTTAATATAAAGGATTCCAGAACTTTCAAATTACTTATAAATAGCATCTTATTGAGTTTGAAATTGAGTTTCTCTTTCCAGTTGGTTTTGAGAGACTTTTTTACTTTTGAACTTGTTGCACTTTTGAAAGCATGCAAATGAGCAAGCAGTTGCATAATTGGTTAGTGACAAAACAGACAGCGAGACATTTGTTCCAGTAACTGCTATGTTTTTGAACGTACAAGCGTTCACAATAATTAGTTGTGTTGTTATTGCAGATGAGGCAAACTATAGAGGAGAACCCGTTCGTGTTGCCTTTACCAGTAAAACTCAAGGTATCCAAATTTGAAATCAGCTTTATTTATTTCTAGCTTTTTGTGTCTGTTTATATTTTAAATATGTATTCGTTTATTTTAATTCAAACTGATAAGCTGTGTGATATAGTGGGTATGGTCATCACCTTGCAGCCGGAGGGTTGCGGGTTCGAATCCACCTCAGGTCGCTGCATAGTGACCTTGGGCAAGTCCTTCACTAGCAGTTGCTCAGCGCTTCAGCGTGAATCTCCAATTCAGTGTCCGACTGTCCGCGCTGTAGTCGGGAGCGTTTCCGAGTAGAAATCTTAAAGGGGCGTTATGATTAACTTTGGTAAACAAGACTAGTGAACACCAACAACATATTAGAAATTACTAAGAAGATACTGCATTTTGAAAAAATGATTAGACATCAAAAATGACTCATGAATGAGATGACGTATAATGTCTAATGTCTTTTCAGGGTGCCCTGTGGGCATTCTGCCATTACCCGTTTATTTTCGATGGCCAATCGAAGACTCTGCTGTTGAAAGTTGATGCGAGAATTCAGATGACGGTGAGTTGGATCGATTTTGACGCTAGTACCATCGGATCATTTTATTTCATTCACCATTTGCTTTTGTTGGAAGACACTTTATTCAAAACAAAAGGGAGAAAATGCATTGTTTCCTGCATATGATGCTCTAGTTTGGTGTTTCGCCAACCTGGGCTAAACGGCAACCAAGGGTGCGATGGACCTACTCAAGAGGTACCATGGGTAAAAAAATGTGAACAAACGCTTATTGTCGCTACTGATACTTATAACTTTAAAAAAACTAAATTATGTAGAAATTGCTGCTGCGTTCGATAAAAGAATATAATTATATGTTCATCATTATAAAGAGCTAGCTTGAAGAAGAAAATTAATTAAATAAGGGTTATTTGCCAGTGACTGGGAAAT
Source organism: Lumbricus rubellus (assembly GCA_945859605.1). Taxonomy (NCBI): domain Eukaryota; kingdom Metazoa; phylum Annelida; class Clitellata; order Crassiclitellata; family Lumbricidae; genus Lumbricus; species Lumbricus rubellus. Next base: position 23,386,050 of record OX243823.1, on the reverse strand, counting down.
GTGGGAATGGCTGTAAAGGTGCTTGGTGTGTAAAAGGGTGGAAGCCAGTGATTTAGTTCTGCATTTTCTTATGATATGTAATATATATTATATATATGTATGTAATATATATATATAATATTATATACATATAATATATTATTATATTAATGCATATGATGATTCCAGATGGCAATGGGTGGAGCATATCTTTCTAGTTTGATCATGCAACAACCTGAAATACCCGTACTTCTCCTTATCGTGTCACGGGAAAATATCGTCCACAATACAATCGATCAGCTGAGCAAGTACAGAGACTTTGAGCTGAAGAAACCTCTCAAAGTAAGGCATGCATACTTCTGGTGCCATCCTTGTTTAAAAATTTATGAAATAGTAATTTATATCACCTGGTTAACCCAGAACAGTGCTGGAGATTAGAACGTTAGCTATCTGCTTATACCTATCAAGTTCAATACTGGTTTATTAGTTTTGCCTTTTTTGCGTTTTGTTTATTGAATGTATTTGCTTCTTATGATATTTCTAAGTCCAGAGCTTGTATCCGGGTGTATCGTGTGAAACCGAGAGTTAATGTAGATTTTCAACTTCTAATATTTAGGGTAAAGGAATAAGAAGCAATTAACTTATGAACATCAGTCCCTGTTACTAGTCATGAACATTTAAAAGGATTAAGAAATAATGTGGGACAATATTATTTGCAATGATGGGTTATTTATAAATTTTTATTCAACACAGTTTAATTTAACAAACGAGCGGTATTGAGTAAAAGTTCATGCAGATGCTGTATACATGTAGGAGACTGCATGAGTTTTGCGTATTTCTAGGTGATCATCGCAAACGAAGAGGCTCTGGATGCTGGCGGTGTACGCAAGGTGAGTTGAATAGAGCTAAGTTCTTCTTATAAATATTAAGTCAAGTAATTTTTCTGTTGCAACCAATTTCATACACAACACTGCAACAGATTGAGAAAACATTGGCTACAAAAGGGAGGCTCAAAGGGATCGAAATCTCGCTGGGAGGGACAATCACAGAACGAAATAGTACCAAATAAATTGAAAAGTGGGAGGGAAATGGTGCACAATGGGAAGCAAAACAGTCACGAGTAGATAAAGTTTGTAATTCAGAACTGACTAAGCGAACAGAAAGAGAAAGCGCATTCCAAAGAGAAGGACCAATTGAGACAAATGATCGAGATTGAGCCATAGCAGTTCTGGAATGAGGAACCAAAAGGCCAAGACTATTGGATGAACGAAGTGGATGGTGGGAGGAATCTGAGTGAAGACAAAGTATGACATCAGTCAGATATTTTGGGCAAGACCCTGCTAAGCCTTGAGAATCTGAGTGCGGATCTTAAATTGAGTGCGAGCATGGAGAGGAAGCCAATGTAGCTCATCAAACTTACTTACCAAATTATAGCCATCTGCTAAATTGAAGAATATTATGTATTTTTTAACCCCTTTCCTATTTCAACTTCTAATGCAGGATCTAGGAAGCAATAGGCAACGGATTTCGAACCCTGGCGTCACATATCACAAAAGTTGTGGAGAAATATATGCTGAGTCTAACGGCAATGGGGTTTATTTACCGAATTGGTTTTTTCTGTTAGGAATTCTTCTTGCTGCTCCTGCGGGATTTACTCGACCCGAAGTACGGAATGTTTGAGTACTACGAAGAGTCGAAGCTATTATGGTTCTGTACACAGGTAAAAAGGTATTCTTTGCGTTTTGTGAATTATTCTCTGAATATACAATTTATACATGCATATACCCATAAATTTATTTTCTGAATATAGAGTTTATACATACACCTTCCCATAAATTTAGTTTCTGGATATAAAATTTCTGCATACACCTACCCATAAATTTATTTTCTGTATATACAATTTCTGCATACACCTACCCATAAATTTACTTAGCGTTACGTAATGTGTTCACAAAAATGAATATGGATATGATGGAGGCAACGGAGAAAATCAGGCGATAGAAGCAAATGATCGAGTTTGAGCCATTGCAGTTCTAGAGCGAGAAACTAGAAGTTACTAGAACTAGCACTTGATTTGCAGTGTAAATTGTTTTCTTCTGTGTAGACTTTTGAATCTGCTGCAAATTACCAGTTGATTGGCGTCGTCTGTGGCCTTGCTATTTACAACGACACGATCATTGACCTAAGTCTTCCTCTTGCGATCTACAAGAAATTGCTCAAAAAGTACGTCAGCAACTGTTTCCTTTATTGTTCCTAGAACTTCAATCAGATATGCAGATTATTTCTAAGGACAAAGTTACGGTAAACAAAAGCAAAGTATCTAGCGTTTTAATGGGCTTGTGTTCCTTTTCCTTTCTGCAATTCTGATGGATAAAGGACATCTTTTCCATGGCTTACTCCCCTCTTAACACCATCTATTCCTTTCACCATTGGACCATGACTGAATCATTCTTCCAATGGATGGTTGATGTAAAAAAATTATCACTAGGATGGTAGATAAGGCTTGATGAAGCTAGAATGTTTCAACTGTATATATCTGTGAGACTCTGTTGTTTGTACTGCAAAGTACTTTGGCAAGTGGTAGATTAAAGGATTTTCTTATTAATTACTTCCTTTATTTTGACTATGTCATGTTTCGCATCATATTGTGTTTTGTCATTTTTCGCATGTTTCTATTACTCTGTTTTAATCATAAAAAGCACAGAGCAGAATGTGAGTACATAACGAGTCAAAGTCTGTGCTCCTTTACACGTGTGCGACAGAAAGCCGGTGAATGTCACCCACTGATGGTTGTCATGGCTGTGATGTCTGTCATGTGACATTCACTTTGTGACATGTATCAGCTCTCGGTTTATAGTCAGCATGAGAGTTATTTTTGTTACAAACATATGTGATGTATACATGATATGATTTTGTGGGATTGAGTATAGTAGGTGTTGTCTAACGAATATACATACATAGCCAAGATTTTGTGGGATTGAGTATAGTAGGTCTTGTCTAACCAATATACATACCCAAGATTTTGAAGTCGTATTAGGCTTTTTGACAGATAAGTCAGTCTGCTGAAATGTTTGAAATGTTTGATGTAAATGGTGCATTTATTTTCTAAAGATAAAGTTTATAATATTTTAATGCAGAGTTCAATGGATAAATAGACAGGGAGACTGATTATAATAATGGATTTGCTGGTGACAAATCCAATATGTTGCTGCATTATTTTCAGACCTGTTACACTTGATGACCTCAAACAATTGAAGCCAACAGTTGGCCGGTAATCTATTGTACTTTCAGAGTTTATTTTAAGACTGGTAATGATTAAATGTTTAAATGGTGAACTATTTAAAAATTTTGACTACTTAAGAATTAGTGATTAACTGATAGTTGCGATCATATGTATTCACAAATAAGTAATGGAAAGTAAAAATTAGCATTATTTATTCTTTACCATTTAATAGTATTATTGATATTTGTTACTAGTTATTTTTTACTGTGTATTTGTGTCCCGACATATGAAAAGGTACCATAAGTCGGCGTACGGTTTCACGAGAAATCGCTCATAATGACGTCGGGGGTTAAAAAAAATTTATTATAAAATTTGAGCTTTTGTTGTTTTTTTAGCAACAGGTGAAAAGGAAGTTTTAAGTTAATAACACTGATAATTACATAATAGACAACACTGAGAATTTGTTATGAACCTCTTGTAGGATAAATCGCTCAGAAGCGCTCCCAGTGTGAAAGACCCCACGATACTCATCGATGGAAATAAGTGGCATTTTTTCATGATGATCATTATAAGTCGGTCATTTATCATCCAATTTTTATCTGGTTTTCAGCAAAATGTTCAGCTCACTTAGCTGGTTTGTGAAGGCATAATAACTCCAAACCCGACTTATGGTAACTTTTCATATGTCGGGTCACATTTATTTGTTGTTTTAGTAGTCTTGTTAGCATTTTTAAGGTCAATATTATGTAAACATGTCGCCACATGTGTTTACACTGCTAGGATTTTGTAAGAAATATGATTTCATTCATTCATTTTTATTTCTTGATAATATGCCCGACTGCTAAAAAGTCTTGCACACAAAACTGAAGTGGCGATTATAACAAACAGTCTTCAATTTGTCGTATAAAATAAATTAAATCGTTAAAATAGGTTAAAAAATTATTTAGTTAATCATCAATTTGCTATTCAACAGATGTTGTGTTATAGCACCTTTTAACTACACTTTGCTAATGTATACTAGATTTTTGGCTACCCATTGTGTTCTATGTGAAGACTGGTTTACCCTGCTCTGAATAACACATTGCTGACTGGCTCACTGACTGACTGACTGGCTGACTCACTGACTGACTCACTGACTGGCTGACTGACTGACTGACTCACTCACTGACTGACTCACTGGCTGACTCACTGACTGACTGACTGACTCACTGACTGACTCACTGACTGACTCACTGACTGACTGACCGAATGTTACAATATTATATTTTGATTGTTCGTCACTTTTGTTGATGTCCTTCCATGCAGGAGCCTACAGCATTTGTTGGATTACGAAGGTGACGACCTGGAGGATGCATTCCACCTAAGCTTTGAGGTTGTTCCACTTGCCTTTCATAACTATAGTCTTTGATTTTTTAACGTATAGTGTACTTCTGTCTCGAAATAACTATGCTGCATTATATGTCATATGTACAGTTTTATTACTATGAGAGAAATTGGATCCTAGGTACAGAGATGATTTTGTATTGGTCAACTAGTCTGAATGGTTAGTCTTCTGTGGTTAAAATGAAGTTTAGCAACAGGGTTGCAAGACTTTTTCTCTGTCGTGAAATCACATCAGAAAGTAGCCCAAAAGTTGCGAGATGAGCAGCCTAGCAAAGACATTAATAAATTTTGTCTACATGCATTAGATCAGTGGTTTCCAACCCATGGCCCCACGGGCCAAAAGTGGCCCACCAGGCCTAAAAGAATGGCCCTCGTCCCTCAAAGAATAAAACAAAAATATATGAAAAAATTGACGATTGAACACATAATTATTTTTCCATTGTAAATTATTTTATTTTGACGTTCATGAACAACATCAAACAGTTTATTTTTATTCAACTACAACAATTTTATATGCTTTGGTTAATTAAATTTTAGCCATGTGGCCTCTAATGTTCTTCAACTAAGAAAGAGTGGCCCTCGTGTCCTCAAACATAGAAAAAGTAGCCATGAAGTCAAAAAAAGGTTGGGATCCACTGCATTAGACGCATACTTTATTTGGTTTCTTTTGAAACCATCAACGTCAAAATTTAGTTGGAAGACCGCTGAGTTCTTACCGTTGACTAGTCCATGTGCCATAGAGCATGTGTTTATGGTTAAGTAAGCAATACCATGTACATTGTACCAGGTGTACCTGTATGAATAATAGCTAGCAAAATTAACCTAGTAGTAACCTAATGCTGTATTTCAGGTATCGTATGAAGTATATGGTGCCATCTTGACGACAGAATTGGAACCAGGCGGCTCAGTTAAATCGGTTACTCAGGAAAACAAGTTAGTATTGCTTTCACAAAAACATTTTACAGGCAATGACAGTTTTAAGTTTTAGCGCCGCAATGAAAAGTTTTGCTAAAACAGTTCTGCTAAATTTGGTGCTTATCATGACTTTCGAAGGTGTAGTGAATGTGAAATTGCTAGAAATTATCAAATTAAGCTGAGTGATTAGTTTATAATGATATTATTTGTCAGTGGTATTGCTTAGAGTATAAGTGGTTCACTAGGAAAACAGATCATGGTAGAAGAGCTCTATATAACCATTTAAAAAAATTACGCATGTATGTTATTTTGCTATTCACGCTGTAGTCTAGTTATGCAAGGCAATGAAAACGAGCCTCTGCAACTCTTAACCCTTTGAACCCGGAGCTCTCGTAACGCTATGGATAACAGGCCGGAAACCGGCCAGCCGGGTTCAAAGGGTTAAGAAATGGTCAACAGATGGCAGCCAGCCTCAAATTGTGCCATATGACTCGTATCTGATGCGACTGGTAGGAGCTCACTAAGGATGCAAAGGCCCAAGCTTGCACTGTGCAACAGCCCAATGTTGCTGCCTCGCCTTATTAACTCGGGCTGCACGCTATGGGTGTTATGGACTTCCTCCATTCGTTCGCTCTCTGGTAGTCTTTCGTCATCTTTCTCTTGTCTCAAAATCTGCCTTTTCTCTCGGGGCTGTATGCATTGGGAACGCTTCTGAAAGGCTACTGCTGCAAGACGCGCTTTATAAGTTGTCATATACAATACAATATAATATAATACAATACAATAATTACTTTGACAAACAAGTACTACAACAGTACTTTATTCAACAACACCATAAAATTTGTCCAAACACCTTACTGTACCACCTAGCATCAAATTTAGATTTCATAATCAACACTTGTTTTCATTTTCTGAAATTATTACTGAATTATGATTCTTACACAAGAACTTCTTTCTTCTTGCCGTGAACTGATGGAAACTGTTGATTCCAGTTGCCACATGATTTTTGTTTATTGGTAATTTTGACTTTCTGTGTTGTCCCTTGCAATTCCAGGAAAGATTATGTGATGAAATTTATCGAATACACGTTTACGAAGTCCATCAGTGAGCAGTACGACGCCTTCAGTGAAGGATTTCTCAAAGTCTGTGGCGGACGTGTTCTCGTAAGTGATTATCTGTGTCTTTGTCTTATTATGGTGCCAGTCAGATGCCCTATTGTGTTTGTATTCTATTGTCTTGTATTGTGGTGTTTATGGTGATCAGATCATAGATTAGAAGGTCAGTCAGCCTGCCAGTCAAATGGCCAGTCATATCCATTCCATGGGGCGCAGTAGTGTAGTGTTTGTTGCCTTGTAGCCAGAAGGTTGCAGGTTCGAATCCACCTCAAGTTGCCGTGAGGAACCCTGGGCAAGTCTTTCACTCGCAATTGCTCAGCTCTTTTGCGTGAAACTCCGATTCAGTGTCCACGCTGTGTTGTTGGGAGCGCCTCTGAGGAGATAGCTTGAAAGAGCGCTATAACAAGTGCACTTAAAAACATACAAGCATTGCGGAGCAGAATGGTTTGGAGCAGGATTACCTGCAGGGTGTTAAAAAAACCTGTAAATGATGGAAACATAAAGACTTTATCTCATTGACAGATCTTGGCATGTCCTTTCTAATGGAATATTATCTAAATCAAATATCTTGAACATGGTCCCACAAGGTTCTAATTTAGGACCCATACTTTTCCTCATATGCTTTAATGACGTACCAAATGCCACAAATGTTTTAAGTCTTATTTTTTATTTGTTGACAACAATTTGGATTACACTGAAGTCGCTCGTTACAAGCACCATAGCTTTGTAACGAAGTCAACCTAGATTTGAACTTGACCAAACCTGCTTTTTTAGTTTTACTTTATGAAAACCTGTGAATAAGCTGGTTCCACCTTCTTTGCTGCAAAGTTCATGAGCAGAGTTGAGAAGAGATTTGTCTAGACGTTGTTTTGGCAACTTTGCATTCTTCTTCGTCCAATTTGTTGTTTTTGTAATTCTTTTGATTTTCGTTCTGAAAAAGTGACTGTATTCTTTACGAAAAGTGGCTTTTCTGTGATATCTGTAATTTGCTGGAATTAGCATTTTGTCTTAAATTGCTTGTTCAGGAACTTTTCCAGCCAGAGGAACTTCAGGCGATGGTGGTTGGAAATGAGAATTACGACTGGCATCAGCTTGAAGAGGTCTGTTGCACATTCTCCTTTCTTTCCTTGTCTCTGTCTATCCTTAAGATTTTTAATTTATTCTTTTTAGCACCAAGATAGAAAAAATCTTTGAGGCTCTAAGAAACTAAGCATTTGCTTTATTTAGAGGTTCTAGTCTCCATTGTGTCGGAAAATGCAACCCCTAAATGTCATGACATCATTTATTTGCTTTTCCTTTAATAGAAAAACTTGTGTTGATATAGGAAATGTTTACTGACATGTCTTAAAAGTAAACAAGGATTTCTGTAGTAAAATCTACATATCTAAAATTAATGTATGTGGCAATATTTATTTATTTATTTATTTAGAAAATTTTATATAGTGCCTCTTCAAAATAGGCTACTCAGAAAGTGCTGCTGACCCAACTACGGCTAAATAATATAGTTTTGAGGTTCTTAAGTGTAAAAGGGTTTACAATAATAGTCGAGAATATTGTTGTAAATGGAACCAGTATGACTTGTCAATTTGACTGATTTGTTGTTGTAGTATACGGAGTACAAGGATGGCTACACAAAGGATCATCCGACGATCAAGATCTTCTGGGAAGTCTTCCATCAGTTCACTTTAGAAGAAAAGAAGAAGTTCTTATGTAAGATTCATAGTACTATTTCATTGATAATTTCGTAAAATGAATTTAACGTACGTTGATTTTGAAGTTTGAATTTGATGCTATGTGGTAGAGTACTTAAGGTGGTTGTACATTAATGGTGGTCTTTGATCGAGAATAGTTGTACTTGATTGTCACTGTACTGCTATTGTACAGGTGTCTGATGCACTAGGCATCGATCGCATCGAATCTGTAAACATCGGCAGCAATATTATCGTAATGCAGCTAAGAAATGAATGCGATCAATAATATTGCTTTATAAATTGCGATATGCTTTGAACAGAGGCATGCAGTCGAGATACTGAGTGCCAAGTATTCATGGGAATGTGTGTTGTTTCATATTTCAGTATTTCTTACTGGCTGTGATAGAGTTCCAATTCTTGGAATGAAGGCTTTGAAGGTTAGGTCACAATTTATATGTTTTACTCATCTTTTATCTGCACAAATTTCTGTTTGATTACATATGATCGTAATCTGGAAATTTCTAATGCACAACTTGAAAGCTAGACCTGTGCAGAAGATTTATTGACGTTTAATAGTCGTCTATTGCTATTTATGGTGCAGTTGTGCACCAGAGTGTAGTCTAGCAGTTGGTTCATTAAAGAATATACTTATTTTGCTTACTTGCCTGCCTACCAACTTATTCATGAGTTAGAGGGTTGGCAGAGGGTGTCAAGTGATGGTTCAGATCTGGTTACTAGGAGACCAGAATAAAGCACGGGAGCTGCTAGGGTGGACTGCATGTGAAATAAGAAAGATTAGCAGGTAGAAAGAAGACAGCGTGAATTGGGGTCGGAATCTTTAGCAGGTGAGATTTAAGCTTGGAGTGGAAACCGTGAGGTTGATGCAAGATAAAGATGATGGTGAGATGCAAGATAAAGGTGGTGGCGAAGGCCTGGGCAGCAGCGGGCCTTGCATCAGTAATCGGGCGGAGGATTACGAAAGTGACAACGGCTGATCAACAAAAAGGCTGGTCTATGGACCGCCACTGCAAGGTGGAAAGGCATGGGAATCTACCACCTCATTTTCCCAATGAGCATAATGGACGGTTCATATAAGAAGAATTGTCCAAAATGCGATCAGCCATTGTATCGTGGAAGGTTCAAGGCAAGGCTATGGCTAATGGTTATGGTTAGCATCATTGATTCTATTTCTGTGTGACGGAGCTAAAGTGCAGTTTAGTAACTGATAAAGTTCGTATAATTTTTCTCAATTAACAGCTGTTTCTTTTGTCTTGTGTTTTTCTAGCTTACCATTACGCCAATGAAAGTAGACGTCACTTACCTTCCCGTTGCTCACACGTGTTTTAACATCCTCGATCTACCACCCTACAATGACAAGCAATTGCTTCGAAGTAAGCTTCTGCGGGCCATCGAAAACGCTCAGGGATTCGGTCTCGTCTGAGTGGACTCTGGTCGGTCGGTTCGAGGTGGTCACAGTGACGCGCATGAATGGATTTCGAACATCACTGCGAGACTTACTGAAGTGAAAACCAACGTTTGAGATAAGATAACAATGTAATAAGATAACATTTAGCAAATTGTTTGAAATCTGCTGTTGTCATTGGCAAACTAAAGGTTTTGAAATGAGTTACTTTTATTACACCAGGGTATAGTAAATGTGCAGTTACCGTACCGTGGCTTTAAGATAATTATACGTGGCACTTTACGAGTCACCTTAAAATGTAAGAAACACAAATATGCTATAACTGCAAGATCTTGCTGAAATTGGCAGTCATATGCAAATGTAGCGTGGGCTGAATTGCTAAGGTAGTAAAATAAAGAGTATTTATTTCTTTAAGATTTAACGTGATTATTTTGTCGCAAGGGTGCGTGAGGTTGAGGTAGATTAAACGCTGCTTTCTTAGAGGTTTTCTAAGGTTACGCAGATATAAGTAACATGGTGGCTGCTCAAGCGCTTTTTGTGGTAAGGGAAAACGGGGATATATTTGTTTTGTTATAAACACATCTGCAGTTTCTATGAACAATATTGAATATGTTCCTAATTATGATTTGGACCTGTATGGGAAAAATTTGGTAAAACATCACATGCTCTCCACACGTTTTTTAAACTGATCGTTTTGAGGCTGCTAATTGTTGTATTTCACTGGGCTTCAGATTACGGGTAATTGAGGAAGGTGAATTTTACTAATAAAATCAGCGTGCAATTATAAACATCATGTGGCAGTGTAGCACAATAAGAGCTATAGAAAAGTATGCAACCCTAATAATTCTACTAACAGCAACAGTCTGTGTTATAAACATTTCATTTTAATATTTTTTTGTAAAAGTGTGGTAAATGGATTTAAACAAGAAAAATTTTGGTTTGTGAATATAAACAGGGCTCACAGGTATCCCGAGTCACAGCTTTGTTTGTACAAGAATTTATATTGGAATGTGTTATTAATACTGCATGTTGTAACATATTTGACAGAGGTAACATTTACTTACACTGAATTATGTTTGGATTTGCAATATTGGTAATATAGAAAGGATGATATCCTGGTTATTTGTTAAATGAGAAAAATGAAGATGAATAAATTTCACTTGTCTTAAACATGAAAGTTTAAGTCCCGTGACTTGTATGAATGATTTCTCTAAAAGTCATGTGATTTGAAATTTTGGTTTGCCATGATGGTTAAGCGATTTTTTTGTTCTGCAGATAACAATGCCAAACTGTGAAGCCATTGTTAAAATATGTGTTAACAATGCTAAACTCTATGTTAGCAATGCTAAACTGTGAAGCCATTGTGAAAATGTATGTCAGTGTCGCTGATCCAAATTAGTTTTGTAGATGGCACTGTAAAGTGTGTGTTTGTAGTTTGTGTGAATGAAACCTGTATCTTTTCAACAGTTATTTCCATGCAACCATTCACGTTTAACAGCAGGATTTTTCAGCTAATTGACCCATTGTCAACTTTAAGAATTATTTGAGATTTTGGAGAGCTTGGTTAAAGGTAAACATGCAGTGAAGATTTTACAATACTGACAGTTTATTGTAAATGTTCTTGACCTCTCAACTGATTCCCAATCACCAGTTCTGTTGGTCAGTTCAATAGCATTGATTGCATCGTGCCTTCATTTCCCATGCTGCACTACTGATACTTCTATGGTAATTTTTATGTTTTTTGTGTACATTGCACACAGAATGTGTCGAATATTTTCAATGGTAAAAGTATGTTTCGTGCACATTAACAATAACTGCTTTTTGTTGAATTTTTTTATAAAAATTATAAAAGTTGCAGTGCTGATTAATGTTTTGTAGTTGCTTTGCAAGTACATTTGCCAGGAATAATTCTTGATTACTGAGAATTTATTTCTGCAAGTTTACAACTTGGATTTATTTCCAGCAGATTTGGATTGATGAAAAGTAACGGTTTGAGCGCTATTCTTACAGTTAAACAGCCGTGAATTTGTTTAGAACAGAAATTTATGGCATGTAAAAGTATCTGGATGTTTAGAAAGCATGGCATTGTTTTTCAGTGTTTTGCAGTTTTGTGCTTGAAAACTGATTATTCGGCTTAATCTGTTTCTTGCTTTATTTTTGTGAACAAAGTATTATAGAGTTTGCCAAGCTTAGCCAGTTCTTGAGTTTGTGTGTTTTAGCATTGTGTGCCTGTCTTAGCCCATAATCATAGCAATGTCACTAACCTTCCCAGCCCATTTTGAATCTATCAAAAGAGAGAAAATTTAATTACACCTTTCACAACTGTTTTCATTTTGCAAGATCTTACTTTTTCACCAATTAGTGAACCTCATTAGCAAGTGCCTGTTCATAATGAACATCTGGAATTGTTCATTATTAAATATCTGAACCAAAGAAAGTCAAAGTACGACCAGTCCTATATTCTAGCAGGCAACTTTGTAAGAAGGTTTTTCCATCATTTGTGAAATACTCCCAAGGTCCTTTAATCATATTTACACATTTTTTCTGTCAATTGCCCATAATTGGTCTGTTTTTAAAGTGTTTTTGTAGGATTGTTGCAGTGACAATTATCCAGTTTAATATTTTGCAATTTTAGAACTTCAGATTGGCATTGATTTTGTGCACCTGTCTCGTACTTTTGCAGACATATTATCATCTAAAGTGTGGCTTCTGCCAGTGTGACTGGTTTCCTATGCAGTGGCGAGTGGTTTTTTTCTCCTGTGCTTCTTCTGTATGCAACGACAATGATGATTGTGATGGCATTTTCAGTTTATTTTATATGCTAATTAATTCTTTTTCAGATTTTTCAACCTTAACCTACGTACATTCTTATCCAATGTATCTGTACACTGAGTTTCTGATGCTATATCACTGCAGCTAATAACATATTTTTATACATATTATGAAATTGATGACAATTTCAATTTCTTATTCATTCAGTGCATATGATAGCTACTCAGAAGCTTAACCAGCAGTCTAGCCCAGTGAAAAGAAACATATTCCCAGCACTGATAGAAGGTGTGGGTTAGGGTATAAAAGGTGTGGGCATACAGATCTCGAGGGGCATTTTAATCCAGGAAGATGACCCAACCACTGAAATTCGCAACAATAACACTTATGTTGATGCCAAGTTGGCTGTGTATAACATAATATTCATGGAATGACCATTTGAGGCACAGTTTCTTATCAGAACAATGTATCTTGCGGACAACTAGCTCTAGACATTTTGAAACACGACCGCCAAAATAATGTCTACTAAATACCGGTAGTCGTCCGTAACATACGCTGTTCCCGATAAGTAAGTGTGCCTCAAATGGTCATTCTATGAATGTATGTATGTATGTATGTATGTAATTAGGTTATTTCCTCTGGAGGATGACTATCCATGCTCAGATTCACATTTCGGTGTGACCATGGGCACTTGACATATTTACTTGATAATAAATTAATAATAATGAATGTATGTATGCTTGTACATACATACATGTATACATATATGCATGCATGCTTACGTATACCATACCACTTATGCATGTATGTATGTATGCATGACATTGTGTATGCAGTTTATGTACATTATTATTGGAATGAGCAATGTATAGACACACAAACCCAGTGGAGTAAAGAATGGACGTGATAGTCAGTCCTCTTCCATACACAATTACACAGGCTAATTATTTCAACATAATTATTAAATGCAGCAGTTCTTTTTGCACTACAGTGGTTTAGTTTCAGACATGCCATTGAAATTGTGGCATAATAAAAAAAACTCATAAACTGGAATCAATAGGTCATAACGATTTAAAAACAAAAGCGAGACGTGATTGCAAAGGTCAATTTAATTAGCTCATTAAAATAAGGTTTTTATCTTGTTCTGTTTGTTTGATGTTCTTCGACTTAAGCAAAGCCTCTGACAATATCAAACAATAACCTTTAAATGATCTAGATAATTATAGGCAATATATATTGCGCCTGCATGGTTAGCCAGGTTAGGCAATACTACTCCGCAATAGGCATACCTCTAGAAAATGTTGAACTAATTATACACAGTCCTATAATATTAATATTAATTGTCGTTTGGATTAGGTTATTCAACATGGCTCCTCTATAGATGGACCAATTATGCCTGTTGATAGGCCTACATGATTAGGACGCTAGACACACACAAACACACATAATATATACACATTTATATATGTAATGTATATTGAATATATATATATATATATACAATGTATATAATATATTGAATATAATTTTCCGTATAAATATATTATATATAATTATTATATACATGCACATTATATGTATACACATAATTAGACCTATAGGCCTACGTAGTGGGTGATATACAATCAGCATGTGATGCATATCGTCCATCATTACATACACATTATTCGATTTTTATGCTTTTCATAAACCTGTCGTCCAGCTCACGACGGCTTCCGCCTGCCAGAGCTCCTCTCTCGATGCAAGGTTCTCAGAACTCGCAGTCTGTTTCCGATTCCGAACTATCGCACGGATCGTCCATGTACTTGGATCTCGACGGAGGACGTCCCACTCCCATACAGTCCATCACTCGACCCGTCCTCGGAGAGAGTCGTCGCTTGGTAAGTGGCGCGGCGTTCCTTGACCCGCATCTCGGATCCATGCCAGCAGCGGCTGGCCTGGGTGGGATATTACCCGAAGGCCTTCCGTACGTTGATAGTCTGCCCCGCTTGCTGTTACTAGTGCTACGTCTACCGCACGAGTCGGCGAATGTCATCCTATTCGCCGGGCGAAGTCGCTCCCCCGAGCAGTCCAGGGGTGGACATCGGCTGCGAACGCCGCCCCCACTCGGGCGTCCCCCACGACGTGGCCACGGAGTCGCCGCGTGGTCCCTTCGAGTCTGCAGACCCTTGTTTTCCAAGAACAGCGCCGCGCACGGTTGTCCTCTTTGGCGGGACCCAGACCCGGTCGCACAGTCTGAATCATCTCTAGCCATCGAGGAATCGAACGCTGATGCAGTCTGGTCGTCATCATCGTCGTCGTCGTCCCAGCAGTGGAGCGTCGACTCTTCTTCGGCTGCTTCTTCTTCCTGGTTCAGCTGATCGCAGACGTTCATGGCGGTGGGCGGCGCCGAAGGGCGGTATCTACTGCGGTCGATGAGAGGAGCGTTAGAGGCGAGCTTGTAGTATATCTGTGAGCAATCGAAGGTGGAGCCCCTCGGTCCCTGTCCAGTTCCTTGTGGTAGCGCTTGCTGGGGGCCGACGACGTAGGGTCCAGTTCCTTGTTGTAGCGCTTGCTGGGGGCCGACGACGTAGGGTCCAGTTCCTTGTGGTAGCGCTTGCTGGGGGCCGACGACGTAGGGTCCAGTTCCTTGTGGTAGCGCTTGCTGGGGGCCGACGACGTAGGGTCCTGTTCCTTGTGGCAGCGGTTGCTGGGGGTCGACGACGTAGAGTTGTCCGCCGAAGGAACTCCTCTGTATGAGCTGGGATTCGCCGAGGTTGCCTGCAGGGGAAATGGGTTCCTGCATCGATGATCTTCTATGGTGATCCGATTCGATGACGCTGGGCAGTTCGGAGAGAGGAGCGACGTGCGGCGGCTGGGAGTGTCCCTCCATCAGCGTACTCGACAGGGGGGTCGTAGCGGATGGTCTGATCGAGTTCCTTGGGCTATTGAGGGACGCAGCCCCCGGTTCGGTGATTGGCTGTTGCGGGTCTCCTACAAGTGGACTCATCACACTCGCCCGTGTCTCTGGTGACATCGTGTATTGAGTTAGATTGGGAGGCCCAGTCGGAAGACCCTGCTGCTGCTGCTGCAGCTGCTGTTGTAGTAGTAGTAGTTGTTGTTGTTGCTGCTGTTGTTGTTGCTGCTGCTGTTGTTGCTGCTGTTGTTGCTGCTGCTGTTGCTGCTGTTGTTGTTGTTGTTGTTGTTGCTGCTGCTGTTGTTGTTCGAAGATCCTCCAGTTAGGATGTCGTCCAGCCACTGACGGTCGCTGTCGAGGGTCGTTCAAGGCGGCTCTGTAGGCGTAGTCGCAGTCGCGAAGGCACTGGTTCCACTTCCGGTGGGCGTCGAGCAGTCTTGGTGAAGCGCCGCAGGGTGGCGGAAGTCCGAGACGTTGTGGGGAACAGGAATCCATGGAGTCGGGATCGCTGTCCGATCCAGTCTCACATTCTAGCAGATAAATCAACGGTATGAAACACAGATGAGAGAGCGGTTGGAGAAGTAGGTATACATGGTAGGTACGTATATACTGGGTATACGTAGCATATAGGCACAGTTCATGTCCCTTATGCACGTAGCCTACTTCTACCAGACAGCGTGGCGATTTCTCTGTTGCTGGCCTTGTGATTTGGAATAAGCTACCCCTACCTGCGTCTGCTGCCGAGGCTGAGTCTGGAGCACTCCTGAGTAGGAACATTGAAGGTGCGCTATGTCCTCGTAATAGATTAATAATTGAGTATATAGACGATGACTGATTCTGTAGATAGATTTTTGGGCAGGTGGGTGGGTGGGTTAAGCCTTACATGTAGGTGGGAAAAGGAAAGTAGGTAATGAGAGTTAAATGTGTTGTTGTACAGGTAGGTTGACAACCAGTAAGCGGTAGGCTAGTAATGTGGTCCGGAAGGCAGTGGGTGGTTTTTTGCTTGCTTGTGTTAATAATCACTTGAATGTGAATTGGAGATAATGTACCTAAGCAACTATCGTTAGATGCGAGATGACAATATGAGTGAAACTTCCGTGATTACCAGCAATTTCACATAAATATATTAAACTCCTACATCAGAGAACTGAATTTGACTGAAATTATAGGCTACCGTCTGTTCTTTCTTCACATATTCCTGCCGCAGGATGGTAGCCGGCGACGATTCTCTGACCAGCGAAGCTTGGCCGCATATAAACCGGTCCCTGCATCTGCAGACTACCCCTCTGTGGCACCATAGAGATTCGTTGCAATATCTGGTCGCAATTTGCCCAAGTAACACTTTGAGGATTTGGGAGCGGGTCAGCTGGTTGGCTCGGGCGTCGGACGAGGTTCTGATCAGTTGGTCCAATGATCTGCTGTTGAGCCGTGCCATCCATGCTGTCACGCCTGAAAAGAAATTTCTAGATTCAGTGAGATATAATTATGTGAGAAGTGGTGTATTGTCTGCCTCATTGGTGTTGAACTTTTCTTTCCTTTTTGAGTTATTGACTTAATTTCACATTGATCAGTAGACGAACGTTGGCCCTTATATCGGTCTTGAACACGATGTCAACCACAGAAATTGTGGACTTTAATTTTCATCAGCAGCAACATCATCATCGTCATCATCATCATCGTCGTCATCATCATCATCATCATCATCATCATCATCATCATCATCATCATCATCATCATCATCATCATCATCATCATCAACAACAACACAATCGTCGTCATAATCATCGTCCTTGTCAACTTTATCATCACCATCAACGTCGTCGTTGTCGTTTAACATCATCAACACCGTCGTCGTCGTCATCATTATGTCGTCGTCTTCATCAATTAACAAAGAAGTGCGGCTTCTATCGAAAGAAGCACTCTGAAAGAATTCAGTCCATTTAATTGTCATAATACATCTCTATTAATAACAATAATTATTATGGAAACCGTTATCAAACGAACCGTAATGTGGCTGCAGCAGGATTCGACTCCCTTCCTGGCTCCACTTGGCTCTCCATCTGACCACCTAAGTGTAAAAAACATCAGCGCTGAAAATGCCTTCAAAAGTTTTGACTCCGTATTAGCCTAAGAGATTTTAATGTGTTATATCATGCAAGTAGAAAGTTGTAATGGGTTATGGGTGCAACCCAAGAATAGCCGAGTACTGCGTTGGCTTCCTGAAATTCAGATCTTCTTCCCATGTGAATAATAGCCTAATAATAATTATAGGCTTACTTAAATGTTAGGACTCTATTAATACTTTGACTCGTGCTTAGATTTTATCTGTAGGGCACTTGATACATTAGACCTACTGTTTCTGCCAGTTATCTAAAGACTTCTCTTTCGACGAGTTATTCGCACTGCGAGCGCCTCTGATTAGCTTGCATTGCGAGAGCGATTTATAAATTCGTAAATAGAATACAGCAGAATAGAATATAATATGTAAGTGATATACTGGGCTTTAAATATCAGATTAAACGAGGCTAAATCGAATCGCTTTAGATTAAAACCACTTATTTCTTGCACACACCGTTCGGCATCAAAGTTCATGCGAAGCTATTACCCTCGTATAGCCTATATAACCTATTAAACAAATTAAAGTTTACAATGTCAATGACTTAGCCTATAATTGTAGATGTAAAATTTGGTGATACTAACTCTGCTCCGTGCGATTGATTCCAGCGGGGGTTGATGGAGCCGTTGTATCAAGTGCGAACGACCCTATCCGACCAGTAAACGGTGTTGTTCCTTGCGATGAAGCCCTGATGTAGCTGGGCTCCATAGGCTGGCCGCTGGCATCGACTCCAGGAGAGGAGCTACCGGCGTCCTCGGTGACATTTGACTGAGGCGTCTGCTCTTCGGGTTTGTTGTTGACGAGTTGCGGTGTGTCGGACGCACGGTGAGCTCTACCCTGTGAGATGCGTGCGAGATCAGACGTGCGTCTGGTACCAGAAGTTGGGTCTTGTAAGATGCGTGCGAGATCAGACGTGCGTCTGGTACCAGAAGTGGAGTCTTGTGAGATGCGTGCGAGATCAGACGTGCGTCTGGTACCAGAAGTGGGGTCTTGTGAGATGCGTGCGAGATCAGATGTGCGTTTGGTGTTATCAGGAGTGGGGTCTTGTGGGATTTGTGCATGATCAGACGTGCGTCTGGTATCAGAAGTGGAGCCTTCTGCAATGCTTGCATGATCAGATGTGCGTTTGGTGTTATCAGGAGTGGGGCCTTGTGCCATGCGTGCAAGATCAGACGTGCGTCTGGTACCAGAAGTGGGGCCTTCTGCCATGCGTGCAAGATCAGACGTGCGTCTGGTACCAGAAGGGGGGCCTTCTGCCATGCGTGCAAGATCAGACGTGCGCTTGGTGTTATCAGGAGTGGGGTCTTGTGGGATTTGTGAATGATCAGATGTGCGTCTGGTATCAGGAATGGGGCCCTCTGCAATGCGAGTATGATCCGACGTGCGTTTGATCTCAGAAATTGGGCCTTCTACCATGCGTGTAAGATCAGATGTGCGTCTGGTACCAGAAGTGGGGCCTTCTGCAATGCGTGTATGATCCGACGTGCGTCTGGTGTCAGAAATGGAATCCTCTGCAATGCGTGTATGATCAGACGTGCGTCTGGTATCAGGAATGGGGCCCTCTGCAATGCGTGTATGATCCGACGTGCGTCTCGTGTCAGAAATGCGACCTTCTGCCATGCGTGCAGGATCAGACGTGCGTCTGGTACCAGATGTGGGGCCTTCTGGCATGCGTACATGATCCGACGTGCGTCTGGGGTCAGAAGTGGGGCCTTCTGCAATGCGTGTATGATCAGACGTGCGTTTGATATTATCAGAAGTGAGGTCTGTCACCGGTGGAGTGGGCTCTGGATTGGGCTGCGATACCTGGGCAGAATCGACCCCGGGGACTGTGGATTGTGTTGGCTGTCTACAGTAAAATTCTTTTCCCAGTTCGTTCAGTTTTCCCAAAACGAGCTCTTCGAAGAGGCGAGTGGCGCTAGACTGCGACTGACCAGTAACTGGTGAAGACAGGCTTTGGTCGATAGGTAACGTGTTTGTTGTTCCACCTTCGCAATTGCGATTTAACGAACGCAGTGTTGCGATGACTTTTTGCTCGAACGTGTTGACATCGTTTGTGTCGCGAAGTCTCTGTCCTTGGCTAAATTCTGGAGGTGGTTCTATTGCCTGGTCCATTGTCTGAGATCCTGTTGTTGCGACGTAGAAATTCGGCTCGTTGTAAGTGCCCTGTTGGCCGTGGACAGCACTGCATCTCGATCTTATGTGGCGGATCTGCGAGAGGACGCAGTTTTCGAAAGCGCTTGCTGCACCAGGCGGCGGAACTTGTGTGGGTAAATAACGGAGGTTTTTGAGAGATAGAGCCAACTCTTTTAGGATCTGGAATTCAGCAGACACCTGTGCCTCGAAATTCTGTGGATCGTCCATTGTCAGAGCTGTCGGTGCAACCTGGCCTCCCACGGTTGTACGGCCAATTTGATTTGCTGACCCTTGTCTTCGCAACTCCTCGCCAACTGGGTCAGTGTTTCTCGGTGGTTGACTGGTCCGTGGTTGATATGGTCCTTCTGCGCCGACTGTAGCTCTAGGTGGTGCACCCCCTTCCGGTGCTTGATTGACTGACCCTTCAGGGCGAGGCGACGGTGTAAACTCGTGCGGTACCCCTCTCGACATCTGCATTCCAGATGTCCTCGGAGATTGCGGTGATGGTTCGAGTTGCTGTGAAGACCCAGCTGTGGCGTTCATACTTGTTCTACCGGTTGACTGCGTAGACCAGTCTGGGTTGGCGGACGGTCCAGGCATTGTAATACTCCCTGACACATGATATACACCAGTCTGTGCTCCAAAAGGTGCTTGAATGTATGGTTGTGCTGCCGATTGCTGTAAGGTATCTCTGTGCTGCTGCGACGACTGTCTTGCTAAGCAGTCGCATGAGAATCCCGTGGATACTTCACGACCACCTGACATCTGAACTGGTTGGGACATTGGTGAAGTTCCGGACTGCCTCATGCCGGATTGTGGTAAAACATTAGAATATAACGTGTCTCGAACTTGCCCTTGCATGAATTGCCCTGGCATGACTTGGCTTGGCATGCCTTGCCCCGTCATAACTTGTCCTGGCATGACTTGCCCTGGCATACCTTGTCCATAGCTATGCCGTTGGGAAGACGGGGACTGGAGTGTTCCTCCCGAGATGTCCTGCCCGTGTCCCTGAGACGTCCGTATTGTTTGACCCTGATCGGTCTGCATCTGGCCGCCCCGGCTAAACTCGGAAACACCTGCACCCGCAAAGGGTGTCATCACTCGAGAGGGTTCCGTGTAGTCGGAAGATACCGTCCACGCGATACCACCTGAACCGCTACCTGGTGTCACAGATGTGCGGTCCTGGTTGCCGATCGGTTGACTTATAGTAGTTGGTGTGTTGTTGTTCGCTGGAGATGCTATTGCTGACGATGGACGGACACCCGAAGCACAGTTGCTCTGATACCATTCGTCTCTCTGACGCTGGATGATGGCGTACAGCCGCTGGAGAGAAGCCCCGCCATCTAAACGTTAGAAAGAAACGCAGTGTGAGAAGACGAGGAAAAATAAGAGGAAGAAGAGGATGAGGAGGACGAGAGATAGGCAGGGGAAGATAGACATTAAGAGGAAGAAAAAGAATAATAATAACAAGAATAAAAAGAAATGTTGTTGTTGTTGGTGGTGGTGGTGGTGGTGGTGGTGGTGATGATGACGACGACGACGACGATGATGATGATGATGATTTATTTTGTTTTATTCCTTTCCCCTTATCCGTCATTCGTTCCTTCTGACCTTCCTAATACTCCAACTTAGAAATGTGCATGGGCAGCGGCTCTGAAGGTCGAATATTGAAATCCAAACGAGATGGGAACGAGATTTCGTTCTATATAATAATTATACGGAAAACAGGAATATGAGTCGGCCTACTTGCTTCTATAAAAATGAGAAACGCCAATAAATACCGGCGGTGGCCAACTGTCTGAGCCGGGCGCATGGTTGGCTGGCACCCTCCTGGTCACGGTTCGATTGGGGCTGAACACGTGAAGCCACGCAATCATCCGGTGATCCGGTTCGATGTCGAGTCGGTGACTTGTTCGGAGACAAGCGTCTTCTCGGAGCACGGTCGGGTCTCGATGATCGCGGCTCCCTATGGTGCCTCTCCTCTGGCGATCGCCTTGCAGGGGACCGATGGGACCGGGGCGACCGGGGCGATGCCTGGCTATCGCAATCTTCAGCCATTGTGCCGCAAACCCTCGAGCCCGGCTCTGCCTGATCTAAGATGGTCCGAGTATATTGATGTCTGACCAAACCTTTTTAACAACATACATGTATAATAGACTGTTATGGAAACTGGAAAAGGCGCTGAGCAAGAGCTAAACGTAATGATTTTACATGTATAGATCTAAAAAGTGTAATGCAATGTAAACCTCCGATATAATACAATGTGTCCGGTTAAAAAGTAGCCCTCACAAAAAATGTCATAAGTTCATAACTCGGTCAAAACGTTTACGATTTGTCTGAAATTTTAAACACAGCAACAATGACCATATTTACACGAGATTTCAAAGTCGTTTGCAAATATTCGCGAGTTTGTCAAATATATGGGCGTTTGCGTTGGAGCACCGAAAAATTGAACTTTCCAACATGGAAAACCTGAAAGGAAGTGCAATTCAGCTATAGCGTACTATGGTGCTAAAAATGTCCTCCTCGTTCACGGACACACGACCGCAGACGTAGACGTTAGTGTTTGATGGTCAGGTCGATGATCACTTGGTCAAACAGCTGCCACTCTTCAAAAAGACGCGCCCCGCGCCCTACGGTCATCGAGTCATGAATACGCGTGAACGAAAAACGCGCTCCTCCAGTTCATGTAGCCTACTCCGGATCAAGGTCTGGACTGCTGGACGACCACAGCTGCGGGATATGAAGCCGAGTGTCTCCCCGGACAACTACTACACTACTACGTCTACAGTCATGTGTTCGTGAACAAGGAGAACATTTTGAACACCAAGTATAGCTGAATTTCACTTCCTTTCAGGTTTTCCATGTTGGAAATCGTGTAAATATGGTCATTGTTGCTGTGTTTAAAATTTCAGACAAATCGTAAAAGTTTTGACCGAGTTATGACACATTTTTGTGAGGGCTACTTTTTAACCGGACACAGTGTATACACTGTATATCAACACACAGGAGCAATTACGTTGGATTGTGATTAGGGTGAGATATATAAGAAGGATGAACCGATGGTAAGGATCTTGAAAAGGTGGTACTTTAGCTTTGAAGAGTAGTGCTCCTGATCGGGCTTGACACAAAATTTATTAATGGGTGCTTCCACTAACCATGTTCCTCGTGCTTTCGTTCAGCTGACTATGGTCATCCAGTGAAAGGTATTCATGACTTATAATAGACTTCAGATGATGTTTTAACGATCCTCACAGCTCAGCTGTTGTTGTTCTAAGGCCGCCGTGTTTACAAGGAATCGTGACGTCACATCCGGCCGTCTCCTTGACAACCGTTAGAAGTTAGAAGACAATATTTCGACAACGTTTATGGAATTGAATTTTCCGTCTGTTTTTATAAAATTATGTATTCATAATGACTTTGCAGTGTCACAAATATTCATTGTGTTAACAGCTATCAAGAGGACCTACATGTAGCCTACAGTTAAGCCTTTCCATTTGTTAGTTTATTAAATTTTTTCCACGTATCATAAGGAACCTCTTTGAGTATACCCATGATAGGTTCCGCGACTTCGAAGTCATGATGCAGCATGATAGCCTATAGACCTAATTTAGTTAGTGTTGTCTGTGATAATATGTAGGCCTACTGCAATAACATAGCCTAGTCTTTGAGGCAAATATATAGGATTACAGTGTTTTGCTGAAATTATCGTGCAAACACAAACACATACATTCGAAGTTGAATTTAATGTAAGAAAGTTGCCAGAGAATATAGCCATGATGATAGGCCTATGTGATTATAATGTTCTGATTCAGAACATTATAATCACATAGGCGGCTATAGGCCTATCACTTCTGATATTTGCATATATAGGCCTATGACAATTTATATGGTTCCTTACAATAACCACACGAAGGAATTAAACGTTGGTAACTGGTTTATTTAACAGATGTGCCTTGTTTGCGTTCCTATAGTGCTCTTCTGATATTATATGTTGGCCCTATATCTATTTGCGCGTTTAATTTTTCCAAAGCTTTCTCGCATTCTTTCTTCTTTCTTGCCCGAGGCGCGCGTAACTCGTCCGTCATTACACATCTCGCACACATTCCTCTTTTTCTAGCCCAAAGCACGACGAACACTTTCGTCGCCACTCCAAGAGATCTCTTCCAGTCCTCGTGTGGTCCCTCTTATCTCTGCTCTTCCGATTAGTACCCACTGCTCACTTCTGCAATCAGACTAAGTGCGCATGCCCCAGGGCACCCGGTACTTCCTGGCAATTTAACCATTCCTCTGCCTTGATTATTTCTTTGCTCTCCCTAAGGGGTAGACTTCAGCCCTCTTCCGTTTGCAAAAGTCGGCCTTATAGTCAATCACATATTAATTATCATTCGCTCACACAACGTCGCTCTATTATTTTTATGTCAATTTGCAATGAATTTTTAAGTCCTTCTTGAAACATCCATCTAACTTTCTTTCATGTTGGTTTCCTAACATCCTATAGGCTAGCTATGAAAGTTATTTTGCATGTTTGGCTGGTTGCTGCGCATCACTGTCTTCTTCGGTTGAGTGAGGAAAGACTACAGGAGAGTGAAGAAAGGAGAATGTTACGATGGATGCATGAATTGTCTGTAAATGACTAGAAGAGTAACGAGGTCACGAGAAAGACGCGAGGTGTGGAATGTACATTATGTACTACTCACAAATTACGAGATGAGGCAGATTGAGGTGGTAGAATAGTGGAATAGCGGTCAAGTGATGAAAAAAGTGGAAGCGAAACTAAATGAAGTGAAACAGAGACAAGTGGAGGAGAAGGATCCGAGTGGCTGACCCCTCGCCAGAGGGAATAATTCTAGCCTGAAGGGAAAGAAGAAGAAGACTAAATGAAAACAATAATTATGAAAACAGAGATTACTGGGCGCCGCAGTTGAGGACAACAGAAAAAGAGATGGGAGACATTAGCCTATACAACAGGATTTTTAAAGGAATGATTATAATTGAACAGCCCCTTCCTTCTTCTTTCCATCTTCCATGGTAAGTTATCCCCAATCGGATGACACTTACTATTTTTTTACTATTCGTGTTAGTTTCCTAACATCCTATAGGTATAACTTCTGAAAAAAGTGATTCAGAAACTGCTCAAATCCATTTAGAATTGCACATTTTGTGTAGAACTTCACGCTAAAAAGCCCTGTTGTGCAAAAAGCCTGAATCAGTCTCTCAGATAGAAGGAAGAAGAAACACGGTGACAGGTACAATGGTACATGCATTGTACAAGTGGAATAGATAGATCCAGCCTCTTGTGGAAAATGGAATAATCCAAACCTTGAGTGAATTCACTCGGTTTTTATTGCCACCGCTCTTCTGACTTTTTCCTTAGGCTCCAATTAATGT
This sequence comes from Lumbricus rubellus, assembly GCA_945859605.1. Taxonomy (NCBI): domain Eukaryota; kingdom Metazoa; phylum Annelida; class Clitellata; order Crassiclitellata; family Lumbricidae; genus Lumbricus; species Lumbricus rubellus. The sequence continues at coordinate 23,361,013 of OX243823.1, read as the reverse complement.
CACGACCAAGTGTTAATATGCTAGTGAACTTCAAAGTCGGACCAAAGCTCAGGCGCCTGTAAGCAACTTCAAGTTGAACGATAACGTGTTCCAACCCATCTTCCAACCATCCTTTGTTGACCATGGAAGGCCAAACAGAAAAGCGACGATTGGCGAGGAATCTGACCTCAGTGACCTGCCCCAGGGTGGACAGGAAATCTTCAGAATCAAATTGAAATCGAGCGAAGTTCGGAAAGAGAAGACACTGCCTCGGGATGTCACCTGGTTTACGCACACTTCGCACAATTCCTGGTAAGTGACGATAAAGATGGGATATGGCGAGAAAGGTAACTTAACTGCTTGGTCATAGAGAGGCACACCTTGTAGCGCGCAGAGTAGGTCTATACGGTGGTTCGGGTTTTCCTGAGGCGGCCACTGTGTAAAAAGACCTCAGGCAAACCAATCGCTCCCTGCAGAGAACACGAGCAGGCACCGCGTCAGCATAATCCATTGATTTATTTCTTATCTTCCATGCACTCGTATTGAAGAGTTCTTATATAGTGCACCCTCAAGAAACTATTCCGGAGCGCTTCCAACTCTAACACGGCTAAAAGGCAGCCTTTAATTTAAGTGAGAAAAAATTGAGAGAGAAGATCTTGTGTAAGAAGCAATGCCTTTCAGATTGAGACTTGAGAACATAAAAACAGCAAAAAAGCACGTCAACGCATTTTTGTACATGTACATGTATGCGTGTGTAACATTGTATTCACTTAAAGTCAAATTGATCACACAGAGTGATTTAAATACTTCATTCGCATCAGTTAGGTTCACGTTTTAAGAAATCAGACGTGTCAACCCATGTCCAATTTTTTTCCAAACCTAGAGTCTTAGCTCATGATTCCTTACCATCGATCACGTGTTAGTAGTCGTGTACATAGGAAAGTGGTATTTCGTCTACTCACTCACTGGCAAAAAAAGTTAATGAACTGACCGCGAAGAATCATTTTACTCGATGAGTTTTAGCATTATAGTACCAAATGTATAATTATCGACAACAAGCAAGTGTCTGATGTAGTGTGGTGTATTTCAACCACAAAAGCCTTGTCTGACTCGTCTCAGGTTCTGCTTAATTTTATTGCGTAGCTCAGTTTTGGCTGCAGTTGCATGAACGCGTCACTGTCTCTTAATAATGTCACGAGGTCAAATCGGTTGACCGGTTTCGGTTGACTCGGTGTTGTTGACTGGTTTTTTTAACCTGTTTTGGTTGACCGGTTTTGGTTGACTGGCTTCGGTTGAGTGGCTTTGCTGACTGACTTTGGTTGACTAGTTTCGGTTGACTGGTTTCGGTCGACTTGTTTTTGTTGACTGGTTGTTGTTCACTGGATTTCGGTTGACTGGTTTCGGTTGACTGGTTTTTGTTGACTGACTTTGTTGACTAGTTTCGGTTGACCGGTTTCGGTCGACTGGTTTTTGTTGACTGGTTGCAGGTCATTGGATTTCGGTTGACTGGGTTTGGTAGATTAGTTTTGGCCGACTGGTTTTGTTGATTGGTTATTGTTCACTGGTTTTCGGTCGACTGACTTTGGCTGACTGACTTTGGTTGACTGACTTTGGTTGACTGACTTTGGTTGACTGACTTTGGTTGACTCACTTTGGGTGACTGGTTTTTGTTGACTGGTTTTCGGTTGACTGACTTTGGTTGACTGACTTTGGTTGACTGACTTTGGGTGACTGGTTTTTGTTGACTGGTTTTCGGTTGACTGGCTTTGGTTGACTGACTTTGGGTGACTGGTTTTTGCCGACTGGTTTCGGTTGACCGATTTTGGTTGACTGGTTTCGGTTGACTGGTTTTGGATGAGTTGATTGACTGACTAGAGGCATCCGTGTATTTCGATTGTCTTCACGCAAATGTTACACTTGACGTAGCAGCACCAGTAGTACTTGCACTCGCATCGATAATGAACCTGCGTTGAATTCGTCCAATGTCCACGACCACAACACATCGATCTGCATCCAAACGAACCCGTCTGGTTCTTATCGCATATTCTACGAAATACAACAACCACAGCAACCTTGTATATATTGCCTCTTTTGTTTTAAATGCCTACAAACATTTTTGCTTGATCGTAGTTTCAATGTGTTAAGTTGGGAGCGACTTTGGTGATTATAGTATTCCTTGAAACGAAGTGGCGCTGTGTAAAATTAAAATTACCACTTCCATTATTTTGCTATGACTGGATATTCGTGCAGAAAGCCAACTGTACTGGAGCTTGCTTCCGCTTGCCATCAAACGTCGCTATGGCCCTCACCCAAGAACTCATGATTTGATTTTCAATAACCAAAAGAGGACTTCAGGACAATTTAAAAAACACATGACAAGGATACTCTTAAGTAGGCTACATGTAGCTTGCTCAAAAATAACACGTGAACAATTTAATCCAGTACTCCAATAACCACATTTCACATCTAGCTGTAATCGTATCGCGGCTTACCAATCTGATTTATATTAAATGATTTATATTAAACTTTTAGGTATAAATATATGGGTATTATGACCGAAATCTGAGCGCAAATTAACAATGCATCGTAATACATGATAGCCTACTATTGATCTTTGTCTGTCTGTTTGTCTTTCTGTTTGTCTGTCTGTTTGTCTGTTTTTCTGTCTGTATCTGTTTGTCTGTCTATTTGTCTGTTTGTTTGTCTGTCTGTTTGTCTGCCTGTTTGTATGTCTATTTGTCTGTCTGTTTGTCTGTCTGTTTGTCTGTATCTGTTTGTCTATCTGTTTGTCTGTTTGTCTGTCTGTCTCACTCTTTTAATATTATAATCTGGTCACACCTGTCTTTGGTTCCGACGGATCCAAGTTCCTTCTCGGGAAGACAGAAATCCGGCGACTGGTTATAGAAGATGAGTTCCGTTGGTGACAGACTGACTCGGTTGGAGATGACCGACGGCTCGAGGCGCCTCTCTCCGCCAGACCCTGACCCCGACCCTGTTGACCCAGGAAGTGGTCGACGGTAGACGACCTGGACGGCTGAGTCGTAGAGCCGCTGGACAGTGCTTCCGGTTGAACGGAGGTCGCCGAGGGTTCGCCAGCAGGTTCGCATCGAACACGATCCAGACACACCGTGGCATTTACAGGCGTCGGTGATGCTCGACATGGTCGCCTGTTGTACGGACCGATGGAGAATCAGTTAGTAGACGAATGATTCAATGAAATAGGCTAATTATTATTAATGTGTATAGGATAATTGTGAAGTAGGTGAACGGAGAAATTGGCCAGTAAAACACGGATGAATGACAAAGTACTGAAATAAATGCCATAGTCGTTGTCGTCGTCATCGTCATCGTCGTCGTCGTCGTCATCGTCGTCGTCATCATCATCATTAGTCTATTGTTATCATCTTCATCACAATAGCGAACTTTTCTGACAACACAACCTTGTCAACTGCAGCCAACTAAGCAACCGCTGACGAACAGATGATATACCATATACCTACGTAAGTAGGAATACACAAAATAGTAAGTAAATGCACGATAAAAAATATGGTAAAACCTTATTTCGATAATAACCTGCGGGGCTGCGTGGTCCCGCTTGGAATAGATCTAAATACCCGACAATGGTATTACCAAATTTATCACAGGGGCTCTCTATATTGCATCCGATCAGGCTAGCACCCTAAGAAATTTTGTTTCCACAGAGCTTCTGCAGGTGGCACATCTAACTTTCTAAAAACGATACGATACGAAGTTACGAACTCGTTTATTAATCACCCGTTTTGAAACTTGACTAAAATTGATGGACAGAATTAGTATTTATACGAACCTTTCTTCCTGCGGCATAGTTATGCGCGTTGACCTTCACCCGACGCGAGTTCAGGGTCGTCGGCTGATAAGCATCCGTGAACATCTGACTGAAGTTCAGTCCGTAGTCGAGATTGTCGCTGCACCCTTCCCACCGGAAGTCGCCGGACTCTGAGGTCCTGAGACGACGCTCTGGACTGCTCCCATCTCCACAGTTGCATCTGGTCGTGATGCCAGCGCTGCACGCTCTTGAGATGCTGTGCACGATGGAGGCTGATGAGAGCGCGTAGACGAACGCCTGTTCACGACTACCTGTTATCAGATACAGGTAAGTTACGACTACCTAGTCTACCTGTAATCAGATGAAGGTAAGCTACGACTACCTGTAATCAGATGAAGGTAAGTGACGACTACCTGTAATCAGATGCAGGTAAGCTACGACTACCTGTAATCAGATGCAGGTAAGCTACGACTACCTGTAATCAGATGAAGGTAAGTGACGACTACCTGTAATCAGATGCAGGTAAGCTACGACTACCTGTAATCAGATGCAGGTAAGCTACGACTACCTGTAATCAGATGCAGGTAAGTGACGAGTATACCTGTAATCAGATGCAGGTACGTTACGACTACCTGTAATCAGTAACAGGTAAGTAATAAACCTGTAATCAGTTATAGGTAAGAGAGGACTACCTGTAATCAGATGCAGGTAAGAGATGACTGCCTGTAATCAGTTACAGGTACAAGCTACTCTTATAATCCATTCTGATACAGTTTAAGCTATAATTGGGGCGCGGTGGTGTAGTGATGTGTTCGGTGCCTTGGAGCCGGAATATTCCAGGTTCAAATCCACCTCAAGCCGCCGCGTAAGAACCTTGAGCAAATTCGAGAAATAAATAAATAACAATCCTTTTAAATACATTTTGCTGCAATCTATATGCAATCTGATTTAATTAAATCACTGTTTAATCTGACCCTAATCTTGATCTTAAGACAGTTTACAGTCAGTCACGGATTGAAGCAAGCGTTAACATGAGTGAAGTAAGAAACATACGAATAAATGCAGCGCAGAAAGAGGATTAGAAAGGATTCTTCGCGGTTACCTCCTGTCAAGTCGGGAAGAAAGTTGGGAGCTTGAGTGACGGACGAGCAATTCCATCTGCGAGTGGAGAAGAGATCCTGGCAGACGCCAATGGTGCGTGTCGAAGCGTGAACAACGGCAGCCATCAGTTCCACGTGACTGCGGCAGATGGACCGTTGACCGCGGGATAGATACGGAGTCCGGATGCACTCGGACGACCGATTCCACGCACCCTGTCGACTGTTTATGGCCCTAAAACCATAAAAGAAACCACTCAACTGAGCTCGTATTCTTATTAGGGCTTAAAGTGTGACTGGAGGTCATGGACGGCGTCCATACACCTATTTTCACATCTCAACGCCGTCCTGCCACTTGTACGGACAGCAAAGTCTGGAAAAGTGACAGGCGTCCATGCAGTCACTTTTTTCCTACACTTTAAGCACTGATTCATATAATCCTCGGATGTAAGATAGTCACATGGGCGCCCCGCATATAGGGAAAGAGGAGAGGGAATGCACTTACCCTTCCCTGGAAGATTGCGACCTACTTTTTAACTAAAAAACCAGAATAAAACGATGGGGAAAAATTCGAAAAACCACGTTTTTTGGGAGCGAATAAAAAACGGAAAAACCGAATATTGCAGGAATCTCAAAGAATGTAGACTAGGCCTACACAAAGAGTTCATCGAATCATATTATGTAAGATTACAATGTCATGTAGACAACACTGCTGACTAAATTATTTGTTCTAAACAAATTTCTCGGCACTAAAGCACTAATGATACTCGATATAGGCCTAAACAAGGTGAAACTGAGAAATTTTTATTTAGAAACCTACAAGAAATGTTCTTAAATATCTGCTTTGCATTAATTTTTGATATCTATTGCTGAAAACTTCAACCGTGAGTCCGTGGCAATTGTGTTTTGCCCCTCTTGCAAATATAGCGGCTGGCGCCTATAATTATAAGGTCGTCTCTTTATCTTTAAGCCATCACACAGCCAATGATGAATGGGAAAGGAAGAAACGTGGACATGGAAGACTGAAGCTCTCGTGAGGCGACGAAAGGACTGACTGACGGACATGACTGTATACACCTGTATCCGAGTTCACGATAGACAGTGTGTTTGCGGCTCTGATTGACAGCTAATGTGCTCAACTGGCTTAGGTTTATTGGCGCTGTGTTTCGGTCGAGGGCTGCATAAGATCAGACCATTGTTCGGATATACAATATGCATGTACAATTGTACATAAATAATATACAATATACAATTATACATGCATATATGTACATGACGCTACTTTTAGAATCCACCGCATATATATAGGCTATATATATATATATATATGCATATGTATATGATATACACGTGTAAATGTATATACATATATACATAAATTATATGTATATTTATGTATGTACGGTACCTGGTATGTATTGTATATTTATTTATAAACATATTTTATACATACAAATACGTATATAAGTATATAATAATTATGTTTAGTGTACATACATATACATGTAAGAAATGTATGCATATAATATTCGTACATATGAAGATCTGTCTCTCTCTGTCTGTCTGTCTCCTAGCAATCGGCAGGTTGGTTGGGCGTATCACAAACATTCAGCACCCTTTATAAGCGTCGATTGATGTGTATAGGATTCCAAACCTCCTCTCCCTCCCGTGTATACATCTCACCATTCAGAATAAATCTATCTGTATATATGACAACATAAATAAGCATGTGTGTATATCATGATATATTATCTGGAGCATGCAGTACAGATGCTGCAGGCTGTATTATATAGATACGACCCACATTGATATGTGTATACATGTAACCGTCGAATATGATACATTTTGCATCGGCGCCTGGTACGAGATTCCAGTTGAGGCACTTCTCCGCCCTAAGAATCAATTGTGGCATTCAACAAGTCGTCATGACGTCTTCCTGCTTTGTCTTTCGCTGAAGAGATTTCTTTGGGCCATCTTGCTTTCATCTGTTATCTGCAATTAGCCTATTTTCTGGTCTTGGCAGCTCAATTGTATCGACTACTTAGCTATTATGGATTACCATGCTACGATCAAGACGTTGCCTGTCATGATGATTGTAACGATAATGATCATGTGATCATGTACATGATAGATGCAGTGATGGTGTTCAACAGTCTGCCTGATGTTACAACGAGGTTGATGAAGAAAGCTTGAATCCACGACGAAGCGCTGACAGACGAGCACATGAGCAGACAGACTACAGACAGACAGACACACAGACTACAGACAGGCAGACAGATAGACAGATATAGAAAGACATACAGACTACAGACAGACATGTAGGCAGACAGACAGGTGGACAGATATAGACAGATAGACAGATATAGACAGACAAACAGACTACAGACAGACAGATGGACAGATATAGACAGGCAGACAGACATACAGACAGACAGACAGACATACAGACTACAGACAGGCAGACAGATAGACAGATATAGACAGACAAACAGACTACATACAGACAGATGGACAGATATAGACAGGCAGACAGACATACAGACAGACAGACAGACAGACAGACATGTAAGCAGACAGACAGGCATACAGACAGAGAGACGAGCACATGAACAGACAGGCGGACAGACATACAGACATACAGATATACAGACGCTCTCCTATTACAAACTGATAGCCAGATACAACCGACTGATCCAATGCTTTACTGTATGATGTCGAAATAGTCTGCGGCGTCAGACGATAAACCTATCGACATCTCATTAGACAGCTGTCAGCCGATGACAGCGAAGACTCCCAGCGCTCCTCAACATGCATGGCGGCTACGGCGGTCAACTCAACCGGGCGCCGCTTTACCGTGCACAGGAAACCATCCGCTTAATAGGAAAGTTTATTTCGTTGTATATCCAACATGGCCGCCGATTAAAAGACGTATAAGCCAAACGATTGCCTCTGTCTGCGACTGAAGCTCGATTTCTGACAACGTCGTCTTGCCCTTGTTCTTATTTCTTGTGCCCTTGTGTTCACTGTTTACTCACCAAAAGCACAGGCTTATGTAAATATAGTTGATAACTCCGCAACTCTGTTGTAAGCCTACTTTGGCAGTGCCCGTCCCACGCCTGGAGAAAGGAGGGCATTCTTGATAAATTATGACACCGTGTCGTTAAACAGCAACAAGGGGGCGAGGTGGTGTAGGGGTGGCGTCGTTGCCTTGGAGCCGGAAGGTTCGAGGTTCGAATCCACCTCGCCGCTAAAGGACCTTTGGCAAGTCCTTCATGCACTCACAATTGCTCAGCGCTTCGGCGTGAAACTCCGATGCAGTGTCCGCTCTGCATTCTGGAGCGCCTCTGAGTGGAAAAACTTGAAGGGATGCTATAACAAGTGCACATACAAATATATGGGCCTACAGTGTATGTAGATCTCTGAGCCTAAATCTGATATGGCTTACACTGCAAGGTGTTCTTTGGTCGACGGAGAGGAGGCACAGAAAAACCGACCTTTTAATCATTTCCAGATCAATTAACCAACCTCGATAATTAGAAACAAAAGTCAAAATCACTTTCATAGGTCACGTGCATCGTGGGTGGGGAGCAGTTGAATCGACGATAAAATGGCGATCGAGTTACACAATTTGAATGTGTGCATATATATCCTATACATTTTAATATGATTTTATATATATATGTAGGCTATTATATGTATAAATTGTACATGCATGTGTATAATTATATATTGTCTTTATATACATTAATACAATTATACACCCATATATAATTATACAATATGTATGTACTATGTATGTATATAATGTATATTATAATTAGCTATAGACCTATAGTTCTAAATGTTTCGAATCTCATGCAGAGTGTTGCATGATCGAAAAGCTATTCTCACGAAGCTGCGTTTCTTTATTCAACGGAGGTGACAAAAATTTCTAACCTCCATTAAAATTTGACCCGACGCATTATAACTATTCAACATGTGCTTATATATGGATACAAAAGTCTGAGAATGATACCGAAGAGATACGAAAGGGACGGCCTTCCGATCTCATATACTACTACAATAACACGTATAAATTTTATCATAAAGCTGTATGCCTGCGCTATATAGAACACAATGTAGGTCTATAAACTTGTCCGAATATGCAACTATTGTGTCAAACTAATGCTTGAATGATGGAATCATTTAATTTGATGACTATAATAAACTTTATTGACATTATACATTGTAGGTTATAAGCTATGAATCCTAGCCATCCGATCTGATTTTATCAGACGTGCCTGACATTTTATCCTTTGGACATAACACATAAATACGAGCTTTATATATATGCTGACCTGTAGGCTTATAGTGTCTAAAATATGTTTGTTTATACGTGTAGGACAGTGTTTATCCGACAAAGGCTTGAATAACGAGCTGAGATCCGTTTTAACACACTCAAATTGTTCTTTCGTGTTAGCATGCATGCACCACACAGAAGTAGGATGAGCAAGTAGCCTAAGCTTGGCAATGTGTTCAGTGATGGCCAGAAATCTATCTATGGTGACACTTCGTCTATGGCGTTAGTCGAAAAGTTAATGAGAAAATTTTACAGAGAGTAGAGCCTAATGAACAGTCAAGTTTTAGGGGAGTGTCAAATGAAATAAGCTGGGGTTTCGAGGAGATTAAGGAAAGGCGAATAAGACACCTTACGATCGATGAAGGTCAGCCTCTATTTAACTAGCTAGAAGGATTTGAACAGGAAGAATGGGTACTTAATAGATTTTGATACTCTGTCTCTGCTGGTTTGCATGTGCATGCATACACGTAGGCCTACGTAGGCTACGCGCATGCATTGGCATATACATGTAGGCCTATGTGCATATGAGTGTGTGTGTGTGTGTGTGCGTGTGCGTAGCTATTGAAGCAGGCCCTTTCCGAACCTCACACGAGCGTTAAAATGTAATAACGCTCATTTCAAAATCAAATTAGGTACTCAAGATCTTAAGTGTGCGCTGCATATTGCTGTGCAATACGTGGACAACCATTATCAGACCGGTTCATGCATTCGTACAGGAATAGATGCAAACGAATTTCGTCAGTTACCATATCTTTATGGACAGGTACATGTATAATACTGTTCGATGTGGAGTGTTAGTAGATTTCTTGCCTATTGTGGTAAACAACCAGGACTTCGAAGTCGATTGATTGTTGGTGAATGTTGAGAGACTGAATGGTACACAGACAGTGTGAAAGAAGAAAGAAGACTCGTTGCCAGTTTTATGATAGTTCATAAAAATTTGTATATAATAGTATAGTATCCACAGATTTATATAGCGCCTATAGAAGAATTGCTATTAGGAGGCGCTCTCAACACGAAAACTCTGAGGGAGGAGAAGACATGCCTTTGAAGAATGCGATCCTGATTGAGGAACAACGAGTAATTAGATAAGCCCTTAATAAAGAGGAAGGTTATTATTCAAAGATAATGCATCTGTTGACAAACTCACAAAGAAAGTACAACCTTAACACACGCATTGAACCACTCAGTTGTCTGGCATTGAATTGTAAGCCACGAGGAGTGACGAATTGTGGCTGTGCGTTTTCTAGGTTGGTGGTTATACGACTTTGCGTGAACTGTGTATCAGGCTCATCTTTGTACTATGTGAGCATGTACATGTAAATATATATGTAGACCTACCGTAGGCTACGTGAACACTTACAATGTTTAGGTTCTTCACAAACTAAACGGTATGATGTTACTAAGAGCAAAAAATAAATAAACGATAAGTGAGCTATACAGCATTTAATCTAGATATTTCTTAGTGGAGTTTACCCTCCCAGGATCGACATTCTCCCCTAAAAAACTGAGCAGGTGCTTTTTTACATAGAACATGAGAGCAAAACGTCTTCATTTGATAACCTGTTAACACGCCCATATGAAGACCTTGTAGGGCCCACAGTCCCATAAGAGACCGTTATAATATGGCCATATGAGTTCAATCAAATACTCGATGAAATGCTGGCAGGGTGGCGCATATATTCATCAGACAAGAATATCTTCAACATCTGGTGAATCACGCCTTAACTCTGCACCACTGCTCGTACAAGGCAGTGTCAGTCCCAAGCCGTTACAAATGAGGATGGTGACGTTAATAATCCTTATTAGGCCTATTAACAGTGTCCCTAAACTGAAACTCCTACCACTACTACTAACCATGTGCACGTTTTAAAAAGCGAAAGAATACCACCATGTTACATTTGTCTGCTTCACCAAATTCTCGATTTTGCACGTTTGCATAAATATAAAACTTTATCAATCGGATAGGTAATAATTATTATCAGCATTGATCTGATTTACAAGGGTCAATTTTTCTTCTCTGCTTTCGTTCTCTGCCCTCAGCCAGGTTCGTATGTCCAACGATGCCACTCATCGTTATTCTATGCCTCTCTCTCTTCAGTCCTCTGTAGCCGCCATTTGTCATCATCCAGTCCAGTGGCTTCATTCTACGGGTGTTTCTCCCTCCAGTCTCCCCTTAATGATGATGTATCTTATTATGGTTCAACCCCTCACGATTTGGCCGGTCCATTTTCTCTACCAACCTAGTATTATCCCCAGAATGGACAATTTATCTCTCCCACCATTGACCAACTCTGTAAATATAGGCAATATTATAATAAGTTAGTCTACAGAGCAACAGTGTCAGTATACTTACAGCCATTTGATGCAGGCGACTTGAGGAAGGAGGAGGCAGGTGACAAGGATAATCCACAACACCGGATCCATTCGATTGGATACGATGAGGTCCATGAATCCAGAAAAGAAGAGTCCTTTACGTTTCTTCATTTCACAGATTTCAACTCGCTCACTTGTTCTTCGTACATTTCCCGGTATTTTCCTCATGCAATATTTCCGATCTTCCGCCTGGTTTATTAAACCGATTTATAACAACAGATTTTTAAAAGTTGAAAGTAAATCGTTGTCACAAATCCATAGGCTACGGTACTATCCATCCATGCTCCACGGGTACTGTTAGCACAAATCGTCACGAACTTGATTCAGGATTTTCCATGTGGACGAGGAGGAGGTTATCCTTCAGAGAGCGATCAAGAAAAGGAAGTGGAGATTCCGATATCTTTTAGCGTAACTGTATAGATCCTTCATTTGATATGTGGTCAAAGCTACCAGCAGTAAACGTATTCCAGCAGATTGTGCGAATCCTTTAGAATCCTTGGTTCTTTTGTGCCGCGAGAAACCATTGTTATTCGATGACAACGAAGGAACCAGATTTATGTTTCATGTGTTCAGACAATAGTTGCAGAACTCTGGATCCATCGCTGCATTTAAAATTTGTTTATAATTAATTAGGTTTTTAATTAGATCAGAATGTACGTGACGTCTGTCTTGGGTTTCAGAAGGAGCTTCTATCAAACCGGATGGCTTGCAATACGGTTCAACATTAGGCCTTACACCCTCTAAACGGTCTCGATTTCATATGTTACACATCATCTTCGAGAATCATCTGTGCTGAATTTCGTTATATCTGCAATAAAAGTAAACAATAAAAGTAAATCTTTTAAAAATATCAAATTTCATCATCAACTGGGACGTTTCAAGGGCTCGCTTTATAACACAAGAAAACCACAAAATGTTCACTCTTTTGTCTATCTATTCATTTTTATTGTAGACAATGACGTTATATTAGACGAGTTAATGAAGATAAACTACCACACTATTTATAAAAATCGCCGGCTTGATTAAATCGATGTCGATTCAAGAAAATAAGATAACTGAGCAAGTAAGTGAGTTAAGTAAGCAAGGGAGCACTGGGCAAGTAAATGAGCGACTTTTCTTTCTATTGGCAAAGATCTTTGACACTTTAACTTCGCGATTGTTTTAAATGCAATTGGGAAACAATGCAGTTAGTCGGTTTCGTGTTAAGGAAAACGAGTCAGGCGATATAGGCTACAATAAGTTTACAATGTATACTCAGACTCATTGAAAGCCAGATACACAGAAGCACCGTAATAATTATAATCCAGGGAACAGCATAACAACTGAGTCAATTCAATATCCTTAATTCATACTTCTTGGTAACAGCTAGATACGTTATTTCCAAAACGCGCAAGAGTCAGTCTACACTCACTTACAGACGGCAAGCCAGTGTACAGCTAACTGCCATGGACACGGCAAAGAAAGAAAGATTCAATTAGGTAGTACGTTGATGGAGATAATTTTCCACAAATTGCGATGTTTTGATATGCATTTAATGTAGTCGTTTATTGCTGCTCGCATGCATATAACTACATAGCCTACCTGTGCAAGTCACCTGTATCTGATTATCTCTTAATGGCGCTACAGGTGTTAGATCATAATAAACAGTCGATGAAATCAATATTGCACGCCTGGAATCAACACCTTTTCCTTATAAAAAACCCAGGATATGCTTCTGGTCGAAAAAGCCAGTTGCATATATCCACACGCGAAATGATTCTGCAGCGACTGCTTTTATCACGTGTATCAGATAAGTAGTAGCCCCCTTGAAGAGGCGCTATATAAATGCATTTAATTTAATGAATAGGGACCATGCATGCAGAGCAGTCTGTAGTTTAATGCCACGGGAAATTCGGGAATCCTGGTTTGGTTTTTCAACGACGCGGAAAACCCTGATTAGGTGTCTTGGACCTCCCTCCATATACACAGTTCCACCAAGGTAGGCCTATACTGGCTAGAATGCCGCTACATCCACTCTGAAAGGTTCAGTATAAATTATATCTGCTCTTAGAGTTGCAGCAACGTGCAATGTTACTTTCGAGTAAAAAGGCACTGGCTTCCTGTTACCAAATATCTAGGTCTAACACGATCGTCCACAGGCACGGACTTTACTTATTAAAATCGCACCGGTCTATACATTAGCAAGCTCTGTCTCCACGGAGAAATGCAGGTGCCGTACTTCAGCCCGCAACTCGTAGGCCCTCTACCTTATCTTAGGTATAGGCCTTCCTCTTGTTGCAGCACTCTGTCACAATACGCGCTGTTCGAGTTTACTCTACTCACCAAACGACTTAAAAATATCTTGATGATGCACTTGTCTTCTGCGATGTAAACTTACGTAAAAGGCGCAAAATTGATTATGTTGACGAATACGCAATCCGAAACACTCACTGGCCAGAGATTATTATGCTAGCACTCGAATTTGTTCAGCTCCTTCTAAACGCTGGTAAACGACAGACAAAATTATCGGAAACTGCGTCTATGGACTTGGAAGAACTGCAACTATTCGACGTATACCTATAACTAACGCCGCGTTAGTATTTCTAAACAAACAGATTTTTGTAACAAACGCTTGTCTTGTTTATAAAACGCAGAACGATAAGCATCGTATTTTATTATAAGCGCTCGTACATTAGCGTCTACTGTCAACGGATATGATAATAGGCTGGTGATTCAGGCAGACGTACGGCGCTTTAAAAAGCCTTCACATATCGTATGTCTACTGTCGCCAGCACGAACCGGCCCAATATGTTACTGTCAACTCATCTTTTATATATGCATCATCTGACGTTCTCACGCAAATTCTCAAAGTTGATTCCCCCATTTGTTAAAAATGTGCTTCGTGTTGTGTAATGGGTATGTTCGTCGCCTTGCAGCAGAAGAATTGCTGGTTCGAATCCACCGCTGTGTAGGGACCTTGAGCAAGTCCTTCACTCGGAATTGCTCAGGCGCTTAGGCAACTCCTATATGCGGTGTCCGCGCTGTAGTCTGGAGCGCCTCTGAGTAGAGAGCTTGAAGGGGCGCTGTAACAAGTATACACGCACACAATTATATATCTTCGCTTATTAAAAACCTGAGAGACCAACCGCAACCAGTAACAATAGAGATGAATGATAAACATAAAAATGAGAGTTAGCCATAAGTAAATTTATCGTTTATATTAAAGTAACCTAAGTGCAAAGGCTTAGTCTACATGTATTGTTAGCGTCATCTTTATCAGGGAGTTTAGAATAGTGCGCCCCTGGAGCGCAGGTCATAAGGACAAAGAACTATGGGAAATATGGGTGTGGGGGTGGGAAACAAACTTCGCAAAAACACATAAATCATTGCTGGCGACAGCTTTCAACAGATGTCCATCAACCGGTTAACCCCTCCACCTCAGACAATGACTCAACCCCCTCCCCAACATAATTATTTGACAAGAAGTTCCAGCCACT
Organism: Lumbricus rubellus; assembly: GCA_945859605.1. NCBI lineage: Eukaryota > Metazoa > Annelida > Clitellata > Crassiclitellata > Lumbricidae > Lumbricus > Lumbricus rubellus. The sequence continues at coordinate 23,345,941 of OX243823.1, read as the reverse complement.
GCATCTTGACAAAGAAGCGCTCAAGTCTGCTACGGTCACTGCAACTCGTCTTGTTAATCTAAATTCAGCTGGCTTGTTTCAGAGAGACAAGCACTTTTAGAGTTAGGACACAAGTAGCGCAGGCCGCATGTAAACTGGTTAACTGTTTTCCAATCTAAATTCAGATGGCTTGTTTCAGAGACAAGCAATTTCAGTGTTAGGACACAAGTAGCGCAGGATGCATGTAAACTGGTTAACTGTTTTCCAGTGTGGAGCCGTTTCCTTGAGCTGAACAGTGAACTGCAGCTGGTCATGCAATCACGATACCATAGGATGGTATTTCAGCTTGAAGAACGCTCCTCCCGAGGCAACATCGACCTGACATACTCGATACCTCCAAACAATTAACCCAAAGTCTCAAACAGGCAGCTCTCACTTAAGCGCTCGGACCACTGTGCCTCCGGGCAAAACTCTGGCGATATGCGATATCTGGATTTGTGAATCAGGCCAAACCCATGCATGCATCCCCCCGTTGGCCTATTATCCTTTCACGCTGTTTGGCAGAACACACTTCTGTTGGTCCTATAGCTGTTTAGTTACCGTTACTTAACCTAGTTAGATACGCGGATAGGCAGCGTAAAGTAACGTCTTGCTGACTGTCTGTTCTGTTAGTAGTTAAGATTTATGTCATCTGTAATTTGCGTTCTTGTCAATTGTTTAAATTGCATAAAATGTACACTGTAACCGGTTGCGTTCTGTCAACCGGATTGTTTCAATAAAGACAATAGGCCTATTATTATTATT
>OX243823.1:23332658-23340158 GCA_945859605.1 Lumbricus rubellus | reverse complement strand
TGAACCGCACATGCACACGGCGAGGAGTGGTGCCAGATTGGTCCCTTGGAAAATATTGTTCCAGCTGTATGTATACACACTTGATGAACAGTCAGCAGTGAGGACAATTTTACAGCCTCCTGTTGCTTCGATAGCAAGGTAAGACGCTAAACAATAATTTTGACGCGTGGGGAAAGAATCCTGTAACAGCAGGCTGAGAATTGCTAGTTATTGAAGAGGACCTCAAGAGGTTCAACCCTCTCAGTCTTTCCTAGGGCCCTTATAGTAAATTCTGGTTTTCACACTCCAACTTCACGTGGTTTAAACTTTAAAGGCTGATCCCAAGTTATTTTTCTACAACTCTCGTACTGCCTAACAATTACTCCAACTGTAGGCGTATATATTTAAATAGGTCAAAATATGATTTTGAAAATGAGCGGTCTAGTTTTTTAGGTCTCCACTCTCATGACTCTGGCAGGGTTGTTTTAAAGGAATTTTTGAAACTGCACAAATCCTTCTTTTCCTCCCCATTCTCCATGGTAAATTACTTCCAATCGGAGGGCAATGGTCATTTTTTGCTAGTTTTGACTCTACATAAGTGCTTCTACAAATGCACAAATCCATTTTGTGTACAACTGCACGCTAAAAAAAGCCCTGGCCTCTTCGTCTTTTGTTTGAATTGATCTGATAATAATAAGACGGTTTATTTAAGATACTTGGTCACGGATGCTATAGCGCATTTAACTGTGTGCCTTTTAAAGTTCCTGTCAGTGGACAATGTTACGAACTGGTCACGCAATAGGCCTAATAATTTTTTAGACTGTCACAAATTTTGACGTTATCAGATATTACACTGATCAACTTACAATTTTTGGACTATTTCTAAACGGTCGTAGGCTACTCACGATGACTTTCAAGTCATTTTTGATCAAAATTATTGCCAGAACTCGTATATATATATATATTATATAACTTTGGCAATTATATGAGAAGGTATAATTTTATAGGCCTATAGACTATCAATATTGGTAGGTTATACGCTGTAAGTTCGACAATAATAATAATGATGATTCACGGATCGGTATTAGCCGGAACCGATTTGGCCCCACACCATCCGTCGTTGTGTGCTTGGTTGGTTCAGACTCTGTTTCCGCTGGGGGTGATGGGGGTGAGGAGGAGGCACTGGCAGTTAGACGGCGGAATGGTTTGGGTTTAATGTAACACGCGATAGTCTGGGGTCAGGGCCCTAGCAGCGCCGCTGCGCTTCACTTATCGCTAATTCGATTATGGATCACGTGCATCGAGTCTTTTTGGTGTGGCTCGGTCTACGACAACTAAAATGTCCTTTGAACAATACACGTAAAACTACTCTGCGACTTACACCTGATTCAGGTGTAAGTGAGTGCACTGCCAAAGTACCTGCCAAGGTCCGACCACCGACAGACCTCCGCCAAGACTTCTACTGCTAGCTAGCGCTTGCCCTACTAAACACACGCGCCTGTGATTAGGCTTCTAATGGATCGTGTTGAGTGGGGAAATTCAGCACCACTTTGGTCTTTGTATGTTCAAGTATTAGTGCGGGTACGTGATGCTGATAATTATTTGTTGTGGACTCGTGTAGGACTGTGAAAGGCAATTCAGTTGTTGAATAACGGTTGCATATTATTGCATCTGTACCAACAAGTTTATTAAGACTATAATAAGATCTACATGTAAAATTATGGTCATTTTCATGCTTTCAACATTGAATCTTACGAATGATACTAACGCGCAATATATTATTTGACAATGTCATCATTTTGCATCTTATTTGACGAACAATGTTATAGAGGACTAGCTGGGGTACCCGGCGTTGCCCGGGAAATTTAGGATTCGACCCGCTCCGGCAACAACCCAATCACACCACACCTCCACCTCAAACCCCCACCCCACCCCGTACACCCACCCCTCCATCCGCACCGGCTTCACCCCTCCAAGCCACCTCCACCCCCATCCTTACCACACCCCCACCTTCACTCCACCCCACCCCGTACACCCCACCACCCGTCCCCGCTTCGCACCTCCACCCCTCCACCACCCCCTAACCTCACCCCACTCCACCTCCACCCCTACTCCACCCCAAACCCCATCCCGTCCACCCCACCCCGTTCACCCGCCACATCCCACCCCTTCCACCTACCACCCCCACCCTACCCTCATTCCTACCCTCCACCCCACCACCAGAACCCCCAGCCCAAGCCAGCTCCCACCCCACCCACCCCGTCCACCAGTCCACCAACTCCCACCACATCCCCGCCCAAAAGCCCCCACAACACTCCGACCTCCAATGATACGCCATCGGTGAAATTTTGGTTTTCGGGAAAATTTTCTCTCCCACCCCACCCCCACACCCACCCCAAACTTACCCACCCGACAACACCCCAACACACGTTATGTGAATAGCCGTGAAGCTATGGCTTTACCTCCACTGGCTGGACCTGACGGTCCTCTCTCTAGATGCAAAGTTTCAGATCAATAGCTGAAAAACTGCCAAAATAATAACACCCCCCCCCCCCCAATTTTTTTGCCCCCCTAAACAACGCCCTGCCCCACCAGGCCCCTGCGGGGCGAGGTGTGTATTGGCTGGTGGCGAGGTGGTCTCGGTGATAGTCTATCTAGCTGCAACTTTTCAGGTGAATAACTGTGAAACTATGGCGATGGTAAAAAAATATGGAAAATGGAGTTTTCGCCCCTCCCCCATTCTCCCCTGGTTGTAAAGATTCGCGAACTTCTCCACTGGGTGGACCTGATGGTCCTCTGTGTAAATGCAAAATTTGACATCAATAGCTGCAAAGAAAAATTTTCCCCCCCAAATGTTTGCCTCCCTAAACAACGCCCCGCCCCACCCGGAGCCTGCGGGGCGACGTGGGTGTTGGTTGGGGGCGAGGTGGTCCCGGTGGCACACTATCTAGCTGGAGCTTTTCAGGTGAATAGCTGTGAAACTATGGCGATGGTATAAAAATATGGAAAATGGAGTTTTTTGTCCCCACCCATTCTCCCCATGGTGGTAGGGATTCGCCAACTCGTTTGCTGGGGGGTACCTGACGGTCCTCTGTCTAAATGCAAAATTTGACATCAATTGCTGGGGAAAAAAAATTTCGCCCCCCCAAAAAAAATTTCCCCCATCCTGGCCCCCATGGTGTTAGAAATTCGCCAACCCCTGCACTTTTTAAGTCTGATGGAACCCTGTCTAGTTGCAAAGTTTCATATCAATGGCTCCGAAACTGTGGGCGTGCATTCTGGACAAATATATAAATAAATATATATATACATCCTTCCATAGATATAGATGTGTAAAGAATCTGACATTCACTTAAACAAATAGAGTAAATAAAACAGACACACAGACAAAAGAAGAACTATGATCGAAGCCAAAGCATTGAGACTAATACTAATTCTATTATTGTTATTGTACGAGTATGTGTGCATGTATAGTTTTGTATACGTATAATATACGTTCTTTTCACATTACTATTCTTCATGCATGCATAGAAAAAAAGAACTCTCGATTTCTCTCTGTCTCTGTTTCTGTTTTTGTTGCTGTCTTTGTCTCTGGTTGTCTGTCTGTCCCCAAACCGTCTGTTTGTCTGTCTCTGTCTCCCTCTCTCTTTTCACGATGAACGTAAATTTCCAGCGACATAATTATATGGCTGATATTTCACGAAGCACCAAACGCCGACCTACATAATACAACGAACCCAAAGAACAGACCGACCCCGAAAGCACCGAGGAGATTAAGACCAAAGGACAGCACGGACTCAGACGTATACGTACAGACATGTACCAAGGAAGCCCAGATCATACATGCATGCATGTATGCATATGTATATTATCTACGTAGGCCCATGCATGTATGTATGTATGCTGGTGTGTGCGACTATGCGTATATATCTGTATGTTCATATACTGTCGGATGCGCCTCTGAGTAGGTACTTTGACGAGGCGCTATGTAAATTCTCAGAATAAATAAAAAAAATGACACCTCTTAATTATATAGCCTATAATCCCTACATACGTTTAATACATAGCTTAGGCTACTTTACAATAGCTATGCTACAAGCCCGTTCAAAGTCGTTCCCGGTTGACCAGTTCTTTATTTATCTTCCTTAATAGATGATGGATGATGATGATGATGACGAATCACCAAACCAGCTTGAGCATGTCCGCCCCCTTCTGATCAAGAGAATTTTTAAAGGGATTCTTTTTGTTCTTGGGTGTTAAGTCCATACTACGCAGTGCGCAGAGCTTTTAGCTTTACATGCTTCTATATAGCAGCAACTATGGGTTACTAGGCCTATCAGATTTTCTTTGGTTCTATGCCTATATAAACTGTCACGTGATGTCGGGTGACGTCATCACCTCTTAAATGTCAACACACTATGCCAATATTATAGTTGCCCCTCCCTCTGAGTTCTGTCTCCTTTTTCTGTCATGATTCTTTCGTGCCTCCCATGTGGAAGAGGTTACAGTAACTGGTGACATCTGTCCTTTCGTTATTGTTCTAGTTCGCCGCTTTGTCTGCTATAATTGCCCATTATCTAGAATTTTCGCTTCGCTGTCTGTTACAGTAGCCGTTGTACATGTCAAAGGTCGTTGAGTGAAGAGCGTGTAATGTTGATGTAACGTTGGAAACGTAAGCAGTCGTTCTTGTGTGCAGATGAAAAGAAGAAACAAAAACTGGAAGAGGAGGAGGAGGAGGAGGAGGAGGAGGAGGAGGAGGAGGAGGTTGAGGAGGAGGAGGAGGAGGAGAATGAGGAGGATGAGGATGAGGAGGATGACGAGGAGGAGGAGGAGGAGGAGGAGGATGTGGATGAGGGTGAGGGTAAGGATGAGGATAAGGATGAGGACGAGGATGAGGAGGATGAAGAGGAGGAGGACGATGAGAAGGAGGAGAGCTTTCCATGCTAGTATCTGCGTCGACTTGTCGACGACCTTCGTCGACTCGTCGACCTTGGTCGGCGCTTTGATTTCCCTGAAATTGAACAAAATATGTCTCTTTGCATTTCTGTTGGTCTGTAGCAGTAGGGGAGACCGGGGCTATAAGAAGTAACGGGGGCATGCTGTAACAGTACTTTTCACTTCCTCGACGTTTAAATGAAATAGCAATATCTTAAGGCAATGTTTTCGTATACATATGGTAGACTAAGCTGCTTAGATGAGTCGACGGTCAACTGAGAATTGAAGGCTTAACCCATTCGCTGGTATACAGTAGAATTCCACGAGTTTTCTAATTCAGTAGCAGCAGCACATGGGCGATACATGAGTATTGTGGGAGTCCAATGTGGAATGATCTTCCCCCAGTAATTATTTCTTGCAGGTGTTTGCATGGCAGAGGAATTCGCCTGCATATCTTCACTATTTGAAGACTTTTTCGTGGGCTTTTTCAGCGCTTTTGAGTAGCTGTGCTGTGAGAAGCGCTTTACAAAATGTTCATAATTATAAGATTGGATAATATTAGAAATAGAATCAAGTATGATTATAGGATTTAGCTGCACAGTGTTATAAGCAACAATAGGAGGGCGACAGAAATCTTGTCATTAGCTAATATTAACAACAGTAACAATAATAAAACAACACCAATAACAATGATAATAATAGTAATAATAAATGAGCAGAATATTCGTTTTTTCTTCAAATTGACATACCACAGAATGATTACAATTCATCGTAATAATATGGCAAGTTATTCGAATTTAACTGTCGGCAGCCAACAGGGTGCCCCTTAGAGGGCCCTCACATCCTACAACCATTGGCGCCCACAGAAATTTTTGCAGGAGGAGAAAAAAATTTACGTTGGCCACAGTTGACCTTTTTAGTAGCAAGAGACTTGAAAAATCAAAAGCTGGAAGTTAAGTGCACGGGTATTTTCAGAAAGATTTCTTAATGTGAATTTCTCAGTTTCATTTTGTGCAACATTTTTAATATGAATAGTTTCCTTAGTGTGAAGAAATATGTTAAGAATAAAAAAATCATGCTAAGAGGTAGGTTCTTTTAATGGAAAGAAACTTGATAACACCCAAAAGTAGTAGTTAGAAAAATAGGTGTCACTTTTTCAGAGGGACGGGGGGCAAGTGCCCTCTCTTGCCCTTATGTGCCGGCGCCCATGCCTACAACTAATTTTACCAACGCCATCTGCCGATTGGAAGGTTGAATGGACCTTATGAGAGTATGGTGGGTAGCGATCCCGAGTCCGTGCACTATTCGTGCCAGAGTATTAACCATCACCGGCACCCTATAGATAGTATAGACCCTCCCGATGTATGCATTATGTTTTGTTATGAATCTCCTTACTTCGCCGACTTGTACGTGGAGGAGTATAATCATCGCCGACTGGCTGCTGCGGCGGAACAGGGTGACTTCGGTACCAGCCAATGCACTTCTTCTTCAAAAGGTCCAGAGTGATCCATACGACAAAGGCTAATAAAGTTCCGAGAGTGACCAATGCTAGGCCGTCGATGACGTAAGATGTCGAATCATCAACATCGAGCTTCAGACCTATAACAAAAGTAGTTTAAAGATGGTCAATGTGGGTTTCTTTTACTCAGAAGGAAGCGGTGGATAACTGAAAGATTTTGTGCAATAATCACCTCTCTTGAGAAATTTCTTCTGGACGAAAGCATAATATGCAGCAATTGCTAGTAGCAAAGATTTGTGAAGAAGCTAAAATTGACTTTTCAAGAGTCAAAAATTAAGTAAGAAATATTAATGGAATGTGCTAGAATAGGGGCCTACTAAAGGACAAAATAATATCTGTTGGGGTCTAGCAATAAATATGGTTGGGGGTTCCGAAAATTTCTGATGACCTTTTTTCTAGTCATTCGCCAAAATTTTCACCTATAAAATCTGGTGACCTTTTAAGAAACCCAATTGATGTAGTTTTTCGCCGTCTTTTCAATTATGCTACTCCCAATTCGACGACAGTCTACAACTGTCTTTCACTGCACAATAAGCTATTTCTTTTACAACTGCACAAATTCATTTAGGTCTATAATTGCACATTTTGTGTACTACTGCACGTTAAGAAATTCCTTACCGTCACCCTAAACCCCTCCCCATGTATACATCATGTAATATTTGGAATCTACTTACTTATGGGTGCAAGAGGATGAAAGATGACTAGTGTAAGTACAAGTCTTGCGTAGTCATGTATAGGCTGATAACCGACAGTGACTTCCTTGTAATGGCTTCGGTACCAATCGATGCACTTCTGCGTCAAAAGGTTCACAGTATTCCACACGACGTAGGCTAAGAAAGTTAGGAGGACGATAAATCCGAGGATTTCGAAGAAGGCAGACATTGCAGCAATTTCAACGTGATGTTGTTAACCTTACAGAATCCGATCGAGTGTTCGTTACACCGCCATTGCTAATTGGTTGTCATGGCAATAATTATTACGTCAATGAAAGTCATAATCGTAGGTATAAGGTATGGCCTAGTTATAGCCAATAGACTACGCAGGGGAGGATACAGAAATTTTCCAGG